>JANRFK010004149.1:91035689-91081218 GCA_030068395.1 Apalone spinifera
GTAAAAAGGTTGAGTTAGAAGGTCTAATGTTAATAGTTTAACCCTGAGTCCACACTGCAGAATGGTCCTGGTGGAGCAAGTGCTGGCAGGATACAGGCTTTGGCCTGTCCCACCTGACAAGCCAACCAACGTTGAATTAAAACACCACCATGCTTGAGATAAGGGCATCTTGGGTGGGAAGGATCCAAATGGGGGGCAACACTGTCAAGTTAACTTTGAGTGATAAGCTCTCGGACTCTAAAAATGATCAGCTATGTTTGGATCTAAGTATTGAAAAGGACACTGTGTACAATGCTGCCTACAACTGTCAAATTGTAACTGCCTTTTTTCTTCTTGTTTCAGGTTGCATGTCTGGTTGGACTTGATGCATGAAATTTGCATGACTCCTAACAACGTATTTCTGGATTTGTCAGTGAACAAATATGGCCTACCCAGCGAATATTAGTGGCAGTACTTCAGGTAACTAACGTTGTGACACTTTTCCCTATTGAGATTTTTTTAAAACACTTTTTATAAAATTGGGAATTGGTTAGAAAAATCAAGGTGCAAATGACTAAGCAAATATTTTGGAGGAATTTCCTACTAGATTAGTGGGGTTTTTTTCCCTCTCTTTAGCTATTTTGTTTTGATGACTTTTACAACTAATTCTTCTAACTTGAAAATATAAACCCAGGTTCTAGTGGAAGAACCTTACCTGATGTAAGTCAGCCTAGCTGAACTGAAGTAGCTACCCTGCATTAGTTTGTACCAAACATGGATCTGCCTCATAGGATTTTACTACAGAAAAACAAATGGATATTATGCTGTAGTTGCAGTGAAATTTTAGGCCTAATGAAGCTCTCATATGACATCTGAAGCCTATGGTGTAGAACATCCCTTATGTGTCTAACCAGTACTTGTTTTGGTTTCCACTAAGGATATAAGGGACTAGTCGAGTGCATACTCGAGTAGTTGCTTCCCCCCCATTGCCTCTATATCAGAGGCAGCAAAGGGGGCAGCTGACTTAAAGGATGGTTCCCCCCAGCACCGTCTCCGCAGTGCAGGGGGGCAGGGGAGGCAGAGCTGCGGTGGTCCCGGGGGTGGCACGAGCTGGGACTGAACAGCTGTGCAGAGCTGCAGCGGGAGCACGCCTCCCCTGCCCCCCATCGACTAATCGAGCAGTTGATGGAAATTCCACCAACTACTCAATTAGTTAATTAACTGATACTTAACATCCCTAGTTTCCACCATAATTGGCAATGAATATTATTATTAGTTAATTATTCATTTTACTTTCCCTTCTTTGGGCTACAATGGAGACCGTGTACATTTATTTGGGTCTGTGTACTCTTTAAAATTGGAGTCCAAGGGATGTTCAAAGGTTACAAATAAGGCAGATAGATCAGAATGGGCCAGAGATGAGAGAACAGTTGATAAAAGTGCTGCAGTGCTTTTCCTAGCTGTTGTGTTAATATTTTCTTGCTCTTTGGAGCATTCCACAAACATGATTTTAGCATATTGCAGTCAGGCTCTTAGCAGGGACTAAATGGAGAATTTCAGATGCAAGGCAGAAACTTATTCATACTCCTTTAGCACAGTGCACTTAGTATTCCTAATGTATGCATGCTTGCAGCATGGGTGTGTAAACTGGGGCATGGGTAGGTGAGAAGGGTGTGGGGTTTTTTTTCCCATGGCGTGTGCAACCTCACACATTTCTTTCTGGTGAGTCAAAAATGAAATTCCAACTATTTTAAAGATTATAAAAAATGGGCTGGACTCTCACATATGCTCTTTGAAATGTAGTCAAATAGATGACAGGGACAGTATTTGTATTTGCACATGTCTTAACTTTAGAAACTTCTGTTAAAGGACTAGTATGAAATCCATAAGGTACTGCCTACATTAGTTATATTTGGTACAGAATTTTGCTATACAATTTGTCAATACATAGGACTAGAAAGTCTTCTCTGTGAGCAGAAAAGAGTGCAGTTGTCTTTGGTGTGCAAAGAGATGAAGACTCTTACACCCCAATCCTAATAGACTGGTAGGATAGATGGAAAACTTTATTGAAAATTAAGCTCTCAGTAATTTCTGATAATTGTTTACATCACTGGTAAATTCAGCCTTAAAACACCGAGGGTGTGTCTAAACTACACCCCTCTGTCGGCAGAGGGATGTAAATTAGACACATCAAAAGTGCAAATGAAGCCGGGATTTAAATATCCCATGCTTCATTTGCATAATGAGGAGTACAGGAACTTTTGAAACGGGGCATTTCTGTCAAAAATGCCCCGTCTAAACTGCCGGTTTTTATTTTTTCGAAAAGCCCCATTTCGAAAAAAGCGGTGGCCGCCATCATGCAAATGAAGCACAGGATATTTAAATCCCGGCTTCATTTGCACTTTCGATACGTCTAATTTACATCCCTCTGCCGACAGAGGGTTGTAGTTTAGACGTACCCTGAGAGCAACAGAAAATACTTAATTTTCAAATAAGATTGACACACATTCAATATTATCATATGGTAAACAAAGGCTTTTTCTTTTTGTATATAAAAAGTTACATTGTGTGTGTGTAACTTTTTCTAAACATAATACCAAGTTAATTTTTAAAAGCTTTATAAAGATTTTTAATTCTGAATTTAGACATTAAGTTCAGGGTTGGTTCCTCATCCCCTACGTGTTTTGGCTTTAAAAAAAAAATAATAAAAAACAATTCTTGATTCAGGCCAAACGGAGGTATTCACTCCTAAAACTTTTTTTTGCAATGTTTCAGATAGATTCAGTGCTTCAGCCTTACTTGACTATACCTAATTGGATTTTAAATATTTTGTATTATTACATTGTCTAATAACAGAAAATTGTAATAGTCCAATGATACTTCAACTTGTAAGAAGCTAAATGTTTGAAATAGATATAGGAATACAAGAATGTTTAATTTTTGGATCGGTATGCAAATAAGATTCAATGTAGAGTAGAAACTGTTTGCTCCCTTACTCACTGAGAGCAAGTATGATCAATTACGTCAAAACAGAAAGTTAGATTGTATACTGTTCCACTGCTTCATAAAATGCTGTCGGGACTTGCCTGTTTTATAAACCCTTGAGGCTTCAGTTCTAATGTGTAACACTTATTTTTGTATGTGCATGCGTCTCGAAACCTGGAGTATTTCACAATGGGTTAAGTGTTGGACTGCAGATAATGTATGATTTGCTATTCTGCTGTGCTGAGTGAGGGTGATTGCCTTTAACTACTGCTCATTTGGGTGTTGGAAATATTAAAGCAGGTTTCTGAATTGCACAGTGTTCTAAAAGTGAAAAGAAACTTAACAGGTGGCGATTTTCTGCCCATAATACCCTCTGAATCAGTCGTCATCGGGAAAACAAGGTAGACTCGTAATAAGCTTCAGCACTAGATTTATGCTACTTAAAGCAAAGAACTGTTCTTTAATCACCTTGTAAATGATAGTGGCTGAATTTGTGCTCAAAGCAGGCAAACTATTTAACTACTAACTTACCAATGTGACTACTGAGACTGCTAAATGTGGATTCTTACTGTGTCTATTTGCTTAATTTTCTGGTATTCTACAGATTGGCAAGGAAAGGGTCACTCTATTTAGCATGGATGTAGAAATACTATGAGAAATGTTTTGAAAAATATGCATTGGAATGAAAATACATTTAATTATAAATATTTTCTGTTTGTGCATGTGAATCCATGTACTGTGCAAATGATAACTCCATCATGAAAGCTAGCTGTGAGAAAGTTGACTATAAATTTTAATAGTTCTTGTATATTTCAACAGAGACAGTGTACTTTAAATAAGGCTAATAAATAACTGGAGCTGTAATGGAATTCAATGTCTGTCAATGATTCAGTTTGTTGGTAAATTAGTTAAAGTCAAGTGTAATGATTTTTTTTTTGGTTTTGTTGCACAGTTCTCATCTGTATTACAAAAGGTTTTTTTCCCTTTGAGTAAACTACTAGCTTTGTTAATCATTCTCAGATACTAAAGGAAATCAGTTTTTATTAGGGACTCACTTTTAATTCTTGGTTTAGTTCTCACTCTTATTAAGCATTGTCAATGTGCAATGTGTTTAGCAGGCAGTCTAAGCTGCTGCAGATGACAATGAGAGATAAATGTCTTTCTTTCCTCTTTACAGGAAATGTTTTCTGTTTTGTTTCACCAAGAGTTGGATCTTGTGAGGTTCTGAACACCCTGTGTAGAATCTAGTTCTAAACTGGATTTGGGCTTTCGTGCAGGTTGAATAGGTCTCTAAACTCAGTGGGTACGAAGGTGCTGAGGGAAATGCAGAGCGGTCTTATACACTTGTCAGAGCAGCTAGAGCAGGCCCGCTGTTAGGAATGTCATGCATAATGGGGAGCTACTTGGAACTTCAGCCTCATTCAATGTCCCTATAAACTAGGGATGTTAAATATCAGTTAATTGAATAGTCGATTAACTTCATGAATTCTTATGTTAGTCGACTATTCTGTAGTCCTCAGGGGTAGGGCTGTCAGCCAGTGCGCTCTGGCCCCATTCCCGAGGAGCCCCTTGCCATTCTGCGCAGCTGCCTCCGTACAGCCCCTGTCCACGGGGCGGGGATGTGTGAGCTTCCAGACCCAGTGCAAGCTGGAACTGAAGTGGGCTGCCTGCCTGCCTGGTGCCTAAAACACTTTAAATGCAGAGCTGCAGCAAGGGTATGTTCCAGACCTGGCACACATCAGGACTGAGCTGGACTGCCTGACCTCCTGACTCCTAAAACACTTTAAATGCAGAGCCACAGCAGTGGTAGATCCTGGTGGACCCGACATAAGCTGGGACTGAGCTGGGCTGCTGGCCATCCTGCTACAAGATGTACTGGTGGTGGGGGGAGGAAAATTCGTGTAGTCTGTAGCATTAGCATATAAGCGTTTGCTAATGGGTTAATCGATCACACTATTACATCCCTACTACCAGCCAATGATTCTAAATAAAGTGTCTTTACTGCCCTCTGGGCTCAATTTACAGCAAATATTATTTAGTTTATGCATCAGCCTTAATTGACACAGAAGCAATTTTGTGAGGCCTCTCCAGTACTTTTGCAGTTAAGTCTACCAAGGTTTCCACTAAATCTCTGTTAATAGAAGGTCACAACTCATTCCAGACTGACATTTACATTACGGGGTTGCTTGGGTGTACTTCCAGTGCCCCCCAACTGCCCAAAGAAATACCCCTATCTAATGCTTTTTTTCTTTTTTTAAATGCAAAAGTATTCTCTTAGCTGCTTTCTCATCTGTGTTCACTTACACATACTTGTTATGGATCAGGGACACCAAAGAGCCACAAATCCCATAATATGAAAGGGGATTCACAAGTGCAATGAATACACAAGAAATTACACTATCCCCACAACACAGTATAGCTCAAAAACACTATGAGGGTATTGATCAAGGTGGTCACAATTCAACCGTGTGCTCCCCTCATATGCAAAGAGCCAAACTGATCCTAATTCCTCTTACCGATACCTCCTTACATTTGCATACAGAGCTTTCAGATGTGTTCCATGCACCTATGCTTAGCAATAAAAAATATCTTTCCTGCAACCCAGAGTCAATTGAGAGGAACTGTTAAAATTTTAAAGGCATCCTTGCATTGCTATGGAATAGAAAAGGCCACAAAAGTCAGTATAATAGTACTGTAGCACAGGCCCTGTGATGGGGTATTTACTAGGGATGTCAACATGTAGTCGACTATGTATTAACCGATAAGCCTAGGTTTATTGGTTGATCTCTTTGATGACACACATTTCCCCCCTCCCCCCTTGCTGCCTCTGTACCAAAGGCAGCAAAGTGGCAGGCAGGAGCTGGTGCTGGGGGGAGCAAAGGTGGGGGGGGGGCGGGAGGTGCAGCTGCAAAGCAGCCTCTGTCCGTGGTGTGCCTGGGCCTGCTGCAGGCAAAGGCTGCTTCACAGCAGCATCCCCGTCCACAGGGGCTCCGAGCTCTCCGCAGACAGAGGCTGTTTAATGGCAGTAGCCCTGTCTGAGGGTGGAGGTTGGGGGGGAGGAGGAAGAGGGTTTGTGACTTAGATCCCTGCAGACAGCTCCCCTGCATCCCACGGAGTAGCCTTTGTCCGTGGGGAGCTTGGACCCCCTGCGTACATGGGCTGCTGTCACCCTGCACTGCTACTTCTGTATCAGAGGCAGCAATGTGGGGCAGCAGGCAACCAGTCTGCGCAGGGAGCTGGTTTTTAAACTGACTCCCCTCGTAGACCAGCTCCCCCTACAACTCCACGCTGCTACCTCTGATACAGAGGCAGCAGCACTGGGTAGTAGGGGGTTCCCCGGGAATACAGTCAGGCGCACGCTAGCTGTCAGCTTGCCCCCAGGGACTATCAAATATTCATGTAACCACAAAGATTTCATGTGGTTACATCACTATTCAATTACCTGATATCTAACATGCCTAGTATTTACCCCACAAATCCTGTGAATGATTTAATATGGACCTAAGAAGCTAATAACCTACCTGTTTGCTCCCATTTGAGAGGGCCAGGCCTACCTAGAGAGAAAATCTAGCTGGAGAAGAGCTGGTTTATTTCCTCCCTGATGAGCTGGGTGAGCCCAGTTTGAGGAGGAGGCCCAGAGGAGAGTAGAGGTGGAGAGTCCCCTCCCTCTGGGAAGCTGCCAGAAAGCAGGCTGAGAAGCAGAGAAGAGCTGACAAGATTCCTAGGTTGAAGCCTGACTAGCAATAAGGGCTTTGAAGAGCCGTGGCTGTTTTGAACCCCTGAGTGAGAGAGGCGTATCCCAGCCCCTAGGCTGTGGGCCTGATCGAGACACAGAAGAAGCTGTGGTTAGACTGGAGAATGGTCTAGAGCAGCAGAGATTCCTGACGAGGTGGCTGGCAGCTGTGCCCAGCTGGGCTGAAAGTTTGGTTTGTATACATCTGTGTTGGATTTTTTTTAAAGGACTCTGTGGCCTTGGAAGGGACCTAGCCTAGCTGGAGAGTTAGGACATGCCTATAGCTGCAGCAGCCAATGGACAGTGGTTGGGCACTTATGCACAGCTGCCTCAGTGCCACATAAAAGCCAGAAGGGAGCGTGATGGGGAAGCAGTATTGCCACAGCCCACATTAATTTATTCTTTGCTTTAATCTTTTTTTTTTTTCATGAGTGTCTGTATTTTTTCCATTGTCATATTCAGTATTGTTCTATCCAGGTTAGTCCCTTGCTATCAGAAAGATAAGGTGGGGGCAGTAGTATCTTTTATTGGACCAAATTCTGTTGGTGAGAGGGAGACAAGCTTTTGAGCTACACAAAGCTCTTCCAATAAAATATATTACCTCACCATCTTTGTTCCTCTGTATTTTTTCCCCTCAGGGTAATTTTTTTCTATAACTTTTCATTTATTTTAGAATGTTTTCCTCTAAAAAAAACCTCCCTCTTTTAAAAAGATGTGGAGATTTTTCACACTTATCTGCCTTTCTCTCTTGCCTGCTTTACTTTTCAGCGCAGGGTTTTCTGTCTCACTGTCTCTCAGGCATTTACATGGCCCTTCTGCTGTAGAATCAGAGTGCTTCACTCTTGTAGTTGTCTTCGTAACACCCCTGTGAGGGAAGGAAGTGCTGTTATCTCCATTTTACAATTAGAAAACAGAGATAAATTGGTATATGCAAAGTCCCACAGAAAACCTGTGGTGGAGGCTCCATGCCAACTTTCCAGTCGCCTTGGGGTTAGGGCTGGAGCAGAGATATAGTACACTGCTGTGCCAGATTGGGTGCGGGTGTGATAAATTAATTGGAGGGTGTGGTCTTCCACATGCAGATGATCCAGAAGCTCTGAGATCTTGGATTAGACACTATAAGGAATCTTTTTTCTTTAATTGCTTGAGTGAGATTTTAATTATATTGTTCCCCTCCCAACTGACTTTCATACTTTCCCCTGAATGTAGAGAAATATAACCTCAGAACATTCAGTGTCCTTCATTAAAGTACCTTCCCTGATTACTTTTTTTAAGCCACAAGGAAACTACTCATCGAGAATATCATCTTGGACTATGTACTGCTGAACACAAACTTCTGGCAGAACCTGTAGGGCCAGGACTTGTAATGCATACCAGTTAAGGGGAAACTAGGTGACCTTTAGAGCAGTGGTGGCCCATCAGGGTAATCTGATTGTGTGACATGAGATATTTAGTGACATTACCCATCCATGGTACCATCCCCTGCAGTTCCCAGTGTCTGTGGTCAGTGGGAGCTTTGGGAAGCGGTGGCCAGCATGTCCCTGTGACCTGCAGGCACTGCCTCCACAACGGTAGCCACTGGGAGCTGCAGAGCCTGAGGACAGTCAACATCAGCACAATGCCTCATTGTCAGCAATCACATTACCCTGATGGGCCTCAGGTTATCCACCAGGACCTCAGAGTGTTAATGGAATCTGGGTAGGGATTCTCTTAGGAAGGCAGATGTTTTTCTTTGGCATAGTTAGAGTTAAAAATAAATTTTTTTTGGTGTGAATCTCAACAGTGAATTGAGATTAGGTGAAGTGAGTGTTGAGCTCAGCAGCTCAAGACATTTGGCTTCTGTCATGAAGGCTGAAATTTCAATACCATTTTTCACTAATTTGAACGTCATGGATGACAACTGCTAGCACTCTTCTATACTCCAGGGATGGTTTCCTGGAGAACAGGCTTTTCCAGAGTAGTGTCGCAGTGCTACGGATTTGAGCCTTCCTAACTCAAGCCTCATCGTGTTTCCTTAGTTCAGTTGTTATGAACTAATTGGGTTCAGATGAGTTCATATTTTTGTTGAACCAGCCACTCAACCAGGGCTAGTATGATTCAGTATTGGGGGCAGTGTGACTCACAGTATAATATATATAGATAGCTATGTCTTGCCTTTCCTTCAGCAGCCTGAGCACAATAGGCATACAGTCTACCATGATTACAAAGAAAGAATAAACTGAATGGTTCCTCTTTTGGTGGGGGTGGATTTGACATTGCTCCCAAACAAGAGAAGAGACTGAGTTGCCGCATCTCTTTTTGTGTTCCATGCATGGGCAGATGGCAGCAATACATGCAAGATGTATACAGCTGATATTTTACCTGCGCCTCACCCATGGAGATGTGGTGATTCACCTTGGTGATACACATCACTTAAAAACAAACTTGGGTGGAGACCTTGATATTAGTGGGGTGGAGGGTTGAATGCACCTTAAGCCATTTCAGCAGCGTAATGTCATTACAAAACTTACCTGATTTTTCATAAACCCAACATAATTATGTAGTGAGTCCAAATTTGTCTTGGAGGCAAATTTCTAACCCTTCTGAAAGGACAGATGTTTTAATAGCTGACTATATACCTGTCTATTTGGTGGATTTCCACTGGTATCTTCTGCACTAATTGTTTGACTCTAGGGGGTCTGTTGTACCACTGCATCCTCTCCAGCAATGTATTGTCATGGCATTAGCCTGACTTGGACCAGGCATCTCTGATGGACCCTGGAGAGTCAGAATGGGCAACTATATCTCTTCCCTGAGAGCTCTCACTGAAGGTCTGGGGTCCCAGGCCTTAGTCCTGGTGTGTCTTTCCACACCTGTCTCCACATCGCTATGAATGTTGTTTTTCTCAAGCTTCCCCGGTAATTTTACAAACTAATGTTATTAGTTGCAGATGACACTCAGGGCTTGTCCATCCTTAAGATGCTGCAGCAGCGCAGCTGTTGTGCTTCAGTGAAGATGCTACCTACGCCATCAGGAGGGCTGCTACCTGTGCTACCAGAAGGACTTCTTTCATGGGCATAGGTTCACCAGCTCCCTGAGAAGCAGTAGCTTTGTGGATGGGAGAAGCTCTCCCATAGACATAGCGTCATCTACGCTAGAAAGAACATCGACGTAACGGCGTCTCTTGGGAGCGTAGAAAATCCACACTCCTGAGCAACAGTTACACTGACCGAGATTGCTTGTGTAGGCCTAGCCTCAACTGTTTCTTCATTTGTGGATAATGCTCTCCCAGATGTTGCTTTATTTGGGAGGAAGTTGAAATCTGGATGAAAAGCAGCTTGCTGAAGACACAGCCACATGGTGTTGATGCTAATAGGAAGGACAAAGCACCGTGGGGAACTGACAGGACCAGTTACTTAACATTCTACATCAGGGAGCTTTGCAGCTACGGTGGAGTGCAGCCTGTACCTTGTTGGATTGACCACTTGGCTTGGACACCCAACCTGTCTCCAGACACCTATCTTTGATTAGCCCAAAGACTGCTCCCATTCCTCTCTTGTGCGGATTTGCCTGACATTGTCATCGTTTTCTTACTTCTCAAACTTCTGATGTGTACTCTACCTGGTCCTGACCAGGAAAGTTGCATTGAGATTGCAACTGGTCCTTCTTGTGTGGCTTGTCTCTTATTAGGATGAACCGGCTCCCTCTCCTATTTAGAATCCAGTTAAAGGTGCTACTTCTTCCCTTCTAAAATCATGAGTGATCTTGGGATGAATGTATTCAACAACCATCTGTTCCCACCAATGTGGTTGTGATCAGTGGGAGCATGGAAGCTCACAGTGTGAAACTTTGTACAATGTATGTGTTTCTCACTTTTGGATGACACTATGGCCTGGATTCTTCTCTCCCTTAGACTAGTGTAAATCCAAAGCAACTCCACTGAAGTCAGATTTGCACTGATCTGAAAAAAGTATCTGGCCTTGGGGTGAAGTGTGTTATGTTTAACTCCTTTGTTTCCATGAGCCATCGTGCAGGTGCAGGATATAGCAGTGGAGGTCCAGACAGGTGTCTCAGGAGAAGCATTAGAAAAAATTCTCCTGAGACTTAAATGGGGAAAAATAATCAGTGATGAGCTTTTACTACTTGAAACTGTTAAATGCAGAGACAAGAATGACAAATCTTCCAGTATCCATTTGATCCAAAAACATTTTTCTGGCTTTGATCTGTAGTATTCCTGACACTTTTCTCTGAAGTTCTCCTGGGAAAGACATTGGGAATTATCTGTAGGATTGTCATTGTCTTCTAGTTTTTTAAACCCATAGACTTAATTGAAGTAACTTAAAAAAATACAAATAGTCATGCACAGGGCTTGACAATTAAGGCAACCTACTCACCCGTGGCGAGTAGATTTTAGCCTGGCGCAGCCGCGCAGCACAGTCTGCGCAGCGTACAGTTCTGCGTGGCTGGTGAGCGGGGCTCGCCACTGCTTGGCGAGCCCTGGTCATGCAGCACCTTAGAGACTAACAAAAAATGTGGATGGTATCATGAGCATTCATGGGCATAACTCACTTCTTCAGATGCATGGAGTAAGGGAGTCCAGGGTACAGATATAGCAGCGAAAGAGAGGGGGATGATAAAGAGTAAAATAGGGGAAAAATATTGTCAGTTAGTGTCCATGCTAAATGAAGCTAATAGAGTGGGCTCTGAGTACCCAGTGCTTAGCTTAGCTCTGATAACCCTTCCTCATTTGTCCTCTAGTTTTACTTTTACTGTACAGCCGCTCCCCGAGTTACGACCACCTCCACTTACGACCTTCCGCACTTACGACCAAAATGCGGATCCGAGTTACGAACGGCGATCCGCGCTTATGAACAGCACGGTCGCCATGTAACTCTATGGGATCCGAGTTACAAACACTTCGAGTTACAGACCAAGTGTTGGTCCGTAACTTGTTCGTAACTCGGGGAGCGGCTGTATTGTATTTAATTATACTGCTGTACAGTACCCCCACATGCTGAGCGTGGTAACTTACAAAGAATATTTTGAATATGAAACTTCCTGAAGCTTCTCTTTCCTATAAATTCATGTTTGCTTCTTATTTGACTACTTAAAGAATTTTTTTTTAGTCAGTGAATAGATTACCTCCCCTTAGAAATTTTCTTGAAAATCCACTTCACATATGTTGTCCCAGAAGTTCATAGTTCATTGCCACATTGTTCGCTATAGTCTATGGATAATCCATGCTCATAATTACATGTAGCCTTTGCATTTGATATGATGAACTCAAAGATACTTCATTCAATTAGATCTTCCAAAAGTATTGCAGGAAATTGCCATATCTATCACAAGCATGGGAGCAGAACTCCAAATAGACATGAGTTCATCTCCACCATAAATGTACCAAGCTCAGTCTTGAAGCCAGTTAGGTTTTTTGCCCTCTTGGTTCCTCTTGGAACGTTGTTCCAGAGCTTAACTTCTCTGATGGAAACATAATTTTTAAGCCTTTTCTGTATCTTTTCCAGTTTACATTCATCTCTCTTAAACATGGGAGACCAGAATTGCATACGATATTCAAAATGAGGCCTCATCAGTGCCTTGCATAATGGTGCTAACACTTCCATCTCTCTACTGGAAATCTCTCACCTGATGCATCTTTGGATAGCATTAGCCTTTTTCAGACCTCCATCACATTGGTGGCTCATAGTCATCCTGTGATCAGCCAATACACCCAGGTCTTTTTCTTCTGTCACTGGTACGTCCCCAGCTTATAGCAAAAATTCTTGTTGTTAGTCTCTAGCTGCATGACCTTGTACTTAGAAATGAGGTGAAATTGAAGTTCAATTACTCCACTTTACAAGCCTTTGAACAGAGGACTCATTAGCAATATTTGCTAATAACTCTCCTCACTTATTGATACTGGCTTCCCTGCTTGGCCATCAAAAGTGAATGCTTATTTTTCACTGGCATGTAAGCAACTAAATTAAGTGGACATTTCATGACTTACAGAGTCATTTTCAGTTGTGCCTCTCTATGGGTACATGCAAATTGATGTTTGCACATATAATTGGAATATCTGAGTACCCAGTCTGTTCACTTATGTTGTTATTTGCATACTTAAATGCAGATTTTGCATGTGAAATCTTAGGGTAAGTTTACCCTACACATCATGTGTCAGTCCTTGTCCTAAAAGTCATGGTGTGTGAATGCTGTTTGTTGACACTTTTGCATACACAACACTTCCACCCCCAATCAGGGGTTTCACTTTGTTGATAGCAGAATGCTCCTGCTCACAAAGCACCATAAACAACAAAGGTTTTTTCGATCAAATGTAAGTGTAGACATATCCTTAAAGGCTGAGTTAGGGCTAGCTAGAAAGTTGACCATAAATCTGTTTGTCATTGTCATCTCTGCTAAAGTTTGCAGTCTTTAAAAGCAGTTATTTAAGCCAAAAATTTATGTTTGACATTTTATATGCTAACAGGCCACAAATTTTAGTGAGCTCCTCCTTTAAAAGAGAGAAGTAGGGTATTCTCACTTTTTAAAATGTGGTTCAAAACTTCATCTAAATTTTTCTATCCATGATGGAACAAAATTCCTCTCTTGGACAGATGTCTAATATGAATCCCATCCAGTTTGCACACAGGCCTTTGTCTCTTGCTCTGTCCAGTGTTGTTTTGGAAGAGCATGTGATATAATCTGTTGTATGAAGCCAGAATGGCCGTCACTAGACACCTGTCTATACACTTGGTCCTCTGTTTTCTGCAGACAAATCAGGTTCCTAGTCATTAGTGCTACTCTCTGGCCTTGTTTTTGCTTTCCTTGTAAACAGTAGCTAAATGTTTTTGTTTGGCACCGTAACAGTCTGGCAGTCCAAGAGAGTGAATAAACACATAATCTCTGCCTTTTGGTTTTAGTAGTCATCAGTCCAAGTGGATGTCAGCTTGTGCAATCAAGCTATGGAGGAAACTGACACATTTTTCTGTCCCTCCCCCCCCTTATATTTAACTCTTTGGCCTGCTGAATTATTGAGAGAGCTTTGAGGAAGGTCTGTTGTAGGTGCATGATCTTGATTGAGTGAGATCTTTGTCAGATGTAAAGCACATGAAACCACAAAACAATGACAAACAGATGGACCATGTGGGAACAGCTGCTATTCTGTTTCCATTTCCAGGATGTTTTGCTGTCCTTTAATATGGTTTTTCATTACTCGGTATTTTTTGTCAAAAGAATTTTGGCATCTTCTTTTGAGTATAACTTCAAGTGTGTGTGAGGAGGACTGTTTCATTTTTCTACAGGCGCTTTATTTTTGTGGGTTTTTTTTTTCTTCTGTATCCAACAAACTTCTAAGGAGGAAAACCAAAGATGGGCTGTCCTCTTTTTTTTTTTACCGCTGTTTGAGAACTAGTAGTTCAGAGGCTTCCCGTGAAGTACTTTCTCTTAAATGAAATTGGTATTTGATTTCGCCTCAGCCTGGAATCCTGTATAGAAGAACAAATGAATGTAGCATTCTACCTGGAATGAGCGATGAAGAGTTTGGCCAACATTCTAACACTGTAAAGACTGAAGGTTGGCATGGTTCCAGCTACCTACCTCATAGAACACTAGAACTGGAAGGGACCTTGAGAGGTCATGTAGTCCAGTTCCCTGCCCTCACGGCAGGACCAAGCACCATCTACATCATCTAATAGATGTCTGTCAACCTGTAAACGTCCTTGAAGAGAGCACCTGGGATTTGAACTAGGGACCTCTTGATCTGCAGTCAGATGTTGAAAGAAAACATGTCAATGTTTTAGGAATATTTTTTCCAACAAAACTGTTCACCAAATTCTAGTTGATCTGAATCTGAGCTTTTTGATGTAAAACAGTTTTTGTCTAAAAGTTGTTGCGGCTTGTTGTGGTGACCTCTCATTTTTGAGTGTGAAGTAGGAAGATCCAATAAATAGAGTTCCTAGGAGAGGCATTCAAACACAAACCAGGGAATTACTGTACTTCTAACAGTTTCTAGTGCTCAGCCTGCATGGGATGCTGCTGTAAGGGGTCTCCGCTTCCCTTTTCTTCTAGTACTTGAATTCCTACAATGCATTTGAAGGAACTTCTCTCTGCTGTTCACCCAGTTCCAGTCCTAACTGACAATAGAATGGATGGATGGGTATAGGTAATGTGTTTCACTGTTAGGTGCACTGTTCCATTGCTGGTGAGCCAAGGTATCACATTATTGGAACAGAAGTTCTTAACCTTTTTGGGCTTAGGTCCCACTTTGATTGCCTGTCGCGATCCTGTAAAATAGCTTCAGTGCAAAAAAAAAATCTGTATTACTAAATATTTCCTCCCCCACAATATATAATACACATAACACCATAATAAGTACACTGTGTGTACCATAGCAGCAGTCCCTGCCCTATGGGGCTGGCTGAGCTAGGCTCCATGCTCTGGGCGTTGTGATGGCTTTCATGGCAGCTAGCCATGCCAAATTTGTGTTAGTGGCATTGCAATCTGGTTCATGGAGTCACTCGCTCAGATTGGCCTTCCAGCCCCTGTCATCAGGCCAAGGGGAAGGCTGAGCCAAACTGAAGAAGGGAGTCACAGAAGCCATTGCTGCAGGGTGAATGTGGGCAGGTTCAAGAAGTCCCCTTTCCCTGTTACTGACTATCTCGGCCACCTCCCTGAGAGATTCTGTAGGACTCCTTTTCCTGCTGACAGCTTCACAGCATTGCCAGGTGAATTTGGAAAAAAAAGGTAAAATCAGCTTTTAAAATAAACAGGTCAGCCTCAGCCAATTCACTGCTACTTTATAAAACAGATCTCACTACTCCATTATTATAAAACAAAATAATAATGGTTCTATTATTCCTGCACCAGAACTTAGCATCTGCCTCATGCTCTCATTTGTAAAATGTTCATGCACAGCACATAGGTCTCAGCCTATTCCTGGTCACTGCTGTGCCTCAGTTTTCCTGTGGCTACTGGAGTTTGGTTTTTCTCCCCACACTTTTCTGTGTTGAGGAATTTCCAGCATGGTAGAGAACTGTGCCTTCTACACAAGTGAGTCTGGTTATGTTGTGGAGAACATGGAAGCATTGTCCTAAACACACTTCACACATCCACAGTTCCTTTCCTGGGAAGAAGTCTTTTCCCTAAATCCTACAGCAGCATGGGATGGTTCTTTCCTCTTCCTTAACAGCTGGGGGAGGGAAGCAAGCACCTAACTTAGGAATCTTTAGGTGCTAACAGCTCTGTGAGTGGTATCCTTCCTGTCTTAGCATCTATCTATTTACTTTGATCTGCTTAGGTTGAAGTACCCATTCTCCAGATACTTAATGATACCCTGTCTGTCACACCTTTTCCTTTTTTTCTTTTTCTCCCCTTTCCTATTTATTTTGAGTTTTCATATCCCCTACTCATAACTCTGGTCATCTAAAGAAGTGGGCTGTGCCCACGAAAGCTCATGATACCATCTACATGTTTTATTAGTCTATAAAGTGCTTCCAGACCATTTGTTGTTTTTTTAGGAATCTTTGTTTAGTCATCTTAGCTGCCTCATTGTGTAATCTTGTTCTGTTGATATTTACAGTCTACATTTTAGGCAGAGATGAAAAGAGGTTTAACTGAGAGATCCAGGAATCTCTTTATGATACTGTGAATTAAAATCTCCGGGCCTGAATTCCCAATTATATTGACTTGAGCTAGGAAGGATGTTGTATTGCTAGGAAACCAAATAAGCTCGTGTATCATTTTAGAACACTTGAGTTAATATAAAGGGTGCCAATTGTAGTTTGACCATTTCCTTGAAAAAGAAAAATGTTTTTGCCGAATTTATATAAAAAGGTTTTATTTTTATCCTTCAAATTATCCTTTGCATTAGATCAGAGTAAAGAAAAGCAGACTGCAGTAGAATGATGGCGGCTACAACAGAGATAATTTGGGCAAGTAATGTTCTGTGTGTGTGTGAGAGAGAGAGAGAGAGAGAGAGACCCGATAGCAGGGGGAAGAGTGTGGAATGAGTAAGAGAAATCATCACAGCTTTTCATTCCTTCCTAGTTTGACTTCATCAGAAAGATTTAGTCCTTCTTTGCTTATGTTTTAGTACTGTACGTTTGTCATTGTTTTTATAAATTTAACTCATTGTGAGGAGTAATCCTCCGTGTCAATTACTATGGTCTATGATACAAAGAAAAACATTGGAACTGAGCTTCACTGGCTGGCAGGCAGACTAGAATTTTGTCAGGAAATTCCAAAAGAGTATAAATAAATTCTCTGTAGCAAACCCTGGGCTCCTTGCCTGCTGATGTGTCAGGAGTATGCATTCCCTTTAAGGCTGAGGAAAAGTGTGCTTCAGACTTAATTTCCTGAAAACGCAACGCTGAAACATTCAACAATTACCTCTCTGCGGAATGGTAAGTAAGGCTGTAAAAGAAAAAAGTTAGAGGGGAAAATGCATGTTAGCTTTGTTTGCTACTGTAAGAAAAGTTTTTTGTTTTGTTTTGTTTTTTAATTTTTTTTCAATGGGTGTAATTGAAAGCCAACCAAAAATTCCTGGCACATGAACGTTAATTGCATACATTTTCGCTAAAGTTTTGTTTTAATGTTTGCTTTAACATAAAGTTTTGACTCTTTGGCAGAGTGGCACTGTGTTAGGCTGGAGACTGAAGAAAGTTTGTGGTAATGGTTTATACCCTGACTCTGGTCAGGGTTCTTGTTTCTGTTGACCTGTGATTGTTACATACTGAGTAGTTAGTTTTTTGAACGGATACATCATACATGTGTTCTGTTCAGAGACGTGCTTATATATCAGGTTACTTCTTATCTTCGGTTACATGAAGAGCCATTCATATTTATTTATATCAAGGTCTCGTCAGCAGAGGTAGCAAAATCTGCTTTGGGTGGCTTGATTGTGGTGCTAATGATCAATTTCTAAATCACTGTTTACAACTCTTTACAGTTTTCTCATAAAACTGACTTTTGGGCTCATATTTTGTATGCTTACTCTGGCTGATGCTGAACTTTATAGTTGTGAAAGAAATAAGGTTGGCAGTGTCAGCTATCTAAACATAAAGAAACAGTGTTTTTTGTTTGATTTGGATTTTTGTCTTGAAAGAAAATGGCTTAGATATTTTGTTTTCAGAGCCTAGAAACGGCTTTTGTTTTAAATGTGGCACGTATCTAATCCCAAGTGAGGAATTTGTGCTGGATTTTCAAATGGAAAAACAAAGCTAACCTGTTTTTTTAAAGTGCATACTGAATGCATGTAGAGTATATCCCTTTTTTCCCCCCTTACTGGCAGAAGCCCATACCAAAATGTAGCAATACCAATGATCACAAGTGAAAATATTTTGGGGAATTGTTATTGGATAAGACAGTTTATTTTCGGTTGACCTTACAGATGTAGAGAGGGGGGTGATCTGGAAATGGAGGTCTGCTGTAGTTTCATACAGTAAGCTTATATATCCTAAAGAGGTTAGACACTTTCCCTATGGTGACCCTTTCTCTATAACAGTAACTCTATGTAACCGTTCCCAACTTCTCTCTTGTTCAGAGGTTTATAAACTTAGAAAGTTAGTGACATAACACACACAGTCTGTTTTTGTGAGTACAGATAGGAGACAAATGCAGCTGCTTTTGCTCAAGTTTCAGCTGATATCATTGATTGTAGTGTTGTTTTGAGGATTAAGTTGGGGAGATAGATTTGAGATGGGGGATACCCTCTAGTTAAGACCTGAGTTTTATCCATGTCCATCCTGAACTGCAAAAGCTAGCCAGACAATGCTGGAGCCATTGAAGTATCTTGTCAATATTTTCTGTCTATAAGGAAACACTAAGGAGACCCTTTTGAACGATATTCTGCCCGTTCTCATTAGTCCCTTCTTGTTAGGAAATGTTATCAAGAAGGCTATGGTGAGATCTTCCCAGCAAAATCTGAAGTACTGTTTGTCTGTGGTTTTAGGTGATTTGGCGTTAGGTCTGGGTCAGGTGGAAGGACTGTCCTGACTGAATGCAACTAGTTGGTAATTTGTTGATGATAGATGGGAGGTGCGTGTGCGGATACAGCTGACCAGAAGGAAGTGACCACCTGCTTTTTGGACTCTAGCAGGGATGGAGGAATGTCTGTGTTCCTTTAGTTCTGACAGATTCAAGGCGTGATTCATTCTCTGCTCTGCACTAGCAGCTCTCTTAGGTGGGTATTCACAGGGTTGCCATCCTGTTCAGTGTGTGTAGGGATTTGTCCTTGTGTGCTCATGTCAGCTAACTCACAATAACACATGAGGTGAAATCTTAATGAAGACCCAGCAGCTTTTAGTTTTAACTCGTGTTAAAGTCAGCGTGCCGAGTCTTTGCTAGGATTTTACCTTATGGTTGTTACGGAGAGTTAACTGACATGGACTGATAATGCCAAAGCTTTTCCTCATAAAACTGCGTCCTTAGGTTAAGTAGAAAAGGAAACATGGGAAGCTTTCTCCTGTGTCCACTGTTCTCAACCCAGGGTCAATGGCCCCTTATGGACTGTCTACACAACTGTGTTATTTCGGAATAACGTTAGTTATTCCGAAATAACATAGTCTTCTTCTACACACAAGCAGTTATTTTGACATAATGTCCAGCCGGAGGACTTCGTACTCCGACTCTGTAACCCTCATTTTATGAGGAGTAGGGGAAGTCGGAAGAGGAGTGCTTTTTCTCGGACTTCCTGCTGTGTAGACAGCACCAAAAGCTGAAATAAGCTACGTAATTGACATAGCTCAAGTTGCGTAGCTTATTTTGGATTTAGCCCTGCTGTGTAGACATACCCTTAATGACCTGTGAGCGTTTTTAGGGGGTCCACGAAACAGGGCCACTCGGAGCTCTGGTTACTGAAGCTTTGAGACTCAAGGCTTGACATCCTATGGGGCAGAAGCCACTGCCTCTGACCTAGGAAGCTAAAGCCCAGAGCCCTGAGCCTTAGCACCTCACGAGGCAGAAGCTACCCTGCAGAACAGAAGCTCCGGCAGCCCCCGCCCCCCCAGCGGGGCTGATGCCCAAAGGTCTTGAAATCCCCCCCTTCGCTGCTTGGAGCAGTAACCCCCCATAGCTGAAAACCACAGCTCTCTCATAGCTGAAGCCTGGTGCTGTCACACACACCTCCCCGTGACACTGAGCTGTGAAGTTTTCATAGTATGTTGGAGGGGAGGGAAATCAGAAATTACAAGGTTGAGAACCCCTGCCCTCTGGTTGCTTGTCACTCAGACTGGTTTGAAGGAGATGGAATATTGAGCTGTGGGGATGAATGATTTGCCTAGTGCCCAATGGCAATCTGCGATTTTAAGGCTGCTTACTTCACTCAGTTCAAACAAGTCTTAGAGAAGCAACTGGGAAAAGTGATAGGTTATTATTACCCCTTGTCTGCCATTAGTACACAGATTCACAAGCAGGAGGGGTTGTGATTGCTGAAATCCTCTGTAGCACTTAAACATGTACAATCTCCCATGAACTAAAGAAAGGAGCAGTTGGCATTGTCATGGTGTTTCCTGCCAGTCCAACAGTAGCTTTTCCTCTGCTTCAGCAGAGTCCAAGTGAGTTGACCAGGCAAACCTAAGGCCTCTCTTCATTCGGGCTTTTTGAGAAGTATGTAATTAGGGGATGTTTATTGATAGCCATGGCAGGTTAATATGAATAAGGTGGAGTTTATTTTTCCATTGATGTATTTTACTACATTTTCTACTTTATTTCTTATGACACATGTCCCTATATGGCTAGGTATGTAATAAAGTGAGTGGAATAAAATATTCTCAGATACTGAAGGGCATCCTCAAGTAGATAAATCATGAGAGATGGAGAAAGTTGTAATTTTAGAGAATGCTTGAAAAGAGCAGGGCGCTACCTTGAACCTGTCTGATCTGCATCTGATTTCGGAAGCAAAGTAAACATAATAACATAAGAACAGCCATACTGGGTCAGACCAAAGGTCCATCTAGCTCAGTATCCTTCCAATAGTGGCTTATGCCAGATGCCCCAGAGGGCGTGAACAGAACAGGGAATCATCAAGTAATCCCTCTCCCATCACCCATTCCCAGCCTCTCAGAGCTAGGGACACCATTCCTACCTATCCTGGCTAATAGACATTGATGGACCTAACCTCCATGAAGTTCTTTCTCGAACCATGTTAAAATCCTGGTCTTCACAACCTCCTCTGGCAAAGAGTTCCACAGGCCGACCATGTGGTGCATGAAGAAAAAATTCCTATTGTTTGTTTGAAACCTGCTACCTATTAATTTCATTTGGTGACCCCTAGTTCTTATGTTATGGGAACAAATAAATAACTTTTCCTTATTCACTTTTTCCATACCAGTCATATTTTTATAGACCTCTATCGTATCCCCCCTTAGTCTCCTCTTTTCTAAGCTGAAAAGTCCCAGTCTTTGTAATCTCTTTTCATATGGGACCTGTTCCAAACCCCTAATCATTTTTGTTGCCCTTTTCTGAACCTTTTCCAATGCCAATATATATTTTTTTGATCTGAGGCGACCACATCTGTACGCAGTATTCAAGATGTGGGCGTACCAGGGTTTTATATAGAAGCAAAAAGATGTTCTCTGTCTCATTCTCTATTCCATTTTTAATAATTCCTAACATTCTGTTTGCTTTTTTAACTGCTGCTTCACGTTGAGTGGAAATTTTCAGAGAACTATCCACAATCACTCCAAGATCCCTCTCTTGACTAATTGTAGCTAAATTAGATCCCATCATATTGTATGTATAGTTGGGATTATTTTTTCTAATGTGCATTACTTTACATTTATCAACATGACATTTCATTTGCCATTTTGTTGCCTAATCACTTAGTTTGGTGAGATCTTTTTGAAGCTCTTGACAGTCTGCTTTGGTTTTAACTTGAGCAGTTTAGTATCATCTGCAATTTTGCCACCTCACTGTTTATCCCTTTCTTCAGATCATTTATAAGTACAGGACAGACCCTTGGGGGACCCCTAGTTACCTCTTTCCATTCTGAAAACTTGCCATTTATTTCTACCCTCTATTTCCTGTCTTTTAACCAGTTATCAGTCAATGAGAGGACCTTCCCGCTTATCCCATGACAACTTACTTTACTTAAGAGCCTTTGGTGAGGGTTGTTTTTGGGTTTTTCCCACTGCTTAGTGTTTTATTTCTACTGGTGATGCAGATTCACACATGCCTTGGCACACACAAAAATATTATTCTTCACCTCAATGGAAAAGATTAGAGGGAACATTGCATGCAAAAGTATGTGGATCAAGCTTTTAAATAATTGCATGTAACTTTTTTGCCAAAATACTTTTAAGCACACTATTCATCATTCTTTTCTCTCTCCCTTTGAGAGATTTCCCTCCCTGTACCCACTATTTATTACTGGTAGTTACTTCAGCATTTAATGTAAAGTTAGCAAATTCCAAGTTAAGGCTCCCACAAAAAATTTAATTCAGTACCCTTATGTGTGTCTATTGCATTTAGTTCTTTTTGTTAAATAGTAACTTACAGCATGTGACTTGTTGACAGTTATTAGGCATATTTTTTACAAGTACAGGTACTAAAATTGGATTTGGAGGAATTCAGCTTTATTGTTTCCTAATTTTATAGTTATTGATGATTTTTAGATTTTTTTGTGGATTTAAATTTTCATACCTCTGGGGAACTATGGTGGGAGGAGGTCAGATAATATTTTTAATAATATGGAGAGAGAACCTTTAGATGCTGTATATTCTTAAAAACATCTTTTAAGAATAAAGCTTTTAAAATGTTTTCAGCATTCCTTTTTTTCCCCTCTGTTCACATCTTGATCCTCCCAGGACACTGCACAGTAGTGATTTGTTGTCTTAATTAGCATGTTGAACTGAAACTACATCTGTCCAAATTCTCCTTTTTTCTCCTATTGCTTGTGCTTACATGATACTAAGGTTTTTTTGCTAATTTGAACCCATGAATTAAACGTTGTAGTGTTTGAATCTTTCATTCAGGGAGAAGAAGTGATTTCTATGGGCTATGCTGGGGTCTGGCTCAGTGCTTTAATATACTGAAGTTCTTGTGCAGTGCATCAGATAGGATATAATTTAATGGAAATTGGCAAGACTGCAGTATTTAGACAGAGCCAGGCACAGCAGTTCAGGAAGAGAGAACAGAACAGTGTGTTTGTTAAATGATGCTTATGTCCAGATTGTGATTACAGTATTGTGCAGTGGAGAGAGGGAAGTGCAATTTGTGCACACTTTTACATAGCTGAATTAATGGTCACAGTAACATGATCAGGCCTCTACAATTTGCCAGAATTTTGCTTCACAACTATTTGTCCAAAATGAGCATGTACAGTGTAAAATTTCTTTTATAACCATTGAGTATTCAGCAGATGAAATAGCAATGCATGTTAAATTCCCAAGCTGATGACTTAAGTCTCTGTGTATGTCTGTGCGACTGTGTTTGAAGTTAACCTTTGCAAATCAACATGCAAAGAAAGGAAGTTCAGTGTGGCACCGTGATGTAATTTATGATTGTCTGAAGCACAGCGGAGCTCTGAGACTGTCTTTTACTTGGTGTAGAACCCAGTGTCTAGCCAAAGACAACACAAGAGGCTCAACAGGAATCTTTTTAGTGTTCTCTTTTTTTGTGGTTTCTTGCTCACTTGAAGTCGCAAGATATGCAGACCTTTCCTCTTGGCAGCGTGGCAGATAGATACAGCTTCCGCAAAAGTTAATCAATGCTGCTTTGTGTAGCATAATATTACCTACCAAGTGCTAATGGAGCGAGTGCATCCGTGGCATATCTGGTATATCGTGGGTAGGAGAGAAAAGGATAATTTTCTCAAACGGTTTATTTCCTTTCCTTTTCAGTAAGTTTTTGAAATGGGCAGAGCCATTTTGCAATCCCCTAAAATAGCAACCCACTTTACTTTGTTTCTGTATTTGAAGCCTGGCAATAAAATCTGAAATGGATGTGCCTTTAAAATACAGAAACATGCTGCATCGTAGGTTTGGTTTTGTGGTTGTTATTTCTTTTCTCCAGAATACATAATTTGTCTTTGTTTATCTGTAGCATCAAGAACCATTGCTGTAATGATCCATCTACAATGGTGTCATTGTGCTGGTAGAGTGTACCCAGAGTTATTTACATGAAAATTTGTTTGTGATTAACTACATACGTCTCTTAAAAATACAAATAACTAATTTTGGCAGGTGTAAAATGTCAATGTTACTAAAATAGCCAGTTTAGCTAGAGACCATAAAATTAGCCACAACCTTCTCTGCAAAGAGGCAAGGAATTGATGTGATCTAGGAGAGGCTTAATTTGGATAAATTCCAGCTGAATTGTTTCAGGAAGAAAATCTTTGAGAATTTAGCTCTTAAGGCTTAAACTTGAATGAGCTGTCTTCAGAAGTTTTGAGTAATTTTCCACTGATAGCTTAATTCTGGCATCTTGGGACTTTCCTGCCACAAAAGCACATTTCATTATATAAATGGTTAAATGGTTTAAAAAAAATTAATACAGTTTTTTTTAAACTTCCATGTTTATGATTTTGAATTTGACAGAAAAATATAACTAATTTTGAAAATACTACAATCTTCTCTATGGTATATGCCAAAGTTCTGAGTCCTTGTAGTAAACCAAATAAATGTTTTCTGTAAACTGGTTTTACAGAGAAGAAAGTCAATGAGAACGTGTAGCTCTTCAAGTGATAATCTCATCATGGTTTTTTTTCTAATTTTCTGAGCTAATCCTTTAAATAATGTGTCATGAATAAAGATCTGTTATGGCGCAGTAGAGTGTCTGGCAGCAGTGTCTACTGCTACGGTTGCCTGACACTTCCTTTTTTACATCTGTTTTCAGTTTTTTATAACTTTGATAAACTCCAGGTTTGGGCGAAAACTGTCCATTCCAGGAGTCTCTCTCAGGTTGAATATGCTTGGAAATATTTGGCCCAAAGGTGTCAGCATTTTCTGAGGACAAGGCCAGTGGTGGGGTGGGGGGAGAGTCATTGTTTTTGCCCATGTGAAATTCTGGCAGCCTTTTCTTTGAAAAGCTCTAATACCCCAGGCTTTGACAAAGTCCATCCCTGCCAAATTTCGGAGACTTGCCTTTTGCCATCTTCATGACAATCTGCTGAAATTTGACCAAGTTATAAGCCCTTTTGAAAATAATAATGTACACATGCAGAGTAGAGCTACTCAGCTAAAAATTGTAAACATTCAATCCACAGAGAGCGTGCTTCAACCCAGGGGCTGCAAGAAGCTGCACAGGATTTTCCCTGTGACACTAGATTTGTGCCAGAACTGTGCATGGAACAGGAGGTGAGAATTGGGTCTCCTCTGCACTCTTATAGGCTATATCTACACTGTAGAGCTTTTCTGGGATACCAGAAGTATCCTGGAAAAGCTCTGCTGCGTCCAAGGAATGCTTCTGCTTTTCTGGAAAAAAAAATGGAAAAGCAGACACGTTTTTTCGGCATCCCTGTAAACCTCATTCTATGAGGAAGAAGGGATTTTCTGAAAGAGGGGTTTTTCCTGACACTTGGCCTCATGTAGACTGGCCAAATGTTTGAAAAGCCTCTTTTGGAAGAAAAGCGGTAAAAGATATGCATATTGTGAACCGCAACGTGCATATCTTTTTCCGACTTTTTCCTGCAGTGAAGAAATAGCCTATAGATTGCTCCGCTGGGACCATGCATTGGGCTGGAGGAAACCACCTGAATAAACTGCAAAGGGGACAAGAACACGATCTGGGAAAGAGCTGAGGGAGGTAGTTTGGAAGAAGGGGTTGAGAGTGGATATATTTACTATGGAAAAATAGCAGATGCTCTTATCACCAAAGACTGACTTGTTACCTCTTTTGACCCAAGCTATTAGTGCAAACTCTGGGAGCATGTGAATTGTTCAGTCAGGAGGACAAATTGATGATGGAGACAGGTATTTTCTTAAAGCAATCCTGTCTATGGACAACATGTCTATAGAAAGTCCTGTTTTCCAGAACACAGTAGGAATAAAACAATGGGAGAGTGTCCTAGCTCCCATTTCCAGCCCCCCTTTCCAGTCAGCACTTAGCTCAAGAGCTCTCAGACTTTTCTCAAGGCCGTGTTCCCAGTGGTTGTCCTGACTATGTCCTTGGCTTTTCTGCTGTTTCTTCATTCTTTGGTGTGTTTATCGCTGCCTTTTTCGCATGGTCAGACTACTCTGTTAAAACAATACCTAGTTGAAATCCTTCCTTCCATATAGTTCAAATTTCTGAGCAGTCTTACATGTTCCTGTATTTGGTTGGCAATCCCTGTTGTTTCAGGTACCTGCTTCTCTAGAGGAGCTTAATGACTTCTTACAGGTTATACCCTCTTGAGGTTTAACCCACCCAATCCTTTGTTGTATTTTTAAATTGTATTTTATTTTTTTGGGAATTTCAGAGTTTACTACCACAGGAAAAAAACAGGAAAAATCAGTGCAAAAAACTATTAATAATTTTGGGGGTAAATATTGGGGTTTATTTTTAGTTTGGTGACAAAGATGGAGGGGGGGGGGAAGTATTCAGTTGTTTCATGCTTTGAATTCCATGCATCAATGTGGGTTGCTGCAGAACTAAAACAGAACTCACAACACAATGCCACCTTCTAGTTCAGTGGTCCCCAACCTTTTTAAGCATGAGATCGCTTTTTGAATTTAAGTACAATCCAGGATCTACCTCAGACCCAAACTCTCTTGCCCCACCTCATTCCAGCCCCTTCTCTGAAGCTCCACCCCTGTTCACTCCATCCTCCCTCTTCCATCCTCTCTCACGTTTATCGGGACAGGGTTTTGGGTACAGAAGGGAGCCAGGGTTTGGAATGCTGGCTCCAGCTGGGCACCACTTACCACAGATGGCTTCTGGATGGTGGTGTAGATGGTTAAGGCAGGCGCGCCCCTAGCCTGGCCCTGTACCACTCCCAAAAGCAGCCAGCAAACTCTCCATCCCTGCCCCCCTTGCTCTGTGGAGATGGGCTACAAGGTGGAGGAAGGGGCACTTTGACATCAGCACTCCCCCTTCCTCTTCTTCCCGTGCTCTGCACAGCAAGCAGGAGGCTTCCAGGAGTGAGGGGCACCTCCAAGGCAGTTAGAAGGAGCAGTAGGGCAATGCTGAGGGGCAGATGAAGTGCTGGCACTTGATAGCATCCCAGCCAAACCCTGTCTGGATCACCTGTAAAAGGTTCCAAGTATATCCTGATCTACTGGTTAGTGACCACTGTTCTAGTTTAAGAAAACAATAGATCACCAATCCCCAAATAAAGCTTTTCAATTGAATAAACAGTTTACTGCGGTAGCTTATAAATATTTACATTTAAAAACTGGATTCACACTATTTGCAGCACATCCACTCAACTTCATTCTTCTCTCTGTTTTTGTTTTTAAACTTTTGAATACTTCCTTGTGTTCTGAAACCTGTTTGGATCCAGATTTTCATTTTCTTCCCATGTTAGTGTGTCAGAACTTTAAACAGTTCTTTGCTAACAGCTTGAAGTGTATATGTGATGAGCATGAGATTCATCAGGACGTTCAGATGCACACTCACTTCAGAACTTGCATGCATGCCTGTTTGTTTATTGTGTGTACCTTCTAGACTCATACATAGTCTTAACAGGCAGCTTTGAATATATATATGCAGATGGATGTATTATCATAAGCCTGTATCATGCAGTGCATTGTATTTTTGTAACAAAACAAGATATTTTTTTATATATTTGATACAAATGTAGGATAAACATCTGAAAAATAGAACAATATAAAAATTGGTTAAAACGCAAAAGGAAGAGGCTTACATAATGCATACACATAATAGGGAAGAATTAAGGCTGCCTATGCAACCTTAATTCTGCCACTTTGTATTTTTTGAGTTTTTGCAGCCTTAATATTTATATATTTTTTTTGTGTGTAATATATTAATACATGGATTGTTTTTTGTCCTCTGCTTATATTTAGACATTTATTTTGTTATGTCCATGAGTAAAAACACCATGTCTGCACTACAGAGAAGATCAAAGCTGCCGTTGTCAATCTTTCAGGGTTTAATGAGCTGGTCTAGTGAAGACATGCACATTTGAACTGAGAGGTTGCTCCCATTGACACCAGTAGTCCTTCTCCTACAAGGAGGAGAGGAAGTCGAAGGGAGAGTAGGCTCCCGTTGACCTCCCGCAGTGTGGACGGTGCCAAAATTCAATTTAAGATATTTCAACTCCAGCTACGGAATTAACGTAGCTTAATTTGAATTTATCCCCTACTGTAGACCTAGCACAAGGCCAGTGTTCCCTCTAAGCTGTGCGACATCACAGCTTCACAGGCAATTAATCAGCCCCGCCCAGTCAGAGGCTCAGGGCTCCCTGCACAGAGCTGACTGACTGGACAGGGCTGACTGATCACCTGTGAAGCTGTGCTGCCATGCAGCTTACAGGAAACACTGCACAAGACCGCCATCTTGGAATAGATAGCAGAGGGGCACTGAAGTTAAGTATGTATATCTGGCAGTCCAATACCATGCTGTCAGTTGCAGGATTAGTGCCCAGCCTCTCCTCCATTTTCGTGCACACACCCACCAACTACAAGTTCACTTTTACTCCTGTGACCACAAATCACCCTTTTGCAGCACCTTTTTAAAAGTGTGAGTTTCCCTTATATAGAGAGAAAAATGTGGTGCCCCCAGGAATCAGGAAGCATAAGCCTAGGACTTGTAGATCCAGATTCAATTCCTTGTTCCTCCACAGACTTCCTGTAAGACCTTGGGCATGTCTCTGACATTCCATTCTTATCTCTGAAATGGGGATAATAGCGCTTCCTTACATCACAGGGATGTTTTGAAGATGAAGATAAATGCTTGGAAGATTATGAAGTGCTTTGGAATCTATTGCTTAAAAGTGCCGTTAAGAGATGGTGATATTATCCTCAACAAAACCATGACAACTGACCATTATTTATTTGAATTACTCTAGCACCTAGGGGCCTTAGTCGTGGAATGGGACCCTATTGTGCTAGGCTCTGTACAAACACAAAACAAAGATATAGTCCCTGTGTTGAAGACCTTACAATTTAAATAAACTAGAAAGAAACAAGGAGTCAGAATGGGTGTAATGAGCAAGTGGAGTGCTGGCGTTGAAAGTCTTCTTTGTTCCAAATTTTTTTTTTGTTTGTTAGTTTAGTGAGGAGAAGATAAGCCGAAGGGAGAGCAACTGGGGAAGACAGAGAAAGGGAGAAAAGGGTAAGAGAGAGTCATGCTGAAATGGAGAGATTGTGAGGGAGGATTGGTGCAAACAACCAGTCAGCACAGGGCAGAGAAAATCTAATCAGAACTGTGTAAAGTTTTCCAAAGGACCAAAGTACACTTTGGTGAAATTCACCAAGTGTAATGAAAACCCCAGCAATTTCTTTAATCTTTGTTACAGCATTCTTAGGTTTCACTTCTAGGAGTAGTAGATTCAGGGTGTTTTGTTTTAAAGTTGGGTGGGTCTGTTTAAAAGGGACATGAATTTAAAATATCATATTCAAAAAATGAGCTAGAAGTTTTTTTTCAGGGTCTGTGGCTACCTAATAGTCTTGACTCTTTCACTGGAATACTGGAAGGGTGGCCAGTTTAGCAAACATACAATACTAGTTTGTTAGATCCAAGAGACTGATCAACTTTATGTGTTTATATAATTTTATATGGCCAGAGACTGTTAACAGTAGTTTTAAGGAGGAAATAAAATGCAGTAAATATGTGCAGTAAAAAAAAAAATGTATACCCAAATTACCAATGATTCATGGTTGTGGAGGGAAAGGAGAAGGAAATGGGTGGAGGGTACTGCACCTTTAAAAGACTAACAGTTCTCTTATTAGATAATAGAGCGTGGTGACGGCTGAGGTTCCTTACGGGTGCTAAAAGGCAGCAGTTTTCAGTTTTGCTGGAGAACAGAACTCATTGGTAAACACTCAGCCTATGAGAACGTGCTCTGCTTGGCTAGGTTTACACTAATGTGGACTTTTTTTCCTTAAGGGGCGAAGAATGAGAAAATTGAGAGGCAGGGCTTTAGAGAACAGAGAGCTTGTTGAAGGTAGGACGGCAAGGAGAAAAAAAAATCTGAGGCCTTATTTTATTTGGATGGAAAATGTGTGTTCTGAGAGCAGAGATATGTAGCTAATTCAGGTAACTGGAAAATGTTTATTGTTTTTCCAATTCCTCTAGTGAGTAACAACTTGTTTTGGGGGTGGGATGTGGAGGAGCAGGATATAGAGCAACCTCACATCTAAATATTCTGTCTGCAGAAGCACAACTGACTTGGTGAGGTTTTATTTAGAATGCTTTGGGGACATGTGAGTCCAGCGTCGGCAGGAAGCTGTGCTGTCCTGACATCTGAGCTGGCAGTTTCTCTTTTGGCTGTGGAATGTTAGACTGCATTGGAAACAGGTCTCGCTACGTATTTTTAGTGTACGGGCTTCATGTAGGATTGAAATATCAAAGAGATGGATTCACAGACACAAATCAGTGTGCTCCCAAGCAAGAGAGAGCTTGTATTGCTCCTCAGATTTATAACTTATCAGAAATTATTTTAACCTTTTTGAAAACTGTTGCCTGCGGTCTAACTGCATTGGTAAACTAAGAGGGAAATTATTTGTGTGTAACCCTTTTAAAACCTCCTGAAGCAATCCGTGTCTCCAGATGTTTTACTGCAACACAAAAACTTTCCTGATCCTTTCACTCAGGCTAATGCTAATCCACCATGAGCGTTTGTTGTGATGTGGTGGTACTGCAGGAATTCCTGAAAGTATCATTTCATGTGATCAGTAATGATTTTTGTGGTGTCTTCATAAACTAAAGCTATCAGAACATATCTTCATGTTTATTTATGATTTTAGCATTAAGTGTGTACGTGCATCAGAGAGGGGGAGATTTTTTAATTGTAAATTAAGATAGACAAATAACATGTTTTCCAATTTGTAACATTCGGTCCGTGCTATGAATGTAATTACTTTTTTGTTATTTCCGCTGAAAGTTTAGCCAGAAGTAGCTTTAAAAAAATAATTTTGTTTATTTTGTTTTTTCCTACAGAAAAAGAGGAAGGTGTTTTGAGTGGAGAAGATGACAAAGAACTTAAAGATCCCTATTTTGTGGAAACTCCTTATGGCTACCAGCTAGACTTGGATTTTCTAAAGTATGTGGATGACATACAAAAGGGAAACACGATTAAGAAATTAAATATCCAGAAAAAAAGGAAACTGGTACCAACTTTTACAGGTACCAAGAACTGCCAGTACAGTGGGTGGACCTCAACAGAATCCCTCTCTTCGTCAAACAGTGATGAGAATAAGCACCCCTCCTTTGCAGCAAGGAATCAAGTCGCATCGTCGGGCACTGCAAGGCCATCTGTTTCCTTGGAAGGTTCTCCGGCCTTCTTAACCATTCCTGAGAGCAGCCAACTTCCCCCTCCTTCACCACAGCTTCCTCGGCACAATCTTCATGTAACAAAAACTCTCATGGAAACCCGCAGAAGATTGGAACAGGAGAGGGTTATTATGCAGGTGACTCCAGGGGATGTCCGCAGGCCCAGACTTTCTAGTTTTGGAGGCCTGGGCTCAGCTAGCTCCCTTCCTTCCTTTGTAGGATCTAGTGGGCACAATCAGACATCTCAGCAGCTTCAGAATGGGTACCAGGGTAATGGAGACTATAATGTCTACCTTGCTTCCTCTGTGGGCAGTTCCATCCGTCATAGCCCATTGAGTTCAGGAATATCGACCCCTGTGACCAACGTGAGCCCCGTGCACCTGCAGCATATCAGGGAACAAATGGCAGTTGCCCTCAAACGCCTCAAGGAGCTTGAGGAACAAGTCAAGACTATCCCTGTGCTCCAGGTCAAGATTTCAGTATTACAGGAAGAGAAAAGACAGATGATGGCAGAACTCAAAACCCAAAGAAAACCCAATCAGAATGACACTTCTAACTTCAGAAAGCGATCATATAGTGCAGGAAATGCGGAGCAATGGGGACATCTGTCACAGGTCAGAAGAGGAGGTGAATTGTACATAGACTGTGAGGAAGACATGGGGAGCGCGGAGCAGAACTCGCAGAGGGCAGAGGAGTTTAGGCAATTGACTTTTGAAATGCAAGCATTAGAGAGGAAAATCCAGGACAGCAGCTATGAAATTCCCTCAAATCTTCGGATGAACCGAGAAGGTCTAACAAAAGAAAGCAGGTCAGTTGCTGTGGGTGCTGATGAAAATATGAATGATGTGGTCATATATAACAGATCTTCCCGGCCATGTGCAGAGGTAGCAGTGGGGACAGAGAAAGAAACTAGAGATTCTTGGGTAGGGGTGACGGAGAGGATGCTTGGCATTACCACAGAAGCTGAAAAAGAAATAGAGCTTCAGCAACAGACCATTGAAGCCCTAAAGGGAAAGATCTACAGACTAGAGGTTCAGTTAAAAGAAACTACACATGATAGGGAAATGACCAAATTAAAACAAGAGTTGCAGGCAGCTGGATCTAGGAAGAAAGTAGATAAAGCCCTGATGGCTCAACCTCTGGTTTTCAGCAGAGTGGTGGAAGCTGTCGTACAAACAAGAGACCAAATGGTAGGAAATCATGTGGATGTGGCTGACTCGTGTGTAGGGAACCATTTACAAATGAGAGAGATCGGAATCTCCTGCAAACCCGATCTGCAGAGTACAGCGGTGGGTCCAGAACAGCTGATGAGTCAGTGGCTTGTGAAGGAGAAAGCAGAGATGCATGACCAGTGCACTGGGAGATCAATTGAGATGTGTGACAAGAATGTGAGCACAGAAAAGAGTGTTTGCGAAACTGGCGTCAACACAGAGGAGTCCGTGGATAATTTGAGTCTCTGCAAGACAGAAACGGAAATCAAAGAAGTCCGGTCCATAGGCTGTGGAGACTGTTCAGTGAATGTGACTGTTTGTCCTTCAAAGGAGTATGTGTCCCATAGCACAAACACAGAGGCTGTTCGCAAAGTAGAATCTGCAGCTATGGCAGTGCCTCATACAGTTACCCAGCAAACCAGTACAGTATTGATAATGGTGAACCAGTTCACCAATACAGAAACAGCTTCTCTGATGGATTCCAGCACAAACACCATGTTGAGCACTTATGATAAACAGACTAACACTGTGAATGTGGAAATGCGGACTGTGGCAGTGGGAGATGGTCGGGTAAAGGACATAAATGCATCTGCTAAAACTCGTTCCGTTGGAGTGGGAACCTTGCTTTCTAGCGACTCGAACTTTGAAAAGCCCTCTGTGATAAAGACCAAGGACTGTGGAGTGGGGCAGATAAACATTCATGAGAACTACCTAGTTGGCCTTAAAATGAGGAATATTGCATGTGGTGCCCCTTCATTGTCTGTTGTGCCAGCTAGTACCAGAAGCATTGGTGTTGGGGATGAACCGGCATATGAATCGGTGGGCATTTTAGTGAAAAGTCCTTTCCCCCCACCTGAAATGAAGACTGGCTTGGATCACTACATCGAGAGAGTACAGAAGCTGCTGCAGGAACAACAGATGCTGCTAGCTGAAAACTACAGTGAACTGGCAGAAGCTTTTGGAGAGCCTCACTCACAGATTGGGTCTCTGAACTCTCAGCTCATAAACACCCTTTCGTCCATCAACTCTGTCATGAAATACGCAAGTACCGAGGAGCTGCGGAACTTGGACATCCAGAAACAGTGTATGGACAGTAGTACCACCACAGGTATGTTCAGTACATGTGAATTCCTGTCACTATCACTAATACAGTGAATTAGTTATGTGAAAACATTTCACTAGCCTACAAAAAAGAAAGTGTGGAGACTCATTCAGTGAAAGACAGCGCATGAAAGTGTTGCTCTTGTACAAAAGTTCACTTTCACAATTTGTGCCTAAATCATCACTTGCTAGCAGTACAGGGGAAGAGAGAGAATATGGTTGTCATAATACTGCAGACATGAAAGTGCTGAGCTTAGTGGAAATGCTTAAATAGATATATAAAAACATCCAGTGAGTGGGTGATGACAGAATTTAATTTGGGATATTTGTCCATTTTTATGATTTCAGATTATTCAGGTTGACATAGTTTCTGCTCTCCTGTTACTCCTTAGTAGCAGAGTGAAGCTTTTTAAAACTATGGCAAGGCATGCTTGACTTTCCCATAAGTCACATTCATTTTTTATTAGTTGAATATTCTAGCAGATAGTGGAAAATATGCATCTTTGGCATGTTGGTAGTTTTGCTTCCCTATTTTTCATTCACCTTCTTGTCTTCCATTTAAGACCACTGTTAGGTACTGTTCCCCACTCCATTAGCACTGATTATTAATGGGCCACTGGAGAATGTTTAATAATAAGAATATTTATGTTCCAGTAAGTGTTTGTAATGGTTTTCAGATATAGTAGCATATTTGTATGGCATAAGTAATATGACTTAGGGTTTGGTAGTGCACGGGGGGTTTAAATTTTTTTGGTTGTTTTGGTGTCCTATTTATTTTAGAATCTGCATAATGAACTTTGGGGGGGGGGAATTAATTTGTACTTCTCAAAATTTTAAAGGCTATTATCAGAAAAATAAATTGTTAGTTATTAAAAAAAAATCTTACTTGGTATCTCTGTGAACTCTGGCTACGTGCTCCTGAATTCATAATGCAGTAGTTGGCTTTTTTGAGACGATTATGGGATCACCAATCACAAGTAACTTCTGCATAATGTAATTTTGCAAAGACATCTGAGTAAATCTAATATTTTGCCTCTTATGCATTCATTAGAACCATCTATTAAATGCATACTGGAATAAAAATTGCCTACTGAAATTTAAAGTTTTATGTTGGGATAAAGAAAATATATTTTAGCCCATCTATATCTTTTCAAAATACTATTTTATGGATCTTTAGAATATACATGTTAAACTTATGACTTCATAAAGGTAATGGTGCCATAATAAGAATATTCAACAGGCATTAAAATGGTACCTTAAAAAAGTCAACCAGAATTATAACACACTGTTAATTTGCCACTCTGTCCCTCACTTTTAATATATGATGTCAGACATTTAGTCTGAAAAGCCTAGAAAGTAACTAGGCACAGGTAGAATGTTGGATCATCTTCTAATAAAGGAATTTTCACTAAGCTTTATATTTCACATTCTTGCCAAAAATATTTAGGAATAACTTTTGGTTGAGCTTGTCATGCCATTATCTTTAGCACCAGAAGCACAGAGTTAAGTCTTAATGAATGTGATCAATCAAGATTGTTATTCCTGGTAAGAATTACATGCTATATCTTTGCCCAGGTTTTGAGTTATGAAATATATTTCTGATAATTTTAACTGTCATGTAATTAAGTTAAGAGGACATCATCAAAATCAAATCTAGTTGTGTTAACTCTGTGTATAACTCTGGGTGGATTTGATTTAAACCAATTGATTTAAATAATGATTTAGGCACACTTATACATGATTTAAATCACTAGTAAGGAAAACTCGATTTAATCATGGTTTTGTACACAAAAGGGTATTCTTATTGGTTGTTATAACAGTAATACATATTCGTCACAACTCAGAGATAAATTTAGGTTTTATTTTTAGAAGGTACACACTATGCATTTTTAAACTGATTTATTTTGAAAGCTTTTCAGATTAGTTTTACAGCTATGTCAGAAAATGAATGCTTGGTTATTTCATTTACCAATAGTAGCTGAAGCAGATATTTACGTAGTCATTGGGAGACGAACTATCTCCAATTCAACAGGCTAATTGTTAATATTTGTACTATTTTCTTCCCATACAGTATTAGGAGGACATCACCACCAGACATTTAAATTGTTTTATTTAACTAAAACAACAATGTTATGTATTTTGGATTTTTTTCTTCCACAGCAAACATAATATTTTAACAAAACAAGCATATGGATTTTTGAATTTAATTAAATTTATTTCAAGTTTTTTTTAAAAAAAAAATCAGGTTTGTTTTTGTTAAAATAGCGTTTAACTAAAATAGTTAAATGAAATATTTTTTAAAACAAAAATTAGATCAACTATGTTAGCCAGGTTAATGAGAAACATAAAATATTGGCTTCTGCAACTAACTCAGCTATCTTCACCTTCATTGAGCTCTTTGTTCATAATCTGGAAAAAAAACAAGCTTTCCTGCTTTTCCCCAAACAATTTCTCAATTTGGAATTAATTAGTCCAAAACAAGAAAATATTCTTCTACAAATAGCAGAAGAAGCTACTGCTGTTAAAAGTGAGATTATCACTTTAAACAGTCTCCGAGTTCAAGTGCTTAAGTGACTTCCATCGTTAACTGATGTGACTGCTGCTGATGTTTTAAAGAAATATGTATTTCTTGAATGGTTCACCCTTTATCCCTGAAGTTTATTATAGTTGGCATTATGGAGGGATGATTGCTGGATGCCCATGTCATAGCCAACTCCTCTTCTTCAGTAGTTAAGGTTTGACCCTGGTACTGAGTATTGAGAATATTTGCAAGAAAATGTGCTGGAAATGGTGTTTGTTCCATTTTTTATTTATTTATTTATTTATTTATTTATTTTTTGCTTCAGCAATAAAACAGCTATTTCCCTGTTCAAGGCTACAGAAATGGGCTTCGGGGTATTCAGCATGTGTTCAACATTTCTCATAAGCCCTATGTTGAGAACTTTGACTGTGACAGTGCCATGGCATGATTTTATTCAGACAGTCGTCTAATTAGTTCTCAATGTAGTGCTCAATACAGACCACTACTGAGTTTCATCACACAGTGTGTGGGAGATTTAGCTTGATTCTTCCTACTTTTTTCAGAGCAGCTGCTGCAAGGTGGTTGTTACGGAAGTATTTTGCAATTTCAACAATGTTAGCCTCATTTCTGAAACACTGAAGTCTTTGGTGAGGAGGTGCATCAAATGAGCACTGCAACTGTATGTTACTAGCTTGGGACTCTCTTCTAAATTTCTTCTCATCTTGGATACATTTGCAGCATTGTCTGTGACCAACCTGCATTGTAGACATTTGCATTTTTTTTCCACAGATTGTTATATCTTTTACTGCTACTTCTTGTAAGTGTTCTGCTGTGTGTGCATTTCCTGATGTACTAATTGTTTCTCTACCGGAGACAGCCCCTTCTTCTGTTGTCAGACAAACACATACAACAGGAGTATTGTGGACATTGCTCCACCCATCAAAACTCAGGTTAACAATTTTACCCGGTAGGCTTTTTGCTTGCTGCTCAATTTCTCTTTCATATACTTTATTCAGCAGTTTGCCTGTCACATCTATCTGTTGAGTTGACTTGTATCCTGGTCTTAATGACTGAACCATGTTAAATAAGTATGGGTTCTCAATCATACAGAAAGGAGAGCTTCTTGCATAAACAAACTGGGCAATTTTTTCATCAATTACCTCTTTTTGTAATCTGCTGGCTCTTATCACAAACTTATCTATGGTGGTTTCTGGATTATTGAGATTTTTTTCCCCCTTTTTTGCTACAGTTGATATACTGTGGCTATATGATATACATGATGTAACTGAACCCCTAACATTGGCAAATAACCCTAAAACTATAGAAAATGAGGGTGATCTTGAAAGTGGATAGTCTTCATAATCCTGTATGTTGAGGATAGATTCTCCTAAATAAAATAAGTCAATGCGGTTATCTAACTATTATTTACCATACTGCTCATATAGTATTACTCATTGCATTCACTGACACTCAGTAGTACTTTAAAGATGAAATTGTAAAAGGAAAATCTGCCTCTCAGCTCTTTATTTTTTTATCACAACTGCATCAAAAACTATGACAGTAACAACTATTTTTTTTTGCTTAAACATGAGAGTTCAAGAATAGTGTAAAAGGAGGAAAGAAGTAAGAAATAAAAAAGTTTATCAACCTAAAGATCCTGCATGTTAAAATATATAATCCCTATTACATGTTTAGATATCTTTGAGCTATAATATATCTACATTAAAACTATCTTTAGATAGGTTTTTTCCTCAAAAAGCATTTGATCTAAAAAAGTCTGATTTGAAAGAAATCATTGATTTTATACAGTGTCTAAACTTGCTGAGTAGTTCTATCTATTAGAGTGAATTTACTAAATCCTTCATTTTCCTCACTTCACCCTGACACATGATGTTCAGAGCAATGAACTTACTTACAGGTCAGCTCCCATGGTTACTGACAGAGTTATAAATATCTAATATGTGTGGGTTTGTTTTCCAAGAAAATACAGGTTCTATTTAGCTACAGTAAAGCTTCAACCTAACCAGAGAAGAGAGAGCTTTACAATGACCTTTTTTGCCATGCACATAGTATAATGTGATACTTTGAGTTGACATTCATCAGCAAAATTAATAGTGACTTTAACCTGATTTCCCCCCCTTTTTAGGAAGAAAGTTTTTCTTAGATAAACCGATAAGCTGCATTTCTAAACCATTATTTAATGCTCCACCTTCTTCATTTCAAGGGACCTGCGTTGTCCTCTAATTTCTGTGTACCGATCTCATTAATTGGTCTGATTCTAATCTAGAAGTGGATTTGGTCTAAAAGTTTTTAAAAATAACACAACAGTTAGTTTTGTGACGTTAAACTGTATCTCCCATATATTCACGAGGTGATAATGAAATCATGGAAGTTCCTCCAGTGCTCTGGCATGAGAAATATAATTAATAACCTCTTAAAGTACATGTTTACTCTTAAAAGAGACTAATGTTACTATGCTAATTAGCCTTTGCTGTGAGGTGAACTGCGTTGTATTCTTACTTGAGCATCAACAATAGAATTGTTCACCAAGTTCCAGTCAGCTATAGTTGTGCAAACCCATTATAGGCTGTGATGTGTCACTATGGCATTATTTGATCTGTAGAACCTATATTATTGGTGATAATATGCAAAGCAGAAAGAATCCAGCTTGATTCTCAGATCCTAGGTTGAGTTTAAAAAGCTAGTAGTTTGGAGGGGAGGCATAAAATAAACTTGGCATGTTTGCCATGTAACTCACTGACAACCAATAAATACAGAACCCAATATATGAATTATAGAGTCTCCCTCTTCACTCATCGGCACACAAATGCCAATAGTTTTCCCTTTACAGTGTTATCAACTAAACAAGTCTGTGTCACAAGTGAGTTCCCATTTGGAAACTTCAGAAAGAGTACTTTCTGTAACATGCGAGTACTTTCTAGGCAAAAGCACTTTCATTCACCATTCTAACTTATTCTTCTAAGAAACTGGCTAATGTATTACTATTGGAATTAGAGGTACAGTAATTTCATGAGTGACAGTAGTTTAGGGTTAAGTTCTTTCAAATGGATTTTCTATCCATTGACGTTTTTAAGCAAGAAATCTGTCCTGAAGCCTGGCTTGATTCTAAAGTGCTGTTTGGTAGATTATCATTTTCGCAGTGAGTCCTCTCTGTCTTTGTTAGAGCTTGCGCCATCAGATAACAGCTCTGTCTCTAAGCATTCGAAGAGTATAGCATGTAGACATTGAGAGCTGCCACCAGCCTGAGGGAAGGAAGAGTGTAATTTGATTAATTCCTTTCTCATGTTGGGCTGACAGTTGGCAGAAACAACCATTCTTCTATTTTGAATCTGGAACCTCAGGCTACCCAGCCCTACTATGAACATCTCCTTCCTTTGGTTTCCCAGTTACTTAGAGTGACATCAGATTACCCTCTTCTGACCATGTCTACAGCGTATAGGCTGGCTGCCTTCAGGACTTGCCTGGTGACAGATATCAAATACTTCCAATAGTAATAATATGTAATGCTCACTGTTGCTTATGCTTGGAAGAAGTCTGGTATTATTGTCAAGTGAGCATTGAAACAGTTCTCCTTAGAAAATGTGCATACAATCATAGAATACTAGAATTGAGAAGTCTCCGAGTCCAGTCCCCTGCCCTCACAGCAGGACCAAACATACTTAAATATGTACCTACATATTTATTTTATGCAGAGGCTGGAAACTTGCATGCATTTTCTGGGTGAGCCCTGAAAATTCATTTTCACCCGCTCACTCTCAAGTGCTTTCATAGTCATCCTTTTAAAGTGCTGGAGGCTGACCAGGACTCTTCTAGCTGCCCATGCCCCAAATAACATCCTGTTAACTTCACCTATGAGGTATGCAGGGTAAGACTTTTAGGTTTCTTTGTATCAGAGGTGGTTTGGTTTGTTTGTTAGGAGGGGAGGAGAGAAATTCTGGAAATGGAGGGAAAAATCAACCTTTTCTTCCCCCTTCTTCCTGTTTGTACTGCTCCATCCCCAAATTTTCCACACAGCCCTTAGCTCCAGGGGCTGAAGAAAAGGCATGCGAAAAAGCCGTGGACCTGGCATCATAGACTCCTGGAAGCAAATTTTCCCAACATTTGGAGTTGAGCACTTTGTGGATAAGAGAAAACAGGCCACCCACATCCTGCCCCAGCTGTCTCTAACCAGGACCAGCAAACTTCCTGCAACAGCCCTACCACCCATCTTGAGTCCCACTCATCGTGGGACCAAAATCACACGTTTTTTTACTGTGCCATGGATCCCAATTCTACTGCAGCATCTGAATTGAGTTTGGGATCGTAGGCCACATGATGCAGATGGTGTGGCTGAGCATTTTCTCATTTAGCCATCATAAGAACCTTGATTCTTCTCCTGTTTCGTGATAAACACCATTCCCATTTCCATTTGGCTTGGCCTGGCCTGGCCCTGCTGGTCAGCAAAGCATGCAGCAGAGTAGTAATACTATGAAGTGCTACTGTATATTCAAGCGAAACTGTTCAAAATGACCCTTCTCTCACAGTCCCTCCTGTGGCACCTGTCAAGCACTGAAGTTAGGGGAGAGATGGGGGTTGAGAGAAGAGAGGACTAGAAGAAGGAGAAGTGGGGGCTTTGTGCTGTATCCTTGTACATTCTTTCTGAAAAGCAGACCGCTAGTGATCCAATGTGTTCTGATATGTTGTAACCAACCCTCTCACGCACACAATTCTGACTTTCTATGGAGCTCATAAACCACTTACTAACCACTCATGTGGTACATTATGAGTCCATGGAGCACTTGCCCAAATAAAAGGTATTCCTAAAACAACCTCTTTAGAAATTAATGTAAACTCCTGAGTCATTTAAAATCCTATTTGTTACACATACACTGGAACTTTCACTATTACAGAGTATTGGGATGAGGGGAGATGCGTAATTGTTTTTTTAGCCCAAGGGCTGGATAAAGTTTTTGTTATTTTTAAGGGGAAGAGAGTTTGGTAGCCAAACAACTGGGTGTCTTTAAGCAATAATGACCTCTCTGCTGGCCCCTTGTAAAATCATCAGAACGAGCTGATGAAAAGTGATGTTAACCCAGCCAGTCACTGAACATCAGGAAGTGCTCTATGTTAATATTAACTGTTGGGATATGAATGGTGTTCATGTAGAGGGGTTTGGTTTTGATGTTTGTAAAGAGAACTGTTTCAGTTGATGTGTGTAAAACATTTCTGGAGGGTTAATTCCCTACATCTGGGGCCATCAGATTGTTTGGATCCTCACCCAACATTTTATTCACCTTTGATTGCTATTTTAGCCAGACTAGCACCCTGCATGTACGTGGTTATTATTCACTGGCATTAATGTGGGCTTGAAAAATTCACTCATCCAGACTTAGTAGGATGCTGAGCATCATTAACTTCTGCAGAATACAAGTTTTTATTAAAAATAAAATACAACTTTCTAGTCCTTAATGGTTACAAAGCTTTCTTCCAAGTGTGAACTATGTGCAAACTGGAGCTGTGCCATATTCTTTAATCTGCGGATAGTTCCATGACTTAAAAACTGGGACCAATTGAGAGGGTAGAGTACAGACACTTCAGAGCCGCAAAGAAATTCTGAAGTAGGAGAGTGAGCAAAAAACAAAAGAGAAGAAACTGCCACAAAGTGATATTTGGGCTCCTGTTATGCTGCTTAGGTGCCCTTTATGCTAGAGGGGCTGTACAATCATATGCTAATATAGGAAAAGAAAAACTGGAGTGAAACCACCAAGGGTGGTTGGTGCAGCTGGGACTGGGGTAGGCAGGCCCCCTGCCTCACCTACAACCCTACCCTCTGCTGAGGCCCCACCTCCTGGGAGGTGAGGAGGCGGGGCAGGGCGCCAAGCGCGCCCCAGCCTCCCTGGAATACCAGGGAGGGGAAGAGAGGCAGGGCAGCACGCCGAGAGCTCCTCAGCCTTCCTGGAGCACTGCGGAGGGGAAGAGAGATGAGGGGGCACATGTGCGCAGCGCAGTTCCCAGAGCACCAGGGGAGGGGAGGAAGTTGTGTGGTTCCGGCCTCCCAGGCCAGGAGCACAGGGAGGGCGGGCGCTGGGGACAGTAGGCATTCTGGGATTAGACCATGGGCATAGCTATGCCCAGCAGTTTGGGAAGGCAAAGCCTTCCCCCAACTAAGCTACCAGACGCCTATGGAAACCACAGAGGAAAAAGAGCACAACATAGGAAAGGAAGATGTAGGCAGGTATATTTTCATAAACTAATAAAGTCCATTGACACTATGTAATATTAAATGCAGTGTCACAAACAGTGCTGCTTTCTCATATCAATACTGGCTTCATGACTTCATGGGGAAATGCGCTTTGGGTGAGTGGAAAGACAGATATTTTTCACTCAATTGATATACTTTAGTCCTTGGACTAGTGCATTTTAGATACATTTTTGAAAGCCTAATAATTATTGAAGGCAAAAAAAAAATGGAGAAGAAATTGATAAACAGCTTTCCTGGTGAAGAGATGGCCGTGTTGGAATAAATAAAAACACATTGTCTGATCTGCATTGGTGAATAAGTTACTTAAGTGGGGATATGCAGAAAAAACAGCATCCTTGCAAACAGAATGAGTTTTGGTGGTACCATGCTTCCAGCCCCATCACATGAGCTTAGATTCCATGTTTAGACTGCAGAAGGGTACATGAGAGGTTCCAGATTATAAAAGAGAAAAATAACACCATAAGGACAACACTATTAATCTGCGAGGAGAAATGGAGTCACATTATTTATACTTTTCTCTAGGCCAGTTAAACTTCTGGACTTTCATGGTAATTTGACTTGAATCAGCACACCAGAGCCTAAAATGAAGGTTATTGCACTGTTCAAAAATGCTTTAAATGAACTTGGCTGGTAGAAAAAAGGATGGAGTAGCTACATACCTAGGGAAAGTTTAGAACTATCAAGATTGCTGGAATCCTGACAAATAAGGAAATTTAACTTCTGAATTTCTGACATGGACAATGTCATTCCCTGTACAGATTACTTTCAGATAGGATCCTAATCACATAGGAACAGGCTTCAGCGCAGCTTGGAGACTTTGAGAGTGAGCAAAAATCCTCCAGTGCATGATGCGGAGAGCCCTAGCAAAGGAACAGTTGTGGTAGTTACTTCCACTGGGGGACAGGGCTTACAACCTGACAGAAGCTCAGGCTGAGAGAAAAATCCTGGAAGTAAAAAATTGAATCAGGAATGGAGTAAATCCAGGATGTATGGAATGAAAAAGCAGCACGAGCATGCAAAGCCCCAGAAACGCTAGCCTGGATGATGGCCCTTTTCTGCCTGAATCTCAGTAGTTTTCTTTGTATTGTGTACTCTGAAAAAAGGGAAAAAATCCATAGAACTGATTGATTTTTAAACTTGTGAAAATTGTCATATTCTTCTTTGTTTTAATGGATTTTTATAACTGAGCAGTATAGCATATAATTGATTCAGCGGTTCAGCCTGAGAATTCCTCTCCTGGTACTAAGCAGTAATTTTGGTGTGACTTGTCAGTACTAATACCACCCACCTTCTTTGCTGACAGATGCTAATCTGGAGTACATCCCACATGGTCAACTTGCTAGTGCTCACTTGACTTCCAGCTCCCGGACCTTGAAATCTGGACAGGAAACTGGGACCATTCAGGAGCAGAAGATGATTGCCACAGTAGAAAGAGGGCAGGGAACCAAATCCTTGTCTTCTCAAAACAACACAATACCTCCATTTAATCTAACAGATGACCAACTTGCCTCTGGCCTCTATGGTAACTATCCATGGGGACGTAGCTCTATTAATGCTGATTGTCGTTACTAAATACAGTTGGAGTAAATCACATGGCCTCTCCCTTTATAATTATGGAGGTAGGAGGAATACAGAGGTTAAAGGGGGAGGGGACACTGTGAATTTTATCGTGTCTTGTCAATATTTAATTTTTAAATGGTAGGTTATGGTGTATTGTAAAATGGTTGAGTGTAGTTTGTTAATGACTTATCAGACAAAATCTAAGAAGTGATTAATGTGGCTTATAAATCAAAATAGGCCATAACATTGCTACCCTTTAAAACCTGGTGCATAGATATTTTGTAATTGTAGCATCTTTAACTTTAAACTAACAAGTAACTTGTTAAATTTTAAGTATTCATTGAAACTTCACCAGTCTAAATAAATCTCACCCTCTTCTCCCTCCCTGGTCAAATGAATATTGTCAAAGATATTTCCTGTGCATAGCCATCTGTTTCAACTAGGGCTGTCAATTAATGCAGGTTAACGCCTGCGATTAACGCAAAGCAGAATTAACGCATTAAAAAAATTAACGCGCATTAATCTAGGGCTACCATACATCCGGTTTTTCCCGGACTTGTCCTTGTTTTCACTTGTTAAATCTCCATTCGGCTGGTTTTTTTAAATGGCAAAAATGTCTGGGATTTTGCCCTGCAGAGGGGATCGGAGAGTGGGTGGCGGCATGTGCCTGTCAAATAGAACGTTCGGAGCCGTGCACCCAGACCTTTTACAGCCGCTCTGCGCACGCGCCCCAGACACAGCCAGAAGGAATAAGATAAATCCCCCTTAAATCTAAAAGTTGAAAGAGCTGTTTGTTTTCAGATGATCTAAAACAAGCAGGTGCACTCATAGATGGTGCAAAACTTGTACTGATACAGGCATTTCTCCCTTTCTCCAACAGTATGTGCAAATAATGAAAGTACGCTGAAGTCTATCATGAAGAAAAGGGATGGGGAAAAGGATTTTAACAGTACAAAGAAGAATCTGCAATTTGTCGGTATAAATGGAGGGTAAGAGGAACCCTGTCTTTTAAAATATCTGACTTTTTTAAATTCATCAAAACATTTTTCTTTCTCCCAGAACGAAACAAGAGACATGCACATAGTGGTGCAACTATTTTCTCAGAATTCTGAACGAGCCAGCCTAGAGGGACTAATGAGAGAGAAGGGAGAGAAATAAAACATTTGTCTAAGATGATCCTACTGAAACCTTTCATTGCTGGGCATCATTTTGTTTTTATAGAAGCTACCATGTCACACTTGGTCCCAAATATAACTATTTATTTACATAAGCTTTTACAGAACTTAATACCAAACAGGCAACAACCTCTGGGAACATTTCTAATTTCAATGGAATTGTTTTTCAACCATTTTTATTAAAGTTTTAATAAAGTATAGAAAATCAAGATATTGCAGTATTGTGCGATCTGCATGAGATCCCAAAGTAAAGTTGACTAAAGTAAATATAGGTAGTGAAAAGCACATTTGAATTTTAAAATCTTTCAATGTTAAAATGTTATCAGTTTCAGAATGTTACATCAAATTATCAGTTAAAGAGAGAACTTTAAAATAGCTGCTTGTCTTTCTGAAATGCTTTTTTTGTGTGTGTGTGTGTGTGTGTGTGGTCAAAGCCTTAAAAAGGTATAGAAAAGTAAAGCTTGAACATCTTACCTACACTTTAACAATTACTTATTATGGTATATATTGGGTGAAATCCTGACCCCATTGGAGTTAGTTTTGTCATAGATGTGAGAATGTATGTGTATACAATCAATGAACTTCACATATGTTCTTTAAAAACTTGCTAGATCGGGTAATTCATTAGAATCCGCTTCAACATGGTCTAGTCCCCCCCCCCCC
>JANRFK010004149.1:91110440-91130347 GCA_030068395.1 Apalone spinifera
TTTGAATTATGACCCTATCCTCCAAGGCACTTGCAACCCCTCCCAGCTTGGTATAATCTGCTGATTTAATAAGCATACTCTGTATCATAGAATCATAGAATACTAGGACTGGAAGGGACCTCGAGAGGTCATCGACTCCAGTTCCCTGTCCTCACGGCAGGACCAAGTACTGTCTAGACCATCCCTGATAGACAATATCTATGCCAATATCTAAATCGTTGATGAAGATATTGAACAGAACTGGTCCCAAAACAGACCCCTGCAGAACCCCTCTTGTTATGCCCTTCCAGCATGATTACAAACTATTAATAACTACTCTCTGAGAATGGTTATCCAGACAGTTATGCACCCACCTTATAGAAGCCCCATCTGGGTTGCATTTCTCTAGTTTATTGATAAAAAGGTCATGCGAGACCGTATCTAATGCTTTATAAAAGTCTAGGTATGCCATGTCCACCACTTCTTCCTTATCCACAAGACTTGTTATTCTATCAAAGAAAGCTAACAGATTGGTTTTACAAATCCATAACTGACTGTTAATCACCTTATCATCTTCCAGATGTTTGTAGATGAATTCCTTAATTACTTGCTCCATTATCTTCCCTAGTGCAGAAGTTAAACTGACTGAGCTTCCTGAGTTGTTCTTATTTCCCGTTTTATAGATTGGCACTATATTTGCCATTTTCCAGTCTTCTCAAATATCTCTGGACTTCCATGACTTTTCAAAGATGATAGCTAAAGGCTCAGATACATCCTCTATAAGCTCCTTGAGTATTCTAGGATGCATTTCATCAGGCCTTGGTGATTTGAAGATATCTAACTTTTCTTTAATTATAACTTCTAAACATATCCTATTTCCACTAGCATTCACTATGTTAGGCATCCCATCACCATCAAACTTCTTGGTGAAAACTGAAACAAAGCAGTTGTTAAGCACCTCTGTCATTTCCAAGTTTCCTGTTATTGTTTCTCCCTCTTCACTGAGCAGTGGGCCTACCTTGTCCTTGGTCTTCTTCTTTCTCCTAATATATTCATAGACTGTTTTCTTGTTACCTTTATGTCTCCAGCTAGATTGAGCTCGTTTTGTGCCTTTGTCTTTCCAATCTTGCCCCTACATATTTGTGTTATTTGCCTAGATCCATCTTTTGTAATTTGACCTAGTTTCCACTTTTTATATGACTCCTTTTTTATTTTTAGATCATGTAAGATCTCCTGGTTAAGCCAATGATAATGCAAATAAGCCTGTAGGGATACACGTTAACCCTGGACATTATTCTACAAAAGAATTTCAAAAACCAATTACAAAGAGAGACATATCTGAACTAGAATTTATTTGCAAATTCAACATTATCAATTTAGGATTGAATAAAGATCTCAACTGGTTAACGCACTACAAAGGCAATTTCCACTTTCTGAATATTCAGATCTCCAGACCAAATGCTGGCCCCTAGCTACTGCACTGAGAGAAGGCTGAGGTTGTGCTTTCTGAGATAGCCTGCATACTGACCCCTTATCCGCAGCCCCACCCCAGAACAATGATTTAAATGAAGAAAAACAAAAATTAATTGAGTTAAGAACCTGAGCAACACCGGGTAAATCTAATTATTTAACAAATCTAGATATGGAGCTCTCAGGGGCAGGGACTTACCTTCTCAAATTGTGTTTGCATCATGCCTAGCACAGTGGAGCTCTGAAACACTATTGTAATACAAATGGTTATTTGTTCTTCGACTATGACAACACAAAGTAATTACAGAATAGTTCTGGTAACATTCTCATGTTCTATGAGAGCTCAGTCACTGCTGGGTTAGGGAACTGTGGTGTCACTAGCACAGAGAGATGAATACATTTTTTCAGATAAAACTTTTGTCTTTAATTTTCCTTGTGTGTTAATGTTTGGTTTAAGAAATGACAAAAACAATCGTACTGAAGTGTATGAGACTAAACACCTATTTTAAAATTGCTTAAAAGGTGTATTATTTACCCAGTGGACCAGAACAACTGCAGTCTGATGGTCTATCAGGTAAATACACATCCAGACAGTTTTTAAAATGTGTATCATTTACTTGATAGACCATAGCGAGTTTTACAGAGTGGAGTTATGGTCTATTGTGTAAATCGGTATTTGGACAATTTTAAAAATGTATCCTATTTACCTCTATGCGCTTGGTGAAAATCCTCCTGAGAAGTCATTAATGTGTTTGCAGAGAAGTTGCTTTTCAGTGTTTAATAGCTCAGTTGCATTCAGTGACGTTACATATCAAAACAAGACGAGACAAAAATGATGTGTTAAAAGAGGGGATCCTTGCATTGAAAGGGTTCATTTCTGAGCCTGCATCCAGGAGTATTGGGCTTTGATATATGAGTTTGTCAGTCTTCTAGACTGAATTATGTAGCCTCGATTCGGGCAATAGGTGTATTTGCATGAGTTCTGCAATGTTACTAGGGGTTGCTGAACTGCACCCAAAATACGTTTTGGTCAATTGCAAGGGAAGGTTTCTAATGAGTGATAGCAGCTGGCTAAAAGATATGTTTTGAGGTCTAGCAGCCCACCAACCAACTATGTATAGAAAAAGCCACACTTCCTCTAATTAAAATCAATAATCTACTAGTTAAGAGAATTTGTAACAAGATAGCACCTTTTTAAAGCACCACTCTTAACCCCCAGGAACACTTATGCTCATACTGTTTTTAATTTAGTCTATGTGCATGTATTCTTAGAAAATACTAACCTTTTCCTTGCCAGACTGCAATAATGTGCAAAATACACATCTACCAACAGAGGGAAACTGTTATTAGGGTTAAACAATTATCTGACTGCACTGAGTACTCTTACATTGACATAACAATACCTTGATGTCCATATAAAACTCTATACACTAGCAGACTGACTAAAGACTTGAATAACAATAATTTAGCACTCATCAAAACAGAATAAGGGGTCCAATTTCATCCAAAGTAGAGCCTGTCCTACTTCAGCTACATAGATGATTTGAAAGAAGAAATAAAAAAGGGGAAAATTAGAGGGGGAAGAAACACAGAATTCAAGGTATAGTGTTAAAAAAAATTAACCCAAGGCAAAATTCTGCTCTTGGATCCAGGGTATTCCAACTGACTTCAATGGAAAGCCAATCAGAATGATATCAACACCTGGATGCGTGTTTGAGAGCAGAGTTCAGCCTGAAAGAATTGCTATTTATTTTCAGTAAAATGACAATACAAAATTGCTACAAAAAGCTGTTGAGTGCTCAAACAATTAATTAGCCTTTCTGTCCCAAGTAATTGCTCAGCAGCAAAAATAATCATATCCAAATAATGAATTAACTCTGCCAGCCAATAAATCAAAGCAGCGACATCGGACCTTTAAGTCTTGGCATACACCCTTAATCTTCCCCCACTGCCTTCCAAGTCTCTCTCTAATAAGTAAATGGCCTTAGCAGTGGGACTATCACCATCAGTTTTAAACCATTTCAAATGAACTTTAAAATAATTGGAATTTGTGCAACTGTCATAATTGTAGGTAATAAAAGCAACTACTTTATAATTTGAAATGATCTATTAATTCCTTTAAATACGAATTAATGCAGTGGCTTTGTTCACTGAAGTGGAAAGTTAGCTGTATCCAATGAGAGATTAAAGATCAGCCGTAAAAACATAGCAATTAATTGTGTAATCTATTTTAGAAGATTGGTGTTAGATTTCCAGACTGTGGCAAAGCAATCAGATTTAGCTGTCTTGCATCAGTTGCGTCATATTTCAGATGATGTTGGTATTCAAATCTGAAGGCACTGTATGCAAAACACTATTCTTTGATAAAAGAGCTCAAACACATAGATTGCTTATAGGATTCTATCATTCTTATAGAGTGAATTACAAATGTTAGAAATGTCAGTTTAATGAGTCATGCCAGCGACCTCAATGTTCTAAGTCACTGGTCCAATTAATTTTTTGAGCGTGCTTAAAATGAATGTGAAGACTGCTCCGGAGTAATACAGTGGTTTCCTCCTGCATGCTCTTCTATCTTTATTTTATAAGTCAAGCTTAATAATGTGCTGAAATAGCAATCAAAGTAAATTGTTGACAACAGCTAAAAATTCCAGAGAGCCTGATAGCTCGTGCCCTTTCCCTGGGCTTTAAATTTGGAATGAAATTATTCAGAAACAAAGGAGAAAAATATAAAAAAGCAGACTTTGGTTCTTCAGAGGAAAAAAAGTATTGTTTTTCACATTTGGCCCCTAATCTGTTACTAGATATAATCATCATCATCATCATCATCCCATTTGAGATTTTTAAGCTCTTAAATTGAAGCATTCATATCTATTTCAGATATTAATTTGCTTTGCCAAATTTGCAATTTTTTTATTTGTGGGCTTTTACTCAGCACAAATGATAAGATTCACTTTTCTTTCCGATATCACTGTAGTTTGAAACTATATTCTAATATTACTGGCTAGGTTCATATCCCTGAAGGGGACTGTTTCCAGATAGGCACTTATTGATTTAACCCCTTCCCCCATATTTTTAACATAATCCAAATGTTGCGCCCTTAATCTCTAGGTTCCTACTAATCCACATCTACCCACCCAACCAATACCTGTTTATTCATACTGATATTTCCAGTTTCTTTAATGAGCAGTATATCTGGAGTTACTGATGGCTCAGCTCCATTCATGAAGTGCTGGGAACGGCTCTGGAAGCAAATTACATTTGTGTTTGAGCTGACACAGCCCGGTTCTATGCCCATTCAAGGGTGCAGCGTACTCCACTTGCTGCTTCAGGCCTGATTTAAGAGTTGGCACATAGTACTATACAACCATATACTTTGGGATGATATTCATTCCCAGGTGCAATGGAGGGAATAGCCTCTTTGAGCACTGGGAGTGAGATAATGACTGGCACTTGTATGCCTCATGTACAGAGGAGGCAATAACTCCTAGCATAGGCTCCTCCATCTCCTGACCCTTGCTGTAAGGGGCAGTCACAACCCTGGTCTATAATAAATAGATGTCCTCAGAAACACAGCCATGATACTTCTCCACTAATTGGGAAAAACTAGTCCTTGGGTGCACAAGTACATTGTAAGAGGAAATTGTTAAACTGTAACATAGAAGCACCTTGGTTCAAAATAGTAATTCTTTCTAAAAGGCTCTTCCTGCCAATCTACAGCATGGTAAAGAGCTCCCTTTTTACTGAGACCTATCCTATTGACTTTGGTGAGAACACAATGGTGTCATTGGGCCTTAAATGTTAAGTGGCTTTGAGCTGTATTATAGAATTTAAAAAAATTCACAAATAAACATTCCAAAACCCGTACAGAAAAGCTAGCAACTTTGGGTGGAAATCTGAACTCCCTTGAAATGAAGAGAATTTGGCTCAAAGCATTTGAATTTGGACACATTTTTCTTCATAAAGACGTATTTTGTGGTAGCACGATCATTTTATATAAAGTGTAAACTGTATTCAGTATCAAAAGTCTCCCTCCAGAATGTACACTGAATTGAGTTCCAGTGACCTCTATCAGCAGATGCAAAAAAATCCTTTCTGGTTGGAATACAGAATTCTGGCTGGAGCGTTTCGCTTTGGAACATATGCAATGGGATCCCACTTACTAGACTTTCACTTCCTTATAGATTAAAAAAGGCTCAGAATAAGGATCCACAGACAAAAATGAAAGAATAAAAACTATGCAGTGCAAAAGATGAGGAAATATTATTCTTTTTTTAAAAGTATGTCCTATTTATGCCACCTACTGGATTTTTACTGAAGTATATTTTCAATGGGTTTAGGTGTTATAGTCATACACGCTGATCTTGCAAAGCATTTGCACATGTGAGTAGTCCCATTGACTTATGTGACATTACTCGCATAAGAATAGATACACCTGACCTGGTTATAGAATTGGAGCCATATGAACCTTTAGTCTGCTAATTTGATGATCAGGCTGCAGGTAGGATATTTAGGGCCTAAAGCAAATTGCAGAGGTGGGTCCCCGGGAGGTTTAATGGGGCCTAGCAAGGCAGTAGAGGCTGATGGCAAGCCAAGTGTGTCTTGCCAAACTGACACATAATGATGTGTTCAGTGCCTGCCAGCAGTCACTAAAGATCATATTCTGAGGGGTTTGGGAATTTACAGCCTAAGAAGGTACAATAACATCTCAGATAAGTCTGTCTCATAAGTGCTTCCCTTTGCACTTAGAGTATAATGACAATTAAATGGGTGCTATTGGTGTATTGCTAGCTGCAATGTAGCACGCAATCACTGTTTCAGTTTGGGAGCAGTGCAAGCAGTACCAACTAGCAGGCAATCTTGGGTTTGGTGTGCTTTGTACCAGCACTGCAGAGAGTGTGATGTAGCTGGCTCTGCTTTCTTTATCATCTCTTCCCTCCCCATGTACAGGTGAGCCTTGACAGCAGCCCAGCCCATACATATTTCATGTGCTTCCTGCGCACAAAGATGTAAAAGCAGGCTCTTTTCTGGCCAGGCCTCGTGCGCATAGCCTTCCTAGCTAAAGGTCACCTTCCCCTCGATGGAAAAATCCTACACTATGTGACTTAAGGATCAGCAAAAGACAGGGGCAAAAACCAGACATGTAAAGTTCGTGCTGGCTGTGCCATGCCTGATAAGGCAAAAAGAGAAAAACAGAATCATCTCATTCCCTCTGTTCCCCCACACTCCTGTCACATAACAGACAGGGTCTGCTAGCCTATCACAAAAAAAGCGCGGGAAAGCTCTCTCTATAAATCAGCTTTTCCACCTGTATCAAATTGAGGGTTCCCGATTGGAAGGCAGAACACAAGCCAGGTTCCCCGTAGAGTGTAACGTAACGAATATGCTGTTGTGCTTTGTGTGTCTGTTAAGTGTGTCTATTATCTGAAGTTAGTTAGCGGTTTTGTTCAGTAGTAGTGTTAAGAGTTTAGATAAATGATTAGCCTTATGAGTGAGATTGATGTAAATGTAACTGTTGATAATCCCTGGTCCCTTGTTGACAATTATTGGGATTTAGAAAAAACCTCAGGAAATTTTCCTTTACTGTATTGCATTTTGTTTATTGTTCCTGCTAATAGTTATTTGGCACCCACGCATGTAAGAAACTGATATAATAAAAAGTTATAATTGGAAGCATTTTAATAAAAGTGTAAAAGATATTCAGTACAAGGTTGCCTGTTTCTGCACCTCCCTGGGGCTGGCCACATTCTCGAATCTTCTACTTTACTCCACAAAGGATTTCCAGTCCTAGAGTCAACCCCCAGTGAACGATGTTCCAGGTGGGGAGAAGGTACTAGCACCATCTCCCTTCCTTACACACCACATCTGAGCCTGATATGGTGGGGCTCTGTTTACACTTTGTTCTGAAGTGCTAGTGTTCATGGACATTCTGATCATTTCCACCACAAGATCCAGATGCTGCGAAATCTCCGTCTTCTTTACCCACGAGTCTCATCCCTCAAGTTGACAGCTCCATCATCCCACTACCATAGCTGTTGGAGTAGGCTACAGTCATGCAATATGGGTGGTCCCTCAGCCAAGGAATTACTAAGAGGACTGGGACCACCACCTTAGGTCTTACCTCAGTATTCAATGAGGAGCAGGTAGAGAGAGTAGGCCACTGTGATGTACTTCTATCTGCCTGTGTACCAGCTAAGCAAGTTGGATGCTATGTTCTGACCCAGCTGGATGTAAGGCCTGGTGAATCATATCCATGTATGTAAAGGGTGTAGACTGATATTTGGACTCCTTATTGAATGAAGCATCTTGCCTGTTTGTTTGCTATGGTTAAAAAACAATCTAATTAGACATTTCAGCATAAAATTGTCTTTGGAAAGAGACAGGTGTTGTAGAAAGCTGTCAGTTTTTCCACAGAAGCAGAACAGCACAGACAAGAGCAATGTAAGCTTCTTCCCACTGCTCTCCCAACATAAAGGACCATCTTCAGCAGGTGAGAGGCTGAATCTTAGTGCTCTTTGAGGACTCATGCTAGCAAGGGACTGAAAGTAAACCCCTTCACTTCGTTCTTTGGAGGGTCCAGGTAGCCTCCCCAGGAATTGAAATGGGGGGGGGGTGTCAGGACCGATGAGGGGTGACACCATGAGTGTAAAGGAGGGCTGTATGGCACCATAATTCACATAACTGGGGAGGTCTTGGGGAAATTCGGGGGGGGGGGTATGCACTTCCATAGGGGGGGTGTAGGGAAATCCCTGTTCCCTCACTTCAGCAGCATCTCACGGAACTCGATCTCTAATTCTTGGTCAACAAGATGTAATCAGTGCCAAACCAGGAGGGATCTAGACTGACACCCACCCATTGGTATAGTGGCTGCTAATAATGCAGCAAAAACATTGTCATATTTAATGGTCTACCAAAAGATTGCATTCTCAGTAAAGAGTACGAGAGATATTTTTATAAAAGGTTAAATTTTATAGTTTTAACCTAAATTATAAACTAAATTTTATAGTTTTGTTATAGTTTTCTTATTATAGTTTTATTATAGTTTTATTGTTAAAGCTAAAGGACAATTACAGAGAAATTGTTACTCAAGAGCAAAAATATTTCTGGTATTTACTTTTTGTTATTTCACTGGAGCTCTTAACATATTTCTAAAGAATTTATTTCACATAGGACATCTAATAGCCATCAGACAGTAGCAACATTTGGTCACTGCTATTATGGGCTGGATACAAATGGGCCCACAGATAGTAGGAAACTTGCACCCATCAGCAAAGTTCTCTTCATCCCCAGATGAGCCAGTAATGCGCCACAGTCCTCATATACTGATGACTTTTGGGCCTTCTAAAACACCATGAAACTCCTGGCAGAATACCTCCAGATCCCCTTAGAAAAGGTTCAGATGTCTCACCTGTCTGTGTTGGACATTTGGAAAATCATCTGCTTGTAGAGTCTGGCAAATGCCTGCCACTATCCAGCCGACCTGTAAGCAGGCAGATAAATAGTGCCATAGTCCAGCCAAGGAATTGTTCATTTCTTTTCCCACCCTACTCCTAATTCCCTGGTGGTGGATGTGGCTAATGAAAGAAGTCAACAAACCTGCTCCAGATTGTCATCCAAAATTGGAGAGCCAATGAGGAATAGCTTTTTATCCAAGAGGTCTAAACAGTCATAAGGAGACAAACTATCAAGCCCTGTTGGCAAAATATGCTTTTAACATGGGTGTTGGATCAGACTTCAAAATACTAAGTAGGGAGTAGCTCACACCATATTAACCTTATAGTCAGTGTGTGAAGAATGCACACGATCCCTTTACCTGCCACATTTATTCTGTCCCAAATACAAATTTGTCTTCCTCTGCTCTATTACTGTAAGAGTGTTGACATAAAAAATGTTGAACCATTAAAATGAGGTTAGAGAAAACGTTCATTCGCATCAAATATATAAATATTGTATCACGATAACTTACTTTCGGCTTTTCTTTGTTAAGCACCCGATAGTGAGGTTATTGTCACACATTTGGGAGTTGGGAGCTATCATTTAGTAGCAGAGATTCAAATGTGTGACTTTCCCTCCATCTAGGGATTTCACAAGTAACTTGAAGCTGCATCCTGAGATAAATAATATGTTGCAATGTATTTAGCAAATAATAATGCTATATTGCCCCAGGAGTATCTATGGCACCCTAGGACCTGATGCAGAGGTCAATCTAAAGATATGTGTACACTGCAATGTAAACCCAGCATTCAAATTCAGGAGCAAGCCTATCCCCTGCCCCCTTTACATCTACACACAATTTGCACTAATCCAGGGCACAGAGTCCCAGGAATAGGTGCTGGAACTAGGAGTACTGGGGATGCTTCCACAACCCCTGGCTTGAAGTGGTTTCCATCATATACAATATTCAAAGTTTGGTTCAATGACTCTCAGCACCCCCACCAAACAAACTGTCTCCTCACCCCTGATCCAAGGACCCTACAGGACTGGAGGGTCCAAACCTAGACCAAGCCACAGTTCAGGGATCAAGCCCTATTGCCCTATTGATTTGCAGGGTAGACACAGCTCCACTGTACTTGTGTTCTGGGAGTCTGCTCAAAGTATTCCACCTGGGTAAAGCAGTGTTTCCCCCAGGAACTGAAAGGAATAGGAGGTGGTCAGATTTTCAGGAGGGTCAGAGCCAAAGAGGATGACACTGTGAGGGTAAATGGAGGCTGTATGGCAACACAGCAAAAGCTGAAAAATACATAACTGTTTTAGCTTTCTAATTAAAATACATTTAATTTAAATTGACACTTTGGAAAAAATTAAATATACTAATCAAAATGTTTAGTACAGAAATTCCCCGAGATAACGTCTTGAGATAGCAACAATGTGAGATAATGACCTTGGCAAATAGAGCATTTTAAAAATCTCGGACTGATGCAACCTATATTTACCAGTCACAAATCTAGCATTCTGGAGCAAAGTCACTAAAACATATTAATCTAGTTGTCTCAGGAATGATAAAATATATTAATTCCTTCTATATATGCATAAACTTTCACGAATTTCAATAACAAACAAGAAGTTACACTTACTCTGGCTGGCCAGTTTCTGTAAACGATTTTTGTCCATGAGGCAATTCAGTGCTAACTCTTATGATATTTAAAATATGAGACAAACACCAATAAAGATCATTTGAATTTATAAAAATTATTAATACTTATAAATCATAATTTGGAATTATTAGATTGGCCTATATTGTCAGCTAGTCTTGGTTCATACTTTCAAAGTACCAACAGTGTCAGCTAGTCTTGGTTCATACTTTTCAACCCTATTATGCTTTTCCAGGTATAAGTATTTTATCATAGACTGTATATGCTTTTACAGTGTGTATTAATGTTTCAATTTCAATTCAAATTGCCAACCAAACACTAAATGGACTTATTTTCCAACTAGATCTAGTTGTTTTAAACTTTTCCTACTTGGAAAAAAACTAAATAGGCCACACTGCATGCAACTAGTTCACCACTAGGGAAGGATGGGTGAGTTTGGGTGGGAGGTGCAGTGAAATATGTCAGGGGAAATTGAGGCTGGAAGTACCTGCAGGACCAGATTTGGCCAATAGGAGGTGCTACAGGGTAGGCATGCTTTATGACATGCAATGTACTATTGTGCCATTATAAAGCGTCTCTGAATTTAACTCATGTCCTGACCCCAAGATCTTACTTTAACATAGCTCATCCTTATCTTTCTGTATTGATTCCTCCAAATTAGAGCTGGACAGAACTCCAGTGAACCAGTTAAAGTATGCTTTAAAGAGCAACTTCAGGGAAGAGCTGGAGGGTACCTACAGTTCAGGAAAAACAAGGTTGTATTTTATGGCCCAATGGATGCACAGAGATATTTAGTCTCCTGATTTCCGTTGAAATCAGTGCACTCCTTTTAGGAGACTCACATGTGCCCAGATGTTTTGATTCTTAGAAGTGGAGTCTTGTATAAGAATGATTTGTCCCAGGGGTTCAGTGCACTCCGTGTATATCCTGAGATATAGATTTAGATACAGATTTCGGAGTGAAATGTGGACATACCTCTTATCAAAACACAGTGTGGGAGCTCCTCAGCAGGGAGCTGCACTGAGGATTTTTGTTAGGATGAGTGGGCCAGGCAGCTGGTGTGCATGCAAAAATCTTGTAAAATGAGCAGCGTCCATCTGGAGTCCCAGAGATACAATGAACATGGCACCTCTTGGTATTTTTATTGTGCGGCCTTTAAGAGTGCAAAAATGCAGCTGCAGCTGTCTCCCCGTGACCAAGGAACTCTGCTCTTTATTCCAAGATCAACTGCTCTTGGATTGGTGTGTAATAATATCTGATGTAGCTGTTCCCACTTGTCCCCGGCCCTGGAGCAAAGGCAGCACGAATCCGACCTGCTAAGTGTCCTAGGCCCTGCTGCAGCGTCTGGGCGGGAAGAAGTGGGTGGGAGAGGCCGGGGGGTTGTCTCGCTTGCTCTCTGCTCCCGGGGAACGTTCCAAAAAGTATCCAGCGTTCTGAAAAAAGTAGCGAATGTTCCAAACTTGCTGCAGCCCGCCCGCCAAAAGGGCTGCAGCCCGCCAGCGCAAGGGCTGGTCAACGTTACTCTTTCTGCTGCTGCAGCAACCGTAGCTTCAAACTGGGCAAGGGGAGGGGTGGAACGAGGGAGGGGGGGGGGGCAGCTGTTTTATTTGGGTCTCATCGGAGCAACCAGTTCTGCTGCAGCAGAAATTGGCTGACACTTGTTAGCCGACCCTCTCTTCTCCCAGCCCCCGAAACGTTCACTCCTTCCCCGGCCCCAAATTGTACAGGCGAACCAGCCGATCAGAGACGATGCCCAATGACTCCTCATTCAGCAAGCCCTCGGCTTCATCGGACCACCATGCCCAGGGGGGTAAGATGGGCAGTTTTGGGAAAGCCGCCGTTCTGATGACTGCTGCTGCTCCTGCCGGAGGTGGAGGGGCTGCCGGGGTGTTGGCTCCAGCCGCCGCCTCGGGAAAGAAGTCTCCCCGTCTCCCCAAGTGTGCCCGGTGCAGGAACCACGGCTACTCCTCTCCACTGAAAGGGCACAAGAGGTTCTGCATGTGGCGGGACTGCCAGTGTAAAAAATGCAGCCTGATCGCCGAGAGGCAGCGGGTGATGGCAGCCCAGGTGAGCTGGGGATAAAGGGGGAATCTGGCCTCCCGGACGTAATAAAAAAAGGGGGGGGCGAGGGTTGGTGGAAGGTGGTTTTCCTAGCACCTCTCAGAACGGCCTCTACTCGAGGAGCACCCGGAGTTGAAGTTGCAGAGCGAGGCGTTTAAAAGCCCTGACTTCACGTTGTCCCGCGCAGAAATAACAATCCCCCCAAGTTGACAGGTTCTGCTGGAGAGCAGCCGCCAGAAACGCAACTACACCTGCTCCCCAACGCCTCCTTCCCTCAGGCCTCCTCTCGTGGCTGCATGTTGCCCTAGCCTAGCCCCCCGGGCTGGCGTTCTGGTGGCGCATCCCTTCTTACTCCGTTGAAACAGAGACGGGGGGAGTTCCACTCTGGACCTACTTACGGCCACTATCTTTGCCATCATATAATTTCCGTCTTACCCTACTATTAACACACGTTCTTGTTTAAAATATAAACCTCAAAAAGGCCCATTACGCCTTTTATCCAGCATCAGGGCATTCCCTTCCGATACTTGGGACAGTGTCAATAAAAAGCGTCTGTGCGATCTGACCGGCTGTCTCTTTCGCAGGTTTCTTTGTATTTGTAAATTGCTCAGAGTGTGTTTTGAAAACGAACTTCCAATAAGTGGCCTCAGATATTTACTTAAAGCTACAGTTGTAGTTTGACCGAGGATTGCTCACTATGTTATTAGAGTGAAGACGATAGTTCATAGCAGGTTTTCTAGAGGAATAGAAAAAAAAACAGTCAGGTTTTGCAAAGTTGGAGGATAACACATGCTTGCTTTTCCCTTTCGCAAGAAACAGCTTTAACCAAAATCTACAACAGAAAAAGGAAAAATCTTCCAAAGAAGAGGTGGATCTGTTTGAGTTGAAACACTCCAGTAAAGTGATACCCGAACCATGAAACATTTGTGTATTAGTTTTAGGATTGCCAAAGAAACTGAAACAGAAACATTTTAAAAACAGATTATTGTCACACAGTTTTTTCCCCCATGTTAACAAATTACCACATATTTCCTGATCAGTTTGATATGTATATTCTGTTTACTGTATGAAAGCAAATAGTTATTTGTTTTCAAACTGTAAAATATTGATCAAACTAGATGGAAGCATCTGAACTTACTAAAGAGAGATAAAAGGACCACATTGTTTATCCACTCCTGATACACACATAGATTCAAAAGTTGGGAGTTTAACTTGGGTTGATTGCAGAAGCTGGTTCAAAATGATATTTTTATGAAATGCAATTGTTTTTTAACATCTACTATCATGAATATTTTGTCTAATCATCTAGCCAATATAATGGATTAAAGAATACAACTATTTTCTTAATAGGAAAAACAATGACCTCAAGAAAAAAAGAATTTCTTTGATTTTTGGAATTACAAGTGTTCAAAAAGAAAGAACAAAATAATTGAAATTTTTTTAACCTTAATAAAATGCTTTACTTTGCAGCTACTCCCAATAAACGAATTAGAATGATTTTCTTTATAATTTGGTATGACGTTGTTACCCTTTACTTACAGCAGTATTCAGAAGTGGTACTAGTAAATAATGGATAATTAAAAAAAGCAAATTTTGAATAATCTGTGAATGTATTTCCATTGCAAAAATGAGTAAAAATAAACATGTGTATAAACTTTAAATTCTATTAAGACATTCAAGATGCAAGTTTTCCAATGAAAAACTTTAATCATGCATTTTCTATTGTAAAAGACATCTTCACTTACTCTGTAAGTGAAAAATCTGCTTCAGGTAAGATCTAGTTTTCATACTGTTGTAGGGAACTGTTAATTATCTTTAACATAATTTGGGGGCTGATCAACTGAATGAATGATGGAAGCAGGTTTGAGTTGTAATTTTCCTGTTTGATATACTTTTTTTTCCTGATTAATTTTCTTTGGTTTTAGGTATATTGTGGTTCATTTCTAAGAGTAAAAATATTTTGGTGGCATTTTAAAAACTTGTTTCCCTTGAATTAAGTGTTTAAAATATTAGCCATTTGATGTCATACGCTCTTGAGTTGGGCTGGTTTTAAACTGAAAAACAGGAAATGAATCTTAGTTGTTGGAACTATGGGTTCAGGGGGTGCTGCCACAACACCTGGCTTGAAGGGGTTTCCATTATATACAGGGTTTATTATTTGGTTTAATGGCTCCCAGTTATCTCATTATACAGATTATTCCAGCCCTGAAACTAATAGCTACGGGTGCATCTACACAGCACTGTTAGCTCAAAATAAGCTACTCATTTTGCGCTGTGCAAATTGCGTAGCTTATTTTGATGCTATTTCAAAATAGCTTATTTCGTAATTTGGTGGTGTCTACTCAGCACCAAATTTCAAAATAATTCTCTATTCCAAAATGCCCCTTTATTGGGACATTGGAATAAGCCACCCGTTGTTTCAAAATCTATGAGATTGAACAGTTGGTTTTGCATTCCTTTCTTGTGTCATTTTAGTAGAATAAATTCCTTGCAGGCATTAGTTATGCAAGTAAATGTTGCAGGAGTGAAACCTATGGATTCAATTCTGCAAGTGGCCATCTCTGAGAACTTGCAGAATCCACATTAACTATAATTCCCTTGCTCTGTGTCTGAAGTGTGCGGCCGGTTGACATGTTTTTAAACCTTGCAGTGCTGGGGTTAAATTCCATCCTAATCCCTGTTCTTGGACCTAATCATGTACTCCCATTGACTTCAGTGACAATTTTCCCCAAATAAGATTTAGATATTGTTATTGTAGGAGATCTGACTGCAGTGATTCTTTTGGAAAAAACTATAGATGCTTTTTTTTATCTCAGTGAACATAACACACAAAAGTTCTGTTATGACATCCTGTGAAAAAGAACCATTTGAAATTGTAAAGTCTCAGGACCTCTAAAGTATGTTCTCATGCTGCTACGTAGCTTCCACAATATGCTTAGATCCTCTCTGCACATAGCCCTAGATCCCCATTAGGCTCCTAACTTTCATCCTGCTTACTGGGCCCTAGACATTGTGCCTTATTTGGGACTGCTGTCCTTGCCTAACTTAGAGCTTCCAGGAAGCACTGAATGTTCCCACACGTCATTTCAGTTGTTTTATTTTACATATATAGAAGTTAAAATCCTTAAAATCTTCACTGTCCACTCCCAATATATTTTGCAATGACCCATTTCCAACAGGTGGAATCTTCTGCACCATTAAGATGATAGGATGCTGCTAAATTTTGCAAATAAAATTGTCAGAGCTTTTGTTGTAATATTTTTTGTTACAAGAACCACTATTAAAATGATGCTTTTAGGGGTACAACAGCATTACAAAAGTAAAGAAAAACAGTACTGTTCAAATTAGTATTGAGGGGTAGGTCTAGATAAATTATAATATAACATCTCCAAAACCGTGTCACCTCTTGCAAGTTTCATGGTGATTTCCAAAACTGACATGCAAACATGGCCCAAACTGTCAGATATCTGGGAAATCCCAGCATAGGGAAACTCTGATGCCATGTGTGTGTTAGCCAAATGACTTGTTAGTGACAATAGTTCTTTGCACGGGGTGCAGCTAAACACTGTTGTACTAAACATGTGGATGGTATCATGAGCTTTCGTGGGCTAAACCCATGTCTTCAGATGGTTGGTGGTCCCTGCGGCAGCCATATTCCCATGGGCTCTCTGATTGCTGTTGCCCTGCTTTCATCTTGTGTGCTATGAAAACTTGTCTGATGAGGGTTCGGGGCAGCAGCCTGCAGGGGACCTTAAGGGTCATCTGAAGAGCTGGGTTGTGCCCACAAAAGCTCATGATCCATCTACATGTTTTGTTAGTCTTTAAGGTGCTACTAGTCTATTGTTGTTTTTTAAGTTTTTCCTGTTACAGACTAACTCGGCTACCCCTCTGAAACTGTTGTAACTGCAGACAAGAGAAAGTTGAGCACTGTAACACAGTGGTTCTCCCCCAAGGGGTATGCACATCCTGGGTTGTATATAGAAGTCTTCCAGGGGGATACTCAACTCATCTAGCTATTTGCCTTCATTTACAACAGAATACAAAAAGCTTTAGCAAAGTCAGTACAAACTAAAATTTCATACAGTGACTTGTCCTATATATTGTGCACTGAAATATATGACAATATTTATATTCCAATGGATTTATTTTATAAATCTGTGCTAGAAATGAGAATGTAAGCAATTTTTCAGTAGCAGTGTGCTGTGACCTTTGCATTTTTATGTCCGATTTGGTAAGCCAGTAGTTTTTAAGTGAGGTGACACTCGGGCTACACGCGACAAATCAGACTCCTGAAAAGGGTATAGAAGTCTGGAAAGATTGAGAGCAACTTGATGGCCTCTTTTTCTGCAGTGGTGCTGAACATGTCTACACCTGTAAAAGTTCTTTGGTGCTGGTTTAACAGGGCCTGCTGTGACATTTGTTTTTCTCATGTGGACAAGGTCACTAGCTCAGCATTTCCCCTGGTTGTGTGGGTTGGTAGGATTGCTGTAGAACGTTCAGGCCATAGGACCCATGGATCGGGGTGGGGTTCATTTGAATGGGAGGCATGTGTGTCTTGGTTGGTGGTCCAGCGGCAGCCATATTCCCATGGGCTCTCTGATTGCTGTTGCCCTGCTTTTATCTTGTGTGCTATGAAAACTTGTCTGAGGAGGATTCAGGGGCAACAGCCTGCAGGGGACCTTAAGGGCACTATTCCTCTAAGCACTGGCCTCCACAGATCTCCTGACATCTTCAGAGTTGCTATTTCTTGTAGAGCGAGAGCCCCTGTACTCATGCAAAGCGTAGCAGCTACTCTGCAGGTGGGAGCTCCCAGAATTCCCTGCCTAAACGAGGCTGTGAACTACTAGTACAAGAGAGACTGTGTGTCCCTTTTGCCCAGATCCCCAGCACCTAGAAGTAAAATAACAGTTTTTGAAAGATCTTCCCGGCTTTGTCTCAAGGTGACTGTATTAGCGGAATGCAGTTGACCCTGCTTAGAATCTTTGACAAGAATGACCTGATTTTAGCCAGTAGTATTTATACCTGTGCCCCTGCTGGAAACAAAAGATATATTTGTTTGTGGACATTTTTTGGCCACAAGAGTGTTTCATGTTATCTGCGTAACCTAACTGAAGTTCTCATATTATTAATTTTTGACTCACCTTGTTTCATATGATCTTTCTCCTCTAGACCCTTCAGAATGCTACTTACCCCTTTGATGTCCTGACACTATTAGCCAGGCATTGCTGGAATATGTTAAGGGGAGAGGGGTGTATATCATTAACTTGCGGCCAGTCAATAATTTCCCTTGTATTCATTCTCAAACCGGAGAGTTGACACAGAATCTTCATTCTTGTTTCCAGGTTGCATTGAGAAGGCAGCAGGCCCAAGAAGAAGAGCTGGGAATCAGCCATCCCATCCCTCTGCCCAGTGCCCCAGAGCTCTTTGTAAAGAAGGAAAACAATGGTGGCAGCTCCTGTTTATTGTTGGAAAGCAGCAGCCCGACACATTCAACAAACACAGCAACTACGGCATCCAGCACCCCGGCAGGTAAGGGGGTGGGGAGAAGGGAGGGAGGGGTTCTGTCCAACTCTAATCCAGACAGCTGGTTTCAGAGAGAGGCTGCTTTTTGTTTTACTGCTTCTTATAGCTTCAGTGATAGGTCTGCTGTGTTTTTCCTTCCCACAGAGCAAGAGTACAGTAGAGAGAAGGATGACAGAGAAGCGAGGGGGGAAGAAATCAGCAAACACTTTTTCATAGTTTTTCCTTTTTAAAATAATGTGGAAATCAAAATGGAAATATCAGAAAACATCATCAAGCTTTTCTGTTGTCTAGATGTGTAGGCACAAAACAAGTCTAGAAACCTAATGTAATTAGGGACGTAAAATCCTGTTTAAACTGTATGTTTACCAGTTACTCACTGGTGCCCAGCCAGAGTCTGCTTCCTGAACCCTCTCCTGCATCTACCTTCCTGCCCCAGACATGAGTTCCCTGCACTCAAACTCCTTCCTTGAGCTTGCACCCTGAACCCTCTTTTGGACCCCAATCCCTCACCTTGGGCTAAGCCCAAAGCCTCTCCCACACTCTGAACCCTTTGGCCCAAGACCAGAGCCTGCATCCTAACTTCCTATTCCAGCCTGGTGAAAATGAGTGAGGTTCAGGGAGGAAGGGGGATGGAAGAGGCCTCTGAGAAGGGGTGGAGCAGGGGCGGGGCCTCAGAGAAGAGGCAGGAAGGAAGCGGGGCCAGGGTATTTGGATTTGAGGTAGATCTTACATTGCACTTAAATTAGAAAAGTGATCTTGTGGTTAAAAAGGTTGGAGACCACTGCGTTAGTGAAATGGCCCAGTTGAAGTATTTGGGAGTTCTGCCATTGACTAAGTGGGGTTCAGTTTTCACCATTGACTTTGATGGGATTATTCATGTGCTTCAAGTTAAGGGCACGCATAAATATTTTCAGGATTGAGGCCCCACTGGTCTGATTTTCAGGACTGTGTACCCATCTGCTTTTTAGCTGCCCAGATATAGATCTGCACATCTAACTTGGCCTTTAGCTCTGAATGGTGTGTCTCCAGTATATTACGTGGATGTGCATGTTTTTCTCCCTAAATACAAATAGAGAGATGCAAGGTAAATACATCTATATTAACATATATAGATTAAACTTCTTTTGCAGTGGATCTATATATGGTTAAGCTGATGCCAGCCCTAGTGTAAGAGCTACGGAGAATCTTTCCCTTGGCAGTCCAAGGTGCTTTCAGGTATTCCGCACTTAGCTTTAATTTGCTTACTGTTACTCTCAAGTGAGAGTTTAAGGAGTCACCTGATTTTTAGATTAAATGAATGGATTGTGCATTGATGGGATAAGGGAAGGAGTGGAAGCGCAAGATAAAGGGGACGGGGTAATGAAAAGCTCTATTTTTAAAAATAAAGAGTCTAGGAATCCAATTCTGGTGACCAGTGTTCCCTCTAATCTTTTCCATCTATCTGCAGATTTTTCCATCAATGTGCAAAATAAATTTTATATACACTGAGGCGTGGGTGAATGTGCACCACCATTAGAAACACAAAACCAAGCTGTGGGCGCTCTATTAATTAGCTGAGCTGCATTTGAATTTCTCCTGAGCAGCCGCACAAGCACAGAGCCGGTCACCAACCATATCATGAAAGATTCAAAGTCTTCAAATGAGTCATGTGAATGAAATATTATGATGGGTCACAGTGAAGCTAGTACCTATTTGGACACACTGTTGTTTTTAGTACACTAACTTGAGCAAAACTAGCACATAAGAACATAAGAATGGACATACTGGGTCAGACCAAAGGTCCAT
>JANRFK010004149.1:91130447-91151092 GCA_030068395.1 Apalone spinifera
TGTGTGAAGAAGAACTTCCTTTTATTAGTTTTAAACCTGCTGTGCATTAATTTCATTTGGTGACCCCTAGTTCTTATATTATGGGAACAAGTAAATAAATTTTCCTTATTCACTTTCTCCACACCACTCATGATTTTATAGACCTCTATCATATCCCCCCTTAGTGTCCTCTTTTCCAAGCTGAAAAGTCCTAGTCTCTTTAATCTCTCTTCATATGGGACCCGTTCCAAACCCCTAATCATTTTAGTTGCCCTTCTTTGAACTTTTTCTAATGCCAGTATATCTGTTTTGAGATGAGGAGACCATATCTGTTCACAGTATTCAAGATGTGTGCATACCATGGATATATATATAAGGGCAATAAGATATTCTCCGTCTTCTTCCTATTCCTTTTTAAATTATTGTTTACATCCTGTTTGCTTTTTTGACTGCTGCTGCACACTGCATGGACGTCTTCAGAGAACTAGCCATAATGACTCTTTCCTGATTGGAAAAAATAACCCCAACTATACATACAATATGATGGGGACTAATTTAGGTACAATGTGCATTACTTTACATTTATCCACATTAAATTTCATTTACCATATTGTTGCCCAATCAATTAGTTTTGTAAGATCTTTTTGAAGTTCTTCACAGTCTGCTTTGGTCTTAACTATCTTGAGCAGTTTAGTATCATCTACAAACTTTGCCACCTCACTGTTTACCCTTTCTCCAGATCATTTATGAATAAGTTGAATAGGATTGGTCCTAGGACTGACTCTTGGGGAACCCCACTAGTTACCCCTCTCCATTCTGAAAACTTACCATTTTCCATCTCTCCACCCAAACTGGGAAGCACCATCCCAGCTGTGGGGTATTCAGACCCCAAGTAAGGCAGCAGGCAATCAGGGCTCTGCCGGTGTGAGCACTTGAGACTCTGTCTTACTCTGATGAAAAGAAAATAAAGGGGCAGAATGGGTTTGATTCACAGCAGCCTAGTGAATGGGCCCTGTTTTGGAGGTGGTGATGTTATGCCTCAGAATCAAAACTTTAGTTGAAATAAAAATGAAGTCTTTGGCTCTTCTGATTGAAAAGATAACCTTCCAAATATGAATGGAACATAACTGATGGAACAGTGCCTGCTGGAGTCTGCACACAGCCCATCGCAGTAGCTCTGAATTCTAAACAGCTCCTTTTATCTCCCTGGCCCTTAGGTAGAGAGATCGTAGGCTGACCTTTCCCCAAAGAATGTGGGAGGAGGAGAAGGAGGTTGGTCAAAGAGGAGTCACTTAGACTCATCTGCATGGAAACCTTCCAAATTTTCTACCTCAAGGGGGAAAGGGAAGCAGAGATAGAGGAGGTGGTCCAAAACACCTCTGCATATAGCCCTTCCTTGAGGACAAAAGCCCTGTTTGTGCCTTCCTGTGCTAAGTGCTGTATAGTGTATAGACACATAGTAAGAGATAGTCCCTGGCTACCCAATATAGATGAGGCTGACAAAAGACAGAAGGGGCAGCAGAGATGTATGTTGGGGAAGTGACTTGCCCAAGGTCGTTTGGTAGGTCAGTGTCAGAGCGGGGCTTAGCAGCCAGGTTTGCTGTGTGCAGTTCAGTGCCTTCTCCAATGGATCATTCTGCCTGACCTCTCTCAGGGCTTTGTTTATATGTAGATACAGCTCTTTGGAAAACAACCATCTACAGTGGTAGACAATGCAGACAGTGTGTCCTACTGTGCCTTGAGCTGCAGGCAAACTGCTCCATTGACACCCAGGAGAACCTGTGAGGGCAAAACTCTTTCTAACATTAGTATGGACTGTACGGAAGGTCACATTGTCAGGATTAATTCTATTCCTTATGCAAACTGCGTTGGCTTTAAAGGCTTACTAGTTTTTCTTTTGAACTGCATCACATTGCACATAGTTTGCCGTGAGAAGAGTGGTGTATGAAGGAGTCGTACAAATCATATACAGTGCCAGGGAGAGAAGGACTTTCATTGTATCCATTTGATTTAGAAATATTATGACAACTTGAGAAGCCAGAGAATTTTTCAGACCTCTCGTGACACACATTTTTTGGAAAAGAGGAAGAATAACATGTACTGGTGCTAGAACAGCAGCGTGCCCATACAAAGTACCATTTCAGTCTTGGTGACAGTGCTTAGATTGAAAGATGCTTATTATCTTCCAGAATCAGAAAGAAAAGAAACATGGGTGTTTGCAGGACAGTCTGCAGGAATAGCACAGGAGCAAATGAAACCATTTGGGTAGGATACATACAGAACTTCAGATCCCATTGTTACTGAGCATTTTTCCTGAAAAAAAATAACATCTGGTTTAACTGTGATGCACAAATATTATAATGCTCAGTAAAAAGTTAGGATTCAGGAGCTTTTAGAGCAACAGTTAATTCCTCAGGTTTGGTTTTGTTATTTAGAGTTAGTGGGCAAAGTTCAGAGTTGAGTCTTCAGAGAGACTGATCTGATGTGATTGCCCTTAGTGTAGACCTGGCCTGAGATTAAAATAGTGGCCATTTGAAAGGTACAAAGTTGAACTAAGTTATTCAACTCCAGCTACATAAATAGCATAGATGGAGTCGACGTACCTTAGCTCAAATGTCTATAGCCGTGTTTCCCAATTTTATTTGGCCATGGAACCCTTTTAAACTCGAAATAATTTTGCAGAACCCCTAATAACAGTCTAATATATGGAGCTGAAAAAGTAGACCACAAATAATTAAGGATAATAATAAACAAACGCTAAACAAGGTCATGAGATCAACATTTAGTTTAATTAACATATTTAAACACAAAAATCACATAATATTAATTATTATTAATGTATTTATATATGGAATTTTCTCGCGGAACCCTTATTTTCACTTTGTGGAACCCCAGAGTTTTGTGAAACACTATTTGGAAAACACTGTTCTACAGTGTCCCTACTACAGGTGGTTGATGGGAGAAGCTATCCCGTCGACTTCCCTTACTCCTCGTGACCTGATGGAATACTAGAGTTGTTGGTGCGATCAGTGGTCAATTTAGTGGATTCTTACTAGACCCACTACATCGAACCCCAGGAGATTGATCTCCGCAGCGTCAATCTCCTGGCAAGTGGAGACAAGGCTTCAGTCAGCCACTTTCCTCACAAGTATGATGTCCCTGCATTGCTTTGGTGTACATCAGAAATGACGGGTGCAGAGAGAGCCACTCACATGACAGGAAGGACTATCACAGCATTTCCATGGAAGGAATATAATGATTGTCCTCATTTTGGGGTTTTGTTACATATGATACCTTGGAAAATTGGGAGGTCTGGGCATCATGTCTACATTGAGGAGACCAGAAGATGCTGTATGATAAGAACATAAGATGATACTTCAAGTTTCTGGGTTTCTCCCATGTGTATGCAGTGGAGACTCCCCCAAGACTTAGCATGCTAAAGCTCACACCTATTTATCTCCAGGAAGCTTTGCACATTGTGGGCTTCTCCTCCATGTTAGGTTTCCTACAACCTTAGTCATGACATCATTTCTTTGCCTCCAAACTGGCACTGGTACCGATCAAGTGAAATGTGCCATTATTAGAATTTAAGTAAGCGATTTCCAGCGTTGACAGCATCTCACTCAGTGGTCCCAGTCTGGAGTAGGGGCATCTGGGTGCTGCTCTGATATAACTGTTTAATAATATGACAGTTTCATTTCAGATAGAACATATGTTTAACAAAATCTGTAAACTGGCCAACGTAATGAAGAAAAGCTCCAGATTAAATATGGAACCGACACTTTGTTAATGTCACTGAACTAAAGAAATTAAAGGTTTAGTTCATTGTTATTTTTCCTTTTGATACATTTATCATGAATGATGGAAACAAAAATGTTTTCTTTATATTTTATTATGTAGGAGCGCCTTTTATTAAGAGTCTGTGAGAGTGGCAGAGTTTTCTACATATAGTTAGATAATTGTATGATTAATGGTTCTTTGGCAAAGTAGCATTAAAGTGTTTACAGGCAGAGATTTTTCAAATCCATGAATATCTACTTTATATCCTCAGATATTTCATCCACCGATGTAGAGATCCATGGACCATTTTTGCAGATTATGGATCAGATGCAGATACAAATTTTGTATCTACAGCCCTGCAAAGCTGTGGATGGCTGCTTTATATCCATAGTCTATTTTTGCAGATCGCAAATTAGATATGGATAAAAATGTTTTATCCCCACAGGGGTCTATGCATAAGTACACAGTTTTTGGAAAATAATGCATAGAAACTTAAATTTAAAAAACATCTTCTTTACTAAAGGTTTTTCAGTTAGGGTATGTCTACACAATGGCGCTAGCTCAAAATAAGCTATGCAATTTGAGGTAGGCAAATTGTGTATCTTGTTTTAATCTAATTTTGAAGTAAACCTCTATTCCGAGACATCTCTTAACCCTCGAGGAACAAAGTTGGGTTCGTCAGAATAGCAAGCCTGTTATTTCAAAATACATTTTGAAATAACAGGCTTGTTTAAAAGACACAGAATAGCTATTTCAGGATACCGGTGGTATCCCAAAATAATGCCACAGTCTAGAAGGGCTACTCAACTTTGGAAGCACCGGGGGCCACAATGATACTCACAGCATATAGTAAGGGTTGCAGCTTAAGTGTGGTTGCATATACATGCAAATATATATGCAAATAGCTTCTTTCACACTGATGGGCATAAATGCAAAGATTAAGGCACGACTACACAACATGTAGGCCTCATTTAAGTCAGTTCTGTTGATATTAATAAAATGCAATATTTACTTGAGTTCCACCCATATGACAGCACTTTTAATGAGCAATGACAGTCCAGGAATTTAACTACGAAAACGCATATGAAAAGAAGACCATTATGTTGACTTGCAGTTGTGGAGTGTGTTCCCAGTGGAGGCCATATTCAAAGGATCCCACCCGCAGGCCACGTGTTGAGCCCTATGTAAACCCAAACTGCACCGCGGGCTGCGTGTTCAGTAGCCTTTGTCTAGATGTACCATTAGAAAATATTGAAATATGCCAGTTGCAAAGGATCTACTGATGTTATGTGCTGAATTCTCACTGGAAATCAATAAGATTTGGACACCAGATCATCAAAGGTGGTATTTAGGTACCTAACTCTCACTGAAATCTGGGCCTTAAGTCTCTTAGGCCTCTTTAAAAAAAATCTCTCCTTTATCCTTTTAATTTCCTTTTCTCCTCCTTTTCTGTTAGTCTTTCGTTGTGTTCATGCTTTAAGAAGAGCTACATTTCCAGCGATCGCTTCTGCTACAGTGTGCTCTGTTTCTCAGAGATTGATATTGCAGGCTTGGAACCAGGGTTTCTTTAAAAAAGGAGAAAAATATGGCTTTTGAAAGAGGAAGACACATGGACCAGCACTGGTAAATAAGAACGGGGGAAAGAAGCCAGTTAAGAAAATGACCCTACCCTTTTTTATTCCTACAATCAAATTTCAAGTTTTTTCCATGTTAAAAGTCAAAAAACACTCCATGTCTCTCGAGTTGACCAAAAATGGTCAATGATTCATGGAAACATCAACACTTTTTTCTAGTTATTTTTATTTTGCAATTTCAAATTTTGAAATTACATGAAAATGTTGAAATCTATACATTTTTAGCCAGCTTTAATATTGACCAGTGTTTTTCTCAAAAAGGGAGCCCAAAGTCTGGGTTGAAAAAGGACGAGGGTTGGTATCAGCTTAGCAGCTCGATATAAAACTTTTCCAAAGAAATCTGTGAGATGAGTTCTTTGTATAGAGGGGCTTGCAGAGCCAACCACATGTAGGTGGGACCAAGGCTAGAAGAACAAAAGGGATGAAACCCCGATTCCGTTGATTTCAATTGCAAAACTCCTATTGACTTCAGTGGGACCAGGATTTCCCCCAGGATCATAAGGTCAAGCTGCTATATTTGTATGTAGGCTCTTAAATAGATTTGGGTTGAGCACTCTTAGCTCCTCTTGACTTCACTTGGGAAACTCTGAATCGGTGCCACCAAGATCCATGTAGCCTGAGTCAAGGTATGAAGGAATAGGTTCTTTCTTCCTCTCATGCCCCTGTATGGGCACCCTGTCCAATCACAATGTAGCTCTAAAACAAAGGTAAATGGAGGCAACTGTTTTTATTGGTTATCTATTAGATTGTGAGATGGTCCCATAGCTTGGGCAATTTTCAAACTGGACTGGACAAAGACCTGTGGAAAATATGGTAATGAACAATCCTGCACTGTCAGACATGTGAGCGAACAAACCTGCCAAGAATAGGTCTTTTCTATTTCCAATTTCTATGATCAGTACTGGATTTGTAGGCAATATTGGGCAGTGGAATGGATGTGACTTCCCAATGCACAGGAAGGCTCATTGACAGGAGGGGCCAATTGCCCCAGGACCTGGTGATTCTAAGGGACATGGGGCTCCAGCTGCCACTGCTGCAGCAGCAGAGTATGGAGCCTTTTAAATTACCACTGGAGCACTGTGAGGTACCATGTGGCGCACTGTGGGCAGCACTGAGAGACAGCTTCCATCAGCCCCACCCATTCTGGGAGCATGGAGCTGCCTCCCCCCACCTTGTCCAGGGGGCCAGCATGGTTGTTGGCTCCCCTGTGCACAGGCATTGCAACAGAGGCAAGTCTTCTGTTTGCTATGAGTTCTCTATACAGGGGATACTTCTTGTTGGGGAAGTGAGGTATTACTGCTTCTTGCTTTGGAAGAGCCATATTTAGGAATGCCACAGAGATTTTTGAGCACCTCGTTATAAAAAGGGCATAGATAAATCTGAGAGAATGAAGACAAGGGTGGCAGAAATGATGTACAGCTTGTCGAAAAGGAGACTAAGGGTGGGTGCTACAGTCTATAAATATCTAAGCAGTAATAACATGAAGGAGGGGGAGTGATTATTTACAGTACTTGAGACTGCATAACAGGGAGCAGTGGCTTGAAACTAAAAAAGGAAAAAAATTAAATTAGACAGTAGACACTTTTTTCCCTACCTGAAGTGCAGTTAGGCAATAGAATGACCTGCCTAAGGACAAGGAGGTAAGTGAAGCATAATTGTTAGAGGCTTTTAAGAGAATATTAGATAACATATTTCATGATTAATATGGAGAGTGAATACTGATCAATGCAGAGGTTAAACTAGAAGATAACATAAGTCTCCTACAGGTTTGATTTTTCCTGTGTGATTCAGTGCCTACAGGCTCAGGTTGGGATTTAACTACACTTAAATAAATCATAACTTAAAACTTAATGTTACAGGTTAGTTTGTCCGTGAGCACATGTTCCCAGTTTATTCTCCACTCCTGTAGTTTGAAGAGTGTGTATTTTATGACATCTTTCCTGATTCTGTTGTTAAATACAGGTGTAACGTGATCTTCCTTACATTCTGCACATCTCTCTCTCTCTCTCCCTGGACTAAATCCTAAAGTACCACATATGCTTGTGTAGGGCCCAGAAAACATTGCAGGAGCACCGATGCAGCAAAAATACAGCATGACAGGAAGTTAAGAGCAGAGCTGACTGAAATTTTCCAAGTTAAAACTTTTGAGTGAATTTTTCCTGGTTTTTCTTTTCCAGTTTTCAAACGGCATGAAAACGTCTGATGAAATTTCAATTAAAAAAAAAACCTGGTTAAATAAAGAAAGGTAGAATGGCAGGGAGGTCACCAAAACATTGTTTTCCTACCAACTCCAAAGAAGAGTTTGTCAAAGGGATTCTTCATTCTGGTGTGTATGCTGGAGAGAGCTCTCTGCACTGCCATATGGAAATTGGATTTGTACATAGTGTGAATGCACTAGGGCCACACTTCTCATTGGCAGGAACAGTGAGCTGTGTCTGTCACTGCTCCTCTAAATTCTGCTGTCATTGGCCGGGAGCTGGATAAGTGTATTTGGAGGGCACAAGACACATGCTGGTGCGGAGGCTCTTTCCCCTGGGGTCTGCTGTACGTCAGGTTTCCCTTTATTGGGGCTTTCTATGATTTCCCTCTGTATTTATGATTTCCTTACTTTCCTCAGAACATTACAGTGGATCCTCTTTTACTTGGACTTCTCTGAATCCGTAGCAGCTTTTTTGATCAGCATTTCTGACATAGGGTGAAATTTTCAAAGGCACAGATGAGACAGATACCCAATTGGGTAAGTTATCATAGTGCTCCATTGACTTCAGTGGTGACAGTTTACACCAGCGGAGGATCTGCCTGAAGTGTCTCACCCCTATTATAATTAGGGATGTAAAAATCCTGATTAATCAGTTAACTGGTTGAATAAGAGGGATCTTGGTCTGGAGCTGCTGCCGCCGCTAGCACCAAGAGCCTCCAGGCTCTGTATCCAGTGCTGGGGTTACCACCGGCGCCTGACTGGGGGGCTGCTCCCAGACACCAGTTAACTGATACCCAGTAAGCCTCACCCGTTAAGGGTGAGGCTTACTGAGTAACCAGTTATCCAGTTACCCGTTCACATCCCTAGTTGAAAGCCTGTGGGAGTTGGTTGCCTGTCTGTTCTTTGTGCCTCTAAAACATATGCCAGGAACAGGTATCCCCAAAATTAGATTGCAGATTAAGGGGGCATTTTTCAAACACAGAGAAAGAAATTTGTTCCATTTTGATTTTTTTATATAGGCACACTGTATTAGTTCAGCACAAAGAGATGACTGCTTGTTTCATCCTGTGCCCTTGAAATATTTCCTATAATTTGAATGTGTGGTGTTTTAAACTTTTTTTAAATCAACAAAAGTGGAGTTTAAACAATTATTGCACACTTCCTTAATTAGAATTCTGGTACTGTCCAGTTGTTTCATTGCCCTGTATTTTATACCTCACAAATCCTAATTCTTTTGCTTTACTTTTTCATCATCCATCCTTATTTATAGGCTTGGCAGAATTTGATTTTTATTTGTTTTATAATTTTGTTAGATAATATTGGCATTTATTTTGAAGCATGTTTTCAATTTTTATTGATTTTTAAATTTGCACAGGTGCATTAAATTGAAGGAGGTTAACATCAAATATAAAAGATGCAAAGTAAACATCTGTAAACAAAATACTAAGTTCTCAAGCAGTGTTTTTCCTGCTTTGCATACTGTAAACTTCTAGTATTATCAATGGAAATATTTTTGCATTGGTTTGTGAGTGTACTGTGGAATCAATGTTTACTAACATTTACTGATAAAAACATAATTCTTCCATGACTATTTAGTTACCATATTGGTCCTTATTTCACATTTAGTGTATTTGTTGTGTGATCATCTTTATAAAATTAAGGACAACATGGATGCTTAGCTGTAGGCATTCATAAATCTAGACTTACTCATCTAAATAATCTGCCTAGTTTCTGTTGGCTCTGAACCACTGAGAGCTGCAGGTTATGTATACCTTTGAATCATCCAATTCATATAGATATTCAAATAGTGTATTTGAGTGTCTCAGTTTAGGCTCCCTGTTTGGAAAAGATGCCCAAACTTCCTTTCCAGTTGCCCTTCACATCTTTGGCTAAATTTTCAGGAGGGGCCTCTACCAGGGATCTGTAAATACATAGGCCACTTACACACTCAAGGTCAGATCCTCAGCTGCTGCAAAACATCATAGCTTCAAGGATCTGGCCCTCCCTTGCTTACATTATTGCTTGTGTATGTAAGTGCTAGGTATGCAAAAGTCATTTGTGGATGCTTGGCATTTTTTTGGATACATGTTTTTGCAAGTTAAACTCTTATCACTTGTATACCCTAGTAATCAAGTGCAAGAATTGTATGTGTAAGTTATTTGCACATATTAATGCAGATGGATGGTACTATACCATTCCTAGTCATAATGCAACCAAGTGCGTGTCTCCATAGTAAAAAAACCCATGCCTTCCCTTTATTAGTAAGTCGTGTTTTTCAGAAACCTTTTGGGACTTCTGTCATCATGTTGCTTCTAATCAAGTGGTCTCTGGCAAATTCTGGCCATCAGCTTACTCCCTTTGTTATTTTTAGTGTGAGCTATAATGATTTTATCCCAGTCATATTTCCTCCAAGGTCTTCTATCTCAGATACTTGTAAAGCTATCCCTCCCTACTAATGTTTTCTTTGATCTCTTGTTAATGACTTAAATCCATACGGAATTTTGTTTCTCCTCCTCTTCTGCTTTGTCCTCTGAATCTTCAGGATGTTTTTAATCATTGTCTGGGCTTTTAGTTTTCTTTCCCCATTTCTTTTCCATAATATTTCTTTGACTTTTAAAAAAATTGCTTACGTTATTAAACCAATAATTTAATGTTGGTTTAATTTAATGTTGTATGTAAATAAATATATATCTCCATACAAGCATATATATGTGTTACACACACACACACACACACAGTGATCATGCTCATAGTGGGAGTAGTGAGATTGAAAACCATATTTCATTATAATAACCTCTTATTTTTACAAACCCTTAATTTTCAAAACCTTTTGAGCCCTGCCAGGAAAACATTCTTATGTGTTTTAATTGTATGTCCATGAACAATCCCATTGAGTGTAAATATTTCTATACATTAATTTACACGTGTGCACGAGTGTTAGGGCCTTAGTCAGCAATTGTGAATGTTTGCTCTCTGTCCAAAGCTGAATTTTTTTATGTGCGAAACTTTGAACAAAATGTTACCTATTTTTGAATTACAGAATGTGTGTGGGGGGGAAAGGAAAAATGCATTTTCCTCACTTAAAAGAAAACAACCCTACCCCCCCTTTAATTAGCAATGTAACAAACTGCTGACAGCTTTGTAAGTGATGTGTAGTATTGTTGTAGCCATGTTGATCCCAGTATATTAGAGAAACCAAGTAGGTGAGATAATATTTTTATTGGATCGATTTCTGGTGGTGAGAGAGACAAACTTTGGAGCTACACAAGAGCTCTTCTTCTGATCCATAGCTCAACAGGTTGCTTCTTTCACCAACAGAAGTTGGTTCAATAAAAGGTATAATTACTTCACCTACCTCGTTTCTGTCATCTTATAAGCTGAAGAAGTACTATATGTCAGATATCAGGACTAGTACCTTAATTTGATTGGGAGGCAAATTGCTTTTTATAATTTAACAAAATTAGGAACACTTTAATGTTGCATACTGAACACATGCAGCAGACTTTTTTTTGAGAGGTGCACACTTACAGATGGACAAAATGGGCTCAGTCCACTTCCATTGAAATTACTGGGGGGGTTTCCAGGGACTTCAGGGGGAGCTGAATGAGGCCCAGTGTAAATAAATGCACAACTGAGAAGCTGGTTGCGTCTTACTGCTTCCTCTGATCACAGAGTTTCCCACGCACTGTGGTCAACATTCCTGTCCCCTTGTTATTTTCCCATATTGTTGTGCCTTTTCAAAATATTTATTGTCATTTAAAGTGAATTAAAGATCTTAAAATGACTGTTTAAATATATGATGGGAACAAAAGGAATGCTAATGCTAATACTGGACCATTACTTGATGGAAATGATAGACTTGTCAATAGTAATACAGAAAAAGAAGGAGTGTTCAATAAATATTTCTGTCCTAAACCTGGAAAAAATGCCAGATGATGTAGTCACATCGTATGATGAAGATGAAATACTTTCCATTCCAACAGAAATTAAAGAAGGTGTTAAAAGAACAACTACTAAAACTAAACATTTAAAATTAGCAAGTCCAGATAACTTGTATCCACGAGTTTCAAAAGAGATGGCCAGGGAGCTTGCTGGACCACTAAAGTTGATTCTTTTTTCAGTAATTCTTGCAGCACTAAGGAAGTTCTAGAAATTGGGTCTCCTTGATCCTGGGGGGCCTGCTTAGTTTTCAGCATAGGTTAGAACAGGGTCGCAACTCTTCTAACTTACACAGGATAAAACATTAAGGAACCACTCTGTTAGCACAGCCTGGTAGTTAGGGTACTTAGCTAGGAAGTGGAAGAAACCCAAGTTCAAACAGCTTCAAGAGGAGAAAGCCACATGCCAGAATATCCTATAGTCCAGACCTTAGCACACTTTCCTGGAATAACAGAGATTCAAATTAAAATCCTTTCTCCACCCTCAAGCAGAAAGGGGAAGTAAATCCGGGTCTCTAACATGAGTCCACTAACCATTAAGCTTATGGTTACCAGGAAGGTGGTATCAACACTCCAGCCATTTTGTGAATCCTTTACTATGCTTCTGCCAACATTCTGAAAATCTGAATGAAATTAATAGGGACCAAACACGGTGTTTTGACCATTTTAGTTTGGTAGAAACTATTTGGCCACCATGACATACATTCACATAGTTCTAGTTGACCTGAAACTGCCTTTTTTTTAGCAAATGAACTATTGTCCAAAAAATATGGCCCTGTTCTATTTCTGAGTGCTTTACTTGCAATCGTAATAATATTCTTTTACACATTTTTCTTTTTTATTAATTTCTTAATTTATATTGCACCTAGAAATAAAGTCTATTGGCCACTGGTTTAAAACTTAATTTTAGTTCAAAGTTGGAAAAAAAACCCTGTATTTGGGAAGCATTTGCTTATGCTAGCAAACTCAGATAACTCATTTGCTTATGCTAGCAAACTCCAGCATTATCGTTGGCGGGGAGGGGGAAATAATATTCATTCCTTCAGTATAAAATCTGTATTGTTTCCGGCAGTAGAGTAAACCTTGAGAAACATAAGAGTTTAGGCATTGACGTCTTTACGGATAAAGCCAGCTCCTGCCCACAGACTGCTTTCTCCTGATAGTGTTCATTTTATGCTTGGGCCTTCTTGATAATATTTATAGAATTAGCAGTATTACTTCTCACCCTCACTGACTGTGGTGCAGGACATGCCAGACATTTTTGAGAGGTGTCAAAAAAATCATTTGAAGACATTCTTAATCACTGGTTGTTTTGTCTCACGGGCGAGCACGGTAGTGAGAAGAGATGTGGGTGAGGTAGGAGTTGCCAGGTGGGATGTGCCTCAAAAACACATTGTTAGATAAGGAAGTGGTGCAGTAATTAAGTATGTCTCTGTACATTGCAGCTGTACTGAAATAACAGGGGGCCTGGAAGACTATAATACTTTCATTGTGCCCTTTTTTGAACATGAATTTCTACTTTGGTAAGACAATGCCATTCTTACATAGTCACTTTTCAAACATCAGCTCCGTGTGTGTGTGTGTGTGTGTGTGTGTGTGTGTGTGTGTGTGTGTGTTTTCAGAGTAATATCTAATAGCTTTTGAACAAGAATACATTTTTGTTCCATTTTGCTCCTCTTTGCCCTCCACAGCTTAGAGAGAGCTGAATTATTTTCCTTCTTGTGCATCAACAATAGAATGATTTATTGAGTTCCAATCAGCTACATTTTTGCAAATCCATTGAAGGTAATTGGCTTGCACCTGCACCACTGAAGGCATCATCTGAAGACACCAGGGCTTCAGAGGCATCATCGAGGGCACAGTTTAGCTTGTGGAACCTTTATTACTGGTGATGATGGACAAGAAGGGGAAAGAAGGGTTGGCTGAGTTTGCAGGGCTGACAGGAAAAAAGTGTAAGCATTGCACGTTTGAGCAGGAGGCATGAGAGACAGTGAGCAAGGAACCCCACAGTGCCATTTTTCCAGAGACACTTAGAGTAGAATTGCCCTTTTTACTCTGTCAGTGCATTTGGATGTCTGCGACGGGCCCTCAGTAATAATTCCTTCTGACTGTAAGTGTGTGGCCGACTGTAAAGATGGGAACGAAGAAGTGCAAGCTCCTCTGTTGCTAAACAAGCTCCATTCATGTCTCTAGTGCATGTGTCCTGCTACATAGCACATAGTTACAAGTGTGAATGCTTTGAGTTACCTGTATCAACCAGTCCTAATGGGATTGCCATTTTCTTGAGCACTGGGACAAAGCCAGAGATGTCGCTCCATTGGTTGAGGAACCTTGGCAATACTCCACGGTAACCAGAGTTACTCTCTCTTCATAGCAGCAACAAAATGGCTGAGGTAGATCATGTCTGCCCAGAGAGTCTAATTTAAGCAATCCTTTGAATGCCTTTGTTTTTTACGTTGGGTTTTTTTGTGAGGGGGAGAAAGGAGAGTTGCGCTGATGAAGCTGCCCCATTGCACACGTGTAGGTCTTGATTCATGGTTCTGTGCCACACGTGTGAAGCTGTTTATACCTGGGCAAAGCATGGCCATCCTGTGTGCAATTTTTTTGAGCTACTGAAGTGCAGGAAAATCATCTGTAAAGTTTATTGAAATGGACGGGGGGGGGGGGGGGGGGGGGGGGGGGGAACCTGCTGTCATTCTATAGTTAAAAATGGCCAACTGTTTTTTATTGGAATTTTCTTAACAATACACAGATGTCATTATTTTAAATTGACCTTTGGGCTAAGAACAAACCTGTGAACTTCGCTAAAAGGTTATAAATATCTGAAAACTGGGAATTAGAAAGAAAGTGCCTCCTAAATTTATATCTGTAGAGTTGTCATAAAATAATTTTTATAAACAAAAATAAGAAACATTTCTCAGGGAATCAGTTTTCCCCCGTTATGTAATTATTCTATTTTTCTGGGTAAATAGCTTATTTTGGAGACAAGAGTCTGCCACACCACAGTTTCCCAAACTTTTTCAGTCGCAGAGCCCATATGGGATCCTGAGAATTTGACGGTGCCCTTTAAAAAAATCATAGTATTTTAATTCAGTAGGTACCCAAAGTTTTAGAATTCTATTTTTATTTCTTATAATTTTTTTCCCCAAGGAAATGATCAGAAAATTAGTAACAAAATAGCAGGGTCATATAAGGGTGTCTCAACACTGCACCATAATTTGAAATAAGATACGTAATTTGAGCTACGCAAATTGCGTATCTTTTTTTGATGCTATTTCAAAATAGCTTATCTTGTCATTTGGCGCTGTTTACACAGCACTAAATTTTGAAATAAAGCGCTATTCTGAAACGTTCCTTACTCCTCGTAGAGTGAGGTTTACAGGGACGTTGGAATAGCGAGCCCGAAATAACGGGCTTGCTGTGTAGACGCGGGATAGCTATTTTGGGATACTCTGGTATCCTCAAATAGCGTTGCAGTGTAGACGTAGCGTAACTGTCATTAATATTTTCTCTGTGGAGCCCCAGAGTTCCATGGAGCACACGCTGGGAAACTTGGTGTCACACTGACTCGGTGAATAGTATCTTATTTATGGAGTCGTCCCATTGGTTTCAGTGGGACAACTTATGGAGTAAGATGCTACCCACTCAGGCCATGTCTACAGAGCAGGTGCTACAGTGGCACAGCAGCATAGCTATGCTTCTGGGGTGCCATAATGTAGACTCCTTTCGATGACAGAAAGGGATTTTCCATCACTATAAGAATGCCATCTCCCTGAGTGACGGCAGCTAGGTAGGCATAAGCATTCTCCAATCAAACTGGGTGCCTCCACATCAGCGTTTAAGGTAGCATAGATATGGGACTCAGTCAGGGTGTGAATTTTTCACGTGTGAGCACTGTAGCGATGCCATACTCTTAAATGTAGACCATACTGTATGGTAAGTATCAGTAGCTGAGCCTTAGCTGGATGTCTGAGGGAGGTAAGCCCTGGGGACCTGATGCTCCATTCACTTTCACCAATATACATAAGGAATGACTCCACTTAAACCAGTTGAGCCTGATTCTCATTCATACTAAGGCCCCTTTACATTGTTCTTCAGTATAAAGGGACCTTAAATTAGGCATAAATGTAATTTACATCCACATTAGGGTCTCTTTGGACAGAACAGTGTAAAGGGCCTGAGTGTAAACGAGAATTGGGCTCAGCAGAGTTACCCTGGTATAAAACTGGCCTAAGTGAAGAAGGAATCCAGCTAATGGGACTGGGGCAAGAGAGAGGCGGGGGGTGGAGAGAGTGGAGTTGAAGAATAGATTATCTGGCGCTTTCTCGGGGCCATTTGTTACTGCTGCACTTCCCAGCTTAGGCGATTGACCCACACTCCTACCTGCCCTTTATTAACAGAGAGAAAAAATATGACCGAAACATTTGGGGGGTGATTTGTAATGTTTCAGATTGCTCCCTGTGTTACATACCTGTGTAGGATAGGCATAACGCCGCATGCTTAAACAAATTACTGCTGCCTTTTGTATGTGCTCTGACGAGTGCTCTAAAGGTCAGAAAAGCTTCCTTAACAAATTTGATAAGATAGTGCAGTGAGCTGTAAAGGCATAAAGTCCTGGGGGTTGGAGACCAGACTAGAAGAAATAATTAAGCACAGTAATGGGTAATTACGGATAATGACCTCTTTTAGGGGGTGGCAGAAAATACACAGCCCCACAGCCTTGCCTGGAATGCACATTGCCTAGCACATTAACTTTATAGCAAGCTAACAGTTCAGCACTGGAACAAAAACAAATCCCTAATGTACCAGGGAAATATCATAGACATTTTCTTTTCAGAGGGAGAACAAACGTGAGGGTTTGGTTTTGTTCCATCACCCCTCCCCACCCCCAGTCAAAAGAACACTGATGTCTAAGCAGAAAATAGTTCATGGTGCCAACTTTGTTTGACATCTAAAATAGCTCTGTCATGACTGTCTGGTGGGAGAAACATATTGTTCCAACATTTCTGATTATTGCTTTAGGGAGTGATTTCACACCAGCCTCTTTCAAGGCTGCTGTCCGACTTCAGAGCCAGCCATGAATTGAACTAACACACTGCCAGGGCAGCATTGCTAGGCTAGTTAATAGGGGAGTTCGGCTCTATTCAGCTGAGCGGGGCATCAAGTGCAGAGTCTAGACTCATATGAGGGCTGAAGACACGTAGTTCAAGAATGAATAATTATTCCAATGGTGGTGGCCTGACTTTTTCCCATAATAGAGGTTGGCTTGTGGTAAGGTAGAACCATTACTATGATGAAAACAATCACTCTTAGTCAAAAGTCATATAGAACGGCAAAGCAGTACAAAGGCTAGAGATTACATGCTAGAGCCAGACCATCAGAGTGGGGTACAGCTTCCTGCTGCAGAGGTGAATGGGTTTTTCTACCCCAGCTTAAGGGATTGTATGTGTAGATACACCCATTGGGTTAATGACAATGAGGCAATGGATCACTTGCTGATTACCTATTCTATTCATTCCTTCTGGGGGTACTTGGTATTGGCCACTATTGGAAGACAGGATCCCGGGTTAGGAGGACCTTTGGTCTGACCCAGTATAGTACTTCTGATGCTCTTAGTTACAGAAGTCAGCAAATGCAGACAATGAGGTTCATGTAATGATGATTATTCACAGTGCACATATATGGTTTTCCCTTCTGCTATGTATATCCATGTAGCTCCCATGAAAATAAATTAGATTTGTATATATCTAAGACCAAATTGGGCCCTTTGTATATTAAGGTATGGTTTTATAAGTGCAACTAGCAATCAAAAAAGCCTCATATATATATATATGTTACAGTAAGAACTGTTACTTTGGAATTTGTTGATTAGATGTTTAGTCATGTAATTGTGTCCATAAGGTGGAATTATTATGCTCTTTTGTATTTAGTGTGATTTGATTTCTGAAAAAGAGAAAATAAAACAGGAAAAGAGTGATTTTAATACTGACTGGGATGTAGATTGCCTTGTGCATACCCCCAAAATATTAGCAGCTATGGGGTTCCTCTGACTTGCGGACTGGCATTGTGCAGTGTGTAAGGAACCAAACTATGGTACTGCTGGCTCCTGACCCTGTGGGGCTGCTGGCCCAGCTGGGCTGGAGCAATCCCCTGCCCGTGGCATGGTGTGGTGGACCTGGCCTGGTCAGAACAGCCCCTACCCGCTGTGCACTTTCTGCTGGGCCAGACGCCTGTTAACCAGTTACCGTTTACGTCCCTAATATAGGACCCTCAGGATCTTGTGTCTTTAAAAAAAAAATCTCAACCCTCCTGAAATGAATTACTGGTTAACTACTATTAATATGCCATAGACCTGAAGAACTGTGTACAACACTGAAAGATCAATAATAGTATTTATCATAAGGTATATTGATCTTCCATGAAAGAGTGGGTCATATTTCATACCACATACTTCGGTGCACAAAAGTAGCCAAAACACTGTCTAAGGCTGAGTAAACAGGTAGAAGTGAGCTTAGTGATCAAGGGCAGCGCTAGAATGGGAAGTGATAACATCATGTTGCCAAGGGCACCAGATGGGAGGGAGAGTGAGGACGGTGCTCTATGGCAAGCTCAAATCAGAGACCTGTCTGGGAGAGGATGTGGGTAGTGCTGTATAGTGCACAGTGACCTGTGGGGGAAGGAAGCAGAGGGTGCCATATCACATGATTCCATGAGTAACCAGTGGAAGGTGGGGGGCATGGGCAGCACCTTATGGTGTGGACATTGGTGGACAGGAATAGAGGGATGGTGCTGTACGGTGTGCCAGAATCAGTGACTGGCATGGGGGCCATAAGGCAAGTCTGCATCAGTGGCCTGAAGGCTGAATTTTTCCAACCCTCCCCCTTTCCTTCTACTTGTGCATTTGTGGGTTGCAGCATTGGCTTGGTGTTGAGCCCAGTGTTCTTGGCCACATTTTTGCTACAGTTGCACAAATTACTACCTTAAGAATGCTGGTAGAAGATTATACCTATGCAGCATCTGAACTCCCAGAATCCTTTGTTGGCTTAGGGCTAGACTGGCCCTGGCCCTGCACGCATGCACAGAATTGGGGAGAGGGTGCGAGGAGCCCCTCCTGGTTCCCAAGTGCAGACAGTGTAAGGCCTAGTATCTACAGCAAATCTGATTTTCCAAAGGGTGCAAGGAGGGGCGGAGGTGAGAGCACAAGGCAGCTGGTTAAAAGAGGTCGCATCACTTGTCCTCTTTGGAGTGTCATGCCGGATATTAAGCTCCCCCCTTGTGCAGGGATCACTTCATTCTCCACAGAAATGCAGCCCCCTCGGGAATGGGAAGCCAATCTTCCCGCAGCACTGTACAATGATGGAGGGTTTTATTTGCAGGAGGGGGAAAGATAAAAATAGCGTATTCAATGAATACAATAGAGTCAGTCTAGGCCATCTTTCATTAGCAGAATGCAACGTGCCCAGCTCAGCCCAGTGAGGCTAACAACTCTATTTCAATAAATTCAGTGCCGGGTTTTTTTTTAAAGACTACAAGTGTGCAAGGGCTTGGTTTTATGTCTGGTGTACGCCACAGTTCCTAACCCATCCTGCACTTCCAGCACTATGCTGGAACTCAAGGGATGAGTAGCCACCATCAGCACCTCCGCCAGTACCTAGCTTTGCCTTGAAGCTCTTCCATTAAGGAAGCATCTTGTCCTGACTCTGGTTAGTTTAAAAGGAGAGGATTTTATGTTTGGTGGAGAGACTTTTAGGCATTTAATTAGTCCGCATTGCTACCAGCTCTTAAAGTGCAGTAACCAGCTGTGCTTCAGGAGATCAGATTAGTCAGGGAAAGAAGAGAAGGAAAATAGAGGGAGAAAATGTGGTTAAGTATTTTCAAGGTAGAGAGCCTGATTCTGGTCCCTAGTCTTGTCCCTATGCGCCCTTCACGGGCACAGGATTCTGAGAGAGAATTCCCTGAGTCCATGAGCAGCATAGGAGCATGTGTCTTCTTGCAGCCACCCACATCTGGTCTAAAGGCAGGAGCAGGAAGATGTGTGTTGTCTGAGCTCTCACAAGTGTGGTCCAGATCAGAGTAACCCTGGAAACTGCTCCAGCTTTTACCAAAGACCATTTTGGGCCTCAGCAATAGCCTAGAATCCAGGTGGGTGCAAAGATGCCATGAAGTTAGGTCTTCTGTGTTGTGTCTCTGAGACATGCAGCCCTAAATCTAGCCAAGAATGCTCCAGGGAAAGTCAATTACCATGCGTAGCCGCAAAGAAAAGCACTTTTAAATTGAGGGTTTAGGAGTTAGCTGGAGCCTGTGTTAGTTCTCAGCTGCTCTTTGCATGATGTTGCCATTTCCTGCCTCTTTTGGAATAGAACATAGTAGCACCATGAGACCTCTTGAAACTTCACTCTTCTGACTTGTCGCACATGGCAAGAGCAGCTGGATCTTCTCCAAAGCCCACTGCACTCCCTAGGAGTTTGATCCAGATAGTTAGACCCTGGTGGGCCGTTGCTACTATATTTACCTGCACCTCCACAGGTATGGATGATCACAGCTTCCATTGGCTGGGAGCAGCGATCCACGGCCAACAGGAGCTGCGATCCCTCATACCTGAGGAGGTGCAGGTAAATACCGTGGTGTGAGGGCCTACCCATGGCAGACCAGATCCAGCCTGTGGGCATGTATTTGTCCACACCTGCTCTAAGCCTGTGTGACTATGTGCCATAGTGGGGGCAATGCACGGACACATGTGGATCAGACAGAGTAGGAGCGTCAGCCACCTGTGAGCAATCCCCATCCCCTCAGAGGAGTCACAACCAGACCTGGCCTGGGTTAGTATAGACGGAGTGGGGCTTGTACACTCATGCATTAGTAGCGGAGAATGAAGTTGGAACCTGACTCCCTTCCGGACAGGAGGGGAAGGGAAGAGGATGGAGCTTTCTTTCTTCAGACAGTAGGGAAGGGATGGGGTGAAGGCAGCCTGCAAACTCAGCATTCAGGAGGGAGATTGAAAGCACAGCCAGGAATCCTGTGAAGCCACAAAGTAACCCTCACCTCTGACTGCCATGCCATGGAGACTGGTGGAAAGGGTTGCGGAATAGGAGATTAACAGAAACATGGCTGCAT
>JANRFK010004149.1:91151192-91162429 GCA_030068395.1 Apalone spinifera
GAGACTGGTGGAAAGGGTTGCGGAATAGGAGATTAACAGAAACATGGCTGCATTTTTTACTCTGTTTCTGAAGGGAAAGAGTTGAGGGAAAATAGGTTTGACCACCCCCAACAAATCAGGGCTTGGGTTGCCATGGCTCAACCAACTGTGCCCTGGGTATCACAGCTTATGTGGCATGTGCACCTCCTCCCCCATTCTAACGCTGTGTTTATTGAGTGCCCCAGCTGTCAGGTACAAAGGGGTGAATGAAGGGAATCAGTGTCAGCCTGAGGTTAGGCTTTTTCTGTTTGTAAGCGTTAATTCAGACATAACTTAGAGCTTGAGGCACTTTTAAAACGTCAAGTGAGTTTACACCTCTTGAGGTTCTGGCCCAATCTCTTAACCTTCTAGTCGGTTTTGCCTCAGGGGAGCTAGTGAATGCAGCCTGCAATCAGGCTGAGCCTTGCCTCTGAATGAGCATCTGCCTGCCGATGCTCCAACAAACAGCAGCCACTGCCTCTCTTCAGCTTTCCCCTTCCTATCTGTCACCCATATCAAGGCAGCAGCTGGAGAAGCAGCTTTGTGAAAGGAGAAAGGTACCGTTCTCTATGGACCTTCCTGTTTCATAACCAGCTGTGGTTTATTTTTATTTTTTTCAGAGGGACGGATGCTCATTCAGGACATTCCTTCCATCACCAGCAGAGGGCATCTGGAGAGCACATCTGACTTGGTTGTCGACTCCACCTACTACAGCAGTTTTTACCAGCCATCCCTGTATCCTTATTACAACAACCTTTACAACTACTCCCAGTACCAGATGGCAGTGGCCAGTGAATCCTCCTCTAGTGATATGGGGGGCACACTAGTAGGGTCCCCTGTGAAAAACAGCCTCCGAAGCCTCCCAGCTACTTACATGTCAAGCCAGTCAGGAAACCAGTGGCAGGTACTGTGTGACATAAATGATGTTGGGAGTCTGTGGGAAATGGGTTGGGACCCATGGGCCTGATCCTAATCTTATTTCCTCTGATGGAACTCTATTTGCTTTGGTGTAGTTGCTCCTGATTGGGTGTGCAACTAGATTCTAGATGTATGTTTGGGGGTGTTTAAAAAAAGATTTCTTGGGATCTGACAACATTATAAAAGCCATGTGACTGGCTGTCAAGGAAACTGAAAGGCATTTCCGCTCTGTTTTTTCATTTCCCTTTATAATTAAATATTAGTTCAGTAAGGGTTTTTTCAGAAATAAAATGGTTATAAACAGTAAATTTACCAACTGAGAGCTCAGGATGGCATTCTGGAGAGGCTGAGTTCTTTAGAATTCCTCTTCTTTTCTCTTTTATTATTTCCCTTCAAAGACTCTGTATAAAAGTGACCCCTCCTCCCAGCCTGCTAAAACAGTCCATGTCATTCTTTGATTGGCTGGCAAAGGTCAACCGAGCATGTCACAAAGCTGTTCTTCATGTGAGTGTTAACTCTGCCAGGAGGAAGGGAATTGGACTTGGGACTTGTACTTGGCTCCTCCATGTAACGGTTTGTGCTTGCTAGGCCAGCCCTGAGGCATCTTTTAAGCTGTGTGTACCGCTATTTTAGGCAGCAGTAAACCCAACTCCTACTAGCAGAGCTAATCCAGCAGCAAATTTTAAATGCTGGCTTTTCTGAAGTTGACAGCTGTTGGATATAGAGGATAACAATTACACATAACATACATCTGGAGGACTATTGCCCTTTTGCTAGCATTTTAACACCACTTCCTTGAGACTCAGAATATGGTCATCAAGCTAGATCCTCCACTGATCTGAATAGTTCCAGCTGTGTTCAGGACAATGGCGCTAAACCAATTTATACCAGCTAAGGAGCTGAAAAATCATCTTACTGGCCAGGAAGGACTGGCTGAAAATCCTTTTGAAATGTGGTCAGAAGTCACTGCTAAGAGATTTGAGGCATTAACTTTTCCCTGTTGCAATCATAGCTATCCAAGACTCAAATGAATCAGGTTCTGTTGGTGAATGAGATGTGTTCAAGCTTCACATCCGTGTAGCTCAAAAGCTTGTCTATTTCATCAACAGAAGTTCCAATAAAAGATATTATACCTCCATTAGGTACCACTAATATCTTCGGACCAACACAGCTGCAACAAAGCTGCAAACATACTGTTATAAAATAGCCAGTGGCCATTCTGTAAATTTTCAACGCTAACCCTTTACAGCACATGGGGCAGTGATACTGATAGAGGCAATTAGGGAAAGCAGTATATGGCACTAAAGTAACCTAAAAGTGCATGGAAATTAGATTCTCACTGCAATATGTGGTTGAGCATGGCATATGTGTGGTCGGTATTGCATCTATTCAAGGAAAGCTCCTTGCAGACTAGTTCCAGTGTGGGAAGAATAGGACATTGCAGTCTACAGGAAGAGGAAGGTGAATGCAATTTCAGTGTCAATTGCAAGTAAAAAAAGTTAAAGGAGTGTTTTAAAGTAAGATCTGAAGAGAGGCAATTACTAAGATTTTTATCTGTTCTTCAAAGGATTAGCTGGTTTTAATATAGTGGTAGAAACAAGTTAGAATGGCAGTCCCTCAGTGGAAATGCAAGTTACATACTTGCTGAAGAGTACTTTTGTCACTATGGCTTAGCTTATTCCTTTTGGGGAACGGGGTTATCTCAGCAAAAGGGGTTTCTGCAGTACAGCTGTGTTTACGCTTGGGCTTTGTCTACACTTCAGGTTTTTTGTGCAAGAAGCTTTTTGCGGAAAAGATCTTCCGCAAAAACTTCTTGTGCAAAAGCACATCCACACCTCAAAAGCAAATCACAAAAGCGATGTGCTTCTGCGCAAGAGAGTGTCCACACTGCATGGATGCTCTTGCGCAAGAAAGCTCTGATGGCCATTCACAGAATGGTCATCAGAGCACCTGTGCTTTTTCTGATGGGCTCTTTTTGCGCAAGAAACCCCTGTGGAGCGTCCATACATGCCTTTTTGCACAAGAGCTGTAGTGCAGAAAGGAGTTATTCCTTGTGGGGAGAGGAATAACTCTACTGGCAAAAGCCCTCTGTCCTGTTGATTTACTGTATTTTTTGTGTGTGCAAAAATGCACTTGAGGTGTTGATACGCTGCCATTTTTTGTGCAAAAACCTTGTAGTGTACACATAGCCTAGGGCTTTTGCCAGCGCAACTATATCAGTTGGGGAGATTTTCCCCACACTCCTTGTTACATAGTTGTGCCAGTGAAACTTCCCAAGGCCAAATCTACACAAAGATATTGTTACACCATCATGATTTCCATTAGGAATATGGTTTTATTTCTTGTTGTCATAGTACTAGTACAACTCCCAGTGTGGGCACAGTTACATGGGTGTATAGGTGTTGTAGCCATGGTCTGCATTTAAAACATTTGTGGGAATAACTGAGTTGGTTAGGGGTGTGATTTTTTTTCTATCATAACTATGCTAGCAGATGTGTTAGTGTAGATGTGGTTAAAATAACAGTTCAGTCCCCTTGTTGGTAAAGCTTATTTCTCACAGGAAACTGGTATTTGCTTACTAGCAGAAGAGCTGATATAAGTGATTTTTTTTTGCTGATATAAGTTTTGACTCCACTCAGATGATTGATCAGGATAGCACTATTAGCAAACCTTTTAGGTGTACAGAATGTCCCCTACTGGTATTGCTTATGCCATGTCTTCACTCTGGAGAAGATCGATGCTGCCATGATCGATCATCTAGAGTTCGATTTAGTGGGTCTAGTTAAGACCCTCTAAATTGAACTCAGAGGGCATGCCCATCAGCAGCCAGGACTCCTGCTCCTGCAAGGAGTAAGGGAAGCCGATGAGAGTGTTTCCTCCCGTCAGCCTCCCACGGTGGAGATGGCGGGGGAGCTCAAATTAAGGTATGTTGACTCCAGATATGTAATTAATGTAGCTGGAATTGCACATTCAACCTTCCCCTTGAGTGTAAATCTGCCCTTATTCCTCTTTCCATATGAGAAGAAGCAATACTCATCTGAGCCCATTTATAAGTTGGAAGAACTGTTTCCATGCTGGTAATGTGGGGAATCGTTGAACTGCTTTAACTATACCAGGTTACAGTAGCAGTACAACTTTTTGTGTGTAGACAAGGCTTTAGTAGCAGAGCTGTTTGGTGTTTGGGCTAGAAACATGAATTTATGGAGCAGGAGAAATGATTGGGGAGGTAACATGAGCGTGTGTGTGTGGACAATGAAGAAGATTAATGCATCATTGAACTTTGACATTAATTTGCTAGATTTCATTAGTGTTTGTTCTTTGCAGGAGCTCATGTACTTGCATGTATTCCTGCGATGGGAAAGATTGGTCTTAAGGTATTTCTCTGAACGTTTCATTTGTTTGTAGATAATTATTCAGGAACCTGTAACTATCACAATCCAATGAGCATAACAAAGATGGTAGTGTTTAAAAGAACAGCATGCACTACATTCTCCGATATGTTTTTGGTTACTTAAAGCCAGGTTTTCTTGCCCGTTTAAGGCAGATGTTCAAATAAGAGCTGATGTGGAGTGTTAAATATTATTCAACTAGCACATTGACCCAGTGTTGCTTGGGTCCTTTAGCACCAGGGGAATGGGTGTGTGTGGCAATGCAGGAGTGAAGGCAGGAGCTTGGGGATACGGAGGGCTCAGGACAGGAGGCTAAGGTATGGGGGTGCAGAAGTTAGAGGTAAGGAGGGGCTCAGGGCATGGATTGGTGGTGTAGGGGTGGATCAGCGACTCCCCAGGGCTGGCCGGGCCAGCAGGGACTACGTTGCCTGACTGGTGGTTTCCCGGGACTGGCTGGAGGCCACACTAGCTGGTTGGCAGCTCTCTGGAGTGTTGGTGGCCAGGCGGTGGCTCTCCGGGGCTGGGTCGGGCCCACCAGCATGGGAAACTTATCCAGGTACGGTGGTCAGCAACATCCAAAGCCCTGCCCCCAGCCACCACTGTTTTATCCATGTGCATGCTCCCCCATGATCATTCTGCAGTATGACGTCCCTAATAGCAAACCCCTCCCTTTCCATTCGATGAAAAACAATCATATTCCAGGCACATCCCATTGTCCTGGCACAATCAAACCCTGATCTTGATTTAAGTTATGATAAGAAGAAGCTACATCCCAAATTTGGTAATCTTAGTTCTGACCGTGTAGGAGGAGTTCTTGAACAAACAGACTCATAGATAGACAGACAAACTCTCTCAGATCTATAGTAGATAAATAAAAAGTGCTCACATGTGCATAAGAAAGGGAAAGTGGAAGACATGGGTTTAAAAGTTCTCTCTCTCTCTCTCTCTCTCTCTCTCTGTCCTATTTCTGCACTTAGCAATTGCACCGCTGTGCTCTGTAAGGCTACGTCTAGACTACGAGCTTCTTTTGGAAGAAGCTTTTTTCAGAAGAAATCTTCCGAAAAAACTTTTTCCGAAAGAGAGCGTCCATACTGCAAAAGTGCATCGAAAAAGAGATCTGCTTTTTTGAAAGAGAGCATCCAGACTGAATGGACCTGTGTTTTTTCCTCTTTCCTCTTCTTTCAAAAGAACTCCCTCTTCCCCGATCATACCCGGCTTTTTGCGAAAGAGATCTTTTGCAAAAAGACTTCTTCCTCGTAGAATGAGGATTACCAATGCCAGAAAAACCTTCTGTTCTTTCCACACGCAATTGCAGTGTGGACGTTCCTCAAGTTTTGTCAGAAAATGGCTGTTTTCCGACAAAACTCTGTAGTGTAGACATACCCTAACAGAAATGCATGTGCCTTCTGTCCAGTTAACAGTGAAATGACTTGAACAGTATTGGCACTGCAAGTCTGCACGCATTAATGGAGGTTGGTGAATTGCTGACTCTGGGACCCATGCCACTGGTTCCTGTTTAAATGATAAATGTTGGGATGGCTTTTTGACTTCAGGAACAAAAATAAAGCTTGGATGGCACAAGCTGTATCTAGTTAGGCTTAAATTCTCTCCTATAAAAAGGCAGTGGATCATGCTAACAGCAGGGCCAACAATCAAAGCTGAAGGATAATGCTGACTTCTGAATGTGGTGCCTCTAGCGGGTGTTTACCTTCTCCCATTCTCTGCTGCCAGATGGTAACTTGTTTGATTAAGTCTATCAGCTTTCCTTCAGAAGACTCCTTCTTCTTCAAACGGCGGTTCTCTGAGGAGGGGTTCTGGTGTGCTGGACAGTGGGAAAGTGTCCTTCAGCAAAGATTATGGAGTGGGAAAAGCTCTCAAAAGCTTTTTACAAAGTCTCTGGATTTCAGATGCTATCTGGATCCAAAACTGAAATGCTAAAGCTTTATTTTTAAAAAGCAACTTGTACAATCATCAAAGTTCACTTCCAAAGCCCTTCATTTTCAGTCCTTCCTTATGGCAATGTAGGCTGAAAATCTGAAATAACCACTGTGCAAGGTCAGGCTGAAACATTCATTTTTCTCAGTAAATTATATTGTTAATTCTAAAATGCGTGGTGAGGGATGTTGACCTAACCACCTCATTTATTAAGGATTTAAAAAACATGATCTCCATGAAAAAAAAAGTGGGTTTCAAAAGAAGAGTGTGATCAAGCATCTCTAAGGCTAGTCACCTCCTTTTCTAAAATATGTCATTTTTCTAGTCACCTTTTGCAGTGTCTCGCTCCTATTATTTTGACATCATTTTTCTTTTATAAATCTGACCCATTTGCAAAAATATGCACTCAGAAGCTTACACACAGGGGTGAAAAATACCTAAATGTACATGTGCATTTCACAAGTAACCTGAAACCATCCCGACGTGCCCTGTAAGCAGTATATTATGTACTGTATTCATAAGATACCCTTCACACTACAGATTTATGCTAAAAGTATCCTAATGTTTCTGACAGCTCATGTGTGACATGGATATAATCCATAATTCTTAGAGGAGCTAATCTAAGCGGTTTATTTTCCGATACTGCTGATAGGGCTATATCTCTTGATGTCACAGCAGTTGAGATTCTGATGGTAACATACTGTTTCTGGGTCACTGCTTTTGTCTAAAACAGTAGGTTGGAACAGAATAGCAAAGGTTAATTAAGTTTGTCTATCAAGGAAGGACAGATATAGATGTCTCCTGCATTTTCCATGCTAGAATCAAAGTAATTCAAGGCATGGTGTCATTATTTATTTATTTTTTCTTCCTGCAGAATGTGCTTATAGGTTTTAGAAATGAACAAAAATATTCTATAAACAGTACTAATGTAATAAGACTGAGCATGTCCAAAGCAACCTTTGTCTAAGGATCTCAATGTACTTCATAAATGTGAGTCTCAGTTCATTAATGACACTCCCATGAAGTAGGGAAGGTGTGTTATCCCCATTTTACGGAAGGAGAAACTGAGATGTAGACTTGTTAAGTGACTTGTTCCAGGGTCACACAGCCATCTGGTGGCACAGCAGAGCAGGGTGGTCATTTATTTTGATTCTTAATCCTGTGCCAAAAAAACAAGACCATCCTCTTATCACATACCAGAACACTGAAATGTGAATGCTGATGGTTTTTTAAAAAGAGCTGTGAATAAATGCTAGATGCCATTTTATCTTCTCTAAAAATGGCTTAACTTTTAAGTTTAGGGAAGGGAAAGGGGTTAATGCTAAAATAGTTAGTATCTCCTACCAGGTATACATACATGGAAGCCAAAACAGCTCTGCCAGAATTTCAAGACAGCTTTGGCAGGGAGGGTGAGGAGAGTGGCTAATGTATGAGCCATTGAGGAAATGGAGTCGTGGAGTTTGTATGTTAAGTGACCTGTCCAAGATCACACTCTTGTGTTTTTCCTCCCGAAATGGGCACTTCAGGAGGAAGAAGTAATTTCTTCCTTGTATCTTTTCTCCTGGGGAATGGGCTGGGCCAGCTACACAAACAAAGATGTGGTCAGCTCATTGTGTTTATTTTGCATGGCATTTGACATAGAGAGGCAGTTAGCTTTTTCGCAACTAGCTTTTGCCCAGCTCATTCCTTCCCATGGAAGAATCATTTGGAGTGGGCAAAGGAGGAGGAAAATTCTGCAAGGAACTTCTCTGAGGTTTTTTTTTGGGGGGGGGAAGCTGGAGGGGGGAGGGCAGAACGAATGAGGTTTCTCCTGCGTGCTCTTAGACCAGGGACCCATGGATTCCCTGGGCTCTACAAAAACACCCTGCACTAGAAGTACTCAGCACAACTCCCTCCTTCCCTGATACTCTGCTCCATCCTGGGCAGCGTGGCTCTGAGGGAACTACTTTACCAGTCCCTTTTGTGACATCTGATTGCCTCCCAGAGGGCCTGTTCCCAGCCCCCTTTGAACTCTGCAGGGTCTTTGTCATCAAGTGCAATGGCAGCTACGGGCCCTAAAGGAGGGGCTCATGCTCGCTGGGTGTGTGTTTATTCCGACGCAGTGTTTCCCACCCTTTAGTTTTATCGCGGGTCACATGATAGATATTTGGTCTTTTTCATAAATCTCAGTTCTTTTTTTTTTTTTTTAAATGTGTTCCTAATTTTTTTTTAACTCCTATGATTTTGGGGACCTGACTCCCAATCTTTGAACACTTGGGGTTGGCAATGCCTCAATTTTTCAGGCCTAGAAGAAGAAGATTAAGCAGCCAGGTGCAGCAGCATGATCTTCTGCCCATTCTTGGTCTGACAAGTTCCTGAAGGGGCTTTTGAGTCCATTGAGAGCTCTCCACAAGGCACCTGTAAGTGAAGAGCTCCTGCTGCAAGGGGCCTGGCTGGGCTGCATCCACATCTTCTGCGGTATCGGTGAGGTCATCTGGTAGAATTCCCTGGTGGAATTCATCTGGTGGAGTTCCCTGAGCTCCTGTATCGTTCTTAAATGTTCTTTTTGGTTTATCAGCCATTGGCAGAGAGCAAGAGGCTTTGGGTGTTCTGGTCCTTATGTTAAATGACAAAAGGCTTTCATGTGACAGTTTTTAGCACACAAATGCATCTGAACCTACCAGAGCCCTCTACTGTCTTTTCAAGCAAAAGCAACAAAAGAATTCCAAAGTTACCATTGACATGGTTTCTTGGCTTGCTTGTATTTACTTTATCATTTTTAAAGCCCCTCTCACCCATTATCTGTACACAGTATATCAGTGTTTCTTAAACTTTTTAAGACTGAGGAACACCAAACAATATTTTTTTTTAAATGAGGAACACCAAGGATTTTTTTGTTGAGCAAAAAAAAAGGGGGGGAGGGGGATCCAGGGGAAAGTTATTGAGCCAAGAAAAGGGTTGGGGGAAAGTTATTGAGCCACAAAAAAAAAAGTTGCCTCCCCCTTTAAGGGCAGCCATTTTGAACTCTGTTCTCCGTGGCACACCTCCAACTGCCTCACAGCAGTTTAAGAAACACTGCAGTATATCCTTTGACTCAGTATTGTATTTGCCCAATATACTTGCAACTATGAATACTGAATGGGCCATATTCCCTCCTTCCCCCCCGATCTCGCATTATGACTTAGAGTCAGTTGAGAGCTGTGGCTTGGCTGTGCATTTGAGGACAGAATTGGGCCCCATTGGGTTCACAAATGCTAATAGGAGTGGTAATGCAACTGTCAGGAAATGCCTCAAGCTGAGAAACTCAAGAGCGCGGTAGGGTTGCCAGATACTTTCACAAAAAATCCCGAACATGGCGGAAAAAAAATTGGTTGAGAAAAAAAAAAGCTCGCTGCATCTTTAAATCCTCGTGCTTCCCCCACCAAACGCAGCAGGGGAAGAATGTCCCTACCGGCCTTACGTCTGAGGGAAACAGAAAATACCAGACATTTTACATGTCTGGTATTTTCTGTTTTTTTTACCAGACAGGGGCCACAAATACTGGACTGTCCGGGTGAAAACTGGATCCCTGGTAACCCTAGAGCACGGAGCAAGGGCAGTACTATATTTACTGGTAATAGGGTCAGCTAACCAATAGCTGTCATCCTTTCTGTCTTGTAAAAAGAATGCTTGGTTACAATCTTATAATTCTTTGGAAGAGAGGCCTGCTAATTATGCTCCAGTGAAAAGAGCAGGTTAAACATTCTCATCAGTAGTGCCTAGAGGCCTCAACTGGGGTCGGGTCTGGTTATTCTAGGCCCTCTCCCTGTCCCAAAGAGCTTATAAACTTAGTGTAAGACAACTTGCAGTAGGGGGTGTAACAAAGAAACAAATGGAGCCGGGGGCATGGGGCGTGAGAAGGGAGGCTTACGTTGTAGATTTATTTTAAAGGTTGCTTTCAAAATGAAAGGGATCCATGTGCAAGCTGGAGCACAGGAGACTGCTACCCCTGCTTTGGGGCCTGCCTGCCAGTTTTGACAAGCTACCTCCCAGCAGCATCCTGCTGCTAGAAAATGAGTCCTGATATTTATGGCAAATACCAGATAAGGAGATTACCCCTTCCTCCCCCGCTCCCCCCAACACTCTTTTGAACTCCTGTTCATGCCCCAAGCATCCTTCTTTTACTTATTACCAAGGGTGCAAGTATTCCTAACCTAGCTGTAGCTGAATGGGTTAATCCCAATTGACCCGCACCCACGCCAACTGCATTGGGTAATGATCTTGTAGGCCCCCATTATTAATATCGCACTAAGGTCAAGAATGTTTATGTTTGCTTGGTGTTTTACTGTTACTACAAAATAGGGTAGCCAAGTGCTATGAAAAGAAAACCTTCTGGGTCAGATTTACAGTGGCGTATATTCTAAGCAGTTTAATAAAACAAAGCCTAAAGCTTTTAGATTTTCTTGAGCGGTTAATTCAATGCATATTCTTTGCAGAGCCAAGCCTGTCTGTGGGTTGTACTCTAGTTCACAGACTTGGGGTGGGTAATAAGATGATAAAACACGTCTCTTGCCGCCAGCTACCACATACAAATACTAATAGCCATAATAACTCATTGAATCCTGGGATTTTTAGGTGAGTTGTTTTTTAAGGAATGGCGGGGGACAGGGGAAGCTTTAAAAGGCTGGAAAGGAAACAGGTCATCGCCCACATCCTACAGGGAAGGAAACAAGACATTCATTCAGCGCCATTGAGCAGTTCTTCCATTTTATTGCTGCTCAAACAATATTATCTACAGCAGGTGATATGTTTAGTGCATGCACACAGGCACCACACATACACAAACAGTTGCTTTCAAGGAAAGCAGGCCTAAAAACAAAGCTTCCTGAACAGTTGTCTCGTAGAACATGACAACATGATTGCCAGATGCAGGCAGAGGTGGTTCTGCTACTGTCTGCTTTACCATAGAATCATAGAATACTAGAACTGGAAGGGACTTCAAGAGGTCATCGAGTCCAG
>JANRFK010004149.1:91173980-91203980 GCA_030068395.1 Apalone spinifera
CCTCATTTGCCTACCTAGCTCGAACTAACGAGCTAGTGTAGACATACCCTCAAATCCGTTCTGCTCCTTCTGCCATCCTGGCCATGCTTCTATGTTTAGCATCTCCTCAAAGTGGAATCCACACCTTTTAGCTTCAGTGTATCGATGCAGTTTGAATCAGATACACATTGTTTTTAGTCCACTAGAGCAAAGCTTTCCTCAAGGGCCCAGTTAACAAAGAGACCTTTGTTCATTTCATATTGGCACACTGCAGATTTATTGGTTTGAAGTTACAGGAAAGGGAAAACAGGAGTGGCAGAGTGTGTAATGGGAGATGCCTAATTCCACATTCAGGACATAAAAAGCCTAGTGAATAGAGAGCCTGCATCTGATTTACATCATGGCTTCTTTAAACCTCTCTGGAAGTGTAAATGAGAATTGGGCCTAGTTTTTTAAACAGCTGTTTAATTTTAAACTTATTGGAGAACTGTAAATATTTTTGTTAGAAAATGTTAGTTCCTGTTAAATAAACAGATCCCAAAATTGTTTAGAGGTAAAGTAGTAGAACAAAAGTCATTAGAAACTTTGCCATTTGATGAATAAGGACATAATAACTGCCACACTGTGTCTCAAGCTCTGGATAAATATGTGCCTTGTCTTTGTTAGGTACTAACTTCCTTTCAGAGGAAGAGAAACCCTGCAGCAGGCATATATGAGGAAATCTGTATCTACATTATAAGAAAAGAGGATGACATTTAATTATAGATAGGCTTAAAGCCTGAAGCATGACATTTATTGTCCCTTCCAGTTTTTTTGTTAGCATTACCTATTATAATTGGATATTCTTGTTATTCTATAAATGTCAAATCTCTTTGAATTGCAAAGTTCTAGGTATCAGATGACTTCCTGTGGCAATGAGTTCCACAGTTGAATTATGTCCGATGCAAAAAAAAAAAAAAAAAAAAAAAAAGTATTATGTAAACTAACGAGTTAAGCAGCACGAGTTAAGCTTGGAAAATTAACCTAAAAGTAGAGGGAAGCAATTTTTAGTGGTCTGCCTGAAATGTGAACCTAGATTACACTACATGCAGACATAATCTTTTGACAATTATATTGTAGTAAATCCATGTGCTACTTACAACAGTCACTAAATGCACCACACACAGATACCCCAGGCACTTGGAACTAGAATCTTCTGCTTTTAGCACCCCATCCCTTTACTAGGCTTAAGGAAGTTTTCCTTAGCTAGTACAAGTACCACATCCCCTATTGTTTCTCTGGACAAGTCACAAGAGTGCCCCCCCCCACAGCCAATATATTGTGATATGCCCTTATACATCTAATTTCCAACTAATAATCTATATAATTTCCATTCAATCTTAATTTTAAGTCTGTTTCAGTTCCACTAGTATGCACTGTAACTTTGTATGTAACAACTGTGGCAGGTTTACACCATACTACTATTTTCTGAGCTAAGCTTTAGCAAAAAAAAGTTTGACATTTAAAAAGTTGACATGAACCAAGTTTTTGAAGTGTTCCTACTTAAGTATGGCTTGTCCAATTAACCTCAAAATTGCAAAAAAACAAGCAAAAAAACAAACAACCCCCCAAACCCTTTGGCCTAGGAATAAGCATGAGGAATTTGAAAAAGAAAGGAGGTTCTTATTCCAGATAATTATATGAGAATCAAAGTGAGGCATGTAGTGGAAGCTCTCTCAGGCTCTTAACTGCAGAGCCAATACCATTGTAAAAAGTTTATTGTAAAAAGTTCTGAACCGTGGCTGACGCCCAATGAGGAGTTTGAAACATGCTCTGGATTCTACCATTATAAATGCAATTGTGGGATGAATCTCTTGCATTGGTGTGACAGGCAAAGGCACATTAGAAATCGAATCCCACTTCTCACAGCAGACAAACCGCCAGAATCATTTCAGTGAAAGAAGGGCTGGGCTAGCAGGAATACTACACACCGAAAGAGTGTAGAAGAGATTCTGGATTATGACATTTTTCTCAGTCTGCAGTGCAGTGTTTGAAAACTATGCATCTTTTTGATGCCTCTCAAGTACAACATTTTCAAATGAATATATGCCCTTGGATGCCATACAAGGTTTAAATAATGTTTTAGAGTTGCAGATTGGTCCTCAAAGCAGAATCAGAGAGATGCCTGTCACAGAGTAATGGCATATAGAAGACTCGTGAGGCCACTTTCCTGTACTTACAGCTGTTTCACAGCATTGTCTGTCCAAGGTGTCCAACAGCATTGCTGCAGAACAGAAAGTGTAGCTTTTGTTTAACGCTAGAGTTCAGAAGCACAGTCCAACAATGGAGGAAGAGACTGAATCTGGTTGTAGTTTGTGGACAGCTATTGGATCAGATTCATTCCTTGGGTTATTCTGATAAATCTCCTTAAGAGCTGGGGCAGAGCTGCACAAGCTGCTCCATACCCGTCTCTGCCAGGGAAGAGGAACCAGCTGCCATAGCTCCCAAAGTGGGCCTGGCTGTTCCTCGAAGAGATAGGGTTTTGACAGCTAAGAGATGCTGTTTCTGCACTTTTCCCAGTTTATGTCCACCCATAGAGCTCCTATGGAGATCTGGCTGTATTTTACAGCTGCACAACAAAAGCCAAACCTCTGAGGGGAACATCGTAGTGATGTTGCCATCACTCTACCCTTTTTTCAAGGGGCATATCTGTTCCCTATTGATGGAACAAAAGACAGAACTATGTAGCACTTTAAAGACTAACAAGATGGTTTATTAGTGCTACATAGTTCTGTCTTTTGTTTCAGCTACACCAGACTAACACGGCTGCATCTCTATCACTATTCTATTGATGGAAGACAGTACAAATTGCAGCCTCTACATCCGTGAGGATAAAAATGACATGATGTTGGAATACAGTTCCTGTTGTCTTCGCCCAATGGCTGGAGTATAATGTATTGACTGGGTTACTGGCTTATGTAGTGTTTTGCCTGTTAAAACTTGATGCTAAAAAATAGAAAGTCCCAGCTATGTTCTTGAATACACCAGCTCTTCATTATGAAAGGGCATTACTGAAAGCTGAAAATGGAAACTCTTTTCCACTATTTCCTAAATACAATTTTCAGAAAAAATGTCAATTAAAAAAAAAACCAGAGCACTCTTGGTCTTTACTGAATCCAGTAGCAATAATCAGTTAACATTTGGTGATTTACAAAAAATGCATGCAGAGTCACAAAACACAGCCATTGCTTCTGCATATTTTGTCATATACGTACAATCTCCCTCAATCATAAATTACAAGAGTACCAGGAGGGCTAGCAAGCTTAAAATTACAACTGTTCTTCCATCTTTGGTATGGATTGTGTGTATAAGCACACACAAATCAAACCATCCTCCACTCTTCTTGTCTGCTACATCCCCATCATCAGGTAGAGTATTTGTTTTGAGCAAGATCCTGGTAAATTTCAGTGCCTTGCTGCCCACTCAGAAAAAAATTAGAGCAGAAAGGAGGATGAGATGACATGTACACATACGTAGTGCACCAGTTAACTAAGGGTATGTCTACACTTGCACCCTCTTTTGAGAGGGATGCAAATGAAGACATTCGAAATTGCAAATGAAGCCAGGATTTAAATATCCCGCACTTCATTTGCATATTCGCCTTATGGTGCTATTTTGAAGTTGCGCTATTTCGAAATAACAGACGCTGTTAAAACGTGGTTATTTCGAGAGAAAACCCTTCTCTCAAAATAACCCTTATTCCTCATACAATGAGGTTTACCAGTTATTTCGAACGGTAAATGAAGCGTGGGATATTTAAATCCCGGCTTCATTTGCAATTTCGAATGCCTTCATTTGCATCCCTCTCTCGAAAGAGGGTGCAAGTGTAGACATACCCTAAGAGATGGAGCATGGCTGTACTGTGACATATCCACACACGATCATGATCACAGAGGCAGTCTAGCACAAAGGATGTATTTGAGGAGGGGGCAGACAAACTCCCTTTGAAATCAATAGGAATCTTTCTATCAATTACCATAGATGATGGATCAAGTCCTAGCAGACTAGTTAACAGTTCAACAGACCCTCTTTTTAGATAGATGTTTTTTTAAAAAGACGTCATGTTCTTTTAAAAAGAGAACATCTAAACTGGCAAGCCCAAAATGTAATTGTTTTTCTTTTTAAGTAAGCAAGTAATTAACTTTCATGGTTGACATAATTACTTATTCATTTATTATTATTATTATTTATTTCATTAGCTGTAACAGCAGTTATCAAAACTTTGGTTGACCTTGGTGGGCATTTCATAACACATCATAGCAAATCATTTTTATATGGGTTTTAAAATAACTGTTTTAGTGCATAATTTTATAGCTGTGTATATTCTGAAGGAAACTGAATTAATAAAGAATCTATAATTGATGTGAAAAGCCCCATTATTGGTAGGCGCTCCTATTCAGGAAGGTAGTTAAATAGAACTGGGTAAAATATTCAGGTGACTCAGTTTGTCACAGAAAAAAAATGTAGATTTGAGTTGACCAAAACAGTTAATAAATTCAAGTATATTGTTGCAGTCAAATAAAAAGCTTTTTGGAAAAGTCAAAACAGTTTGATTTGGTATTTCTGAAAAGAAGCATTTAGGTATCTTTTTTTCCAATTTAATTCAATTTTATTTAAAATGTTTAAAAAGGTTAGGAAAAATATGGAAACGGAAAGGTTTTGTTTTGAGCCTGAACCAAACGTAGCTGGGGTTGAATGAAAGATTTTCATTTGATCTGGAACAAAAATTCATTTTGCTAGAAAAAAAAAGAAAATAAAATTCATTTCTGGTCACCCTGAACCTTTTTTGCAATTATTATTTTTCAGTTCATCCACTTAATCCAAAAGTCAGTTATTCACCCAGCTCTTCACTTAACTACATTCTTAACGTTAAGCATGTGCTTAAGTCGCATTGTGCTTAATTTCTTTCCTGATTCAGAGTCTGATTGTTTTTTATTCTAATATATTCTGTATGCTGCATAGACTCTAAAACATAAAGGGAAAAAATATACATGTGCAAAATAACTAGTGCTTGCACAATTAGAAAGGTGTATGTTTTGCAAAATCCATACAAAGGAAGCCTGAAGTTAATTAACATTTTGTGTAAATAAAAATATGGGTAGTGAACACTTATTAAATTGAGCCCCGGGGCTTCGTTAGGAGGCAGCACTCGCAATTCACTTTTGCTAGAGAAAAGAGGGTCATGTGAGAAAGTTTTGTTGTCTGCTTAAAGAAAAGGCAAATCAAAGTAGACAGCTGATCCACTGTCAGTAGTTCAGATCAGTGTTCCTGGCTGATCGGGGGAACCCCTTCATCACTGAATACGGCTGCAAAAAGCAACAGGCTGCTGAGGAGCAGTGTCCTCATGACAGAATACGGCAGTGCTCACCTCAGGGTATTGCATCAGTGTGATACAGTATTGTGTGTTTGTGCAAGGCAATGTCAGTAGATAGGTGTGTGATTATCGGTGTCTTCCAGTGGCTCAGTCTGATACGATCTCTTCTTGTTTCTCCCCGCTATTGTTGCTGAGAGGAAAAGGTGGTTTCTCCTTACTTCACAGAGTGAGAGGAGCCACAAGCTGAGGGTTCATAAGTTATGCAACTCTGAACCCTGTTTTTGTTCTTTTTTCCAGCCACTCTTTTCTTTAAGGACAGAACTCATTACCCAAGATGCTAAATAGTTCAGTAGTTATGATCCAAAGCCCTCATCCTACTTTACAAGATCCTGAATACCCTTTTATAGAAATCAAAGAAATCTACCCTATCGAGGATCTGGTCCACTGATCAACTTGCCCTCTGAATATGAAAATGTCCTGGTATAAGCAAAGAGCAGTGGCACTCTTAATGTTTCATTCAAACCCGTAGAGACAATGGAGGTGTTCTGTTGAACAGTAGTGATAACAGCATACTTACCATGACAGGCTAGTGTAGGTTGCAAATATGGGCACATAACTGTCTTTTTTTCCTGACTTTGCTATCTGGACTTTATTATCTGGTCAGTATTGAGAGGGAAGAAGGGTCCCTTTTCCATTCATTCCCCATCCCCTCATGCAGGTGAAGGTCAGCTGCCTCCATAACATCCTGAGCCTGCCTGGATCGGAGGCTGCAGATGTTGTATTGAATCACGTCCCCCCCTTACACAATTCACATGCTCCATGGAAAAAACCAGCAGGGATGTTTTTGCCTCTGGTTGAGTTAATTCTTCTGCAGTGCTCCAGGGAACCTCTTCCTTAAAACGGTGAGGGTGGAGATAGGGGATGGCAGCTAGATCTTGGATGCACAGTTCCAGCAAACCTGTATTACTCAGAAGTCAGAGGTAAGATGGGGAGTCCTGAACCAGGCCTCTTATGGCTCCTTGTGAATCTGCTGGCTGTGTGGATAGACCTGTGGTGATTTACTGAGGAATTAGGCCAAATTCCACTGAAGTCTCTGGTCCAAGGAAAAGAGTGAAGAATGCCTTGTGGAGTTCCCTAAAGGGGGTGGTCCAGGATTATGCAGAGAGCACATTAGGATGTAAGCAGTTGCATGCAACATTGAGTTGCATTATGCCTGCATGGGCTGGCTGCTTACCAGTAAGACAGTGTACCAAAATAGCAAGGAGACGTTCCAAGAGAAGAGCACGTAAAGTAGTTTGCCATGCCCAGTGGGTGAGGCAGTAGGGGTCAATTGCACCCTCTATGCAGCCGTACTAGATACAGGTAAAACACAGGTTGGATCAGCAGGTTCCATCCTTCACAATGCACACTTTATACATAAGTGTATTGATACCATATGCATAAGTAATACCAGTGTATGTGGGTAAACATGATGTATATAACCATTCAGGGTGAAGGGTGACTATCCAGTAGTTGGGATTTCTTCATATAGTTCCCATTAACTTGGCAGCCAACCAGGGTTTTTACTTCTAAGGTTCAGGGTAACTGGGCGAGTTTATTTTCAATGCATGGTTCCTCACAGGCATAGCTTAGGCCAAGTACAAGTTGAATAACCTTCAGGAAAGCTGTGCTGTCCTTCTGTCGGCCGCTGTCTTTGAAAATTGCCTGCAGAGTTAGTGAGCAGGAACAGTTAAGATTTACAAACAATGATGAAGCTTGTCATGCATCTTTCACCATTCATCATCTGGGTGCCGTGGCTGGGCGGTGAAGTGTTCTTCATAAAAACCAGCTCAGTGTGAAATACACCTCGCAGCAATGTTTACTGCTCTGAAACTCGTCAGCAGCCCTTTATAGTAAATCCAGATTGCGATGTGACATTACAGTATATCATTGCAGAGCGCGCTGGGGTTTACACTAGGAATGAATGCAGTTCACACCAGATGAGATGTCCAAATTGAGTTATGTAGGAATTTGGCTGTTATATGGGGATAGCTTTTGTTTTCTGAGGCCTGAAAGTTAGCTTTATAGATAGATAGATAAAAATCTACACATTCATACACTTATGGTATGGATGCATACATCTATACAGAGATATATACATATATGTATCTATAAATACACCTATCTAGATATATACACACTGGGATATATACACTACATATATATCTATGTATAGCATAACAGTGTATATCTGTGTAAGTCATTTCATTTATCTAACAACCATATTGCAATATTAACTATTTAATGCATAAATGAATTTGATCTTTCAAGTTTTTTCAAGCAAGTGTTGTTGAAAATACAGTTATTGGAAATCTGCAGAATTATTGGCTTGTCTACAAAGTTCATAGGGGAATTGGCTCAAGTTGTTTTATAGGATTGTAACACATAATTTTAATATTGATTTTTACAGGAAGAAACCCAGTGTATAATTAAAGTCAGTTGCATGTCATTTGTGTGGGTGTTTGTGGAAAAAGTAGCAGTAACAATGTCTTCAGTTACACCCCTGATCCTAGCTGAATCTAGTGCTGTTGCAGAGTGTAGCTGGGACAGAATTTGGCCTCTGGTCTTGTCTTCTGAGATTTACAAGTGTTTTACTTGTTTGTTATTTTTTAGTAGATACCAGAGTCCCACTGCTTTTTTCAATTTATGTCTCTGACCGCTTGACAGCTGCTACTCTGAGAAGCAGCATTTTGGGACTTTATCCAAAATCTTCAAAAATATGGAAACTACAGAATTTACTGTATCACCAGTGTAGCAGAGAGTTTATTTCCCTCAGACCCATATTGTTATAAATGAGCTCACTGAAAGCGAGCATCTAAGATTAAATAGTAGCATTTATGGCCAATTAAAAATGTAAGAAGTCCATGTAAAATAGGCATGCCACGGTGTTGTTATTCAAACTGAGAGATCCGCGTACAGTATTGAATGCGGGCTGCTTTAGTGTGAAAGATAAAGGACCTAGCTATGATCGCTTCGTGGACCATGCAGCATCCACTAGTGGTCAGCATACACAACAGGATATGTAACTACCCTACTATCCTCTTGAAGTTAGATGTTTTCATGGAGATAGTGTTAAAATCTTTACAAGCTCTCATAGTTTTATTTCTGCCATAAGTGCAGGGAACTGGACGAGAGAACCATTCAAGGGCCCTTTCAGTCCTATGATTCTGTTTCATTGTAAATTCACTGAAGTTGGGAGAAATAGTTTGAGAGTCTGTGCTCTTCAGGGCAGTGACTCTGCTTTCCTTTGTATTTAAAAAGCCTGTAGCACATTCTGGATACTACCACATAAAACAGCCATATCTTGCATATAAATCCTTGGGCTTTGTGAGTTTCTAGCTGTTAACTTTTTCAGTCAGCGGGGAGGTGTAAAATTAATAAAGTATCATATTTACTTTTAGATCTCTTATCTCCATAAATTTACCATGGCTGTAGCTTATTTTACACAATTGTAAACAGTCCACATGACTACACTGATTAACAGAAATAATACAAAACATTATTGTCCTCAAACTATTTTAAATTAGTACCCAGAATGAAAAAAGATACTCTGTGATTTTTGTCAATCAAGTCCCTCTTTTTACAAAATCAGTGCACCTTCTTCAAATATGTGTTTAGTGGTTATTGAATTTCATAGGTTCATTCAGTAAAAGTCTTCTAAAATTACATGTATTTTGCAATGTAAATTGCATGTAAGTGTAGACTTCTGTGGGGAGGAGGTGGGTTAATAACATATATGCCTTACATCTGCAAGTAGGTTTCTAGGCTTTGTTATACTGTACTGAGAATCTGTGACAGAATCAGTGAGATGATACTGTGCTAATGCTGCACGGTTGTTGAGCAGAAAAACTGTAAAATGTTAAAGAAACCCTATTAAGTTTCCTTGTCTTTTTCTTTGGAACCATTATTACTGAGGAATTACATCTTTCGGGTCTGTTGTGGAAGGAGGGGAGGCAAATCTTTTACATTAATCCCGTGGCTTGCATTAGGGGTTTGGGGAGTGACGCCTGTCATTTGAAGTGTGCAGGTCTCAGGTGGCTGCAGATTGAAAGGGTGCAGAAAGGAGATCAAGAAGCAAAAGACATGTTCCTTTTGGTTCAAACTAATAGCTTTGCTAACCCGCAGGATTCAGGCATATAATGAATAGTGGCTTGATGTAGTGATGCTCTAACATTGTTGAGAGAGTTGAGGTCCACATTAGACATTCATAGAGCTACATCTGGCTTTTAGTTTAATTTCCCATGCTTACATTTGCCTGTTCCCATCCTGGTGCTGGCCACAAGTTGATTTCAAATGTCACCTCATTGAGTAGGCTTCCTACATGAAGCTGAAATTTGGAAAAATATTGTGACGCGATGAAGCCTTATACCTGATGTTGATAGTGTGCATTTTGAAGTGCTAATGTCTGTCAGAAATCTTGCTGTCCGGGCATTTCAAAATTAAATTATGAATGGGCAGGCATTGAATTTGATATTAAAGAAAAGATTACTTGCGCGTCAAACTAAGTCACTTCACCCTCCATCACTTTCACCCGTCAGCAGTGAAGTGTCATTTGTTTATAAAAAACCCCCAGAAAGGCAAGGCAAGATTATCTATTGAGGATTGTAAACACAGCAGAGGAGGAAATAGCTCAGAAGGTGCAAGATGGTGGGAGGGGGGAACTGCATCACAAATAAGCTAACAATATGTTGGCTGATTCTAATGACTGGCTTATAGCATCCAGGAGTTGTCAATCACACCTTAATGTTTAGAGAAGTGAAAAGTCAATGTGTAGTTGTTTAATTTGACATGACTCTCGGGTTGAGAAAGTGTAATGGCTGGAGGGGACAGTTAAGTAGCTGTGCTCCATGTCAGCCTGTCTCGCTCCGACTACTGCACTAAACGCTTTCCTGATGAGCAATAGATTTGGTTAAATACCAAGATAATTGCTAGCTACCGCACCCGGCACTCGTGTAATGCCTTGTACTACATCTGTATTAGCTCTTGCCTGAGGCAGTTTGAGGTGTCTGCTGTGAAAAGAACGTGTATGTTCCATCACATTATTCTCTTGGTTTTAAAGAGCAATTGTTGCAGAGGTAAATGGGCTGTAATAAATTATATTTCTTTTCCCCTTGACCTGTTGAAGTAGATCAGACATGCAAATGTCAAAGATGCTTTTTACTTGTTAGTGACTTTTTGTTTGCTTAGTCATACCAAGAGTTCACATTAGTACTTAGACAAAGACGTTTTTCACATTAAGATTGTAAGCCTCAAACTTTCACAACTAATTCAGCAGGCTGGTATAAAGCCAAATAACTAATTTTACATGCTGTAGAACATTTTGCTTTTGCACCATCTTTTTTTTTTTCTTCTTCAAGTAAATGAGATTATCAGACAAAATATATCAGAATGGCCTCAATCTCAGTTCTAATTAAAATCGTGTGATTCCATTCCAATTGTGTCTTTCCATTCCATTCCATTTAAAATATCAAGAGCATTTAAAAGGAGAGACCGTCATACAGCTCAGTTATTGCTGTTAAATAGAGGCTACAGCGTGTATACTATCAGATGATTATTGTGAGACTTGGCATAGTTGTGACCGCAGTGGCTCTGTATTGCACATTCTGTATGTGTCACTCATAGAGCACATACCTGTAGCCTTACAGCACTGGGGTGTATCCCTGTGAAGATGTCCATGTGAACAGCTCCATGACATCTGTCAGCTTTGTATGCTATAATAGCTCTGTAAGGTCCACTGTAGTTGTTCAAAAATCTCCATGCCAAACTGAAAAGGAGGTTAAAAATCTGGATCAAGGCTCTTACTGTTGCTAATTCTCCCTTTTTTGTGTGTCTGGATCTGGCAGAGGCCATTAAAAAAGCACATACGCATAAGTGCCACTTAGGGTTGGTTGAAAACCTATAAGAATGTTTGAGGGTGGGAGAGAAAATTAACCAAAACAATCACAAAATGTCCTTTCAAGCCACAAACCAAAATTTCGTAATAAACATTTCAAAGTGCAGTGAGAATTGGGCATGTAGGTTCATATGAAAATCCTTGTCAAAAAGAGGAAAAACCTGGATAAATATTGGGATTGACCACGAAACAAAAACAATAGACATGCTTGAATTTACTTCATGTCTGTCTTCAAGGAATACTGTTACCTTTAAAACCATGTGGCTGGTATGGCACCCACATCCACGTAAAAAAACAAGTACTTAGTAAATCAGTGGAGTTATACTAGTGTCATGCTGCCATGAGGGCAGGTCCAATATTCTGTCACCAAATACATATATTTACCTAGAAGAAAGCACTAATAACATGTTAGATTGTCAAAAGGGAAAGGATATTTTCAGTCCAGTTCATCACTAGTTAGTTTGCTTGTTTACTTTTTTATTCTTCTCATCTTGGACTGAGAAAAATAAATGAGCTGCCTTCTCCTTTACTTTATAAATCAGTTCTCACTCAGTACTTTGAGGTTTTGGTTTCAGTTACTGCAGGGAAAGGTTTTTTCTTTCCCCCCAACACAACGTTTTTCAATGGATTTTGTTTAAATGTGGAAAAACAGCTATTGGTTGTACAAAGGCACATTTCAATAACATTTCAATTTTGAGCCAAATTTAACATCCCCTAATACTCGGGTTCTTAAGTGACTTGGGTTCCTTATTGTTAGTGGTGTTGTTATAGCCAAAGAGTTCATAAATACTAAGGCATGGTCTACACTAAAGCAGAAAGTTGACCTAAGATACACAACTCCAGCTACATTAATTACATAACTGGAGTCATCTTAGCTTAAATCGTGTTTTAGCGGCATCCACACAGCGGGAGGTCGATGGGAGCAAACACTCCTATCGACTTCCCTTATTCCTCGTGAGGAGCAGGACTGCTGGTGCTGACATGAGCACCCTCTCAATTCGAATTAGTGGGTCTTCTCTAGACTCGCTAATTTGAACCCCAGAAGATTGATTGCAGCAGCGTCGATCTTCTGCGTGGTATAGATAAGCCCTCAAGGATCAGAGCCTAAAGACTAGATTCTCAAAGAGACTTAAGTATTGCAGTGTAAATGTTTAGGCACCTTTCCATCAGTGGAATCCTGAGTTAGCTTCCTGGCTTCTGTGAATCCCATTCTTAGGCAGCTTACTTTCTCCTTGCATTATACAGGGAGCCTGCATGCTAAGGGGGAGCCTCCTAACCTATCCAGTAGGAACTGCAAAGGAAAGATGTGGGCCTGGCCAAATTAAGGTGCCTCCCTCCGCTCAGCATTCACAACTATGAACACTCTCCTGCAGTTAGGCACTCTACCAGCAGCACTTAGACACAACTAAACATAGCTGGCAGCTGAATGGAGATTCGGAGGATCTCATTGGCACCTGTTGGATTTAGTCCCTTTGTGGGTCTAATCCAAAATGTCTCCGTTACTTTTGAAAATGGGAAAACTGTCAAAAGTCTGTGTCTTTGGAGGCTCAGAAGCATCTTGTTGAAACTGGTGTCACTGCTTGTGAGGTAGGATACCATTGAATGGAAGTAAGAGTGTCAGAATTGGGCCTGAAGCACTCACTCATATTCTGTACTAATCCGAGCTTTTAAACAAAGTTTTTATAGGTCTTCAGCAAAAGCTTGGCAGTTAGTCTTTAAGTGGAAAAGTCTTCAGTACACCTCAGCATTTCTCTCTCTCTGTGATACTACTGTTGTGTCAGCAGAAATAAATATAATGAAGTGGGTCTGTCATATGTCTAATCTATTTACAACTTCATTTTATTAGTTTGGTTAAAGCAAAGATCTTTTGAGTTTAGTTTTTGTCTGTATTTGCTAAAGTAAGAATGACTTACCACTGGAGGGATTTCTAAACATCCAAAGTCATGATTCTTACAAATAGCAACATTCTTACCCTCTTTAAATGATTTTAAAAATGTACCGTCCATTTTGTTGTTGTTTGTCTTTACCAATTTCTTATTGAACTGCTGTACTCCAGAGCTTTTTGACTTGCTTCCAGATTGAAGTTAATATTTAAAGAATAGAAGTACCCTTGTAATATTAAGTCACTTTAGAGCAGTGGTCTCCAACCTTTTTATGCACGAGATCACTTTTTGAATTTAAGTGCATTCCAAGATCTTCCTCATATATAAATACCCTTGCCCCTTTTCCAAGGCCCTGCCCCTGCTACCTCCAACCTCCCTCTCTTGCCCATCCTCACTCACTTTCATGAGGCTGGGGCAGAGGGTTAGGGTGCAGGCTCTGGTCTTGGATTTATGGATCTGGAGAGTGAGAGGGGTTCTGAGGTGCTCTTGGGGCAGGCAGTTGGGATACAGGGGTGCTCGGGGCTAGGGCAGGGACTTGGGGTCTATGGGGGGGTCATGACTGGGGTAGGGTTTCAGGATGTGGGCTCCAGCTGGGCACTGCTTACCTCAGGTGGCTCCTGGTGGGGGTGCAGTGGGGCTAAGGCAGAGTCACCCCTGCCCTGACCCTGCACCACTCCCAAAAGCAGCCAGCAAACTCCATCCCAACTCCTGTTGTGTCCCTCTCTGCTTTGTGGAGAAAGGATACAGAATGGGAGGGGGCACCTTGATATTAGCACCCCTCCTTTCCCTCCTTGCCCTACCCAGGAGACTTCCCAGAGGGAGGGGCAGCTCCAAGGCAAAGGGCAGGAGATGAGCAGCAGTGGGGGAAGGGCAGCGGAAGTGCTGGCATTTGATAGCCTCTTGGCCAAACCAGTCAAGATCACCTGACAGAGGCTCCAAGATCTACCAGTAGATCCCGATCTACTGGTGGTGACCACTGCTTTAGAGTCTTTGGTGACTTTGCACTGTAAAGTCATTTCAGTTTAATGGAGCCAGTTCTTATTTCCCCCCAGCTTTAAATTCTGACCACAATCATTGGTGACACCACACAAAGACCCAAAAAATTTCCTTTGCCAGCAGAAGTGCAGGATGAGGTCCTGGGTCTCTCTCTTCTCACCATAGACGTTTATAGTAAAACCACATTTTTAAAAAATCTATTCCTGGCAAATAAAAATCTATTATTTCTAATTGAACAGATCATTTGGGGTTTTATTTAGTTGATAGGTATCCTTTTGATTTCCAAAAGCTTGCAAATCACGTATAGAAATCTTTACAATGTGTAAGATGGCACTTTTGCATTGAGCTAGTATTTGCTGAAATTAACTACTTAGTTAAGCATGAAAGAGCTGAGCTGTTTGATTACTCTTTGATTGCGTACAATAAGCCCTTTTATGTCTGTCTGTTTTGAAGATTTAAAGGGACAAGATCAAGATTAAAATTTACATTTCCCTTGATGACGGAGTGTGCTGCAGCACCCTTCTTTGTTCCCTCTTTGCCCAAAACAGCCAGAATCAATAGTATACTAAGTTATGAATTTTTGCAACCTTTAGGACCCTCCTGCTCAAAGTTTCTCAGTTTCATTCCTGCCTCAGAGGAGATCAGAAGCCCAACGGGCAGCCTGCAACTGCCTGGATGTTGCCTTGGCTTTTTTCTTATGAATTTTGGGCCTGAAAAGGCTTCCTTGAAAAAGGAGATCTCTCTTTCCTGTGGTACCTGCAGCAGGTCTCTAACTGACTGTGGGAAGGGTGCAGCCATTATACGCCGCTAGCCCAGACCACCAAATCGGCACTCCTGAGCCAATGACATCATTGAGGTCCATCCTGTGGTTCCCTCCCAGCAAGCTAGAATCCCCTAGCCAGCACTCTCACACAAGCTTGATGCCCTGAAAATGAAGTGCTGAGCCAATAGCTTCTCTTGATGGCTGCCCGTGCATCATCCGAGCTGTCCAGAGATGCTGCGATGCAGGCCTGTGACCTGCCATCTGACCAGCATGCTCCAGGAGCTCTGCTGTTGTCATCAGAGAGGTCTGAACCCTGGTATCAGTCTAGTACGCTCAAAGTATTAAGCCTATAACTTCATAGAAACTTGTGCCTTGATATCAGATCATCATTCCAGAGCTGCTGTGCAAGTAACACTCTGTGGGGCTTCTGCTTTGACATTAGTCTGGCAAGCTGGCCGTAATTAGCCCTCGGCTCAAAGTTGTCTGTCTCTTGATGTCAAGAGACCAGCAAGCTAGTTCCAAGCCAGTAGATTCATAGAGCTTGTCCTTGACGTCAGCCCAGCAGCCTACAGCTGCAGAGATGGTTACCTCATAAACACACTTGCCTTGATCTCAGACCATCTTGCCAAACTTGGCTGAGTCAGTGAACTCCCGAAGGCCTGTGTTTGACATCAGACCAGCCAGCTAAAGGAGCCAGGCCAGTAACGTCACAATAAGAAGGTGCCTTGGCATCAGCCCAGCAAGGTAAAGCCCTGATCCCGCACAGAGTTCTGTGCCTTGACATTATGCCTGTAGGCTTAAGCTGCTGAAGTAGCTTAAGGGGCCCTATCTTTAACCTTAGCCCAGCCACACAAGGACTGCTGAGTCATCAATTTGACTTGTGCTTTGGAATCAACCTTGCATGCCAGTGGTGTTAAGCTGCTCCGAGGTCAACACATCGACTTCTGTGAAGTCATGAACTCTTTATTCCTGTCCTGATGTGCAGGGTAGTAGCGCGTAGGGAACCAACCAAAGATCAGGGCCCCATGCTAAGGCAAAGAATTTCAGCCTTTGACATCATCCCAACAAGCCTCTGACATGTCACAGAAATGTTGTGTCTCTAAATCAGCCCAGCAAGGTAGAAGTGCCGAGCCAGAGCCTTCAGAGCACCCTTCCATTACACGGTCAATAAAGCTATAAGAGCTGAGTCAGTAACCTCAGAGGGTCCTCTACCTTGACAACAACCCAGCAGGCTAGAGAAGTTGAGCCAATGAGCTCACCAGAGCCTGTACCTGAGCATCAGCCGTAGCACAAGAGTGTGAGAAGCCATCCACTTTTCATACGATAGTTCATATCCTTGGCTGGTGTCCTTTGGTTGACTTCAGTGGGGCTTGCCAGTTTATACCAGCTGAGTATTCAGCCCCATGTTCCTTGCCGTATCCTTAGCTAATTTAGAGCAAGGACACTCTTGTACTTCCTGAGCTTTGAATGGGACAGGGCCATTCCATCCTGTTCCCAGCAGTGAGCTGTGGCTTAGCTGCCACAGAATAAAGTTTAATTTGTCCATTTCAGATAGGCCAGAACATTGTTTTTAAAAGTGACGCTTACATCATCTCTGCAATCCTCTGGCATCCTCAAGATGCTGTATTCCTGCATGGAAACTGATGTCTGGAGTTTGTTCTGAGTTGGTGTCTCAAAAAAGGCATAACCTTCTAGAAGTTCTTCTCCCGCCTCTGCTTGCTTTAATTGCAAGGGTGGGGGAAGGGAATCTTGTTTAATTGTTTCAAAGATTTTTTTAAGGGAACTTAAAGTCAGAAGTGAGGAGATTTAACAAGTTGATATCTTTCCCAGCTCTTAGTAAAATGGAAAGCTGGGCTATACCTGCTGTAATCAGAAACCAAGAGTACAAGCATGAACTAGAAAAGAATGAGATAATCCGTGATAGATCAGGTTGAATAAAGATCCATTCATATCTTCACCTTTTATCCCTGTTCTGAGTGCCAAGAATTAATGGTCTTGGAAAGTACACAATGAACTTGACGAACTGCGGGCATCTAAGATAATCCTAATTACTTTAAATGTTAGCGAGAAAGGCAAGAGTTTGACAGCGGAAAATGATTATATTGTGAAACAGTGGATACGTGTTAAATGGCATACACTGGGCAAGATTTTGTTTCCAAATGCTTAGGCCTGTCATTATGTTTATATGGAAGATGATGAAATTTTCATCAGCAGTAGCATGTGCATTTATGCAAATCTTTAGGGCCACATTATGCTTTGTTAAGATATCAATTTGCTTTTCTTTCCCCCTCCCCCATTTTTATTTTAACGTCAAATGTTTCAGTATTGAGTCAAACATAAAACAGAAGTTGAAATGTATTGATCAGGAAAAGTTATAAGAGTCTTCAGCTTTCCCTCAATGCAAGGATGATATCTGGTTTCATTGCTGAGTTTTTAAGTGGCTGCAGAGCCCAATTCTTGCCCTGAAGATCTGCCCACAGAAGTGGCAGGTGTAATCTTGGAGGAGATATAGTTGGCTGGTGTGCTGTGTACTTTCTTCCCTCCATTGTCATTTCTCTGTCTCATGAGCACATCTGTTCTTCTCAAAGTGATCTGCAGCTTGGTGTATGTTGTGGCCCCATTGTGTTCTGTTCCAGGCTGAGTCCTCTCAGTTTGTTGGATTGATGCCTCCCTTTTTAAGGTGAACTTTCAGTGTTTCTTTGAAACACTTTTGCTTCCCTCTGCAAGCCCTTCTTCCTTGATTTCACTGAGAGAAGAGCGCTTGCTTTAGGAAGCAAGTGTCAGGCCTACATACATAGTGGCCAGCCCAGCAGTGTTGGTGTTTCTTGACCAGCTTTTCTGTAATACTGATGTTGGCTGCGGAGAGAAAGCTGAAGTTAGTGTGTTGGTCTTCCCAGTTGATCCCAAGAATCCTCCTGAGATGGCTGCTGGAACCATGCCAGTCATTTGAGATGCCATCTGTAGGTTACCTTTGTCTCAGACTCAGACAGAAGGGCGGGGTTACAACTGCCTCATAAACAAGATCTTGGTACCTTGTTGAAGACTTGTTTGAACAGTCTTCCAAAAGATGTGCTGGTGCAGTGGATCCTATATTCATTTTCTCTGTCAGTGCTCACTGTTTGGAAGAGGTGGCTACCAAGGTACGGAAAATGGCCCATATTTTCCAGGGGTTCTCCGCTGATTGTGGAATATAACGAATAGTTTGTGCAGATGAGGGCTCGTAGAGTTCTAAGAGTACGTCAGGATTGAATAGCACATTGGAATGAGTCTCATGTTTTCCAAAGGCAGGGCCTAACGGAGTTTTGGATGATCCACTGCACCAGCACATCTTTTGGAAGACTGTTCAAACAAGTCTTCAACAAGGTACCAAGATCTTGTTTTATTATTTAGTAATTAGGCTATTAGCAGCCAGTCGTCTGTTCAGATCAGGCCCCACTGTGCTAGAGGCCGTACAAACACATAGGACATCAAAATGCCTCCTTCAGAGAGTGCATGGTCTGGAGACCCTAACTTGGCAATGAACTCCTTGCAAGTGGGCCCTCTTGAACTGAGAGAGACAGTGTAAGGTGCAGAAGTCATCTGGTGTGGAATTCATTGCAGGATCAGGGACTAAGGTGACAAGTGAGATGGGAGGGATGCAGTCTATACATAAAAAAGTATGTATTTTTTAACTAACCCATTTGCCCCTTCAGCCATCTTTAACAACAGAGGTTTGAAGGAGGAACGTGTAGCAACCGAATGGGTTTGTTTGGGGAGGGCAGTGCAGAGTAAGGTGCGGAATAAGGTGAACAGTGTTCATGTCCTTTCAGAGCCTTTTAGAAATACAAAGGAGAAGCTCTTTTAAAAATTAAGTTTCCAGTACTTTTCCTTTAAAAGAGAGCCATGAAAATATGTAACCAACAGACATTTTTCCTAAAGATCACAGTTTGCTTATAGTTCCCTAATACAAAATGCTGGGCTTCACTCCTGCAGTAGAAGGGAGATGGAATGGTCGGTGCTAAAGATGCACACACATTTGATACTTTATTTTAATGATTCATAAGTATTATTGGCCAGTTGGACTTAAAATTTCCGTACTTCTTGTCTGTGTCATGCTGAGTATTTTTTAAAACTTCAGCAAAAGTGCTTCCATCTGCTAACTCACACTAAACGTAGGATCTCCTACTTATATGCCTAGAAAACCATCTCTTCAAAAGTCTAAACAACAGAGAGATACCATTTTTTCTTGTTAGGGAGTTTTGTCCCATTCCTATTCAGATCTGAGCTGTCAGTTCAGTTGATGGGAGAGAATTCATTTTCATGTCTCCTCATCATGGGCTGTAGCCTATGAGAGTTCCGGTGTGCGTGAAAGGAACCAGTCAACAAAGTGTCTTGTCCTCAGATGTTCCACAATAGTTTGTCTGGTGTTGCTGGATCTTCTTAGTTGGGCAAGAGATAAAATCTCTTTGTGATGGGGTGAGGTCACAGAAGACCCCTTGGGGATTCTTCCCAGGGTGCTGACAAGGCCACTGCACTCACCTTCCTGTTCTCTGGAACTTCTCACCACCCTGTCCTGCTGGACCAGCTCCCTGGTCTTCCCCAACCAAGGCACAGAGCTGAGATCACTGCCCCCAAGAAGCAGTACAGACACTGAAACTCTTCAGGTCCAAGGAAAATGCAGTACTGGGCTTCCTGGGATACCACTCCCCAGAGGGGATCAGAACCCCAAATGAATTATTTAGGTAAGCTCCCTTTAACAATGAAAGGAAGAGTACACACTGATTGCTCCCCCAGGTAACAATTATTTACAATGGGCTTGATAGTAAATAAAAGTGATTTTATTAAGTCAAAGCATTAGGATTTAAGTGGTTATAAGTGAGAACAGGCAGAGCAAAGTGGGTTACAAATTTAAAATAGCAGAAAATGTTTAGCTAATTCTAACACTGAACCCTCACTACAAACTTATTACAAACTCACGCGCAAACTGTTCTTGTTCCAACTAAGCCTTCCAAATCGGGGAAGTTCCCTTTTCCTAGGGTCTCTGGTTACTTCCCTTGGGTGTGTCACTCCAGCCAAAGACTCTGCTAAGCTTCCCGTTGTTTATAGATTCCCACTTTTACATGGGAAGTTACCTGGGAAGTCCCTACCAGTTAGGGAGGTCACATGACTTCCTAGGACCAACCACTGCTAAGACTTGAAGGACAAAAGGGGCTGTTTACATATGATTGCCAGGAAGCAGAGGCATCCCAGCATTTGAAACACCCTTTATGGCTTTCCTTTGCACATTTAAGAACCATAAAGCATTCCATACTCCACATATCAGATTTTACACACAAGAATGATACATACACCAAAATAAGATATACAGAGCCAGAGGATTAAAATGTTAAGATGGATTGGTTACGTGAGGCAATTTGTCACAAGAATCTTCGAGTTATGCATATTTGTGTCCGTGAGTCCATTTCATAAAGATGGGAAGGGAGGTCCATCACACTCTTGATGGAGTCTAGTATTATTTTACACTTGGTAATGCTTTTTCCCATCAAGTGACTTACAGCTATAGCATAAATACGTAAATATTTACTTTGTAACATGGGCTTACAGATGTAAAGTGAGATTATGATATACTTGTAAGTTGCTGCATGCATCCAAAGTCTAGATATTAACCACATGCTTGTAATTCTAATAGCTGTTTTGATAAAACCAGCACACAAGCAAGTGGGCCTCGTTCCAGCAATGTATTTGTCATGTGAGACCCGGGGGCCCTGATATGAACTAGAATCTGGTCTGCCAGCATCACAACTGCAAAGATCATTTTCCTAGCCCACTGCTTTGATCCTGATGCTCCTCTCTCTGCGTCCCTGTGCTGCCCTCTCCCCCCTACTCTGTTGCATCAAACATAGGCTTCTTGGCTTCACTGTCAAGGCCCTTTACTGCCTATCCCTACTCTACCTCCTATTTCTCATTTGCTCTCACGCTGTTGATGGTCACTGCTAGTTGGCCCATGATGATCACTAGTTAAATTTTCAAACAAGCACCTCTGTGCTTTTCTTCCCTGCTGCCCACACAAGTGGGAAACGCTCACTTCCTAATTCACAACTGCCCCAATCCCAAGCCTCCCACCCCCCCAGGCACCCTTTAGGGAGGATGAGATGGCTGAAGTGTCTCCCACCCCAAATTCATATGGGAACATTGCTGGCTGTTCCCCTTCATCAAGGAGTGAGAGGAAAGTGCACAGTTTGTTTCATTCCTCACTCTGGCTGAGGAGCACAGTGGGCAAACAAACCTGGACCTGCCTCAGCCAGGGGACATGAACCCCTCCCCAATCTCTGCCTGCTGGAGCTGCAGCAGCCATGGAGAGGTGCTTCTCACCTTGCCGCAAGCTGCTGCAGTGAGAGAGGGCTGGGGTAGTTCTCTCCCCAGGGGCAGTCTGTATACTGAACCCTTCATCCCCAGCCCCACCCCAGACCAATGATTTACATTTTCATTTTATTTTCCAAAAAACAAAAATTACTTGCATTAAGGACCCAAGCAACACTGGGTAAATCTTCTAGTAATTACTCATAAAAGTTATCATCTGGAGAAAGTTGGCTCCAACTCCCCAGTTTCTGAGGTATCTGGTTGAGATATGGAAGTCAATTCAGCCATGTCTACACTATCAGGTTATTTTGAAATAAGTTATTTCAAAATAATAACTCCCAAAATAACTATTTCTAAATAAGCTTATTCCTCTTTACAAGCAGGAGATATTATTTTGAAATAACAAGCCCATTATTTCGAAATAACAGGCTTGGTAATGTGGTCGCTTGCCTTGTCATTTCAAAATAACTCCCCAGGGTAGACATGCCCTTCCATAGCTCTCCTCCCCTCTGCTGGCAGAGTCATACCTATGCTTTGTGACCTTTCGTGTAGGACTCACAGGGCACAAAGCAGAACCTAATGCTTCCTCGAGCAGCATGAACTTCCATAGTCTTTTACAAGAAGAAAATCCTCCAGGTTCAGATGAGAGCATGACATTTAGAGCCACTGCAGTTTGCTTCTGCGCCTCTACCCTCACTCAACCAGCCCCACTCGTGCTGCAGTTGTGTCTAGACACGGTGAAGGACCCTGCATCAGACTGGATTGTCCCCTTTCTATGCTCACCACTTTGCAGCTGGTACTTGTGCATCCATCTGCGCTGTGAATAGAGCTCTTGTACCTAAAGAGCTCTATAGGGGCAGGTCTGCTGATTTCCCCCCTCCCTGAACAAAAGGATGAAAAAGTGAATAAATGGCTTGTGTTGTCCAAGTTTAAATCTTAAAAACAGCTTTTTATTGAGAGTTTAATGGTTTTTAAAATGTAAACACAAGAAAAATTTACTTTTCAAGCATGAATGTTTTTCTGGTTTCTCACAACAGGGGAAGTGTATTATTTTTTCCAGTCCATTGGGCTTCAGAGGATCACTCAAGTTAAGTCAGTGCTCTTTAGGGTGTTAGAAAATCTAAGGTTTTAGTTCTGAAGTTCAGTTCCTCCCCCCTCCCTTTTTTTAGATGTGGTATTAGCTGAATACTCATGTTTAGATGGCATAAAATATAAGGGTTTTCTCCCAGGAATAACGGTGATTGGACATAGGAATTTTCTAAAATTACAAGTCAGGGCTAGGGATATAAATGATTAACTGATTAACCAGTAGGGGCTAGTGCAGCTCCCCCTGCACCCAGGGCAAGGGGCTGCTCCAGACCCACGGGACCTACTGCAGGCCCACTGTCAGTGGCGGGCCCGGCCCAGCTTCCCTGCCAGTTACACACAGGCTCCCTGGGAGCAGAGCCAGCAGCCCTGGGGGTGCTTCACCATGGGCTCTGCAGTATAAAGTTCTCATATAAGCTTTATACAGCAGCATATGTAATCGTGTACCTGCTAAAATTTTTAGTGGTTACATGGTTACAATTTTAAACTACTTTCTACATCTTTCATCAGGGCCCAACTCTGCAACCCACAGTCACACACATAATTCTTTCACGTGTGGCGAGTAAGGGTTAGTCAGTTGTATGAGGATTGTAGAATTAGCCGCATCTTAAGAACGCCACCATGGGTTTGGTTCTTTGAACAGTGTGGACTTAGACATTTCTGCTTCTGGATCTTGACTAGAACAGCAATGAAATGTAGGCTTCTTTTTTAATGACTCTTAATCTTAAGGCTGTGTACAGCTCACAGGCCTTCTTTGTAGTTCCCATTATCATCAGTGCAAGGGAAGAGTTCGGTTGTGCCAGGAACCGTTATTCTTCCCTCCTTTCTTGGGCAAAAAAATCTCATCGACTTCACTAGCTCTAAACGACGGGGCATTTGCCTGAGAAAAGGATTGCAGGATTGGGTCTCTGGACACTGTCATAGGCCAAAGACTATCTGTATGCCAACATCTGTCATACTTCTAGGCTACGTCTACACTGGCATGATTTTCCGGAAATGCTCAAAACGGAACAGTTTTCCGTTATAAGTATATCCGGAAAAAGAGCGTCTACATTGGCAGGATGCTTTTCCGGAAAAGCTCTTTTTCCGGAAAAGCGTCCGTGGCCAATGTAGACGCGCTTTTCCGGAAAAAAGCCCTGATCGTCATTTTCGCGATCAGGGCTTTTTTGCGGAAAACACTACTGTGCTGTCTACACTGGCCCTTTTCTGGAACAGTTTTCCGGAAAAAGGAATTTTGCCCGAGTGGGAGCAGCATAGTTTTTCCGGAAAAGCAGCTGATTTCTTACAGTAGATCGTCAGTGCTTTTCCGGAAATTCAAGGGGCCAGTGTAGACTGCTCGCAGCTTATTCCGGAAAAGTGGCTGATTTTCCGGAATAAGTGGCCGAGTGTAGACACAGCCCTAGGGTTATAGTTAGACATCTAACACCCCATTTAGGTATCAACATAAATAGTCTGAATTCCAAAGGTAGTGAAGTACTGATTTGCACCTCTGATTTCAGGGAATCTGTCAAAATCAGACCATCTTTATGTAGGTGTTTAAATATGGATTTCAATGCTTAACTTTAGGGACCTATTACTGAAAGATTTTTAGCCTCTTTCTTTATAATTCCTGACAATTATGCATTTATTTATTACCTGACAATTATACATTTATTTGTTACAAACATGGGTCAGTATGCAATAAGACATAGGTATAGCTTTAATGCCTCCTGAGTTTTAACGTTTACCACAATAGCAGGAGGAGATTTTTTTTTTAACTTTCTGAAACTCATTGAAATGTATGGATTTCAGTATTTTTAAAATTGGGCCTCTCTATCATTCCAGGCACATAACACTAAAACTAGTTACAAATCCTATCAAACTTCTCACCCATGGAGCTGTTCAGGAATAAACAAAAATATATCCCCCTTAACTTAGTGATTCTGTCATAACTCATAATCTTCTCCAGAGTCTGGGAAAACAGATGTCCCTTACCACATGTCTTGAGCTCTACTAGAACAAAAAGGGAGGCAACCAAGTTTCAAAATTAAGAGCTGATCCCTGGCCAATCAGCCCTGTTTAAACCAGAGGCGCATCTCAACTGCCAGGTATCCTGTGAGGAGAGAAGCCATTTCAACAAGTAGCCAGCTTTTACCAAGCCACCGGTTAAAAGCAAGTCCTTAAATCGCACTCAACAACAAATTGAAAGCTAGTGCAGTTCCTGGGGCACAGGTGCAATCATAGGCGTGTGCAGCACGTTTCATTAGGGTGTGCACCCAGGGAATTTTATTTTTTTTAAAGGCGAACATTTATTGAATACTCAATCGTAAAGGACATTATTTTTATTTATCAAACAAACTAAAGAAACTAAAACTTAACTAAACAACTTTTTTTTTAATTAACAACTAAACTTTACTTAAAAGAGCATATCATGCGATTAAATTAAAACGCAAAGCCACTTTTTTTTGAGACTATGGGTGCAATGTGTCCCTGGTCAAAAGTACCTCTAAAGGCACAAGCTACTGCATTCCACACCAGCTGAAGTTGCCAGCGGTTTCCAGGTATAGATCCATCCAGTGGGCATTGCAGTAATACCATTGAATCATGGAATCACAGAATCATAGAGCTGGAAGAGACCTCAGGAGGTCATCAAGTCCAGCCCCCTGCCCAAGGCAGGACCAATCCCAACTAAATCAACCCAGCCTTGGGCTTTGTCAAGCCGAGACTTAAAAACCTCTAGGGATGGAGATTCCACCACCTCCCTAGGTAACCCATTCCAGTGCTTCACCACCCTCCTAGTGAAATAGTTTTTCCTAATATCCAGCCTAGACCTCGCCCACTGTAACTTGAGACCATTGCTCCTTGTTCTGCCATCCGTCACTACTGTGATCAGCCTTTCTCCATCCTCTTTGGAACCTCCCTTCAGGAGGCTGGAGGCTGCTATCAAATCCCCTCACTCTTCTCTTCTGCAGACTAAACAAACCCAAATCCTTCAGTCTCTCCTCATAGGTCATGCGCTCCAGCCCCTAATCATTTTGGTCGCCCTCCGCTGGACCCTTTCCAATGCGTCCAGAACCTTTCTATAGTGGGGGGCCCAGAACTGTACACAGTATTCTAGATGTGGCCTCACTAGAGCCGAATAAAGGGGAATAATCACTTCTCTGGATCTGCTGGCAATGCTCCTCCTAATGCACCCTAATATGCTATTAGCCTTCTTGGCTACATGGGCACACTGTTGACTCATATCCAGCTTCTCATCCACTGTAATCCCCAGGCCCTTTTCTGCAGAACTGCTATTTAGCCATTTGGTCCCCAGCCTGTAACAATGCTTGGGATTCTTCTGTCCCAGGTGCAGAACTCTACACTTGTCCTTGTTGAACCTCATCAGATTTCTTTTGGCTCAATCCTCTAATCTGTCCAGGTCACTCTGGACCTTATCCCTGCCCTCCAGCATATCTACCTCTCCCCCTAGCTTAGTGTCATCTGCAAACTTGCTGAGGGTGCAATCCATCCCCTCATCCAGGTCATTAATAAAGATGTTAAACAAAACCAGTCCAAGAACAGATCCTTGGGGCACTCCACTAGAAACCGACCGCCAACCTGACATCGAGCCACTGATCACTACCTGGTGGGCCCGACAGTCTAGCCAGCTTTCTATCCATCTTACAGTCCATTTATCCAATCCATATTCCCTTAACTTGCTGGCAAGAACATTATGGGAGACCGTATCAAAAGCTTTGCTAAAGTCAAGGTATATCACATCCACTGACTTTCCCATATCTACAGAGCCTCATCATAGAAGCTAATCAGATTGGTCAGGCACGCCTTGCCCTTTGTGAATCCATGTTGACTATTCCTGATCACTTTCCCCTCTTCCAAGTGCTTCAAAATGGATTCCTTGAGGATCCCCTCCATGATTTTTCCAGGGACTGAGGGCTGACTGGTCTTTAGTTCCCTTGGATTGTCCTTCTTCCCTTTTTAAAAGATGGGCACTACATTTGCCTTTTTCCAATCTTTCGGGATCTCTCCCAATCTCCACGAGTTTTCAAAGATAATGGCCAAAGGCTCCGCAATGACACTTGCTAACTCCCTCGGTACCCTCAGATGCATTAAATCCGGACCCAAGGTAACAAAGGTAACCTTTTGCAAGGTAACAAAGGCACAGATCATTTGTGCCAGTTTTTCAACCTAAAGAAAAGAGTTCAACTTTCTGGATGAGCATAAATAACACCTCTCCTGTCTTCCCCATTTACACGTAAAATTGGAAGAGTGACAGGAGAACCTTATGGAGCACCCCAAAGGGCACCTTCAAGGCAAATAAACAACCACCTCTCACTACTTGCTGGGATTTCTCAGAAAGGCACGTTCCTTGACAGTCTCCATCTAAACCAGTCAGACCTGCAAATATGTTTACTGGACTTCTTGACTGGTGGCGTTGAAATCAGCTAAAGATATAAAATAGCCTCGTGCACAAATTTTCAGAATTCAGCTTTGTTTATCTGAAATATTTTGAAGAGAGAAGGACCATTCAGGCAACTGGAGGAACCAACAGATTCACGCATGTGCTTAGTACAAGTAGTTTGGCTGTTTTTGTTCACACTGGCTAAGTGAAAGCTTGGCCAGCCAGAGGAGTATGGACCAGTCCCCAGCACCAGATCTAGTGTCATATGTCACTATGCTAATTTTAATATGCAGTCACAGAATATTTCCAAAGCCATCCTTTTTCTTGATTTACTATTCACGCTACTTTTAAATAGACCTGAACTTAGCCAAAAAAGGAAGAAAATAATGTAGTCTCAGCTTAAAACCTAATTCATCAGATATAGGATTAGTTTAATGTGTGATTCACTCTGTGATCATACATACTGTTCTAAATTTGTACATTAGATCAGTTTAATGTCTGGTTCTATATTCTGCATCATACGTGGCTGACAAAAGACATAATATGTGTAATACTTAGTTGAAAGGGATAATGAGAAGCCAGTAAAGTTGGTTGGTTTAGAGTTAAAAATCTGTGCAACAATTCAAATACCTAGATTTTTCTGTGCTGGAAATGTGGATATTAGGAGTTGAATGAAGAATGGCTTGTGAAAATGGAGGAAATCAATGGGAAATCTGTAATGAAACCGTGCTACATAAACTAAAAAGCAAAGTGTGTAAAATTATGATTAGACCAGCCATAGCACATAGCTCAAAATCCTGGGTAAAGAGGAAGAAGGAGAATAATTTTATCATCCTGCTAAATGAGAATGCTCAGGTGGGTGCTAGGTAAGAAGGGAACAGGTAGGCAATGCAATTAAAGTTGGTACCAGTCATGATGTGAGTAGCCCCCATTCGTGGAATGGTTGTGGGATTGCTGACTAAGATGGTGGGATCAGCCAGACAATGAGATGTGGGATATGTTGGGCAGAGATCGCAAGATGTAGCAGTCATAGGACAAAACACACAAGGAAGACACAGAAGAAAGTTGTTCAAGATCCAGAAGGAGAACATGAAAGATGTACTTGACAGGCACACTTGGAACAAGAGCTGCTGACCCTGAGTAACTGGACAAAGCAAAGGTCTTTTGAGTTCATCATCCTACAAGGACAGGATATAGAATCAAGGTCTAACTTGCCTCTTACATACACCAAAGCAAATTGAGAGTAACTCAGGGTGTCGAATTCTCTGATGACTTCAGTGGAGTTTTGCCCATTGATGCCTACAGAGGTAGCAGTTTTACACTGTCATAGAATTTGGCTTACTGGAGTTACCCTGCTGTATAACAAGTGTAAATGAAAAGAGGACCAAGGCCATAACATATTTTCATCTCTAAAGACTATGATTATATAACAACAAAACCATAGATATCTGATCACAGCTTTTCTTTTCAATTCAATTTCTTAAGCCACAAAAGCTGGAAAATTCAGAAGTATCTAAAGATGGGGCTCACATTCTGTTCCCAGTCACACTAGTGTAATTTCCAATTACCTTCACTAAACTCACTGGAGTTTCTCTGGATTTTTATTCTTGGAAATGACCACAAAATCTAGCCCAGTTTCATCTTTCATAGTTACTAGACATTTCAGTTGTCTGTAAACATTTGATGATCAGATGTATAGTATGTACTGATTATCGAGGAATAGTGGAATGGTTTAAGGATGAAGTTCAAATTTTAACACTGCATTCCTTGTTCTTGTGCAGTTCTAAATTAATCATAGTTTCTAAAAATGGTTGTAAACTGTATTCTCTTTTTAAAATAGCTCAGTCTGGAAACATTCCCCTCTAAATCGTAAAATTCAGAACTTAATAAGTATTGATAGTTAACATGTCAAGAGCCCATTCAGCTTCTTCTGTGATTTAGTTTTCTACAAATGACTAGCACTCAACTATCAATGCGTTTGGCTAATTACATCATAGATTTCCCTATTGATGAACAGCATCTGAATTAACACAGGAGCACTAATGTTACCCTTTCACCATTATTGTTGTACAAGAAGCCGTGGCAGATGCTGGCAGTTAGTTACACAAACATTAGTATTAACGATTGGCCATTTGGAATTGGTGACAAACTGCAGCCCGATGGAATTCTGAGCCTGAAACCAATCAGGAAGTTAATGAGGAGAGAAATTACCACTGCAGCTTCCCCTTAATTACATTCTCGCGAGGCAGGAAGGGAGTGCTGGGGGTGGATCTCAACTCATCTAAGGTTAAGAAGGTCAGAGACCCTTTTACTTGGTTTTTGTATCTACTGTGAATTGTAATGTTGCAGATCTTTCTAGCCCTATATTCTGACATTCTTAATATTTAATTCAAGGGTCTTGCAGTCTTAGCTCTTGAGACTGGATGTTTGTTTTAGTCATACTTTAATTCCCAAGCTCCTTATATTCTTATTTTATTGCTTAATACTGTGTTAATCCCCCACGTTATTTTCCCTCATGCCTTTTGATTTTAAGGTGTGCCTCTGTTCACACTCCTTGACTTCCATAGTTCTACAATAGGTTGTATTCTCCCCATGCAGGAAAATCCAGTATAGGAGCCAGGGAAATGTAAGTTTCCTGACAGCTAAGGAGTTTATAGTGGAAACCATCACCATACTGTAGTGTCTGACAGCCTCCTACTTGCTAACCAAATTAGCATGGCAGCATCCCTATTGGACTTTATGGAGTCTCAAGCCTTTGTCTCTGGACCTCATTTTTCCAAAGAGAGAAGAGTAGAAAGTAGCCAAGTAGGAAGAAGAGGCACAGTGCCATAGATCAGCAGATGGCCCTTGTTCCTTATTTCTTTCCCACTCTGCAGCCATGGCTTGTCTCTTAGTTCAGTGTAGCAGCGGGCTGTTTGCATCCCACTGTGCTGCACCCCCAGCAAATACTTGCAGACAGCTGTAACTAAAGAGTGAAGAGGCACTCATTTGGCTGTTTGCCAAATATATATTCCCCTCATCCCCTTTCTCCTGGGCTAAGAGTTATTTGGGCCTGTCTGGCACAGTGGCGGGGGAGGGAGGGACCCAAATTATTATTAGTGCTATTTGTTGTGCCTGTAGTTGTGTGCAAGGAGACATGCTTCCATGGGGCTCTAGCCTCTCTGATCCTTGCCCATTTGATCCATTTAATCTGTTAATATTCCACTCTTGTATTTCCTCCCCAGTATTTTCACCACCCAGCAGTCAAGACTCTGGCTTAATTTCCCTTTCCAGCAGCTCTCCTATCAG
>JANRFK010004149.1:91206480-91216548 GCA_030068395.1 Apalone spinifera
AATTTTGACTAGGAGCATTAACAATGAAACCTTCTCCTCTTAAATGGGAGCGCCCTTGTGTTGACAGGAGGCTCCGCGTTAAGGCAAATGGAAACGGGGTTTGTTCGGCGCCTCCCAACTCTCGCTTGAGAGCTGCAGCGAGAAGAGCCTTTCCCAAAAGGGACAGCCAGTCCAACACCCGGGTGGCGGACAATCCGATTTCTTCTGCTGATCGCTCTCACAGCACGCGCTGGGCCGGTGATAAGATGTAGCCGAAGGCTACATTTTTACATTTAAAAATTGGTTTTTAACAGGCGCTTGCTGGAGGGGATTCTGCTCTCACGCTCATTTGTAAGTCCGTGCAGCTAAGAGTGGCTCCTGGTTTATAGAGGAACGAGATCAGGATCAGGGCCCACTCTTGCCGGGCTAGCAAATGTGAACAAATGGCCGTGCTATAAGAATATGGGGTCAGAGCTTCTAGGAACTGGCAGCACTTAATTGACTTCAGCGGGGCTACGCTGATTTATGCCAGCTGAGGCGCAGACCCATTGAGTTTCCCCCGGGTATCTTGAAGAATGTGATACCTTTAGAGAAAGGCTAGAATTGGTCCACTCGCAGCTAGCCTGCCCAGGGTGTAAACTCAATGCTAAGGGAGGGCAGAAAGTGGCCTTAAGGCACAGTACCCCTGTACTCCGGGCATCTACACATCTCGGCTCAGTTTCACGGGGGGGAGGGGAAGGCGAGGTCTGACAGAACAGCTTGCCCATCGCTTGTATGTAGGTGGATTCAATCCTGGATGCTGCCCCGCTTTGTGCGCAATACCGCGGTAGCAGCTTTCTCTATCCCAATATTCTCCATACCGCCCTGGGACTGCTAGAAGGGTTAGATCGACCCTCCTCACAGTGCTCACTGAGGGTGCCCAAGCCTAGTGCTGAAGAATACCCCTGTGGCAGTGCTGGGAAAGCGCTTCCTTTAAGGGCAGGCTGCCCGCTGCAGTTTAAATCAACCAGACTTTGACCATGGGGAGCAGGATGGAAGCCCTGGAAAGGAAGAGCCCGTTGGCCCAATCCACTTAGACCAACTCAGCAGCGGGGTTTATTATTATTCCTTACCGCAGATTTCTCTCCTCCCTTGGTATCGGACCCCAATGACACCCCAGCGTCATTACCTTGGCTATAAGACCGCCAGTTTCGTTACTAAACGTTGGTTTTGAACAGCAGCTCTCCTGGTACTAAGTTCTGAAAACTAATGAACAGAGAAGTTCAAACAAGTGGAAAGTGCTTGTGCAGGTTAGAGAACCATATTGTGTACACCGCAGGTTCCGACACTCACAGAAAGGTAAAATTCACACGCTGCTTCTGGGGCTGCATTCTAAAAGCACGGCCTAAAATCCCCCTCTCCGCCCTCTTTACAATTTCCTTCCATCCAGTGACGGGCTCACCTGTAACGTGAGTTCAAAGTTTGTGTTTAACCGACTTTCTTTTTTTAAAACACACACCAAACACTATTTTTCCTTGACGATGATAAAAAGTTGTGCTGCTTTCTTAAACGAACCTCTCCCCCCCCCCCCATCATTCTGTCTGATCAATTGGATAAAGATATATTTAGATAGCTCTCCATAAGCACATTTCTGCAAGTTTAACAAGACCAGTAATACTTCCACAAGAGATACTATTCTGGTACCTCAGTTAAATTGGAGAGAGCGTGTTGTTGTGTTTCCTGTATACATTTTTAACTCTAGTCAATATTCTTTAGGATCTGTCGTGAATTTACCGACAGTGCTTAAGTTTCAAGATTTATAAAGCGCTTATGAAAAGACAGGCAGAGAGTATCCACTTCGCCAAGTGCAATTTGGCCTTTAGCCTCTTGCAAGAACCGTGTTTCAAATTTGCAGCGGTCATTTTCAGTCAGACACGTGCAAAGATCATCCCACGCCAGCTCTCAAGTGAACAGTATATTTTTTTTAAAGGCTGAACTTCGCAGCTAAAAAGTAACCCAATTTCCATATGTTGGAGGAGGAAGGAACTCATCCTAATTGTAGCAGCAAGAGAGAAAACTGCATGATCCGTTGTGTAGCAAGTGGCAGTACGAATCAATATTATGCTGTCACCCCACGTTCTCCTGCAGTTAAAGTTGCATATTATCACACAGGTCCTGTTTCTAGTGGCATATTAATTGGCTGCATCAGTTCAGAGCGATCTGACTTCCTGGAAATAATACTTGCATGGAATGTTTATGTGTTGGGATAAAGTTAAAGCAATTAATTACCAATCGAAAGGTCACTTGTTTCTGACTGCATTGTTTTTTAATATCAAATGGCTTTCGAAAAAGTCTCGGCACTACTAATGAGGTGTGAGTTCATTTTGCAAATATTACTTCGGCATTCCGCATGCTTCATCTTACATTCCAGTAATGCTCCGCGAGATTCCCGCCTCCCCCGTGAAATATCGGTATTATTCTTGTTTTCCACCGAGTTAGCTCTAGACAGGAGGCAGTCATTTTCCTAATGCCCTCAAATTAGCTCTCTTTCAAACGAGTATTGTTTTTAAATGCATGGGGAGGAGACGTGGAAAAAGAAAGGGGGAGGGGAGACACCTGAACACTGAGATTTTGGAAAACTGAAACTTTATTTAGGATTCCTTCAGTGTCTCCAGTTACCGGAAATGCCCTTTGTCCAATTTCGTGAAGACACCTTGAAGCGGAGCGTTTCGTGTGAACTTAGTTTACAAAAGGAATTCTGAGCCGGCGGCGTTTCGCATGGGACCGAAAAACTTTGCATGTTTGTTTCAGCGCTCGCTGAAGTTCACGAATCCCGAACCTGTAGCTGATTTCTTGTCGCGGATCTGTCTTCTACTGGCTGGCCTGGGACGGTGTGTTTTCTACCCTGTCCTGTGGAGTCCTGCGTTTTATATAACCACACAAAACAAATAGTTTCATCTGAGCAATCCAGGCCGAAGTATCACATTTGTCAAACGGCCTGTTGAAATTGTCTATAACTATAAAGTCATGTTGTCTCTTTAGCAGATTGCGTAAAGGGCTAACACACTTCTGTCTGGCCAGTGGCCTATATGATGTAGTTACGGTATATTCGCTGCAATGGCTAAAACAGTGGGGGAAAGGCCATGAGAGACGAGGTACTTTCATTGTTTTGTAGCCTAGCGCTGGGTGTGGGGCAATTTTGCTGGGACATAGTTAGCCCAGTTAAAAAAGTGTAACAAATCCGCCTTGCAGAACAACTGGCACTGTACTATAGAGTCACCAAACCTGGCTTTTTATTGGTTCGACTATCTCAGTCAGACGTAATGGCGAGGTTTGTTGCTACTGTACATTGAGGACAGGCCAAGGGAATTTCAGGAACATTTTCTTTGAAGGGGACCAAAAAAGATCTAACGTGAAAATACAAACCGTCACCTTTCTTTCAACAATATTTATGAATGGTTGGTAATCAGTGACCTTTATTAATTCTATTGAGATTCCCAGTGCTTCCCTGGCTGCTAACTATGCGGCTTTGATTAATTATTTGTGTGATTCTGGGCAGGATAAGCTCCTCTGTTTATGAAATCTGCCATGTATTTAATGTCACCGCGAAGCACTATTTGCTGGGGCACCCATCCCAATTCATGTGTGTTTCTGTCCTGAGGTAATTATGTGAGAACAAGAACATTTAATGCCATCCGAAGTGACTGACTGAGCAATCATAGGGCGAGAGTCCATATTTTCCTTTTAATATGACATTAGCTAAGAGCATCTTTACGGAGATGTAAGGGAAAGTTAACTCTAGTAGTCGAATTCCGATATGTAAGCAACGTTTGTAAGCTTTATGCCAGCATCTATCCAAAGCCAGTCTCACGTAATCAAAAAATACAGACAGTAATTATAAATGCTCTAAAATGCCTATGTTGTAGTTAATAAACGTAGACAAATTCCCTCGTTGTCATTAAGCCTCAAGGGATGTCACATTATTTGGCAAACCACGACCTTCACTGAAAATCCAGGCAGTTCAAATGCAAAAATAATAATATTAACCAACTACGCAGACGGCTGCTTTTGTTTGGCTTTAGTCCATGTGTGATTTGTGAAAGCATTCGTAAGCGATCATTGGAAATTGTATTTTCTAGACGTTCTAACCCTTGTCTTGGTAAAACTGAGCGTTCCGCACCATTGATTATCATAAGAAAATCAAAAGCGAATAGAAGCATGTTGTGGATTCAGTGCAACGAAGTTACATTTGCTTTTTTAACTCTCTCTTTCTTGATTTCTCCCATGATTTTTCCCATAAATGTCTAAGCTGCTGGACTTAGTGGAACCAGGCACTTTCCCCTGTTATTTGGACCATATGCTTTGCACATTCATTCTCTTTCAATCTATTCTTCTGGGCACTAACTGCTAACACGTTATAGTCACCTTGAAATTTCCTCTGCTATTTTCCAATTAAAAGCTTAATAGCCCTGGTAACGGAGTTCATGTGGTGAAGTTTACCATAGCCCCTTCTTCTGAAAGGCTTTCTGCTGGGATCCCATTATGTGCTTGAATAAACCTTTTCTGAAAACAGAAACGGGACTCGGGGTTGTCAGGTGTTGGGTTACAATAGACTTTCAGGCAGGGGACATTTTACTAACATAAATACAAACCTGTCCCTATAGGGAGATGTTGTCAAATACTAGGATATGAAAAACATTCCCATCAAATATGAGAAAAGGATTACGGCACTATATCAAACGAGTATTTCAATCTCCCCTCCCAATGTGCACTCAAGTGAGAGAGGGGGCCCCTGACCTAAGTATGCCTGTGAATGTTAGCGGTAGAGAGATAGATATGTAACCAGATAGGTGATAGACCTGGTGAGAGCCTCTCTGGGCTGGTGTATGAAATCCATAACCTTGGAATCCAGTAAAAAAAATCCATATTTTACAAATATTTCATTTGGGAATCTCAACATAAAATTCAATTAGATACAGATGCAGATCCCCATTCATTAATCAGCACAGTAGTTCCATGTATCACAGCACAAATAATTAAAAATGTATTATTTCCCCAGATTCATCCCTTCAGTGCATCCCATGTAGTGAATTGATTAGCTCTTGCGCGCATAGCTTCTGTAGATTGATGTGCGACATGTATTTTTAAAAATAACCTTTCAAGTGTGGATTAGAGGGTGCATAGATTAGATGTCGCTACTTATTTTATGAAAAAACTATTAATCTGTTTTTGCGAGAATTTCAGAGGGTTTAAAATTCCCTGTAGGAACTATAAAGTCGTGGCAATGTGGTCTGTGGGCTACTTTCAGTGTGAGACTTTTGCCCACCAACAGAAAAGAAATGCAGGCGACAGACAATACAGACGATTTTGTTTGTTTTCCTATTTGTCTGTCCTGCAAGAAAAGTGGAGTGTATTTATTTTACACCTGATCAAATGCAGCTTTCTGGTAAAGCTAGCCAGCAACAGATGGATTTTAAAATGGGCTGTGGTCCCTGAAAGCCGCCTTATAATAAAAAAGGGATCAACCCACCCCAAAATTGAATAAATAAGTAAGAGAAAGCAAGTATTTTAAATTGGAATGTGCAAGGGAATGAAACTCTATTTTGCCTGTAAACATCACACTTTTATCCCCACAGGCAAAACATTTTAGACTTTAATTAGCACACTTAAACATATATTGCTAATTATGCAATTAATCTAAAATAGCAGTTGTTGTCTAAAAACAGGTCCCATTTCTTATTTATGTATTTATTTATTGGACTACAACATGAAAACTTTGAAGTGCTGCATTCAGTCCTTTGCACAGTGAAATGTCGAAGCAGAAGGTTTTAGGTACTTTAAGAAAACAAGTTACTAATGAAATATTAATGCACTGAAGTAATAAACATCTGCGATGAGTTTGTCCTTTCCACAAACTAAATTCACTTTCTTTCCTGCAATTTAAATATTGCGCTTTGGTTTTAACTTCTCCTTGCCATCTGAGAAATATACTTGTTCACCGGCATGTGTGAAACATCACTGTTTGGGACTTTTTAAAAAGGATTACCATTCTGCACCAAACAAATTAATTAAGAGGTTGCACGAATTGGATCTGAATTGTGTTACCCCTCTCCGAGGACGGTTCACATACAAGTAGCCATCTTGATGAGGATTTTCAAGAGTAAGGGCACTTTGCAGCCCGTAACTAAATAATAAGTGTAGGTGTAGGCTTAGATTTGTGTAATGCAATGTGATCTGAACTGGGCACTTTGGAATGGGAGCTTTCAAGATGCAGCTTCTCTTTACCTTAGTCCTCTGAATGGAGGAGGAATGAGTTCGGCCAATACCTTTTAAAAAAACCTCAGCAGCCCGGCGGGGCAGAGATTATTTTATTGAGGAGACGATTTCGTTGTAGGAACGAGTGCACACGCCGAGGGTGTTGTAGGGGACACCCCGAGGTCCTGCGACACCCTGATTCCCCCAGACTGAACTTGAGAAACTTCCCCCAAGACACCAACTACACAGGAATTGCCTTCTTCGCCCCCAGCCTGCCTCCTCCCTTCAGTGAGGTGGGCTGGGCACTCCCAGGTCCCCAGCTGACCCTGCAACTCCCCATTTCCCTTCCCGGCGAGGGAGGGACACCAGCGCCCTGCCCCTTCCTGGGGGGAGGTTGCTTGGCAGTGGGAGAGACCATTTGCCCCGGAGAGAGGGAACCCCCCCTCCCCAGACCTTCGCAGCTGCCTGGGAGGCTGTGAGCGCCCCCTCCCCAGAGGCGCCGGGCTGCAGGGCAGGTGAAGGGCAGCGAGGAGAGGGGGGCTCAGAGGCGAGGCTCCGCCACTCGGCAGAGCGCGCTCCGCCGGGTCCCAGCAGCAGCCGGAGCCAGATGCAGCCCAGCGGATCGCGCCCCTCGCGGGATTAGCCGGCGGGCGCCAGGGAAGAGCCCCCCAGCCCGGCATGAACGGCTACGGCTCCCCGTACCTGTACATGGGCGGCCCGGTGTCCCAGCCGCCCCGGGCGCCGCTGCAGCGCACCCCGAAGTGCGCGCGCTGCCGCAACCACGGCGTGCTGTCCTGGCTCAAGGGCCACAAGCGCTACTGCCGCTTCAAGGACTGCACCTGCGAGAAGTGCATCCTCATCATCGAGCGCCAGCGGGTCATGGCCGCGCAGGTGGCGCTGCGCCGGCAGCAGGCCAACGAGAGCCTGGAGAGCCTCCTGCCCGACTCCCTGCGCGCCCTGCCCGGGCCGCCGCCGCCGCCCGCCGCCAGCGGGGACAGCGCCCCGCCGCGCCCCCCCGCCGAGCTGGCCGCCGCCGCCGCCTTGCGCTGGGCCTCGGAGCAGCCGCCGCTGCCCAAAGCAGGTAAGCGCCACGGCCCCGCCCGGGGGGGCGCCGAGGAGCCCGCAGCCGCCTGGGGTGCAGGAGGGGGGGTCTGGATCCAACGGGAGCGAGGCCGAGACACGGGGCGGCCGGATCTGGGCCGGGCCCAGGTTCCCTACCAGCGCCGCGCCGTGCTCCGAGCTGCCAGTGGGTCCGCCCGCGGAGAGCCTGCCGCCGGCTGAGGGGTACCCTGGACGGTTCCGGCCGCTGCGCTGGGGAAGGGAAAGAAGGGGCGGGGGGTGTTTACACGGGGCTCTGAGCCCGATTCGGATCCGCTCCACTGGCTTCCAGGGAAATCTTTCCGCTTCCCGCCGGTGTCCAGGGCCAGATTCCGGGCCCGGCTCTCTGGGGAAGTGGGCACTGACTGGCCGCTTCCAAGAGAGGAGCAGGTTTTGGAGGGGGCGTCTTCTCAATACATTGCATCGGTTGTCAGGACTTGTGTTAGGAAACCCCGCTGACAGCGACTGGCCAGGGACTCTGGCCTAGCCCTGCAGCGCTGAGAAATGAAATTGAATCCCACCTACAAATAAAGCCCAGGCCCGGGCAATAGACGGGCATCAGACTGAGCGGGCAGAACCCCACCGCCCACCCAGTGTGTGTCTAAGGCCAGGGCGCAGAGCGGGGTCACTTCACTGCAGAATCTCGGGCTGGTTTTGCCTCGCAGGAGGGCGAATCCTTGCTTCCATGCACGTCAGGCCGCATCCTTCCCTTGGCTTTAGCTCACGTCCCAGAGGCAGAGCGCTCGAGTGAGGACTGGCCAAAACTGGCAGCACGAGGCTGCATACCGTACACTCGGCCACCGGGCGTGTCCACGGGAGCAGTCCTTTGGAAATCAGGGGGATGGGGCAATGTGAGAGCCAAGGATCCCCCGAGTAAGGGCTCCGATAGGAGGGTGAATGTGACTGCCAATGCCAGCCCCTCTGATCGCAAGGACCTCAACGGTGCTTCCAGACGTACACCCGGGCCACGTTGCGCTTTGCATGCCACAGCCGCGGGACAAATTCCTAACGCGCCTGGTCTGAGCATGCAAATTCTAAACTAGAGTTCCAGTTAGAGCCCCGCTATAACGCCCGCAGCAAGAACGCGGCGGCTTCATCTTTAGACGGCGTCTGACTTCGCCCGGGGTTTGCGTTCTGGTGGAGAAAACAGGTGATGTAGAACAGCGGGTCCCTTTCCCATCCCGAAGGCACCTTTGGAGACCGGGTGGCACGTCCCAGGCTTCAAAACAAACCGCTGAGTTAATGATTTTGCCCCAAGCGATGAAAATCAACACACAGCTACAAAGACCGCAATTAGCAGTCGGAGCTGTGCTGAAAGTGAAGAAGGGGCTTTGTGAACCACAATGTTTCTTAAGTGTGTAAAACTCAGAGTTATCCCTGCACAGCTGTTGAATGTGTTTACTACATTTTTTTGAAGTTGTTAGCTTCGGTGGGAGCCGGTTTCTGTGCCTAAGACTTACAGAATAAATAAATGCACTTATGTGTATCCCGGGTTCAGTCATTGAAATTAACGAATAGGCCGTGAGGAAGGGCAAAGAAACGCATTTCGTAAATATTTGTAGCAATATCTGACTCGTATCAATTGGCTTATGTATGAATTGCTCAACATCTGGAAACCAAGCGGAACTTACCCCCCATTATAATTGCAAATCTGAACTGCGTCACCTGAACACTGAGGGGGCTTACACTTTTTGTTGTTGTTCAGTTAAATCATTTAGGAAGGGGGTAACTTTTCCCCTCTTCAGGAACAATTCTACTACTGAAGACATAACAATACGCAACAAAACGTTTAATCTGCAGCTTCAGTAAAAGAATAAGGGACGGAACTGGCACATTTAGGGTTTTTTTTTTAAGACCAGCCAATAATAAAGAGTTTAGGGCATGTCATAAGGGAAACAAGACAAAAGTGGCATCGTGTTATATATAATTTGTTTAGATCCCTTTCACCTCCACCAACATAAATGGAGACATATTTTCCCCATCTTTAATTACATTTAATTATCTAAAATTAGGAAACTACCTATGCAAAAGGGTGCATATGTGAGGCGGGGTTGTTGGGATAGGCTGCAAATCTGAGACTCGATGGATTAAGAGATTTCATTTGAAAAGTTTGTGAATCTGAGCCATTGCATTATTTCTCTGTGCACAGGGTAGTCTTGCCGGTGAGTAAAATTAGCACAGGGCTGAGGCATGGAAGACAATTTTTCTGGGGAAAAACACAAACCGAACCCTTTTTACTGAGTATTGGACGAGAGCACACACTTATGAAAAGAGAAACTAACCGGTGATATCAACAGGAGCCCAAAATGAACGGATGTGTTCGGTTTTCTTCATCGGCTCAAACCAGAATTAGCCCATAAAAGAAGACCCAGAACTCGTTTATACACACAATTGGCTACAGAACGTAGATCGGTCACAAATTCCTTACTCGTCCATTATTATTCCCTGAGCTAGGTTTTAAGGTGGTGTGCGCGTATTGGGTAGTTTAACTTGAACTAGCAATTTTCAATACCTCTACAGCATTTCCCCCTGGACATTAATAACTGACACAACCGCAGGCTTCGATGAGACTGCAATTTAGCCAAAAGGGCTACGAACCCTTAGAAAGAAACGGAGTTGGATTGGACACGATCTCTCCACAGCAATCTCCGCTCTTGCAAGTTTCTGGAAGAGCAGACTCAGCCCAGCCTGAGCCAAAAATACGGGTCATTGCAAAGCTGGGATACTGAGGTTAGGCGCTAACCTGTCCCCCCCCCC
>JANRFK010004149.1:91234777-91251572 GCA_030068395.1 Apalone spinifera
CCCCCCCCCCCCAAATATGTAGCTAAAATAATGTTCAGCTTGTCAGATTACATTGACTTGACAAGGACATCAGAGGCACATCTGTCTTTGGGTAAAGTGGGTGTGTCTGGAAAACCTTTGGCAGAATACTATATCGACTTGTAAATTGCTGAAGAGTTGTTTTATTTGAAATTGTAACTAGATAGAAAACTTTGTCTTTCTTTTCTGCTTCTTCAGGCTTGTTCCTTTAGGCAATGGCTCCATCTAGTGTCTGTGTAATCACAGCACTGAACTGTTCTGCTATTCTGTGACTTGGGAGCTACACTCATAATGTCACAATGATATGATGCTAATCTGTTTTGTCTTTTGCCCATTTTCGGACATTATTTTAGGGATTTTCTTCACCTGTCCATCTCAACAAATCCATTGCGCTAGATAAATGCCATTTCTTTTTTAGACAATAGGTCCGATCCATCCTGCTGAATGTCATTTGCTTCACTGGAGCTACACCAGGGATGGAGATGGCCCAAGGTTTTATCAGACACTACAGAGGAATAAGTAGGAGGGGGGAAATGTGGGAGAAAATTTGCTTCAGAGCCCTTTGCTGTCCAACTTGTATTTCGCACTGGAGACAGTAGTCTCTCGGCTATTCTCCATGGGAGCATGTGTCACTCCCAAATGCCATGTGGGGACTAGCCTTTTTTGTGGCCAAGCATAAACAGAAACACCAACATCCTGGGTGACACCAGCAGCCACATTTTGCCTGCAAACCATGACATTCCAGGAACTATTGAGTGTAAAAAGCTTCCATGGGCACCAGTGAGCGATGAATACTGATTTGGCAGTGTTTTATGTCCACTTCACACCTCCTTTAAACGTCTGCCTTGCTGTGACAATGAAAAGACAGGGACTTCTTTGAAGTTCCTGGCTTAACACAGCTATGCCTTGCTGCGCAGATATGAAGGCCTAGGCTTTTGTGAGGTTGTTGGCTCAGCAGCTCTAGTTTGCTGGTCTGATGTCAGGGCCCTAGCTTTTGAGAACTCATTAGCCTTAGACCTATGTCTTGTTAATGTGATATCAAAGGGCAGGCTTCTGTAGTGTCACTGGATCAGCAGCTGTAGCTTTTTAAGCCTATGTCAAGTTACAGGCCTCAGCGAGGTCCCTGCATAGCATTTTTATATTTCTGGGCTTAACTTCTCACAGAGAGGGAAAACAAATGGGCTATGCACCATGCTCAGGAGATCAATAAAGTAGGAATATAGCACCAGCTTCTGGAGATGTAAAAGCAATGGTGTCAGGATCTCCCAGAAGAAGTATCTCATCATAATAAGCTGCCAAATTCTGTACCAGCTTCAATTTCTAAATAGACTTAAGAAGTAGCCACACGTAACATTCATTCCAGCAGCCGAATCTGGAGGTGATTCAAGCATGTGATAGTTGCAAGGTCTGCATCCAAAGACATAGCCTCCTGGCCATACATAAATGAAAAAAGCTGATCTGGCCAAAGGTGGAAATCCAGCAGGACTCCCAGGCTATGTCTACACTGCAGGCTTCTTGCGCAAGAAGCTTTTTGTGGAAGAGCGCATCCACACTGAAAAAGTGCATTGAAAAAGCGATGTGCTTTGGCACAAGAGAGCATCCAGACTGCATGGACGTTCTCGCAAAAGAAAGCGCTGATTGCTATCCACAGAATGGCCACTAGGGCATCTGTGCTTTTTCCTCTTTCCTATTTTTGCACAAAAAAACCCCTGTTGCCCCTCCACACACACCTTTTTGTGCAAGAGCTTTTGTGCAAAAAAGGAGTTATTCCTTATAGGAAGAGGAATCCCTATATCACAAAAAGCCCTCTGTTCAGTTGATTCACTGTAAATTTACTTGCGCAAAACCACACTTGAGGTGTGGATGCTCTGCGGATTTTTGTGCAAAAACAGCCATTTTTGTGCAAAAACCCTGTAGTGTAGCCGTAGCCGTAGAGTGTGTCCCCACAAATGGTAAGTGAACACCTTGGCTACGTCTACACTGTAGGCTTCTTGCGCAAGAAAGCTCTGATTGCCATTAACAGAATGGCCATCAGAGTACATGTGTTTTTTCCGATAAGCTGTTTTTGTGCAAGAAACCCCTGTTTGCCATCCACACACACCTTTTTGCGCAAGAGCTCTTGTGCAAAAAGGCTTATTCCTCGTAGAAAGAGGAATAACTCTTGTGCAGAAAGCCCTCTCTTCTTACGATATACTGTAAATTTTCTTGCGCAAAAATGCACTTGTAGTGTGGACGCTCCACGAGTTTTTGCACAAAAACAGGTGGTTTTGCACAAAAACTTTGCAGTGTAGACGTAGCCCCTCTGTTGGGGGAGGGATATTATCTTTGCCAACTCACCTGCTTGTTTTCTCCAGTCAACTGATATGGCCTTCATCTTCATCAGATTAAATCTGAGCCATCTAACTTCTCATCCATCCCCCATATCAACCAAACACTGGACTAAGCAATCAACTGCTTTGTCTGGAGCAGGTGACATGGAGCTATAGAGCTTGTTGTCATTGGCATACTGACGGCATTGAAACCAGTGTCTTTACTAACCCTCTGAGGGTACATCTAAACTGCAACGCTATTTTGGGATAGCGGAGTATCCCGAAATAGCTATCCCACATCTTCACAGAAAGCCTGTTATTTTGGGCTTGCTATTTCGGTCTCTATAAACCTCATTCTAAAAGGAGTATGGGATGCTTCAGAACAGTGCTTTATTTTGAAATAGCACAGAAATAAGATATGCAATTTGCGCAGCTCTATCTTGTTTTGAGTTATGGTGCAGTGTAGATGCACCCTCAATGACGCCAAATATACATTGAGCCGGAAAGATGACATGGCGCGTGAACAGTGAATGTGGAGTCACCCAAGAGTTGTCTTATCTTCTACTGCCACAGCCCGCAGTCAACATCACCCGACTGAAGGCAACTGGCAAATCTAATATTAGCATGGACATACACTCTTCATCCTTGACCAGTATGCAACCAATGCTTAGTGCCATACCTTGTTTGTATCCAGAGTATCAAGGATCCAATAGATATGAGTCCACCTGATACTCTGAAGTGCTTTACCATCAGCTTTTCAGTAATCCCTACCAAAGGCAGGTGAGTTACCAGGCAATAATTGATCAGGTTTTCAGCATCTAGTGATCATTTCTAGAACGGAAGCTGTATTGATGCTTCCTTAGGAGAAACTCACAGTCTACCCATCCTTAAGGAGTCTTTGACATTCTCTACCAACAACCCATAAACTTCCAGTAGGCAGGAAGGACCTAGGTCCTGAGCACAAAGCATAGGACAAATTGCTTCCAGGTTTCTAGAGTTTAGTCTGAGGATCACAGGCTAACTTTTTTTCCTCTCTCCCCCCTCCCTCCCAATCTTGTCTGGTCTTCCTTTATTGTCACAGAGCAGATTAATTCCTAGATGTTTTGTCTGCAAAGCTAGAAGAAATTTCCTCACAATGCAGCCTATTTATATTAGTAAATGAGCAGTGACAGCTTGGATTGAACAGGCTACTCCGCCCTGAAGGAAGTCTACTGATTGAGACTTTGTAGATGTAGGAGTGCTGGCAAAGAAACTTCACTGTGCCTCCCTGAGGTAATCAATCAGTCCCATACTGAGACTTCTACCCTTCAGCTGTCACAAGTCATCCACAAACCAGGTGACTTGCAAGGTCAAAACCAGGGAGAAGTATGTCTAGGGGACTTCTTCCTTGATGGTTGAAGTCAACAGGCTGTTATAATAGTCTACCAAACTACTAAAGGAGTGGTCACTTAGCAGAACAATATTTTCCCGTGGAGCCCTCTGGAATCACTTGGGTTCCATTCGTTTTAGATATAACGATAATTCTGAACTCCCATTGGAGTAAAAAGAAGATGTGAATGCTCAACCCCTCTGAAGAGCAGGTGACTTTCACTGAGTTGCCAAACTGTGGATTTAAGTGACTAACATTAGAAAACCACAGTGGAAAATATTGACTTTAATTACTTGCCCATATTCAAGATTATATGAAGTCTCTGGGTATTGTGCTCTTGTTTATAAAATTCTGACAGAATTCTGACCATGATTTTTCTCATGTACAGTTGTTTTTGCAAGAGTCTCCAGTGACTAGATCACTTAACAGACTCAATCTTTTTTTCTTCTACAGTTGAAATGAAAGTGACTTCCTTCATAATTTACTCTTTACCACAATCCCTTCTTCCAGCTAACGTGTATTCACAGCTTTCTTTAGACAGCAAAGGCAATAGAGATAATAAATAAAGCTCTCTGGTGCCAGGCAAAAACAGACGCAGTTTGATAGGAAAGTATACTGCTGTCTTGAAGAATCTCCTCGAATATGAGACATAAATCTGAGAAGGCTCTTTTGAAATGCCATAACCTTTCCTGCCTCATGGGAAACGTCTGTTCAAAGGGAGTGTAACTGAAGTTACAGCTCATCTGGACCTGGTTACCCCAACAATGAATAGTAGAATGATCTAGGAGGGCGGAAGCTGCAGAAACCAGCCATTTGGAGTGAATATACCAGTCAATATCTTCATTATATAACATTCCCCCTTGAGTAAAACCTTCCTGGGGCTCAAATGTGATTTTTTTTGCAATATTTTATTCAGCGTGTTGAAAATATTTGTAATTGATGACAATTAATACCAAATTCTCCAGTAGCCAGGTAAAGTTTTAAAGGCCTAGCAGAAGCACTGCAAAAACAACCATGAATATCAACCACAACAGTGAAGCTGATGATATGCGAGATGGAGGAGAGGGGTAAATTACACCTTCTTTGTTCAGGCCAGGGTAGGGCATTTCCTTGATCCATTACTATCTACTGCATTGGCTGCTTAGGCTAATGTGTTATTAGAGTAGCAATGGGGATAAACCATATCCCTAGCCCTGTGTCCAGATCTGAATTTCATATTACGATGAAATTTCATATTACAATCTGAATTTCATATTACAATGAGGCAAGTCAAAACCCAAATACTCCTGAGCATTCAGGGGAAGGGGTTCAAGGAACTGGATCTGAATCAGAACTCACTCAAATTTCAACATGTTTGAAGTTGCTTTGCATTATTATAGAGATGGGTTCAAGCTGAGAACATGGGTGTGCAACCAGACACTGGATATAGTGTTTTGGTTCTAGGCCAGGCTATCTTTGCTATAAAATGACACTCCCTGCAATTATATCACACAGCTTCCATTGTCTGAAGTAGACACACCAGTGGGTTAGAGCCTCAGCTGATGTCAATTGTCATAGCTCCAATTTATGTCTGTGGTGGCTTTGGCCCACAGTGGTTTAGTTAATAGAGAGGACCAGAAATCAAGACTCCTGGATTCTATTCCTGATTCTGTCACTGACACACTGAGACAGATCCTTTGCTGGAATATGTTGGCGTTAGTTTGTTTATTTCAGGGGAACTTACGCTGAGTTCCCTCCTCCTCATGGCAAGGCTCTGACTCACTGTATGAACTTGGGCAATTCATGAGTGCCTATGCTAAGGAGTCAGTTGGAGCTTGTGATGTTTGGAAGCTCTGAAAATCAGGCCACTTATTTTAGATAGCAGTACATGAACTGGGTGGCCTTTCAGCATCCAAGCTATGAAATGATGGTCATGACCTCTTTGTACCTTTGTGTACCTATATGTGATATTGTTAGAATAAGAGCTTTATTATTATAGCACTTAGTTGATCAACCTTGCAGTTTGTAGAACATTCTGACATAATTGGCTAATAAAAGCCAGATTGTGACTGGTCCTTATGCAGGTCTGCTTGCATCCATTCTTTCTGGCTTTTCTTTAGTAGCTCCTGCACCCTTTCCCATGCTCGGTGCCTGCTGTGGCCTCAATCCAGTCCAGCCCTATTGTGGAGTGTCTTACATGGCCGAGAAACTCACATTAATCAATAAAATTCATTGTCCGATACTTGTCCTTCCAGCTATGTTATCCAAAAATCCTCACATTGAGTTGTGAATGACAAACTCCTTTTTACATTTTGTCTTCTCAGCCATTTTGATCACCCCCCACCACAGCTCTCTCTTTCATTATAGAAAATAAAATTAGCTTTTGATGGAGGACATTTGTTTACACATATCCACCCCCATTTCCCCCCACACACAACTGCAAAGTCATGCCCTTTCTGTGCTATTTAAAAAGACATCTACAGAGGAAATAACTGACATTGTCAGATTCCATCTAGTGGAAGAAAAGCAGAAGAGAAAGAATGTGTGGTAACGTATTTTCTCTCTCTCTCTCTCTCTCACCCACACCCACACCATTGCTCAGTAAATTTAGAGAGTTAGAAAAGCTCTTTTGTTTTCTGCCTTTGTTTATACCTGGGAAGAGGACCAATAAGATAAAGAAAAGAGAGAGTGCATGTGTCTACAGATTGAACTCCTTGCTCAGAGTTTCAATATAATGGGATTTGAAGTAATAAAACCAAGACAAAGTCATACAAATCTTCTAGCACTGGACTGCGCGAATTTGGGAGCTGAAGTTTTGTGGACTGCCTAGCAATTGGATTATCTCAGACAACAGAGATTTTCACACTGATACAATTCAATGTATGAATGAGTCAAAGTACAACCAATAACACTTTACAAGGAAAGTGCTGTATAAATGTATAAAGCACATATCTAATTGTAGATCTCAGGGTGATTTTGAACCATTAGCACACATTACTACCCCCATTTTACAGGTGGAGCAGCTGCTATGCCCCAAATCACACAGTGAGTCAGAGACAGAAGACCCCAGATCACCTGACCCTCATTCCTATGCTTAGTCCACTAGTAGATAGATGCTCCAAGTGAAATGACACATACTGTACATGAAGCATAATGCTAAAAGGGTCTATGGGTGCTGTGAAAACCTTGTGTCATCACGTATGCTTTGGAGCCATATTGTTCTTGGCTGGTTAAGGCCCATGGGGAAGAACTAGATCCACTCTATTATTCCGTTAGGGAAGTCAGATTGCTGGCTTCTCTTGTAAGGACTGTTGTATGACCATCACTGCCAAAAAAATCAGTTGAGGCTAACAAGTGCACTAACTACCTTTACTAATTAACGTTCACCTTCTTGGTTAAGACTACTGAAAAGGTCGTGGCAAAGTATTTGACTGTCTCAGGTCTCCATGTCTAGACACAGACCTGGGTACGGCACAGACACTACACAGATAGAGTTGGTAGATACGCTCCTCCTGGTGAAGGACATAGATCAGGTGTTCATGATGATATTGCTACAGTAGGGCTATCAGGTGTCATTGATTCCATTGAGGATGAGTTGCTGTGGCCCTGGCCTTTGCATCCTCCTAGCGGGAATAGACAAAACTGTCCCTCATTATCTTCTTTTATATCTTTCAGAGAGACTCAGAGGGTAGTTCTGGACAATTGTTCATTGACCCTAATAGCTCCCTATTGGGCTGCATCTTGTGCCCCTCCTCTCCTTGTTCAACTTGTATATGGGACCATTGGGATGGTTAATAAGAAGCATGGAGTACACTGATTTGTAGCTAATGACACCCAGTTCTATTTCTCTCCTCCATTCCTGGCTGCAGTGTCAACATTCTTTAGTTATTAGGTAGAGACTGGGGCATAGATGAGAGGTAACTGGCTGAAACTCCACCCACGGATGACTGTGGTGATATTGGTAGGTTGGGTAGATCAGCTGGAAGAGATGGTGATGATTATCAATGTTCCCTCTATTTATTTCCATTCATGTGCAGAATAAGTAATCTGGGAGTTGCATTGACGGTCTGTTTCTTCTGGATGGAGTTCAATGCGTTTTAAGTGACTTGGGACCTGACTCTTTGAGAAGCTCCCTCTTTTGCCATGGCTGCAATACACAGTGCTTGCAGAGCAATATTTAGAGATGGCCATTCAGCTTTGGAATTCATCCTCTCCCTTGGTCCAAAAATAGATTAATCATCAGGACATGAGCTGCAAGACTCACTTTCTATGCAGACTTTGAGGACAGACAGGAACATGAATGACCGATTGGTGGCTATGGAGAGGTACTGTTGGAGTGTTGTTGATTTGAAATCTCTGGTGAGTCATTTTCTGGTGTGGGGACCACTGCTATGTTTATGTGATTTCTGTTTTTCTGAATAGTGTGTCCGAGGTGCTTAGGGCAGCATTGCTGTACATCTGAACAAACACAGCAGCCTCACCCAAGATGGAAAAGCATGTGTTGTGCTCTGCCCTGATGGATAACAAGTGTCTATGGTGGTATCTATAGCTGAATTTCTAGAGATGCTAATTAACATCCTGGAGCACACAGGGCACAACCATTTGGTGCTAATTGTTCTTAGGGTTTCAATCTAACAACAAATGGTTGTGTCTGGTCTGCACTGGAGTTTACGGTTTTGTTCAAAACATATGTTAAAACACGACCAAAAATGTCAACAATGACATGCCCAATGGGAGCCATAGATGATAGGCTCTGCAAGCCATCAAAGGTCAGAAAATCCCCTTTAAGGGTAAACCAAAAGTAGCTGCTGAGAAAATCAACAGCCATTAAAACCACCGCACCACAATTAAAAAGTTGGTTTGCAGACTGGAGTGTTTTTTTCCCCTACAACTGCTTGGGAGTGAGTGAAACTGAGACATAAAGATCCCTAGAATCCAGTCATATCTGGTACCCAAACTAGCACCATCTTAGTGGCATGGTCTGCTGCTGACATGACATGGCCCACAAGTGAGAAGACACTGGGCATCCCCAGGCTAGTAGATTTTGTGTGCTCCAGCCCTGCAGGGAGATGGTGGTGGGCTGGAGCACCAGCGTGGGCTCCCCAGTGCTGGGCGGGCGGAAGCCCTGAGCCTCAGGGGCTACATCCAGGTAGGGTTGTGGGGGGCTGGATCACCAGCACAAGCACCCCAATGTTGGGAGGGGAAGGCCTGAGCCTCAGGGGCCAGATCCAGGGAAGCAGAGGACCGCCTCTGGCCCTCAGACCTTAGGTTCCCCACCCCTATGCTATGGGATGAGTTCGTCTACCTTTAACTGAAGGAATTGGTATCATACAAGATTTGTCTTCACACCCTTTCCAAAATGGCCCTCGGAGATGAATACCACTAGAAGGATCATTGAAATACCATTTCAAAAATACATACAGGACCAATTATTACCACACATCTGTTGTTTCACATTATACATGTGGGCTGTAATTCTAGATGCAGGAAAAACAAGAAGCTGTCCATTTAAAAACTGACATTGGGTTTTTGACTGTATACAAACTATGGCAGGAAACAGATATCCACAGATTTGCAGGGTTCTACCTGTCAGCCCTACATTTCTCTGTTTTATATCCATATCTGCAGATGCAGATATCTGTGGCTCATTTTTGAGGATGGAGACACAAATTTTGTATTTAGAAATTTGTGGATACCCACTTTATAGCCTCAGGTATCTGCATCCATAGATGTGGATGCGAATATCCACAGCTCATTTTTGTGGATACAGATGCGGATACAAAATTTTGTATCTGCTCAGAGATCTTCTGACAGGGATGTCAAGAAGTCTTCTAGTCAATTTCTCTGTCCTGAAGTGTAAACTACAGAGGCTTCTTTTTATCTAGATCATCTGTGATAGTGTTTAAGAAAACTCCAACAGCAAGGATTCCACAACCTCCCTAGGTACCTATTCTAGGGCTTAACTATCTTTATAGTTAGATAGTGCTCCTAATAGTCAATCTATAATCCCCTGGTTGCAAACTAAGATGTTTACTTCTTGTCCTAACCTCACAGAACATGGAGAATAATTGATCAACACCTTCTTTATAACAACCCTTTCCGTATTTGAAGACTTCTTATGTGTCCCCCTCAGACTTCTAGTCTCTAGACTAAACATGCCTAATTCTTTCTTTTTACTATCAAAAAGCACAAAGGAACATGAGTATATTTATTAATACAGGGTTGCATTTCTGTAAAGTGAATTTAATATCTAACATTTGCTAGTGCTTATAAAATGAGGACTAAACAGAAGGCAATAATACCTTAGATGTAGCCTCAAGTGAATTTCCTTATGGGCTTCTTTGCTGATTGTGGTAATTTCTGATATTCCCATTAACAAGTTACTTGGGACTCATCCTCTCTTCCACAATTGGTAATGATATTGCACTAACCCTCAACACTGAGCACAGCAGTTTATTTTAACAAAACCCGTTCGTCTATATGTGTTATAGTCAACACTCCTGAGCTGATATTGTTGGAAGGGATATTGTAACAGGAGCCAGTGAATGTTAGTTTACCACATAAAGCTATTCTTTAGTTTTCCTTCATGTTGCACAAAGTATTTATTTTCACACTGACATAAATCCCTCTGCTTGTAAGTAAAATACCATACTTATAAATGAGGCTCGTTCTAGAAATCTCTTTCCGGTGCCCTGATATCTGACACCTTATTGTAATAAAGTTACTGGTTTGGAATAGTCAATGTATTTTAAAGGGACAATACTGTGATTATGACTGGGTAATTTGTGCTGGTAAAAGTTATTGATCCTTCGCCACAAGTAATTGAATATAAAACATAGACAGAACATCTGTTTTTCACCTTTTCCTATCACAGAAGCTTGCAGTTCATACAGTATAGATTCAAAATGGCTCTTTCTTCATAACATCAAGGAATTTATTGGAGATGTTTCAAACCTTAAAAGCAGGTTCCATCTCTTAAATTTGTCTTTACCTGCTTCTCTTATGTAATGGGAGTGGATATAGTGTACTATATCTTGCTGGAGACTAGGGTTTTTGTTTGTTTAGGGCTTAGAGGCACCAATCAGGCATCAGGGTTGCATTGTGCAAGGTACTGTACGAATGAGTAAATCAAAAGACTATTCTTGAAAGTAATGGAAACTCAAACACTTGGTGTCACTGTTGCTCCACAAAAATAGATTTGAAGGGTACTTTATCTGACTGTGAAAAAAGGGGTATTCCTCAGGGTGGAAACTTAGAAGTAGACATTTTGGGTAATCGTGTCTCTAATTTTGATAATTTTCTACTGAAGTCAGTAGGACTGTGATGTGAGCTATAGCATTAAAGTGCCTAGCCACATGCTGCTCCAGCTTCAGTATAACAATAACAGATTTGTCATTCATGAAATGCATATGGGAGCACATCTGGTGTGTCCTGTGTGTGTTATTTATGACAGTCCAGATGTTGACATGGTACAACAGCTGAGAGAGGTAGATGTGCAATGATGGCATGCTATATATTGTAGGTTCGGTCAATGGATATGCCTTTAAAAGTGGCTTGCTTTTTTTAATGATCACCGATAGCCTGTCTCTTTGAATCATGGTTGTTAAAGTCTGTGTTGCTAACAATCTGGTTTCATTCTTTAACCTCTGAGTGCCTCATCCAGCTGGCACAAAAGAATCAAGAAAAGAAGAAAATTCAAAGTAAGGCTGACACACTCTCTGTTGTCTGAACTTTTCATCCGCAACAACCTGCACATGGGCATATCTGAGCCTTATTCAGATCACAGGTACAGCGAGAATTTTTTAACTGCCAGGCCTGTAAGTACAGTTTAAGGTGTAAAAATCACTCTGGTGTGTCAGATTCATTCAGCATCACCAACAATTTAGATTCTACTTGACTTGATTGATGCATTGAGTAGAATAGAATACAGTTTCTCCTCCAGCAATGCAGGCTCTAACAAGCTGTCAGTAGTAAAACCCTGATTTTCTTTCAGAAGATGCATGTGGCCACATTCTGCCCACAGTTACACCTGTTTAACCAAAATTGCTTTATATTATACAAGTGTAATTTAGCATAAGAATGTGGTAACAATCTGGAGTTGTTTTGACAGGTATTTTCCTATCATAGCCACTAATTTTAAATCATATTGCTAAATTTTGTAACATTCTATAGCACAAGCTGAAGTTAATGTAAGCTCAAGTCAATATAGTCATGTCAGTTTATAGAGATGCTAGGTATTATTAACATTATTTTACCCATGATGAGCTTGGCCACATTCATTCAAACATATCTAGGTGCCATAGGTTGAGTTGAAAGCAAACAAATGAATTAACAGCCAGGTGGCATTATAACCAATTCATAACTCTTGTAGGCCTGCTTTGTTAGAGTATGTCTACACTAAAAGGGTATTTCAAAATAAGTCATTTCAGAATAATAACTCCTGAAATCAAGTACCAGAGGGGTAGCCGTGTTAGTCTGGATCTGCAAAAGCGGCAAGGAGTCCTGTAGCACCTTATAGACTAAAAGATGTATTGGAGCATAAGCTTTCATGGGCAAAGACCCCCTTTGTCAGATGCACACATGCATCTGACAAAGGGGGTCTTTGCCCATGAAAGCTTATACTCCAATACATCTTTTAGTCTATAAGGAACTCTTGAAATAACTATTTTGAAATAGCGTGTCCACACTACAGAGAAGCCTCGAAATTAGTCCGAGGCAGGCTCCCCTGATGTGGATGTACTACCTCGATTTGGAGCCCCAGAAAGCACTGGGGAGTAATTACTTTGAATGGCCCTGGAGAGGAGCTATTTCAAAATAGCAGCAGTGAAGCGTCCACACTACTGCTATTTCCAAATGGCAATTTTGAAATAGGTGTTATCCCTTGTGAAATGAGGGTTTATTATTCCAGAATAAGAAGCCTGTTATTTTGAAATAATTTAAAATAACCTTGTTATTTCAAAATAACTGTAGCCTCTAGTACCTGAAGAAACAGACAAGTCATTTAAGATCGGGCGAACACTGTATAAGGAACAACAGGAGAGGAAGAGGGAGACAGTGGTATGAGTAAGGGGCAAGGCTCACAGGTACATAGTGAGTAGGACATGTAACCAGAAGAAATGAAAGGGAACTGGGATTGCCTGGCAGAAGTCTGATGTTTTGAGGATGGGTCTCAATGGTGTGGATCTTATCCAGTGTGCCTGGGGGAAGGGTGGCGTCAGTCAATAGTGGGATGTGTGGAAGAGATGAAGGGAAGAAAGACAAATAACCTGAGAAGATTTTTATAAGGCTGCACCTTTTGAAAATGGGTTTTTGAAAACAGGAGAATGCCTGGACCCTTGGCAGGAAGAGGAGGGAAAAGTGCATTCACTGTCTCTTGCTTCCATTTGATCTCAGTGGCTTCTCCAGTTTTTTTCATGGAGTGTCAGAGCACAGAAAGGGCCTGCTTGACTTTTTTGGCCTACACCCTCGCTAGGGACCCACCAATGAGTGACTTGGGGTAGGAGGTTCCAGTTCTGTGCAGGGCAGGTTGGAGCATACTCTGTTCACTATTGAATCCAGCAGTCTGAGTGCTGCTCAGCACCAGTGCCGGGTGTGTCCTTCTCTGTAGTGTGTATCAGGAATGAATTAGAATGTTTCATTCTTGTAAGTGATACTTTTTGAGTAAACATCCCCTGGGTTCCTGTGATGTGTAACTAATGGAGTGCTAAACTCTCAGGGCTGGTTTAAGACTCAGAAAGTACACGTGTTGCCAATCCATCATGTTCCTAATACTAATTAACATAGCAGGGACACAATAAAGCCCCAGAACTTGCACACATTACCCAGCTCAAGTTTCTGTTTTATAACAAACTCTCTATTGACCTAACAAAAACCCAGATTGGGAAAATGAGACATGGTCTCTTGTACCATTCAGCAAAAAGAAAAGATGCTGAATATCATTTATTATTCTTCATTATCGTTGTATATCGCAGAATAGAATTTTCAAGTCATGTACATTGAGTTACATTTTACAGACAGCATATGTAGTCCCCAAAAGCATTTGGGGATACCATTCCTTGCTGGGCTTGAGCCAGACCTAATATACACACAGAACTCCCATTAACTTCACTTCCACAGGAGCTTTGCATGTTTCAAGGGTCTGGTTCAGCTTCCGCAGAAATCAATAGGACTTTAGCTGTTGACTTTAATGGAGCAAAAATGCACGGCTGGGCCCATTGTATTATTCATGTCCTATTAGTAGTCTTGTTGCCGTTGGCTCCTTTTGAGTTCTTTTTATAATCAATTTTAAAATATCAAGCAGGTGGAAAAAGAAACAACAATATTTAGCAAAGGGATGGGTTTATGCTAGAGTTAGCACGTTTAAGAAGAATGGTTATTTTAGGAACTGTTATCAGGCCTGATTCACTACTGTGTTGCTCCTGTGTTATGCCAGTGGAAGTCCATCAATTTAAAAAGTTTCACTGATGTAGAACTGAAGTAAATTGGTGGCGAATCAAGCTCATTCTACACTTTTGGACATTTATACTATGCCAGTATGTAAATCTATTTGGTGAAATTCTGGCCCCATTGAAGTCAATAGAGGTGTTCCCATTGATTTCAATGAGGCTAGAATTTTTACCTTTGAAATTCTATAGTAGCTCTTGCTGAAGTCAGTGGAATTCATAGACCAACATCTGCAGAATTTTTTCCCCCAATTATTGCTGATCACTTTGAGTACTGCATGAGAAGCTGCTTCTTCCAGTCATCATTAAATGAGGTTTTCATTTGGTCAAAGGGTGATGTATCATAGAAGTTGCCATAATTACCACCCAGCAGCAAAACCTGGTGAGCCCAATCCTTAGGCCTTTACTCAGTCAATCAAAACTCCCACAGAAGTAAGGGGAAGTTTTCCTGAGAAAGAATCTCAGGATTTGGCTGAGTGTTTTTTTAAATATGTTTCAAAAGTATTTTCTTACCATTGTTTAAAAACACATGTACTTATTTACAGGAATACTGGGTATCCATGTAAAATACCCAGGGAGTATACAGGTCTCAGGTATTTGGTATCACCTGGAGAGTTTGCCTGAAGTTCAGTGGCCACATGTGCTTTTGTGTGCATTCATGATGAAATGTGTACCGCACCATCTGGGCACTGGAGCAGCTGCCCTAACACAGAACCTTCAAGAAGAGCAAGTTTAGGGCTTAGATCCTCAATGGTATTTAGGCTCCTATTTCAGTGGGAGTTAAGTGCCTAAATATCTTTGAATATCTGGGCCAAGAGCAGCTGGAACTCTTTTAGGTGGCCCCTCAAATCTTGTTGTGAACAATCTTGTTGGCAAATTGGACATTCTGAACACGGTGAAACTCTCAACAAGGCTTTGTCCTCTAAGAAGGGAAAACATCCATTAAATATGGACCCTATCCAGTGGGAGTCCTTCCACTGATGTCAGTGGATCTGGATTAAGCCCTGTAACCAACCATAGATCCGGTAAACTTTATGCATTATCTGAGTGGCTGGGCATGTTGTGTAACTGGTGGCAATTTGCTGACGTGTCAGATGTTAACTCACTGTCATTGTGCCTGGTATACTGTATGGTCTTAGACCAGTTTGTGGAATATTTTTTTCTATTCTTACAAATAAACCAAAATGTGGAAAAACACTGCAAGTCAATAATGCAATACGTTATGCAGCGCTGAATACACTGGGATCAAACTCTGTTCTTGGTAACACCTCTCCAGTCTCATTAAAGTTATTGAGATTGCAGGTGTGAGTCTGTGCACATTTCATGCAGGCCTTTTGTCCTAGATTTTCACCTGGAGTTGTGTATTTACAAATGCTTGCACACTTTTGAAGTGTAAGTAAAGCGTCTCTAAAAGATTACAGTATTTTTTGGTTACGTGCATTTTGTGCTTTTTTTTTTTTTTTTTTTTTTTAATATCACCACCACCAAAACAGGGCAAAGGAATGTGGCACATGCTTTGTTGCATTAGGATCAAACTGTTCAACATCTTGCAAGATGGGAACCTATGTTTAGAAATGACTGGTACACCCATTATGTGAGCTTTATTCAGGCTAGTCACTAGGCAGTTGCATAGGTGGAATAGAGGGAAAGGATACAAAGAACCTCTCCCCCCATCCCCCATTTTTCCTTTGCACATGGGCTTGCCAGAAGCACAATGGGGAGCACAGCCCTTACTCCCTCCTAGGGCAGAACAATGGTTTCATTTTGCTCCTGCCCCTTTCAGGCCTATCTCCCACTGGGCATGAGGTGAGTAGTGGGCTGTGCATGCCTGATGAGTGGGGCAATGGACAGGCCAATGTGCACTACCTAGAGGTCCCCAAAAGCAATCTTGATGGAATCAGCCAGAACTTCCCACTGCAGACTGGTTTCTGCACCTCTGCCCCACACTCTTTGGAGCCTCTCATGACTCTTTCAGCAGATGCTAGCTCCGTATTGGAAAACAAGGCAAATTGGAAGATTCACAGTCTGAAAGGCCCACAGGAGAGCTAATTATGGGTTAAAACATGACCAAACGTGGTCAGCAAAATGTGCAGCAATGGAAATTGCCCCACAAACACTAGGTAGAATCTTCTGGAAAGAGGCCCCAAACAGCAAGGTACTTCAGTGCCGACTTTAAGCATGGGAGGAGTCTCATTGACTCCACATAGGACTCTGTGTCCTCCCCCCCCTAAGCTCTTCTGGCCTTCAAACAATCCTCCAGCCTCACCAAGCTCATCATCAGAAGCAAGTTCCCCACAGATCAGGACACCAACTCAAAGCAGCCCCAGGCTCTGATAGACCAACGGAAGCAAAACCTGCAGACATATCTCCACTGGTACAATGATCAATATTGGCCACACACAACTTTCAAGATCCAGCAGTCTTGCACGTACTATAACAACAGGGCATGTACCTCATCCAGTGAATCATATGCCCCAACAACAACAATGTGGGTGAAACCAGACAATTATGGCCTCAGATGAATTCACAGAGTAAAATGATGAAAGACATAAACACCCTGTTCTTGGTGGGCATCTGTGATCACTCAGCATCTGACCGCTCAGTCTTCATCTTCAGAGGAAACCTGGTGTGACGTAGTGTGAGTGACCCCCACTGGCTGCTACCTGCAGCACGGCCCA
>JANRFK010004149.1:91256463-91318357 GCA_030068395.1 Apalone spinifera
AAAGTTGTGGATTATAGAGTCTAGAATTTATTTCCTTTCATATTGAATAGGGGGAAAGGTTTACTAAAAGCCAAGAGGGTATGGGACCGAAAAAGGTTGGGAACCCCTGCTCTAGTGTTTAATATCATCTCTTTCCTTTGGTTTCCAGGGTTCTGCTCTTTATCAGTGGGGGAATGGTATAGGCGAATAAAGAAGTAACCCAGGAAAACATAAATGTATAAAATCGCCATCCTATTAATAGCAGACAAAACTGAAAGCCAGTCTGCAGTATGGTCTCCGTAGCTCCCGTCCTGTGGCTCGTTTAGGGGTTATATCCACGCTGATCTTGCCATTCCTTGGCTGCTCTGATCAGTTCACCCTGGGAAAGGGCTCTAAAAGCAGCCAGTGGCGCTGCTGACCCACAACGATGTCCCTGTGCTTGGGACATCGTTTCTCTCCTGTGCAGGACGCTCGCCCGTGACTAACAAGAGCAACCACCCGCTCCCAGAGCTGGTTCCGCTCTCCATGCCTGATGGGCTGCGCTAATGCGCGCAGCATGTTTTAGCGCAGTCCGCTCGTCCAGCGCTGCGGATCGGAGCCTGCACTCGGGCAGCCCCTGGCAGCGTTGGCCAAAGGGAGCGAGCGAGGCTGCGGGCAGGGAGAGAGGGCCAATTTGTTTCAGATTAACTGGTAACATCTCTGGCCAAACAAGCCGCGGGGATCGCTAGCGTTTGGCAATGTAATCTGCTTGCGGCCGGGAGAAGAAAGGGCAGGATCAAAGCATTCTTCCCGTGGAAATTGCCCTCGGGGTTGCCGTTTAGTTAGCCTGCCCTGACCTTGCCAATAAATTTCCCGGGAAAGAAGAGAGGAGGCCGGCGGAGGCGGGGAGGGATGAAGGGGACAGCAGCGCTTGCACCTGCAGCCCGCCCATCTCCTCCACGTGTTAGATCAGTGCGGAGCAACCCCGCCCTGCTGGCTCCAGCCCGGGGCAACAAGAGGCGACGATTTCAAAGAGGGTTTCTCATCGGAGTCTTTCAAAAACTCTTGTCGTCCCCCATCCCCGGAGGACTCTCAGCGCAGCCCCTCTACACCCAAGAACCAGAGCTGGAGATGAGTGATATGAAGTCACCTTCTTCTCGCCCCTAGTTTGCTGCGGCCGACCCATTATTAGGAGTAGGTGCCGATTACCAATGGCACAAAAGAGTGGCCACTCACTAGATCCCGTTGTTCTAAAACCATACAGAGAAGCAGGGTTCTCATCAGAGCAGGAAGGACAGGTATGGGGGGTTGGGCTCGGGTCGTATTAAAACCACCATCTCCTACAACTGTGGGCTTAAAATGCCACGCAGAAGAGCGAAACCCGCAGTAAGGGGCCAAGCATCTTGTCAAGTAAACGTACCCATTCCCGGCTGCTTTGGCTCTCGTTCAGGTATCTGGGCTAGGAAAGGCTGGCCAGGCATGTTAAACCTCAGACCTTCAAACTCGCCAATGAGGGGAGCAGAATTGTTTCTCCTTGAAGCGCCGGTTTCCCATAGACAGGAGGAGCAAAGAACTCTAAGGAGCACGTTAAGATCCAAGGAGAAGACGGAATAATCTTTCTCGTGCTCCCTGCCTCCGGCTGACGTCACCATAGATGGCACTTCTCCTGCTGGTCATCTTTCTGCTCATGCACCCCACAAGCCATACCACTGTGTATATTGCATAGGACCCATAACTGGCTATTAGGAAGAGCGCTCGTTCTAGAAAGGCAGTCCCCATCTATTCCCCCAAGAGACAGATATGATCGATTACTGATATTTTGGGATCCCACAGGGGTAGCGTGTTAGTCTGTCACTTCAAAAACAAGAAGGGGTTCTGTGGCACCTTAGGGACTGTCCAAAATATACATAGAATCATGAGCTCGCGAGGGCAAAACCCACTTCGTCGGATGACCAGAACTCTAGGAAGTTGTTGATGTCTAGGATGCTGGCCTGCAGGTGTGCGTGGCTAGCCCGGAATATTAGCTCGGAGGCTGTGACAGTGCTCACGTCCAGGATCCGTTTGGGAGTCAAGGATAAGGGGGTGGATGCTGCACTCAAGAGTAACCCCAAAGATTGCAAGCCAGTCTTACTGAAAAGGAGTGACATTTCTTCGGCGAGCTTCCTGGCTTGGGGAACCAGCCTAGGAATGCCTCAGCTGTCAGAATCCTTTGTTGCTTCATCGCTTTTATTGCAACATTTTTTCCCCTAGAAAAATGCTCGGCGTGACCAACATTCCTGTGTCAAACAATCGGTTAGCCAGTCTGTCGTCCGCGTGTCTACTTGAGATGTAGAGTGTACTTCAGATGCAGTGTACAAAGCCTAATAGCGGCGAGATAAATATTTGACCGATTAATTGAATCAGTTTGTCAGAGAAGACAGCGTAACCTATACAAATACGCTTGGAGTATCCTGGAAAATAATAATAAAAAGCAAAATATTTTTAACGTTTTTGTAATATGACTTCGTCGATATGTTTTAAATATTTTTGCTGCTGCCTTGCCTATATGTCACAAGTACTGCTGATGCAATATGTACGATTAAACATATTACTAATCCGAGGGAATGTATGAGCTTTAAACAAGTAAAACACTAAGATAAACAATATACTGCTACATGCTAGATTGACTGGGCAATTGGATGTTCAAGGGAATTAAATACGGTGTTTTCAGAAAATATTTTATTCTATTGAGTTGCTAGACGCCGCGTAGAGAGGAACCAGGGGACTGATCTTGCATTCCTCATTAGGCAAACTCTCACTGACATCAGCTGGAATAAAGCAAGTAGGGTCTGGTATACATTATCATTGTGGCCGCTAATGTTAGAGGAAGTGTTATACATAAGACCAATGCATCTGTGCTCCATGGAGTTGGGGCAGAGATAAATCTAATCCAACAGATGGAAAATGAGATGAAAGTAGGAACCGTGATTTGTAATTCTGTGTTGCCATTCAAGCTAGCCCAAGATTTCTTCGGTTGAGCGGGAGCGGTTCCGATTTGCTTTATAATAAAAACAACCTGAAGGAAAGGCTGTACCTCTGCCCACCAGCTTGATCTTGAGTGCTCAGGCATCAGAAATAGGAGGTGGCTCCTTAATGGAGATCTTGTAGGATCATATGCTTGGGATGAGGAGCATACGTTTTTCAAATTCCTCTTTTTGAAAGGACAGGATAAGGAGAAGCATCCAGTTATTATGGTGATGAGGACCATATAAGGTTCATAAAATAGATTTGGAAGGGTGGATCGGAGTCACAAACAGCGTCAGAAAAGCCTAAACAGAGGTAGATAGATAATGGAGACAAAAAGGAGATTCAACGAAACTTGAGGTCATTTAGGTTCAGGCTATGAATGTGTAAACAAGGGATTCTTATTTACACGACTTCATGTTTCTCATAGATGAATCGAATCAGAAAGCAGGATCACAGTTACATTTGTAATGTAAGGGGGGTAGGCAAAGAGAGAAGCGCAAATGCCCTGCCGAAACTGAACACAAACAACAGCTAAGAAGAAAGTTATACAAACACGCTTTAAAATCATGACTGTGTTTCACAGATCCCCGCGGATAAAGTAAACATTAGGCGAACTGTTTTGTAATTTACTATTGAGACTAAGAATTTTACTTCGTAATTTGGTATCGGTTTACAAGCAAAAGGGACTTCTGTTTCCTAACCTAACAGGTCCTTTGTCACGCCTGTCCCTTTTAAGAGGAACCCCAAGGGGGAAAGTGAAATTCCTTGGGTATTTGCCTTTTAGTCATGCTTATAAGTCAAACAGTAGCCCGCGTCTCTTTTTGGATGAATAATATCAACCATCAGGAGATGCACTCCTGCCCCCAGTCCTCTTTACATAACACTCAAAGGTGCTGCGGGTCAAAGAGGACAAATGTTCTTGAAGCTCGGTGCGTTTGATGTTAAAGGGCGGCGGGGGAGCTACTGACACCTACTGCACTAGCCACAGAGGGTGGGTGGGTGAGCTCGAAATGGTCCGCAAAGCTAATATTGACAAAACCGCCGAGGAGTTCATTGAATGGCACAGAAGCAATCCACTGGGAGCAAAGGTTCTGGCGACACAATTGGAATCGAGGCGAGCCTGGGGGCGAGGGAATAATCCTCGCCCCCGGGTTCTAGAGCGAGTCCTATTTAAAAGCCGGGCGATCAGTCCGTCCGAACTTGGCAGTCTTTACTGAAGCAACAATACCACGGGTGCCATCATGGACAAAGGTTTGATCGGGCCTCTTGGAGGGAATCCGGCCTCTTTTTGTTTGAAAAGCTCTTGGAAGTGGGTATTGATGTCAATGCACTGACATCCCCAATTCCAAACTCCAGTTTTTCCAAACCTAAATGCATGCAGGAGATTTTTTTTAACCAGTAAATGGTGAATTGGGAAGAGTGAGAGGCGTATTGCACACGAATCAGTTCAATCAGCTAAACAAACAAATCTCCGTCCGTCCCCACCAAAAACCATAGCATCATAAACCAGCTGCCCAGAGAATTCTTACGCTCTGTTCAGTTAGGGCTACAGGGTGCCAAGAACGCTGAGTAGTATGCCGGGTGGGAGAAAGCTTGTGTCGCATGGAGAGAAAATGAGCAAGTCTGAAGGCGCTCAGAGCTCGCGGAGGGGAAATCGTGGGCCCATCAAAATCACTGGGACTTTTTTCATTGACTTCAATGAGGCCAAGATGTCATTCAGATTTTCCCTACATGGAGGTAGAAACCTCAGGGGCTGGCAGGCTGATGAAGGGCAATGACATTTATTTCCTTCGAGTCGCCATCAGATGAGCCCATGAAATGGTTCTTTCAGGCCCTGGCTCATTCATAACTAAGCCACCCCCTGCCATGTGGTTAAGGTGGGGAGTCAATCTTCAGCATCCTGTCGCGAATAAGACACAAGGGTAAACTGCAGAATTCAGTCCAGTAACAGCTTGCTTGGCCCTGTCCCAGGACTTTCTGTTGCTCGGTCCAATAGCCAGACACCTCCGCTGCACACCGGGAAAGCATAGCTACATATTGAGAAATAAGGGTTTAGAAACGAACCCCATCTGAAGAAGTGGGCTGTGCCCACGAAAGCTCATACCATCTACATATTTTGTTAGTCTTTAAAGTGCTACTTGACTATTTGTTGTTTTTTAAGTTTTCCCCATAGATACTGATGGGGCGTATTATTGGGACCGATCCATTCTGTCCGGGGTTGTTTTAACCCCTGATGAGAAAAAGGAGCCTGTGGGAATGTGAGCAGGAGAGTTTTTGCCTTGGATTTAAAACTAACATTAGGGCCTGGTTGTTCAGGGGATTTTTGCCCCTGGGCAGGATCGGATCCCTTGCGGGAGAACAGGCTTCCTGCCCAAGGGTTTTCACGAGGCAACACTGGCCAGAGATGGCTCCGCTCAGTTTGCGGCTCGGGTCTAACTGGAAAGGGCAGTCCTGATTTCGGCAGCTGAGGTTGATTTCCCCGGGTGAGGCGTTTACAGTACACAGACTCCTACTGACGGGAACTGTTTTCACTGTAGATAACAATTATTTAAAGTCAATCGCATCCAGGGAACACTCACTTTTAATTTGTTTATTTTGAGTTTATAGAACAAGCTCCTCCACCTCAAGTTAACTCGGTCCCGCTGACAGATTTCTATACTTTGTTCTCTGACGCGTATACAAAACTGATGCTGTGATTGCTTTAAAATATTTGAAACGATCCGACCAGCGATTGCTTTTTATAATCGTTTGGTGCATGTGCCTCTAACCTGAACACAGCTATGAGAAGAACATACAGTTCCTCCCTCCCTCCCCCGAAAAAGGCAACTTAGGTGACGCTTTAAATATCTCCGGGTGACTCCATTAGCTTGACAATGTCTTGGCTTGACATTTATATTTTACCTATCTGCTAAACAAAAGCTAATTTAGAGCGATGCTTCTCTTGTAAATTCATGCTTTCGCTCTTGTTGATACCCTTGGATTTTCTTCCCCGCCCTTTCCAAGATGGAAAGACATAAACTTAGGGAGAAGTTGCTTCTTCTTTCTCCGGGCGCAGATGTATAGTTGTTCCCCTAAAGAGGACTAAAGATGACGGAGATGAGAAGTTATCTGGTCTTGCCTGAGGCCAGCGCCAGGCGGACAGGGGAACCGCTAGCTCGCTGAGCTTGAACGTTCCAGTGCGAACCTCCAAACACATTTCACAATCTAAACAATCATCCGTACACCATAAAAAGAGATGCAGAAATCTAAGGAAAGAAACAAACAAACCCGGATCGACTTGACTCATTGGGGTTTCAAAGCCCTACTTAACAAGGCCAAGTTTCTGATATATCTAATGCAGATGTTGACTGTATACGCGCAGTTGGTATATGTATAAATGATATGGTACGCGTGTGTACTTATATTATATAAGAAAATATATTACAGTATGCATACACACAATATAAAGCGGAATATTTATCATAGTATTTATATAACAATTAATCAGAGTCTTGAAAAATGACGATATAGATTAAAATATTCGCAATCAGCTCAATGTTGGAGAGATTGATTCTGTACATTTTTTCCCTGGTCACTTCGTGTGTGAAAGTAACGTTTGGATACCCTGACACCCAGGATAACCCAGATTTTGATGTTCTGACTTTCTCTCAGCTTCCCACTCTTATCTTGCGAAGGAATTACACTATAAAACATACCTGACACAACTGAAACGATTAATCAGGACTATGAGATTTGTTGGGGAATATTATTGTTGTGACAATTAAAGGAAGAAAACGTTCAACATAAATGCACAGTATAACTGCCCTTTAATCATAATCAATTATTATGATTCATAATAAAACAGGGTTCGGTTCCATTTTCTGATTTTTAAAAGGCCATTACCAATTGTACTTGATGAAGCTACAAAAAAATCCTAACTACATAAGGAAAACGTGGTATTGTTTTGGATATTTTAAATTGGCTTTAATCTTAATGGCCGCACTGCTTATAAAGCGACAGTTTTATTTCCCGGCGCCTTTTATTGTATTATTTTATAAGCATTACGCTGGCTGTGATTTTCCTCTCTTTTGACCTCAAGCAAAATCTCCCTCTCCCCATGTGTTTACAATACAGGGGGACATCCAGTGTTTGCAGGTCTGAAGGATAAACAGTGGCTCCCCCGCACCGCTCGCGTCGCAGAGGCTTGCCACTCTAGTGTCATCAGCAGCTGGCAGACCCCGCCAGAGGCGGAGAGTCGAGAGAAGAGGGAGGGACTCGATGGCCCGTACCGCCAATCAGAGCGCTCTCCGCCCAGCAACTCACCAATCAGCGGTCCGGGCGCCCCAGCGCTGAAGCGGATAATACAGTGAGGCGAGGCGGCTTGGGCACTGCGCGGAGGGGAGCAGAGAGGCGGGCGCTGGCGCTGGGCAGTGCGCGTAGGCCTGGGGGTCTGGTGGCAAACGCACGCTAGTGCCCCTTGCCTGTCTCCCTCCCTCAAGCCTGACTAACCAACACACCAGCTTAGTCCAGCGGTCGCAGGGCGGCGGGCGCCGTGTCCCAGCTGTGGGAGTAGCTGCCCACCGAGTGGCGATGTGTCGGGGCTGGTGAGGAGCTGCGGTTCCCCTGGGCTCTGTGCTACCAGCCGCCCCCCGCCGCCCCGCGGTTCGGTGAGAGCCCGCGGGGCTGAATGCAGCCTGCTCCTGCGCCCGGCCTCGGGCTCTGAACTTCGGTAAGTGCAAAACCCCGGACGTGGGGCTGTGGGGGCTAGGGTGGGAAGAGGCGAAGGAACCTGCCTGCAGTGCAAGCTCTGCCTGGATGCAACTGGCCCCCCATCACTTAGGGACACTCTCGGTGAAGGGGCTCGGGCGTTTGTGTTCTCTGGCGGAGCGTGTACTTTGGCAATGAAATCATTTAACTGCAAAGTTTTCCTATAGATTCCGGTCATTTAACTGCAAAGTTTCCCTATAGATTCAGTCAAAGTCATTTAACTGCAAACTTTACCTATAGATTCAAGTCATTTAACTGTAAAGTTCTCCTACAGAGTCAGGTCATTTAACTGTAAAGTTTCCCTATAGATTCAGTCAAAGCCATTTAACTGCAAACTTTCCCTATAGATTCAGTTAAAGCCTTACACAACAGAGAAAAAAATCAGAAAAACTGGTCGGTCCTTGGCAGCCCTTGCTGCGCTTAACCTACCGGAATGAGGATCCTTGGAAATCCGCTCTAGTTTTTTCCATGATGATCCTGCATTCGTTGGATGAGCAATATCCCCTTGGCGTTTTGAATGTTCAAAGAATGCAGGTCTCAGAGAGGCAGTAGCCCTGTTAAGTCTGTAACTTTTTAAAAACAAGGAGTAATCTTGTGGCAGCTTAGAGAGTAACACAAATATATATAGTACCATGAGCTTGGTTGGGGCTCTACATTGTCAGTCTCCCCAAAACAGAAGGATGCAGGCCGGGCTCTATAGATAGCTAAAAGAGACAGCTGAGACTAATGCAGAGAGCCCGGTGTGGATACAAAATTGTATCTACAGTGATCTGTATTTACAGATCTGTATCTACAGTGATCTGCGGACCTGTGGCTATAAAGCAGGTGGCCGCAGGTCTGCAGGGTTCTAGATACACACCGGGCTGCAGTTAGTGTGGCTACTTGTGAGTATAAAGGGTCTGTCCAGGGATTTGCAGCGCTCTAGTGATGCGCATGGCTCAGAGACATCAACCTCCAGCAGCTGGCAATATGCAACAAGGCAGAGGCGTGGGGGTGTTTCTGCGACATCCCTAGAGCCCTGAAGAGGGAGTGTCGGAAGGGGAGCATGCATGCCGCGGAGCTGTGCGGCGTGCCCTGTGGCCCCTCAGCGTGTAGTGAGCTGTGAGCCATGTGGCAACGCGCGCAAAGAGGCGGTGCGTGTGACCTGCTGGGGGTGCAGCCCCCCGCACGGCCACACACCCTTGCGTGTGCCGGGTGGGGGAGGGGAGCGTGGCTAGCCCTTGGGCGGGCGCAGCGTGGGAGCGAGCCCCGGGCACGTGGCGGCAGGGCCTGCGTCCCGGCGGGCTGCTAAGGGCAGCGCGTGGCGGGTTGTGTCTTGCAGCGCGGCGCGGCGGACCCAGGCGCGGCCATGGCCGAGGGGCAGGCGGCCGCCGGGGCGGACTGGGAGATCGACGTGGAGAGCCTGGAGCTGGAGGAGGGCGAGGAGCCGCTCGGGGCCCGCCCGCTGCAGGAGGACGAGGAGGACGACGAGGAGGACGAAGAGGACGCGGACGAGGAAGGGGCGGCCCCGCGGGCCCCCAGCCCGGCCAAGCCGCAGCCGGCGGAGCGGGGCAGCGGAGGGGAGCAGCGCAAGCTGAGCCGGACCCCCAAGTGCGCGCGCTGCCGCAACCACGGCGTGGTGTCCTGCCTGAAGGGCCACAAGCGCTTCTGCCGCTGGCGGGACTGCCAGTGCGCCAACTGCCTGCTGGTGGTGGAGAGGCAGCGCGTCATGGCAGCGCAGGTGGCGCTCCGGAGGCAGCAGGCCACGGAGGTGAGGAGAGGGGGCAGCCCCCCGCACGGCCACACACACCCTTGCGTGTGCCGGGTGGGGGAGGGGTGCGCGGCAAGCCCTTGGGCGGGCGCAGCGTGGGAGCGAGCCCCGGGCACGTGGCAGAGGCGTGGGGGTGTTTCTCCCGCAGGGGGGGCTGCAATGCGGGCCGCTCCCCCCCGTACAGACTATGCGGGGTGGCCTGCAGACCCGCGGCCCCTTCTAACGACGGCTGCAGGCTTCTTACGGGCCACACGAGCAAGCCGAGGGTGGCGCCTGTGTCATCCTGGCGGGGGGGGCAGTGATCGCTGCCCCTGCTGGACGCGGCTGGAAAGGGTCCGGGTAGATTGTGCCCTGGAGCCCGGTGGATGGTCGCTGTTGCCCAGGCAGTTAAGAGCTGTCAGATTGGCAGCTGGGTCCCTTAGAAAAGTGAACGGGACCGGGCAGATCGCAGGGAGGGGGAGGCCGCTCGCCCCGGGAGAGGGGCGCGCTTGTTTCAAAAGGAGGACACACACGAACTACAGATATAAAAATCTAGCGTGGAGGCGGCACTCCCGTGTGGTTGCGTGCACGCCGGGTGGCAGAGATCCTAGCCCCGGCTCCTCTCCTGGGAAGCGGCGGCTTTCCAGAAACTATAGCAACCTTGGGCTTGAACCCCAGCCCCGAACTTCTGTAAGGAGGCAGGGAGAGCAGCTCTGGGGTTTGAATCACGTACGAAGATGCAGCGAACCGCTGGCTAGTACTAACCATCGCGCAGCGAGATTTTCAGACACTGAAACCCAGGGGTGAAACTAACAGAACGCTGAAGATTTCTCCCCTGCCGGTCTGTAGTTTGCAGCGGCACCGAAGGGTTCACATAATCTGTCTGATATTATTCGTAGTGATTTGAAGGGGTGGTGCCGATGGGTAATTACTAACATTGGACCTAGCGCCTTCTGTCACCCCATGCTTCAGATACAAGTGTAAGCGACGCGTTTTGTTACATTGGGCGAAATTGTAAGGGGCGGTGGGATTCACCAAAAGGGAAGCGAGAAGGGAATGTGCGGTCTCCATTAATTCGTTACCTTTATGGGATCGTTGCTAACGAAGAGCTTCTATAAAATCTATTCGCCAAAATATATTCCAGCATTGTCATTCCCGTCTTTATCACCTGCTCCCCCTTCCCCCGAACATTTCCTACGATTTTGCAACAATTGGTTTTCAGGATTTTTTCATTATTATTTTAAACGCGGCCTTTTGTTCCATGCGCTCTCAGGGCTCTAGCGATCGGCTCAGATCCAAGGAAAATCTGTTTCCTCCTTTTGCAACACGCGAAGTGACATTTTGTTTCTTTGGTATTCATTGTTTGGAAACGAGTAGAGCAGAAAACAAAATTTCCTCAAGGAAGAAAACGACCATTGTCCTTCTGCGTATTGATAGCTTTTTTCTCTCTCTTGCTAGGATAAGAAGGGTCTAACAGGGAAACAGGCTAATTTTGAGCGCAAAACAGTCTACCAGAGGCCTGTCAGGGCTCCCAGCTTGTTGGCCAAAAGCATTTTGGAAGGTAAAACTCTCTGCATTCTGATCTTTCTGAGCTACAGACATCTGAACTATAGGAGCTTTTGAAACACCTACTCAGATTTCCATGTGCTATATGTCTCAGAAAACAAAGGGTTTTTTTTTAGCATTATGCAAGACAATCTAAATTAACAAAAATGTTTAATAGCTTCCTCTTACAGAAAATCTCAGGATCTACGCTATCTGTGCAAATTAAAGGTTAAAGAATTCTCTCTGTTTTAGAAAAAATTCTTATAGCAGAATTAAGAAAAAAAGGCTAAGCTAAATATTATGCAACAAGTTAGAAACACAAACACTAATTCTAATAATTATTTACTAATATAATTTAAACTAAAGGGAACATGATTATATTGAAGACTTTTTTCTTACCCTGCAATACACAGGGAGGTATCAATAAGCATGATGTACTGTTGCCTCAAAACCCTGTACATCAGGAATATATTTTAAAATTTTGGACTCTAGGAAAGAATGGTTTTAGAACATAAAATTGTTTCCCTTTCACATGAGAACCTCCCAATACATTTTCTTCTATGTTTATTTGCTTTTGGGTTGGGATGGTGAGGGAAGAAATATGATTAGGCTGCTTGCTATGAAACAATTGCACCAAAGGATTCTAGAAATAATAAATTTAAATTTATGATAATTTTGGTGTAAAAATGTATGTAGGTAAATAACTAGCTGGCAGTGACTGGCAGCAAAGATTTTATTCTTGTTTAATTTTATTTGTAAATGAGTACAGTGAACTTGACCTTTAGTAAATACAAAACATAATGGACTCTTTAAATTAATTTGATATACATTTTTTGCTGCCAGAAATATTATTTACAGTACAATGTCATTTTAAGGTAAATTGTATTAAATACATGTTTTAAAGGGCTAATTCTTACTTTTTTCCCCCAATATCCAACTTATGCTAACAATTTGTTTATATGGCCATTTTGGTTATTCTCCAAGGGTGCATCTACCCAGCACCTTAAACTCTAAATAATATACGCAATTTGCGCTATGCAAATCGTGTGTCTTATTTCAAATCTATTTCGAAATAGCTTATTTAGAAAGGTGGTGTGTCTACTAGGTGCCAAATTTCAAAATAACATGCTGTTTTGAGACATCCCTTAACCCTTGTGGAGCAAGGTTTACCGGGATGCTGAAATAATGTGCCCGTTATTTCAAAAAATATTTTGAAATAACGGGTGGCTTGTGTAGACGCAAGGTAGCTATTTCGGCATACTGGTGGTATCCCGAAATAGCTATGCAGTTTAGATGTACCCCAAGTGATTAGAAATTAGAAAAGAGATATGAAAATGATAATGTCCAGTTCTATTAACTGTTGCTTTCTCTTTGCCTGCATAATTTAGAAAGAAAGTTTGGCCAGATAAGAACTCTCTTTCCAGGTTACTTTCTTCTGCAATTCATTCTTTTAAAAAGAATCTCTTCTGCATTCTTTTCCCTAATCTATCTTAACTTTCTTTTTCTTTTCTCCTAGCACTCCTTGGATTTTTCTACCCTCTGTAACAATGTGTTACAGATAATGATTCATCTTTAGAAAATAGAAATGGCATCAGCTATAGGTATAGATATCTTTTTTGGCACTGGGGAAACCAGCGTGAGATGAATGGGAATCAAAGTGGGCTAAATCTTGCTCTCCTTACTCATGTAAGTAGTTCCATTAACTTCAATGGGATTACTTGTCTGGGTAGAGCAAACAGGATTGGGCCCAGTATATTATATAAAGTGAATCTAATTAATGTGGTCTCCTAATTGAAAATCCTGCAATTTTAAGTAACTTGTATTTTTTCTTTAATTTTGAGAAAGTAAAAAAACCTAAATATTTTACATTTTTTACTTAAAAAATATTTTTAAATGGAGAAATGAAATTCCAGCATAACAAGTAACCCAGAGGAGTAAATCCTGCCCATGTTGGGTCCAATCTGACTGCCATTGACCTCAGTAGGAGTTGGATTGGGCCCTGTATGTAAGTAATCCTGTTGTCTTCACCAGAACGACTTACCTGAGTAAAATGAGCTGGAATTGGCCCTCTTTATGCTGGAAGCATAAATACTACATGGGCTTGACTGTGCAACATGCTGAGGACTTCCAGCAAAGTGACTTTCTTGGGAGTTGAGGGCATTCAGGATTTTGGAGGAAATGCTCAGGTCCTTGCAGGATTGAGCTCCCAATTAGCATTCCTGTCCTTTTCCAAACACGACAGCTAGGTGATCCTGTTTTAGTTACTTTAATGTATTCATATCCATAACTTATTGTTTTAGGTTATCGCCCCATGCCGGCAGATCCTTACCTTGGAGGGAATTCACCTTTGCCAACCCCCGTAAGTGACAGGATGAGAAAAAGACGGGCCTTTGCTGATAAAGAGCTGGAGAACATTATGCTAGAGAGAGAATATAAAGAAAGGGAGATGATGGAAGCCACTCAAGCTGCTGCCCTTTTCCTGCCTAACCATATGGTGCATGGAACTGAATACAATTCCTACAAAAATGCCTTTAACCCTGCTCAGGTTGAAGCTCCTAACAAGGAGTTTTGCAATTTCTTACCAACTTGCCTTGACCTAACCATGCAGTATTCAGGATCTGGAAATATGGAACTGATTTCTTCAAATGTCAGTGTAGCCACTACGTACAGGCAATACCCCTTGTCCTCCAGATTATTGGTGTGGCCAAAACGTGGCCCCATTAGTGACACTTTTCTCTACCAGCAATGCCTACTGAATGCTACTGCAGTCCAAGCTCTCAAACCTGGGGCAGCCTGGACTTCCAAGACATCACAAGGCCAGGACTGTGTAAATTCAGAGCATGACATGATGTCACCGAAAACAGAAAATTCACTTGTGCTTTCCCATGCTCGAGAAATCCAGTGCATCCCGCAGGAGGCTCGTGAGAGGTCAGCTTTCTCTCCTCCCAAAAAGACTTTTCCACAAATTTCTGAGAAGGATTCTCTGGCTTCTCAAGAACATGTCTTAAGCAAGATCAGCAAAGAAAATGCCAAGCTCCCACAAGCACTCAAGTACAATCAGTTCCACTCATTTTTACAGCAAACATTTCATGACAAATCAGGGCCTGAGTTAAAAACATCATTAGTAAAAGAGAGCTTTGAAGAGGCATCTAAGAAATACAGAGAGTACTCCATCAGAGAGAACCAAAAGTACAAATTTACAATAGACAGATACTCAAAAGACCTTTTTGGGGCCAAACAAGCTACAACAAAACTCTCAGTAAATGAGCCTCTATCGTTTTCAGTTGAATCAATCCTTAAACGACCCTCTTCTGCCGTTACCAATGTTTCTCAGTAACTGCATCTCAAATGTACAGTGTAAATGCTTACTATCAGCAGAGTTCCTACCACTTGCCTGTTCTCTCCAAAGATTTGTGCAAAGGAATTTATTATCTAAAAGGTGATTTAAAATAAATGTGTACATAAATATGCATGTTTTCGGTCATGAAAATAAATATTTAAAATTTGAAAATGAAAAAACTGTACATGTGCACACTGTAAAATGTAGGTTTTGTAGAGCACTTCAAACATTACAATAAAATGAGGTAACTTATGAACATACCTGTTCTTTGCAAAGCCAAGAGGACATTATCACTTTTGCCCTCCACATCTCTCCCTCCTCAGAAAGGGTATCCACTCACTTGCAGAACATGCATAAGCTACTGTTTCTATTATGGAGCATAAGCTATTATTGTTTGCTATGCCAGAGTAACCCATCTCTGCCTTGTACTTATACACAGTTCACAGAACAGACAACAACAGCAGTGCCAATTTACCTGCTAATATTCATCAAAGTCATCTTTTAATTGATTTCAATTGGCTTTGGATCAGGCTCCAACTGTCAGTGCAGTTCTGTTGTGTTAAACTCCTGGGAAGGAGGAGCAGTTTATTCTTCTCTGTTGAGACTGCCATCATTCAAACAGGGCATTAATAGAAAAGTTTTGATATGTGGAGACAGGTACAAGGGGAAGGAAGATGGAAGAATCCCAAAGTGCAGTGACTCTTAAGTGCTTGTAGATAAAGGTGTGTTGCTGTGTCAAATGGGCATTAAAATCCCACTCAAATGTTTTGCTGTCTTGTAATATATCATTTCCTAAAACTTTTCAGTTTTAAAAATCACAAGCTGGACTAGATATTGGTGTCACCTTCAATGAAATGAACTTTGGGGTATAAAAAGTTGCATAGAATAATAGCTACCAAAAGTAAAATTAAGGTATAAAATTACGAGGAGATACGATTGCTTTGAGTCCCTTTTGTAGGCACTGGAAAGAACATGAGGCTAATAGACAGAGTTTACCTCAGCCTGAAGTCTCCCTCAGGTTGTGGAAAACTTTACCTATTAACTTTGAATCTGAATTTGACACTTTTTCCTGTTTTTTTATTTTGCTATTTTTTTCTATTGTCAGCTTAACAGAACTAACTTTTGTTTTGCTTCTTTCTATATACACTTATTTTAATCCTATCAGTGTGTTTACATAGCCTTAGGTGATACAAAAGATCTTTAGTAGCTGGATGAACAAGTTGCAGTGGATGGATTAGGTTACAAATTCTGAGTAATGAGCAATTTTTGTGAATTCATTCATTATTCAGAAGTGTTTGATAATTGCTTTTTCCTGAGCAGATCTCAGTCCATGAATTGCCAATGAACTGCCTACTATGAGTCTATATTTGATATTTGAGTTGTTAAAGTAGTGTTAGCTAAATCACATCAGACTGTTTCTGTTCCCTGATTGGATGATCTAACATTCATAAACTTCTTCTGTGTAGCTATCTTCAGGTTTTATGCTGTTGCCTATCACTTGAGTTCCTCTTTCTATGTAAAATCAGTAGGAACAGCAAAGTCTGCCTTTTCCTGAAACAAATTTCACTGAATAATACAAATGAATGTTTTGTGATTTAACAAAGCTTCGCTGCTGGTTCAAAATTCACTTTCCACGAACATTCATGGAAATAACACTTTTCCTGTGTGATTATTAAATAAAAAGGGATGTGAACTCAATAAAAACAAAATTATATTTGAAGGTAATTGAAATATTCGGAACTGCTTTTTCAGACTCTGTCCCTGATCCAACTCCCATTTAGTCCATGGAAAGACTACCACTATCTTAAATGGGAATTGGAGCAAGCCTTATTTGCCTAGATCTTGTCCCTAGCTATCCATGGATCTATATTCACTCTGTATCATACCAATCTGACAGCTTTTGTCTGTGTATAAGGCTAATGAAAACTTTAATTTACTATATATTCAATATATTTCCTTTGTTACTAAAATTCTCTTTACTTTTCAAGCTGCTGGCATGAACTAGATATGGGAAAACCAGAAGTTCTATTAGTAGACCAGCTATGGACTTTGGGAATCTTTAGTCCTTTTCTAAGAAATTAAGTACCTTATTTTACCTTTGGAAAAAATATAAGAGATCTTGATCCCATTTAAATGCATTTCTATGAGGTCTCTGGCTCAGCACCTCAAGCTTCCTGGTCTGACACAAACATTTGCATGTATTGGCTAATCAGCCATAACTTAGTCCTCCGAGATTGAGACTCAGGCCTTTGTGAAATCACTAACTGAACAGATTTGGCAGACTGGCAGATGTCCAGGCAGAAGCCTCAATGAGGCTAGTGACTCACTACTTCTCTCCTGTCGGGCTTATGCTAAGGCACAGACCTCTTTCTCTGGCTTAGGGACCTCTAGCTTTCTGAAGTGATGCTAGTAAGGCTAGGGCTACATTAGAAAGCTTACAGCTGTGCTGCTAATGCAGACGTTCTAAGCCAACAGGAGGGAGTTCTCCTGTTAACTTCATTAAAACACAGCCAGTGTGTGGTGGTAGCTATGAAGCTCTGCTGATGCCCTCATCAGCTATCTACATGAGCTCTTAGATCAGTGTATCTTGCATCACTTGGGTGTGGCTTATTCATGCCACTAAGCAACAGATGGAGTGAGCTATAATGTAGCTGTAGCCTCACATTCAGACCTGAGTGACTTTAGTGGCTCAGTTGCCCTAATTTGTTGGGCCACTGTGAAGGCACCGGTGTCTGTGAGGTGACTGGCTCGGCATAGCTAACGTTCATTATACCTAGTGGCTGTTAGTGCTGAGCTAATTCGTGAGTTGGAAAATCATTCCATTCCTCTAGTCTAAGCCTGCCTTCCCAGTTTGATTTGACATCTTGGTTTAGCACAACACTTCAGTTCTTACATGGAATGCTTTCCATTCGTCTGACCTTGAGGTGATAGATAACTACAGCGAAACCTTGCTTTCTGCTGGCAGAGGTTCTTATGTGTATCATCAACTTTTTTTCCCACCGATTTTTTTGTCAGGTGAACAGCACACTGTGAACATAAATATTTCCTTTCAAATCAGATAATTATTGGCCACTTTCCACTAGGCTCTACCCATAGTAGGACAAACGTGACTTAAGCAAGAATGGCCAATAAGAAGAGCATATTTTGGCAAGTAGTACTCAATGGATGGAATAGCAGTGTAACTGGGAGTGAGGAGGCGGGAAACAAAACTCAGCAGGTCATTCACTGGTAGGAAATGTCCCTCCTGGAGCTAGTAATTACTATTATAATGGAGAAAACTTGTCCCTTTGATGGAAACTCTGCACCCCTACCCTCTTCATGAACAAAGGTATGTTTCTGCTGTATTTTAAGAATAAATTGTCAGTGTAAGTGCAAGGACATGTGAGTTTCATCTTGTGGGCTGGGGAAGATACTAGGCAAAAGTGTTATGGTGTAGCTGAGACACAAAGTGGTTTTAAGGACACTGTTCTTTTCTTTCCTCTAGTAAAGTTCCTTGTTAAGTGTTAGGAGAAAGTGATTCGCTGTTGGTAATTCTTTACCATTGTCACATGATGCAACCCCATGGAGAGTATATTGCCAAATATTTCACCTCAAGGTAACCTAGATGTGTGTAACTGCAGTCAGGTTTGCATCCAAAAGAAAAAGATAAATGACCGAGAGGTTACCTGTAGCTCATGGCCCTCTGTGGTGTAGGATATATATTGAGTAAAGTTAGGGTTTACTTAAAGAAAAGGGGAGCATGTACCAGGATTCATTTCACATCTGTGTTAGTACCTGGCCTGGGCCAGAGAAAAAATATGATCTAAACAGTGAACAAAATTTGATGTCGAATCTTGGTCATGTGCCACCTGAGGCATGTTTCACTGACCCTAAGAAGAGGGCAAAGAAAAGTGGAAAGGAATGAATATGTGTTAATAAGCAGGCAGGGGTGCTGACAGTCACGCTGGGTCCCTAGGTGGGGAGGAAGGCTAGCTCTGCACTCCCAAAAGGGGTGGGGCCTTGGCCAGAAGAGGCGGGGGTGGGGGAACCAGCCCTCAGCACCACCTGGAGTGTGCCACCCCCCCAAGCTCTCAAAGCCACTTTGAGCATGCCGTGTGGCAATCCAGTGGCAATTTAAAGAGCCTGGGGCTTCAGGTGCCAGAATCTCCAGGCCCTGCGGGGCAGTTGCCCTCTTTGCCCCCTTGTTGTAGGGCCTGTAAGCTGGTTCCCTGTTGCTATTTCCTAAATCAGCAAATGCATGGTTTTCTGGCATTCCCATTCCCGAGCTACAGGGCATGTGTTGAGAAGTGGCACACAGCTTTGTCGAAGGAGCAGAGGGAACAACTGAGAGAGGAGAGGAAAACCTCTGATGTGCAGCTGCCTGTGCTGTGCTGAAGGGGGGGAAGGGGAAGGGCATACTACTGCCCCATCACAAGGTCCCAGTTTCTTGTACAGCAGCTCATGCTCCATAGTACTGCAAATAAAAATCAGTGTCCTCACCGCCCCACTATGCACGCCTCAGTTGAGCAACCATGCTCCATTGGATATCATATATACTTCCAATCCCCCTCCAAACAGGTGTGAGGCATGTACAGAATGTAAGTACTTTCCCCTCACTTCTTTGGTGACCGGGGAATGTGAGGAAAAGCTAGCCGCATCCCGGAGTGTCCCCCCCACCCTTCTGACGTAAATTAAGAACATAAGAACGGCCATACTGGGTCAGGCCAAAGGTCCATCTTCCGACAGTGGCCAATGCCAGATGCCCCAGAGGGAGTGAACAGAACAGGGAATCTTCAAGCAATCCCTCTCCCGTCACCCATTCCCAGCCTCTGACAGAGGCTAGGGACACCATTCCCACCCATCCTGGCTATTAGCCATTGATGGACCTAACCTCCATGAACTTATTCTAGTTCTTTCTTGTATCCCATTAAAGTCCTGGTCTTCACAACCTCCTCTGGCAAGGAGTTCCACAGATTGACTGTGCACTGTGTGAAGAAAAACTTCCATGTGTTTGTTTTAAACCTGCTACCTATTAATTTCATTTGGTGACCCTTAGTTCTTAAGCATGTACATCAGCATCTGTGACTGCAAGCATCCTAGTTCAAGGTCTGTCTTTTAAGGGCTTTTTGGTAAAAATCCACCCTAGCAAGTTTATGTGGTGGTGGTGGTCAGGAAGCAGCTACTAAATAAATAATAATAATATATCTCTCACAGATGGGGAACAGCCACATATGGATGAGCATAATCCATTCATTAGTTTATGAACACAAAGTCCCACTAGAGAGTATCATAAATCCATGTGATGTTCCTGAGTGCTGGATTTTGCATTTGGACTTATGAAATAGCTGAAAGTTATTTGAAATGAAAATCACATGTATTCAGAAACAGCACCATAGCAGGGGAAGCTGGTAACATCTGAAAGTGGGTATGCAAAACTGACACATAAAGACATGCTCAGAGCCAATTTACAGCAAAGGGTAAAGATCATACTATATCTGACTTCTCCCTAGTGACTATTCATCCAAAGAAGCTCTTGTGTGCTGATTATACCAGCAAGTGTATGGAATGTATTACAATCACCAACTAGCTTACACCATGCTGATTTCAGAAAGGCGTGTATGAATAGTTGGAGTGAAGGGCTTTCTCTTTTTACCTTTGCTTGATAAGAATGAAAACAGAGCTCATTCTCATCAAAGATGCATGTCTTAACTAGCCCAACTATTGGAAGAGAGCAGTACAAGGATGGAACAACAGTTTTGTGCAAAAGCTGATGCAAGTCTTTCTAATGCATTCTGCTTTTAGATACTGGATGTCAGATAAGAGTTGAGTTCTAAAGGCCAGATATTCAAAAGCTGGGTGTAGTAAATGAGTCATCCAAAATGCATATGTTGCAACTCCTGCACTTGTGTGCAAAAACTAGGTAGCAGAGCATGCAGTGATATCTACCATTTCATATGCACAAATGGAAAGATTTCCCTGCAAAATTGCTGTATGTGACTTTTTCTCAGGGCTTTAAACATAATATTTTTAATTTATTCCTGGTTATCATGGGTTGTTACTTAATTATGCTGGTGACATAATTAAATCTCCCTTTCAGTTGTTCTGTAATATTTGTCCTATTTATAATTATTTAAAATAAGGAAATTGATAACTGTGCTTGCAAATTTATTGAAGAGTCAGACTACTGCATTAGTTAGGCACAAAACTGAGGATTCTAGCAGCAGAGATATTGCGAAACTTCTGTTTTATGTCAATAACACCCTTAAAGATTGTTAAGTATTTATTGAGCTAATTTGAACTGAATAGTTGCAGTGAAGCTTGGACCAAAATGAATTCTAGAAATGATTATAAGCATATTCCAGGTTATTGCCTTAATTTGTAAGCAAATAAAAATCAAATGTTTCGAGCCAAAACTGCAGGGAGTCTCTCATAAGCCATATTTGACATTACAAATCCTCTGTGTGGTTAATTTGCTATTCTACTTTTTGGAAGCCTTACATGAAATGTGTTGATGGTCTAAGTACTATTATCACTTACAGTACTGCTCAGCAGCCTGTTTTCTCAGCACACATGCTAAGGATTGACTAGATTCAAAACTAAATATAGGCTGCCTGCTCTCAAGAAACAGGCAATATTGGTGATAGTCTCTCTTCCCCTCAGCCAGTCTAAAGGAATCCAGAATGGTGGATGCAAAACATTCAATATGGCAATCCAGCTAATCCCAGATAAAACAGTAGGACCTCACGGAGATTTCTCTTTTCTTTTTCAACAGCAAGGTACCCCAAGCAGGAAAGGGTGAGAGGGACAGGAAGGAGAGGCTGATTCCTGGAAAGCAATGCACTTACAGAAGTTTCTGGTGAGCTCTTCCTGGTCTTTCAAATCTAGGCTAGACTATATGAATCTCTTGGGCCAGCCAAGAGAGGGTTTATGTGTTGACTTGGCAGAATTCTTTTTAAAATAATTTTAAATGTTTGCATTTGTGGAAAATCATGGGAGAGGGGCCTGACAACAATTATTTAATGGCAATAGATGTTGAGATTCAGAAAGTTAAAGCTTTATAACTGTTAAAACATAACCTCTCATGTAAAAATATACAAAATAATTATCCTTAAATCTAACACTGATTTCTCAAGCAGCATTTACTTTTTATGCCTCTTGCAAATTTCAGTGATCATCAATGGACATATTTTTGGTTGTTTAGCATGTTTATAGTGAAATCAGCATTTACTGACATTTGCTGATGAAAATCTAATTCTTCAAGCCTACCTATGAGGTTCAGTACAGTTTCAGAATGGATTAGAGAGCAGCAAGCAAAAACCCAGTACAGAGGGTTTTCATCCTGACACAGCAAACACCATAGCTTGTAGGGGGGGAAGGGTTCCTGTGCCATAAATTACAGGGAGATTTGGGGAAGGGAGAACGCAGAATCCTTCACGGAAAAGAAAGATGGTTGTACCCTTAAAGCCCTGCCTGAGATCCCAGAGAGATTTGGGTTCTGATCCTGGCCATTTCCACAGACTCCCTGAATGACCTTTGACAAGTCATGTAAGACTCATCTGACAAACTTGGTATTGACTGTAATGGTTAGGATTGTTTCCCCAATCTCTCTGAGTCTATACTTAAATCCCTCATCTGTAAAATGGAGTGAAGAACACTTCATTTGTCTATTTAGACCAAAATGTTCAAGGCAAGGACTGTGCAGTGCCTAGCACAATGGAACTTCATCTTGTTGTTTTTAATTGCATCAGTACCTAGATTCCCCAACCAACAGCCCAGTGAATCTATAACTATGGAGAAGGTGTAGCTGCTATTAGAGCAGCCACAGGGTGGCTCCACTGCTTTTTGCAAGGTGGGCATAGGATTCTTCCCTGCTCTCAATCCTTCTCTCTGCACAGAACTCCATGAAGCTGGGCAGTTAGCTCTATGGGGCAGGCCATAGAACTTCCCCATTATAACATGTAGAATAGTGGGAGAACAATTATCACCACAATATCTTGGTCTTATATACTGGTTTGAAAACAAAAGTTGAATAATTTATTGGCCAATCATTGATAAAAGAAAATGTAATTATTACCCAGGTGTAATTATTGCACAGGTCAGCCGATCATCAGAATGTAACTGATATGTGTTTCAGTTTTCATTGCCATGAAAATTGACATTCAGGGCTCACACTGGGAGGGAAATATGGCAAACATTATTTCATGTTAAAATAGTCATCAGTTTAATAGTTTCCTCAGGCAGGAAGAACTGCAATTCCCATTTATACATTTTTTAAATTCAGCCCCTGTTTCAGCCATACTCCATTTTATAGCCATGAAGATTTACATAATACTGAACTTTTGCACTTGGCATTTTTCATTTGAAGATCACAAAACACTTTTCAATGATGTACTGATCATTACTATACCCATTTCACAGATGGGTACAGTGAGGCATGGTGAGTTAAGGATCACAGGGTAAACACCAGTGTGAGAGAAGTTACTTGCATGAGTAACTTCTTGAAGTCAGGTGGCCTAGAATAGATCACGTTAGGAAAGAGCTCACCAGTTTTGTTGGGTGTTGTCATGGATCCCATCATTATGTGATGATCCTAATTGACTTTAATAGAACTACTCAAGCAGGTAACTGCTCATTGGCAGGAGAAGTGATTTGCCTAGGATCAGACAGTAAAACTGAAGCAAAAGCAGAAATTGAACACCGAAGTTGTAACTCCCTTCTTCAACCACCAAACCCATATTTTCTTTTTCTGTGATAACATAGCTTTAATCAAATGTAATTAAAAACAAATCTCCAAATACTCTAATCTCTAGCTATACTTTCTCCACAAAGGAGGAGAGTGAAGGGTCAGAACAGAGCCACACAAAGCCATTTTAGCATGTGCAATAGAATCCTTAACATTTACAGCACAATGTTTGGTCATGCAACTTGGGAGAACAAAGCAGACTCTCAGCATGAAGTTGATATCACAGTCAGTCCAAGTGAACTGAAACAGGGCGCAAAATGTGAATAGTTCACAAAAAGATCTTCAGTGTTCTGTATTAAAAAATTGTGTTGACCACTGAACCCTGCTTGAACTTTTACGAGTGTTTACTTTGGTGTAATCAAGCAACTGGAATAAAAATACCTGTCACAGGATCATTGCAACAAAAGCTTGATAGATGCTCTCAAGAGTTCTTGGGAAGGGATTCTTTATAATTTACATGCTTCATTTGAAATATAGATTCTGAGGTACTAGTACATACATCTGTTCTCCTGACTTTTTAACCATGGAGTGCTAGTTTATTGCTGAGCTTAAGGATAAAAGAAGCAAGAAATGAAAGTTTCAAAAAAAGTTTCCTTTGCACTAAGTACATTCAGATGTCTGCCTCCATGTATCCCACACATTGCTCTATATCCAGCTTATTTTACCTTTTGTTTATTAAGGATATTTCATTAAGAAATGAATTAACCTTGAAGGGTGGTGAAGATGGGGTTGAGGAGAAAGTTATTTACAAATACTTTCATTAACAATGATTATTATTTTTTGAAAAAAGTTGATGCTACATCATTAGACTGATGTCAGAACAAGGATTTGGGAAACTGTATCCCTTTGTAGTGAATCCTGTGGCCATTTCAGTTTTGGCTGTGTCAGCCCTGACTGAACGGAGGTTTTAAATGATATAAGGTGGAGGAGGAATTGGAGGGTCTTTGTAAATCCCCACTCAAAATTATTCACATTGTACATACCAAACATCTACACCTAAGTAGCACTGTATAGTCAGCTGTCGTTTGGAAGGCCCCAAGGAATGAGCTAACCTTGAATGACTTTTATGACCCAAGTGCTTTTATGACCCCCTTGGTTTCCTAGCCAAATGGAAAATCGGCAAGCAGCAGGGGAGCATGGCATTTGGTTTCTTTTTCTGAGACCTTGAATGTTTCCACAAAAGCCTTATAAGATGCCCAGAGAGTTGCATTGCATGTGGTCTACATTACTGCTTAGCATTTCGATAGCATCCTCCATTCTTTAAAAATATTAAGTCTCCCAGTACCCCCGTGAGTTAGGCACAGAAACGACTTGTAAATGGTGGAGTGGGCCATCTGGCCCAGGCACAGACAAAGCCTCGCACCAAGCACATTTTGTACTCCACAGTATATTCTTGAGATTTGGAGCAGCACATAGGTTACAATGAAAGGATTTTGCACAAACAAAAAAGGCACAACTCAAGCTACAAAACAACTCACTTCCCTTCCACCTACCAAAATAAACTCCAATCCTACCTCACAACCAATCTCTTTTTCCTTCTGATTCCCAGAAAGCCGTCTCTATAATTTCCTAGCTCTGAGCATCCTGTCCTCTGAGTATCTGGCTGAGCCTTCATTGTCCAGTCTTGCTTTGTTGCCTCATTGTTTATACCAGCGTTAGGTCAAATGAGGAGTTAACTCCCTGCCTGTTGGCGCACAGGTGGGAACGCTGCATTCTGTCACTTTAACACTATACAGAATCCACCTCAGATAGGGATGAACTGAGGGACAGAATGGATAAATAAGTTACCCAAGGTCACACAGCACCAAGATGAGACTCAAATCAAGAACTTTGCTATCATCCTGTGCAGTGAGCACTAGACACACTGCAGAAAATGTATGTAATTAATGATTTAACTTTTGCATGAATGTAAATCAAGCTGGACTGAAAAGTTACGCAAAGCATCATCTCTCATGCTTTCAGAAGCAAACTGAACACCTCGGAGGGAGTAGCAAAGAATGTCTTCCTATATGGCATTTAAAGAGGCTGAAGTAGGAGACTTCAAGATCCTTTTCTTCACTCCCTCCCTCACGGAATCCCCTCCTCAATTATTTCTTCTTAAAATGTTGCAGCTTTTCCAGTAGACCCATCCATTCTAGCTAATGGTAGCATTTGGAGAGTCTTTCTTCTAAGGTAGTCAGCAGTGAAATAGGCAATTGTTTCATTTGGTTTTAAAGTTAACACCAGTCAACATGAATATAAGCCATAATCATTTGGTTTTAAAGTTAACACCAGTCAACATGAATCAATCAGCTCATAAGTCTCTTGTTGTCAGATTTTCAGAGCACGCCTGACTCCCACTGTGCTTTGCAGATACTCAGCACCTCTCCAAATTTGGCCCTTCATCCCTCTCTCTCCTAACTGACTCTGTCAGCCCTGTCTTGCTTCACATTTGGAAGGGTATTTATACATCCACATGGGTTAGACATTTAGGCTCCAGTTCTGCATGCACGGGAATGAGCTTGTTGTATACCCTTTCAAGGGCACGGTAAGCTTCTGCACATGGCCAGTGGGGTTGATCAGACATTGGCAGAGAGGAGCTGGACCACAGCTGACTCCTTGCTGCCAAGTATGGGATGTCTTGAGTATCTGGGAATACATGAAGGGAGTGCAGGGACTGTAAATGTACCTGCCTGGTAAGGATGGCTGACCAGGTAGTGACTCTGTGCTTGATGGAGGCATGGTGGGGTGTACAGACAATCTCTCTGTTGAAGATCTCTCCAAAACCAATGTCAGTGCCTGCCCCTGCCTCTGTTTCCATTTGGTATCAGTCTTTCACCAGTTCCCTGTACAGTCAGGTCACTGCAGTGACTTGGCACTCCAGTTGAGTCCAGAGGTCCATTCCTTCTGGGGATACAACTCAAGGTTCAGCCTAAACTGAAAGCCACATCTTAAGCCTCAAATTCTTCCAGTGGGGACAACCCTCCCTCTGAAGATCTGTTCTCTTTCACCTTGTCTTGAGTATTGGGGAAACCACACCCACCAGTTTGGGAATTCTAACCAACTGGGGTGTCTATTCATAATAATGTTGCCTCACCTACTTCTGCCCATGACTCTTTCTACACATTGCCAGCCTGGATGTCTCACTAGCCCTTCCACTCTTAATGGCACGCTTACTCCTAACTCTAGTCTCCCTGACGTCCTTCAACTCTTGATAGCACTCAAATTCTCATCTCTGCTCATCCTTGTTGAGCCTACTCTTACCTCCCAGCAATCTGGTTTAGTCACATGACCTCTGACACATGACTAATCTTTGTCCTCCTCACCCCAGAAGTATGGCTGAGCCTTAAGCCTAAAAAGGCCAGTTTGCCTACTTCATTGTGTATTTTTTTCCATTTGGAAATATTGTCATGGGTCAGCTTTAATCACGTAACTTTCTTCTGGAATAGCACTAAAATGACTAAGTGAGATCATAACATTTTTGTTTGTAATAATCAAAACTGGAGGTTAAGTTTTTAATTCCAGACAGGTGGTTGGCATCAATGTGCATCACAAACACCACAACCCTCTTTTTCCAGTCCACTGCAAATGTTAAGTCTGATTAATGCCATGGGCACCTTTAGCTACTGCTAGGGTGAATGTCAGATCAGTGACAAGTTTCAAAGAAGTAGCTGTATTAGTCTTTAAGGTGCCACAGGATTCCTTATTGTTTTGCTGAAACAGACTAAGATACAATTTAAGCTTCAATTTAAAGCCCTAACTCAAATTAGCTGGTATTCCTCCTGCAATGAAGTTTACCAGCTAATTCGAGTTAGGGGCTTTAATTGGGAATCCCGTTTCACTGCCACGTGTAGACGCGGGCAGTTACTTCGGGCTAGTCAATTTCTAAAATGGCGACCGGCCGGGAACATGCAAATCAAGCGCGGGATATTTAAATCCTGGGCTTGATTTGCAATTCCGGTTGCCCTCATTAGCCTCCCTAGATCGATCTAGGGAGCTAGTGTAGACACACTCTAACATATTTATTTGGGCATAAGCTTTTGTGGGTTGGAACTCACATTGTCAGATGGTTGTTATCAGCTCCGTGTATCTGTACGGACAGCAGGTTGCCTTTGTTGGGTCAGCCAGTAAAGCTGTCCTTCAATTCACCAAGTGGGGACAACAGGTTTTTGAGGCGTAGGTTGTTAGCTTGTTCAGATTGTTTGTGTAGCACTGAGGAATCTAGGTCAAAGACCCTGTTATGCTAGACACTGTGCAAACACAGAAGAAAAAGATGGTCCCTGCCCCAATGGGTTTACAATCTAAGCTTTTCAATGCTGCACTCAATAGCTGATGATGTCAGGATCTATATGGATTCAACATATTCAGGGATGATTATTGAGCATCTGAGATCAGCATCCAGCCTTCAGACAACAGAAATGTAACCAGTGTCATTCATTGCTGCTTTTGGTGGGATTTTCTGGGTTTACAGCTAGAACTCCAATTAACAATAATTCACAATACAGTCAGGACATCAGAAATGTTGAATTAACAATAGGAATTGACAGTGTAGCTCTTGGGGACTTACGTTTAAGGTTTACTATTTATAGAAAGAGCTATGCTGCTATTCTCATCCTATAACCATGCCACTGCTTTCAAAAGCACTACCAAAATGAGGAATGGGCACTAATTGAGCAACATCAGAAGTACATTATTCAGTGATCTAGAAGATTAGTAATTTGTGAACTGCAAGCTATTTCAGTGTTCATTTTTATGCAAAAAAAGATGAAAAACTATTTTTCAAAAGGAGACATAGCTTTATTATTTCCGGTCTTCCCATTGAGACATTATTATCTTCTCTGTATTCATTTGCTATTTATAGGCTAATAATAACTGATAGGGTATGTCTACACTACAGAGAATGATTGAAGCTGTTGCTGTCGATCTTCCAGGGTTTGATTTAGCGGGTCTAGTTAAGACAGCTAATTTGAACTGAGAGGGGCACTCTGGTTGATGCTGGTAGTCCTGCTTCCATGAGGAGTAAAGGAATTTGAAGGGAGAGTATTCTCCTTTAGACTTCCTGTAGCATGAATAGCGCCAAAAGTCAAGTTAAGGTACTTCGACTTTAGCTATGAACATAGCTGAACTTGTGTATCTAAATTTGACCTTGTCCCATAGTATAGACATAGCCATACTGTTTAGTCAAGCTGTTATAATTAAATGGAAATGGAACAGTATCATCCTAGTCAGAAAGACAACTGAGTGTAAGTAACTTGGGTGTGTTCATACATCCATTTCAAGTCAATGGGACTTTTGCCACTGATTTCAATGGAGGCAGGATTGGGCATTTGAGGTAAAAGCTCATTTTAAAATCATGCCATAGGTTTGAAGAAAATGGATGCTACGGAATATTTACACTGCCAACAACACATGTCAGTGCGCTCTGCAGCTTGGGACAAGCAGGATCCAAAGATTTAGAGATATGCTGACATTCTTCTTTTCTTAGAAACAGGGCATTTTACTATTGAAATTGTACGTAGGACCATTTCTCAAGAATCTGTATGTTAAGAAACTCAGTTTGGTAGGTTTATTGAGCCCAATCCTGCTCCCATTGAAGTCAATGGGATCCTAGACATTTACCTCCATGAGAACTGGACTGGGCCAATTGTAAGCAACACAGTGCATGGGTAGCACTTTTGAATCACAGGCTTAGCCATTCCCAGGAGTTGGATGTAACCTGCAGGGAAAGCGGTCTAAAATGGCCGTATGAAAGAGGCCAGCTTCTTTGAGAGGAAGGATGGTCTTGTGGGTAAAAATCTAGACCACCCTTCAGGAGATCAGCTTCCCATTTCTGACTCTACCAAAGACTTCCTATGTGACCATGATCTTTCTGTTGACTTTAATGGGTTCGAGATCCAGCCTTTAATAATGTGGAGACTCTGTTTCCATCTGTAAAGTGGGAATAATTCTATTTCCTTACTCCCACAATTTATCTGATTGGTCTATTTAGGCCCGGATTCAGTAAACCATTCCTATTCAGAAAAGCAGGTTGTCATGTACTTAACTTGAAGCTCAGACTGAAGTCTCATTACTTAAGTGGGACATAGGGAAGCTCTTAAGTGCTTTGCTCAGTTGCAGCCTTAAACTTTTAGCTCTGTAGGGCAGGGACAACCGTCTCTCACAAACCAAGGTGAGTGTACTGCGTGTCGCACAACAGGTCCCCACACGTCTGCCTGACAAGAAACTGAAAACAAATCCCTGCTGGCAGTGTGCGAGAGACTGCGATTTAGGTCATGAGTTCCTATGCACACTTTGGTAGCCCAAGGCCAGCTCAGGCAGGAAGATTAACTAAGGAGACATGGAGAGGAGGAGGAAGGATCAGAGAGCTGAATGGAGTTGAGTTGGAGCTTGTTGCACAAGACTCACCCAGAGTTAAAAAAAAAATCAGAAATGCTGTAAGGCTGGCTTCCAGCCAGTTAGGATCGACAATGTGAGGTAAACAGAAAACAAAAGCAACACTTAAAGAGTGCTCAAAATCTAATTCCCAGGACTGATCAATAGTCTGCCCACTTGCTATTGTATTCTTTTCTGTGCTTTTTAGGGAGTCAATAATAAAACACCATCAGATAGAAAATGATGATGTTTGTTATTATTCCAGTACTGTATGCCTATAAGTCACAGCTCTGGGTTAGGGCCCCATTGTGATAGGCAGTGTACAAACCCAAAACAAAAACCCTCAAAGAGCTTCCACTCCAAGTACAGGACAATAGGTGGACACAGACAGATAGAAAGCAAAAGACAAATGAAGTAAAAGCTGAAGAAGAAAATGAGAAACGCAATACACTGGACACAACATTTGACATCAAATTCTACTTTGAGTTATGTCTGTGTCAGTCCATGGACTTCAGCACCATTGCGCTGCAGTAAAGAGTGTGGCCCATTGTGTTGAAAGTTGGAAAGCACAAGTACTGTATGTGATATTTCTGTTGCATTGGTTTTCTGTGTTCTTCTTTCAGGGCACACTACCCTTCCTTAGGGTTAGATCCAGCAAGCCCTCCCCACACAGATCTCACTTACAGGTGAGTGGGAATTCTGCACATGAAGGGCTTGGAGGATCTGGACCATAGTAATATCCACACTTTGGGGCTAAGTCAAGCTTTGGGCTTTAAGACAGAAATTAACAAAATCCAGCCACAGAGTGAATTTTTAAACAGGGCACTTTTTACTGGCTAAAATATTCTCAGTTTTAGTGCAAGTGCCACATAAAACTGCCTTGGTCTGTTCCGTGCAGATTAAATTAGAAAAAAATGTAACACCAGCTTGGCTAAAACATCCAGCATGTCTTTTGTGGAATGTGCTTGAGCTGTAATGCAGCTGTGAGACTGGCTTATGTGCCCTGCTCTCTTCAGCTTGTTGCAAAGTGGAATTGTTTGCATCTGTGTCAAGATCTCTTGCTTAGCTCTTGTCAGGGGTTCAGCAATGTGGATGTTGTTTCATATTTCACCCAGTGCCCACTAGGTGACGCTTGTGATTTCAATAGGATCTCATTCTTATTAAAACTGCAAGATTACAGAGGTTCATTTTTCATTTCTCTGTTTCTATGTATGTGTGTGTATGTGTACACAAATGGACAGATGTGCGGTTGAGGAGGGAGAGAATGAAATATTGCGATATCCATTCATGTCTATAATGTTGGTAAGAATAAAGCAAAATCTCCTGTACTTGCATGCTCTATCTTACCAAATTACATGCATGCCAGTTTGTGGAGCTATACAAATAATTATCACTGTGTCTTCTGCATAAGAAAATGTTTCGATGCAACAAATGCATTTGGATGTGAATGTTGACACAGATGATTCTAAGATAAATACCGTGACCTCGGGTAAGCTAGGGAGGGTGAGAAGCATTAAACAGAACAAATATTATTACAAAGCTGCTATCTTACTAATAACCCAAGTTTTAATGGTTTGCCAGTTGCATGTCTTGCAGATACACTCAGCAATAATGGGGCAAATGCAGTTTTCTTTCAGCAGAGCCGTCTTTCTGAAAGCAAAGAGTCTTTCTTTCACTGATGATCTGCCCCATGGTATTTATAAACCAGAGCTGAGAAGATGTCCCAGATATAGAATAACAAAGGGCACTTCATTTCCCTTATCCACTTTTATTTAGACAGCATACTTGGATCTATAAAATCAGGGCATGTTTTTAGTTTAAAAGTACGCTGTACTGGGCAAGAATGATGGTAAATAAAGAACATAAATCTCAGTTATATAGTTATTTGTGCCAAGATACATAAAGTTCATTTATTTAAATTATCTTGATTGTTTTCTAAAGGCAAATACCATTTCCTCTTTATCTAGCAGGTGCTCCTGCTTTATTTGGTTGCTTAAATATTTAGAGCCACACTCCTGATGTTGGTGGGGTGAAAGTAAAATCAATCTTAAAAATGACAGTAATATATGATGCATATCCTGATAATAATAATAATAATAATAATAATAATAAATTGAAGCTGCAGACCTTATTCAGTTGAAAAACAAAATTTGTGCTGGTTTTGCAATACAATGCTTCAATAGCATATGAGGCACAGTTTGCAACTGTGAACACACACACACACACACACAAACTTTGCTCAGTGCTGGGCTTGTGTTTTGTTCTAGTAAACACATAGGCTGTGTCTAGACTGGCCCCCTTTGCCGGAAAAGGCACGCAAAGGAGGCCAGTCGCAATTGCAAATGAAGCGGGGATTTACATTTTCCCCGCTCCATTTGCATGAACATGGCTGCCGCTTTTTTCCGTCTTGGAGCTTTGACGGAAAAAAGCGCCAGTCTAGACAGGGCTTTTGCGGAAAATAAAGCCTTTTCCGCAAGATGATCTTGCGGAAAAGACTTTATTTTCCGCAAGAGCCCTGTCTAGACTGGCGCTTTTTTCCGTCAAAGCTCCAAGACGGAAAAAAGCGGCAGCCATGTTCATGCAAATGGAGCGGGGAAAATGTAAATCCCCGCTTCATTTGCAATTGCGACTAGCCTCCTTTGCGTGCCTTTTCCGGCAAAGGGGGCCAGTCTAGACACAGCCATAATATATTGACATTTACAGTGACTCTGGAGTCCTATAATGAAATGGTCATTTTAATATATTGCCTCATCATAAGGCAGAAGCAGATAGATACACAAGGTGTGGTTTAGATTTAGAAAGTACAAGGGATTTACCTGGCATCCATGATCCTAAACAGAGCTGGAAAGTTTGGTCGGTCATCTAGATGATGCCTTTTAAAGGCCATCTGTAAAATTATGAAAAAAAAATGAAACCTCCTTTTTTGCTCCTTTCCAATATATTAAGAAAGCCTGAAAGGATTTTTAAATTAAATTTCTGCTTGCTATTTTTATATTGGTAATATTCGGATTGTCAAGTCTGGCCTGTTTCATTGGTGATCTTATGAGAACCTTAAACTAGTCGGAATCCCAGTTGTGCACCGTGGAAAGCCTGTGCACAAGCCTCCTCTGCTCAGTTTGGAATGCAACCTACAATGCCCTGAGCACATTTCTGTCCCTGTCTCAGACCTTGCAGACAGTCCTCTGTGGAATCAGGGATCCGTGATGGGGCAGGAAGCAGTGCACTGGATCCCTGAACCTGCACAGGACTTTCTACAGGGTCTGATCTAGGAATGGGAATAGGCCTTGGGGGCTGCCAACCTCTGTCTGCACAGCCTGCATGATGTGGGCAAATTCACAGTTAACAGTGTAGCAATTAAAAAGTGCTTGCTAATACATTTTCTAGCATGATACATTTCCTTATGCTAGACAAGGTTTATAAGCAAGCTTACTACTATGCCTCTATCTCAAAATTCTATTAGCACAGTACAGGTAATAAGATATTTCCCCTCTGTCCCGTGCTGTATCATTCCTCTGGATAAAGTTTCTAGGGTTCTAATCCTAGCACCAAAGGTCAGTAAAATTAAGAACATCCCAGTTTTAAAAACTAAGTTCAGAGTCACAGTAAAACAAGAAAAATGACAGTCTCACTACGGGACAAAGTTGAATTAAAATACGCAACTTTAGCTATGTTAATTGCATTGCTGAAGTTGAAGTAGCTTAACTCAGCTTTTGGTGCTATCTAAACTGCAGGAAGGGAAGGAACACTCTTCCTTCGACTTCCCTTACTCCTCGTGAAAGCAGAGTTACAGACATTGACTGGAGTGCCCCTCTCACTTGGAATTAGCTGTTTTAACTAGTATGTTAATTGAAACCATGGAAGATTGACAGTAGCAGCTTCGATCTTGCTCTGTAGTGTAGATGTACCCTAAAGCGCCACAGGACTACTTGTTGTTTTTAAAGTTACAGTCTAACATGGCTACCCCTCTGAGATTAACCCCACCCCCAAAACCCATGTTCTTCCTCTTAGCTAGACCTGTTCATAACACATAAGCCTTCTAAATCCCACATTCATTTCATCACTTGGTGTACTTGAGAAGTTATATTGGAAACACTGATTCTGGGTTCATTGTTATGGACGCTTTACATCCCCTCTTTGAGATAATGCCCATAAAATCTCATCTGTAAGAACTTTGATGTTGCACTCTGTTTCCAATTTCAGGACAATAACTTTCTAGCTTATCACCAAACTGAAAAAGAAAATCAAGAACCAGAGTTGCCAAACCTTATTTATGCTGAGCAGTATGTCTTACATGAGTCATCCCATTGAATTCAAGGGGATTAATTGTACAGCTAGTGCTATTCAACATGTGTGAGGATTATAGAATCTGACCCTTAGTAAATAACAAGGAAGGTGACATTGGTTGCATATCAGCTCCATTTCGATGAACAAAATCTTCAATTTTCAGACACAAGCCACTTGAAGATGTTTTCTCAAATTTAATTTTGCTGGAAACCTCAGTGATACTTATTAGGGTAATTCAACCATGTTCAAAACTGATATAATTTCTGAAGAGGAGGTGAAGAAAATGATGCTGGCACCTCCTCTTATTTACAGTAACTGTTGTCTTGCCAGGACTTGGCAGATCTCTGCCACTTCCAAGGGTTGTAGTACAGCATTTCTTCCTTCTTAGCCACAAAGCAAACCGCAAGAATCTACCTGTGTTTCACAAAGAAAAATGTTCTGTGGTATTTACACAGGTGGGCTAGGTGTGGGGGTGAGAAGAATGTAGAGAGCAGTGCAAAATACAGATAGGAGTCTATGGCAACAACCCTGTTTTCAGGGTTTAATTATTCAGAGTGCATGTTTTTAATGTAGGGCATTGAATGTTGTGTTAGTGAAAGGTAAATATAGGGCTAGAATGGCAGCCTGGGATACTGAAATCCACCACACCCAGAGCAAGAGCACTGCAGATGGAGGCAGTTCAAATCCCCCCCATTCCAGCTTCAGCCAATACGCTTTAGTCCTGACCTACGGGGATCACCATTAAGGGTGAGAGGTTCGTTCACTTTTTTGTTTTTGCAATCCTTGGCTCAGACTGCTGGTTATGAGGTAGACTAAACAGCCCAGTAATAATATTCTGGAGCAATTCAGATTGATGACTTAGTCTCTAGCTGGACGTGGGAACTCTTTCTAGCTATTACTAGTGGGAGATGCTGACTCCTTCTAGAGCACCTTTGCAGTGTATGCCCAAGTAGGGCAGAAAAGAAGAGCCATCAAATTACAGATTAATCACATCCTGGATCCTGCATGTCCCTACACGGGACACAGCAGGGAGAACTAAGTTATTGCACCCCCACTTCAGTGTGAGTGGAGGCTACATGCAACAGTATGTATGATCTTTGTGCAGAATACAGATGGGGGGAACCTGCTTGGTGCCTCCCAGCTGACGTGTGACCAGAGGTTACATATGGTCATAAGTAAGATTAGTATTAAACAGTCCTCAGCACAGAGCAGAAGTAATTCTCAAGGTTTTGTTGGTCCACTTGTTAACGCATAACAGTACAGGCTAGACAGGGTTGTGCTTAGAGAATGCACATGCCCAAGGAGACATGGCTTTAATGGGATGTACACTGAGGAAACATGGCACTTAGATATATGCTCCCCATGTGGGCCTTAACCCTTCTATTGGGTAGGCGGAGCGTGATGTGCAACAGTACATTCATTAATACAGCATTGGCATCCCCTGTGTTCACTTTCCTGCTCATCACTTTTTAACATGAGCTCTGTGTGCACAGTTCCTCCTTCCTCTCCCCCCCCTCCCCCGCACTGGGCAGGCTCAATGCTGGTAACAGCACATTGGCCTATATAGGCTTTTGTCTGTAATTCCTCCTCAGACTGAAAAAACACAAGGGTTTTTTCCCCCTGAGAACTGATCACTTATAATGAAACATCAATCATTGCCACATGTGGATTAAGGGTCAACTGGGCTCAGATCCACTAAAAGTTGGACAAGCTCTGGAGAGATATACTTTTCTTTTCTGTCCTCTGTATAGACTCATTTATTTTTCTGTTCCTGAATCCTTGATCTTTGTCCCAAGTACAACATCCCAGCCCATGCCAGCAGCGATCAACCATGCATTGAGTTACCAGCTGCTGCTTTGCCTTGGATTTAATATCTATAACAAGTTATTCACTTATCTCTAATGAACTATTATCCCCATTGTACAGATGGGCAAACTGAGACCCTGGAGTCTGGGTGTTTTGCCCACACCCACAAAGGCAATCAATGTCAGAGTCAAGATTAGAATATAGGACTTCCTGGCTCTCTATCCTGTGCTCTGAGCACCACAACATGTCTCTCAGTTGATGATTAGGTACCATCACATTCTTTTTAGCAGAGGGGTGCTTTCACGAGGAGTAAGGGAAGTCGAAGGAAGAGTGTTCCTTCCCTTCCTGCAGTCTACTTTCCTGGCTTTGATTCATTCAAATCACTTCTAATATTTTCTAACAAAAAATCCATTTACTTTGTGAAAAGCTAAGGCCTGGATTCACAGATGACAATGCAAACAGCAACATGCTACAGGATCATTTGCACTGGAGGAGGCATTCATGCCTGAAGGAGGGCATTGTGGGACTATGCTAAGGGAAGTAGATCTGAGTTCCAGTCTGGGTTCTTAAGGCTATGTCTATACTACCAGGCTATTTTGAAATAAGCTATTTCAAAATAATAACTCCCGAAATAACTATTTTGAAATAAGCTTATTCCTCTTCGCAAGCAGGAGTTATTATTTCAAAATAACAAGCCCGCTATTTCGAAATAACAGGCTTCGTAGGGTGGATGCTCACCTTTTGATTTCGAAATAAGGTAGACATGCCCTCAGAGAATAATGCTGCTCCTACCTAGTTTGCTCTGATGCCCTCCTGAACCAGAATAGGGGCTACATTGGTTGGCTCCTGCCTGGTAGAGCCAGGTTGTAGCGGCTTGCATCATTGTGTGTCTTTCAGGTGGACCTGCCATCACTGGATACCTGTAACTCAAGTTCCACCAGCGTAATGGGTGGCTTGGCTGATTAACAATCTGATTTCCTCTCTTGGAGGATGGGATGTGAGGAGAGGCAAACACTGTAATCCAAGGTTGTCAGCTGAGTAAACAGAAATGTTCAGAGTTGTAAACTCACTGAGGAATTCTTTTAACATTTTCCTTTGTGGCGTTGGCAACATGCACTAGCTATTTGTTTTTTAAGCTATTTAGCATTGCGGGCTTCATCATGCCAACTCTGATAACTAAGTAGCTGTGTCCATAAAGGTAACAAAAGTGTGGGAAGGAATAGGATATGAAACACATGAATAAAAGTATCATATATCTTTAAAATGTGTGTGGATTAAGTTGGTGAAAAGGTGAATTTTCTCTTCCTCATGAGTTAATGTCATATTTTTCTTGGAAGCTATAATTTGAGTTTTTTCTTTCTGCTTAAGTGATAAAAGACATGTTGTCTTATCTGAATGAATTGACATCTTAAAAGGCTCCCTTTGTTGTAGCTAAACTTGAATGTCAACAGTTATACCCTTTATACAATTTTCTCTGTATTTGCTTAATGTTACCCTACAGTGTGTTGCTTTAAAACTAGACTGCATGCTTTTAACTTCCAGCTACTTTTGTTGGACAAGAATCTTTACAATGCCAGACTAATCTGTCATGAGTGACGCAGTATTGGCATGGCATGACAATTTAAATCTGTGTTGGAATATGTTAATCCATCACTTGGCATTGTGATACATATTTTACTTTTTGTTTACAGAAGATGAAATTTGAGTTTCAAACTGAGCGTTCTTGGGTACTGGGTGTAATAGCTTGTAGCCACTTTATGCAAGTGTGTACAAAAATTGTTAGTTTCTAAACATGAGGGAACTATTCCCAATGAAATGCAGAACTCTTTGGACCTGATTTTATTACTCTTCTTCACAGTGACTATTTCCTTAGACTGTGAGTAGCCCCAACGAAATCAGTGGTTTACTCAACCTAAGTAATTGTGATAGGGTGAGGTCTTTTGGTACAATCCTATTGGAAATCTGTTGTCAACAGTAACTAAACACCTCTATGCTGGCACAGTGAAGCCACACTGTCAACAGGGCCATAGAAGCGAAGTAGTATTTAACTTTAACCCACTTTGGGTAAGTGCAGGTCTTTGTCCCCCTCTATTAGCTGGTCCACATAAGAGGTTAATGAGTTGGGTTCAGCTACAGGACCTTTAGCTCAAGGCATACAGATTCTTGCTTTTAGTTCAAGAGGCCCTCAGTTCAAAGGCTGCTTCTGACCCAAGCAGGACTAGTTACATAAGTGAACATGAGCTATAATAACTAGGTTGGCATTTCAGAAGGAAATAAAGACCAGGTGGGGGGGGGGTAAAAATAGAAAGAAGAGGTTGAATGATTACAGACGCTGTATCTGAGAAAAAAGCAGGAAGTGTTTTGTGTAATCAAACAGAAGCAAAAGGCACAATGAGGAAGTGCAACGAGAGCAGAGATTAATTAATATGAATCAAGCATTTTGCATTATATCCTATGGATTAGACCAGGGCAAGCAGTGACATGCTCGAATCATGGTCAGTGATGAAAAAGGCCTCTTAGAACGCTGCGACCCTCTCCTTGCAAATGCAGCGCTGCAATAGAGGACACATCGGACATTCATCTAGCTCATCATCAGTTTAATTAGCTGGTGGAATGGATCTTCACAGCTATATTTAAAACCTTCTGTGGTCAATTCCTATTGACCTTAGTGACGCTCACTGGTGCAAAGCTGGCTTGAACAGCCTTAGCTTTCCCTGCCTGAAGGTGATTAACAGGCCATTTATTACAGCAGTGGATTAGCTTGAGATGAAAAATGTATCATTCTTATTCTTCTCTTCCATCAGTAAATGCTCACTGCCATGGCTTGTTAAACGTGTTTATTCAAGCACACTTTATTCTTTTGATCTCTGCTGAGTAAGTACAAGTTCACCTTTGGAATAGATAAATGTTGCCAACATACTGAACGCTTACAAAGTAATGCATATAGTCAACAGCATTTGAATGACTGTTTAGTTTATGTAGATAGTGCAAACAGTTGCAGTGAAAGCACACTTAGGCTACATCTACACTACAGTGGAAAGTCTACTTAAGCTACGTAACTCCAGTTACGTGAACAATGTAGCTGGAGTCAACATACTTTAAGTCAAGTTGCTGTGGGCGCTATACTGTAAGGGTGAGGAGGGGGGGTTGATGGGAGAAAACTCTCTGTTGACTTCTCTTACTTTTCCCATCTGAGATAGATTAACAGGGTCAACAAGAGAGCAATCTGTGGTCGATTTGGCAAGTCTTCTCTAGACCTGCTAAATCAATCGCCGGTGGATTCATCTCAGAACATTGATCCAGGCTGTAGTGTAGATGTGACCTTAGCTCTAACAAGGGTCTTTTAGGGAACTAGCTTTGGTAGCCATTCTGGAGATCCCACTCTCTTTTTACAACTATTTGTGCTGCACTGGTTACTGCCTTCAAATTCATGGCAACTCAACTGCACTGGTAAAATTCTGTGCAGGAGGGAATCTCGAAACTGTTGTTCCAACTGCATGGCTGCCATTTCAATGGGAGCTTTGACTTGTTCTGAAATGTTTTTCATTCCTTGTTTCAAAAGGGATGAAAGGATTATTTTGAGTGAAGGCAATTACATGACTGCAGTGGATATTGCAAAGAGCCTGCTGGTGGCTGGTTTATTGTTCAAGATGAAAACAAGAAACAAATTCATCTCGTCAGCAGGACACAGTGAAATGCAAACTGTTGCAATGTCTTGCATGTGAAGGACTTCATTGCTTGGCCTCACTTTGCTCAGATGGTGCAGGAAATCTTGCATCTGCCCTGCCAGTGGCTTAGCTGCATGTGTTTCCAGCTTCTCAATTTTTTGGGGAGGGCGAAGACAACATTTAGTGATACCCAAGACCAAAATAAAAAGAATATGTAGTCCTGTGGCACCTTAGGGCTGCCACACCACATTGCAAGATCAATCAAGCTAACTGCAGCTGTAAACAGTGGCAATAGCTGTTGACTCAGAAGAAACAGCTGACTAGCAGCAGACTGCAGATTGGACAATTCTTAGTATAAAACTTCCTGCTCCTGCCATATCATTTGTCTGAGTAACTAGTCTCTCAGGCCTGTTGCCATTCAGACTTCCTGCCCTGTGACGAAACTCCTGCTCACCCATGCCAGCCTTTTCCCTTCTCAAACCCACCCTTTGGTCTGCCAGCTACATATATTGCCCAGCCTGTCATAGAATTATAGAAGTGTAAGTCTGGAAGGGATCTCAGTAGACCATTTAGTCCAGTCTCCTGTGCCCATAGAAAGAGTAAATACACCCAGATCATTCCTGTTTCTGCACCTTGCCTGTTCATCTGCCGCCTTCCACCTGGACTGACACTGGGCCACTCCCTGCACGCTGCAACCTCTCATCCGTCTCTCAGCAAGAGTTGGCTGCTCCACAACCACCAATCATCTGGCCTCAGCACACCTCTCAACCCTGTGGCCTGGCTCACTTATAACACGGCGATGGAACGAAGTGCAAGGAACTCAGGCAATTGGCAGTTAACATTCTACCACCACCACCTTTATATGCTCTTGTATCCTCAGTCCACTCCACATCGATTAGCCAGAGATTTGCCTTGTCCTGCCCACCGTGCTGCATCTACATTTCTAGTATATTTTGCAGACCGCTACTTAGCCCACTCACACTCTTTATACTGGTGACCCGCTCACTCAGCGCATACAGATCAGTGGGGTTCATGAGAATTGCAGTCTCTGCACATTGTGTGCCTGTTGAGTGTATAACCTCATATTGCAGTGTTCCATGCACCAGCTATACAAGGGGAAATAAGACCTGTGCAAAGCCACTTATTCTCCATTCCCTGCATTAAATGTCAGGATGATTGAGGCAATTGATATAATTTTTATTTGAGAGTTATTAATGCAAACTATAGCAAATTCCATTTGTATGGTAGGAAAAAAACCCTCACAGTTGCAATGATCTATGAAATTAATCACTTAATTATTCTAATTGTCCTTGATGTTACTTGGGAAAGAACAAAGAATCAGAATCTCAAACTGAAGCCAAAAAGGAAAACTAAACATAGTATTCAAGGCAGCTACTGTGGCTACGTTTCTTATCATTATACATCCAGCTAATGCTGCTGCTATGGCTTTGTTCTTTGTGGGCAGCTAATCTCCAGCACAGTGGAATTATTTCTCCATTTGCTTGTAATACCAGACAACCACCAGATCCAAAGAGTTCTAGATATACTTGCTTGTCAAGTCCTGCAGGATCTTCTCATGCATGTAAGAAGCTGGATACAGACATTCCCACAAAGAACTGACAAACAGTCAGAAAAGTGTTTGCCTGAACTACCAACTTGCATCTGGTATGAACGGAAGCATATTTGAAATGTCACAGAAGTCATGAGCTTCACTGGCGTAATAAGGAAGGCTTGTATTAAATGTGACCAACACTTTTTAAGCCTTCCTTAAGTAATGAGCTCCACCTGCATATCTCCTGGGGCTGTTAGTTTTATCAGCCTGCTGGACTGGTGCTCACAGGGTGGATAGCTTTTTCATAGAAAGAGCATCTAGATAGATAGAGTGCACAATCGCTTGTCCAATGTGCATGTAAAGAGGATAGCTGGTGGAAGAGAAATTCTTCTGGTAGAAGTTCTGGAGGCTAACAATTGGCGTAGTTGTGTGCATTTCCTTTTACCTCCATCTGTTCTTGGCAGGTTTTAGGGCTTATGACCTTAGCTCTCTTCTGCTCTAAGATGGCCAAAATCACAATTCATCTCTCTTATGACCTCTGTTAGTTCTTAAAGGTCTAAATTCAATATTGTTCCTCATCTCCAGCCTGGTCTCATGCCCCTGTGCTCATGAGACTGAGCCCATATCTTCTGCAGCTTCTGTGGCTTGCTTCAGTTCCACAGCAATGCTGATGAATAGTTGAAGCCTTTCAAGGAGCTATCGTGATCTCTCTCTGCCAGGTATATATTAACAGATAATTTATTAGAGCACAGAAGGACACCACAAGGCATTAGAAGGGTGGGAAATTGAACTTAGTCCCTGGAAATCCCAGAGAAGGAAGACTGGAGATGGAAAGAAAAGAAAAGAAGCTGGAGGTGTGGGAAATAGAAGGTGAGAAGAGTGAAAGTTTGTAGAGTGGGAGACTTAGGGGAAAAATTGGGAGAAGAAGATGGGTTGAACTGGGTTGGGGAAAGGAATAATTTGAGACAAAACTATTGGTAAAAGAAGGGAACTAGTGTGCGGGGGAGGGGAGGGGAGGAGGAGATGGGTGGGTAGGAGACACGCTGAGTATGTGTAATACCCTAATACATAAAATGTGACTCTCTCCACCCCAAAACTAATTTTGAGTCCCTCCCTCTCCAAAAATTATACTAGGCCAGAATCTGCCTTTAAGAATTAAATGAAAGTCTATAAATGTACAACAGCTCCAATCTGGAGACACAGCTCTCTCTGGACCATTTGTCAGAGGTGTTCAAGGGTCTGTGTCAGAAAGGCACTCACAACTTGAGATCCCTTCTCTTCAACTCCTACCCACAACCAAAACCTCACAATGAAAACAAATGGGGCTGGGGGAGCAGTATAAATAAAAATATCTAAAAAAAATCAAACCCCGAAACCTGACCCCAGGAAGTTTTTATTCTAAAAATGGAGAATTGCCAGTGACTGTAAAAGTCCAATAAGGATTATGCTATTGTTATTAATTGCATGTGGAAGGTGCTCAGTTACTCCGGAGATGGGCAGCATTATAAAACCCTAGATAGATAGATAGATAGATAGGATAGATAGATAAAGTTGATCAAAGTATTATTTTTCTTATAGCTCATCTTTACTTGAGGCCTCCTGAATTTCTGAGTTTAGTTCTTGGCTACATTTTTTTTCTGAACCAAAGGTTTCTTTCCCTCAACAGTGAAAGCTTCCCCAGTTCTCTTGGGCACTTTCTATGCTAGCAGAGATCCCGGTAATCGCTTACACTCCTAACAGAGGAACTGGAAGTGTGGGTGCACAGTTCAACATAGAGCAACTGCAATGAGGGCTGTCTCCATGTTTAAGGAGGGCTGGTGCAGTGAAACTGCTCCTTTTCTGAAAAGATAAATGTTATAGAGAGTTTCTTTGTTGTTGTTCAAAGATTAGTATTGCCCATGTGCTTCTGATGCATGTGTAATATATATATATATATATATCTTAGCAAAACAGGGAACAACCAGGAGCAGAATCAAAACATAACAGCAAAGATCTGAGAATGACATTAAAAACACATAAACCACCTGCAATCCACAGAACTTTTCCCAATATTTTATACTTTCAATGTATATTAGGGACCATACCTAATGCGCTTTAGAACAAAATATTCTTATTTGGAAGAAAACCGTATTCCTGGTTCCATGTGATAGTTTGATGATCTTGGGTGAATAAACTGTGTAAGTAAGGAAAGGTTTCATATACATACTTGTGTGTGTGTGTGTGTGTGTGTGTGTGTGTGTTTCTCTCAAACAATTGTCCATTTCAGGCTATGTATTCTAATGGCTGAAATTATGAGGTTAAAAAAGCCATAGGTTGAAGTTCCTTAATATTTTGCCCTTCATACTAAAAATGGTCAGAAGAAAACTGTTGGTATTTAAACAGCATCCCTAAATTATTTGCAGGTCAATAAATGATGTGTTGCACCATACAGTCTCTGTGGAAGAAAGGAAGATGATGATTAAAGCCCATGTTGAGCAAAACTTTTCTGCTGATGACTGAATAAAACATTCCATCAACATCAATAAGATTTTGTGGTCTTGGTTTTGGATATGATACCATGAAAAGCTATTCACCTTACAGTGAGATTTTCCTTCAGATTTGCACTGAAGCAGAACCTTGTCAGCAAATGAGTTTACATCATTAGCACTGGTGTTCAGTTTCCAGAAACACAAGAAAGGACTGTTGTATTGAGAAGGGGGAGGGTGGGTTTCACGCTCTGTTGAAATAGGAATGCAAAGAAGAGACCTGACAAATTCTTCACTGAAGAAACTACATGTTTATTTTCGTACACGATCGACTGGTTGGTGATTATGTCTAACATTTTTCCATTTAGGTCAAAATGTACTTAGAACATGATGGAATGGTGTATATAGATGCAGCTGCTACTTGACAGCATGAAATTTGCACTTGTCCAACTATCTTTCGAGGACGTTAGTGGGAAAAACAAATAGGCAATTTTGGCAAAAGGCAATAAATGACCTTTCCACTATGAGTACTATATCCTCTAGTACAAAGGAATCTTGCTCACATAAGTCGACATTTGGGGGTTGGGCATTTTTCACTCAGACACCCAGTCCCACTCAAAAGGCGAGGTCCCCAACTTATGTAAATCCAATTAGTTCCATTGAAAAGATGTCAATTTATATCAGCTGAGGATATGATCCAGCCTCCCTGGAATTTCTCAGCCATGAATATTAGTGCCCCGTCATGCTGGCAGCCGGTCTTTAAGTAGTGTACTTGTTTTTGCTCTGTCTGTACTTACTAGTCCATTGCACCTTGACATGCCTATACAACATCCACTCTAGATCCTTCAAGCCGATAGCGTTGTCCGGGATGGTGTAGCAACACAATAGTATTTTTTGAGCAAGCTGCAAGCAAGATGGTAGACACTGACAATTCCCCCGGTTTTGTTTCTTTTCCACATTAAGGAGATATGACTAAATTTTCAAACATCAGCTATTCAGATGAACCCTGAAATAGGCATTGTGCATGCACAAGCAGATACTGCACATGCAAATTGGTAATAATGTGCAATCAGGTATTACATTTTGGAATTCTGTGTTACTTTGTAGTGATTGTCCAGCTACAATGAAAAGAAAGTAAGTAAATAACCTGACCTATAAGGATGCGCTACATTTTTTAAGTGAATTGGCTTTCACCATGCTTGCCCCTTTATATTTGTTTCCCATGAACATTCTTGTTACTTTAAAAACAAAGAGTAGTCCTGTAATACTTTAGAAACTAATCACAATATATAGACTCATGATCTTTTGTGGGCAAAACTGACTTCATCAGATGAATTGGAATGGAAGTAACAGAAACCAAGAGATCGCTCCAACTCACCTGATGAAGTGAGTTTTACCATGACAGCTTGGGTTTTTTTTATATATTTTGGCTAGTCTTTAAGGTGCCACAGGACCACTTCTTGTTTTTGAAGTTACAGACTAACATAGCAACCCCTCTGAAATTTTAATGTGTCTACACAGCAGCTGGAAGGATGCTTCACGGTTCTGCTAGACAGATAATAGCTAGCTCTGCTTGAGCTAACATGGTAAAAATACCATTGCTGCATGGGCTGTGGCTTGCGCTGGCTACCTAATATGTACGTAGGGGGTCCATTGAGCTTGTATGTAGGTGGTGAGCCTGGGCTGCTGCCTGGCCTCATTGCAAGTTTGAGCACCCTCTCTCAAGGAGAGCTAGCACAGCGTGCATCTGTCTACTCACCCCTGGGCAGCACACTCCCAACTGCAGTGCAGTATTAGTAGCACCAATGTTTGGGTCAAGCAAGTTGCATATATGAGATCTGGAGAAACTGAATTTGAGCTATCCAGGTGTATGTGGGCTGGAGGTGCTTGATCCCTCACCCAGTAAGGGAAGTGAACAGAAACTTTGGCAGACCATGTAGTTCTGGAGAAGCAGAGGCTTGCAAAGGTGGCTTATGGTCAAGGTTATGCCTCCTTGATACTCAAGCCACTGAATGCCAGTATTGTCCTGAGCGCGGAGCATCACATCATCACACCCTGGAGTTAGCCTGCCCCTGAAGTTCTTTGTGTCATTTCTGATTCAATCAAACTGACTGGAAATGCTCCTTGAACTTGTGGCAGCTGTGTAAAATGTCACCACAGGGAACAGGTCAGTGTGTTGTGTATGCTTTGCTCATTGGAAGCTGGTCAAATGGAAGAATGTGATCTTCGTTTTCCAAGGATAAATATTTTGGATGGTAGAAATTAAATAAAAGCCCTCCCTTACTTTCCCAGACATTTATATTATCAAAAGTTTTCCTAAACCATGTTTGGATTGGATAAGCTAATAGTTTGTCCATTAGCCTAAAATAGTAAGGATTCTGGAGGCTTGTAAAAAATTCACAAAACTAAAACCCTGCAGGATTATTAAAGTAAACTGTAATGCAAGGATATATAAAAAAGCTAGCATAGTTTTTCATGTGCAAAAGTTACTGATACTGTAACTAACATTTAGGGTATTGACTTAGGCTTGCTTTGCAATCATTGAAATTTACTGCCTTGGGTGAAAAACCACATGGAGCAGCATCTGAGGATCAGTATGACCAATTTCACCTGTACTCCTCAAAGCAAACACCACTAAAATCTCAGCTCAGCATAATTCTACTCTCAGTTGTATTTGAAGAGGATAAATCACAGAACTACTCCATGGAAAGAATTTTATTTTTGAGGAGAATCAATATTGTTCATACACTCCTCCACAGTTTAGAGAAACATGGGAGCCAAGAAATCAGAGCCCCCTGGTGTGGTAGTGGATTTGGGCAACAACACTGCTTAATTGTCTCACTATAGTAAGTTACTCAGATGAGTGCTTGAAAATGTAACAGGACTAGTTTTTAGAGTGCAACATCTATGCTGTTGAAATAATAAAAACACATTAAAAAGTAATTTTGTCCTCGGACCCATTTTATTTACGTAAAGTTTTGAGTTTCAAAGTGACTCGCACAATCTCTCAATCTAAGACTTATCTTCCAGTATATTTGTAGTTCAAGTATTAAAGAAACATCTGATGGGCCCAAATGTGACATAGTTTCCCTTATTTATAATTGAAATACCCATTTGTGTTCTTTAAAAAATATGTCTGATACTGTAACTATGTCTGTGCTTTTTCTAAATAAATAGATGAAAGCAGTCAATCAATTCCAGCAGCCTAATATTCATGAAAAGGGCAGATTGAAAAATATCCATCAAAGCATTTCTTCAATGGAAAAAGGTCTCTCAGACTAAATCTACATTTCCTTGAAAATATTTCTGTTTTCAGTGAGGATCCCAAACCATTTTTTCCTTTCCTTTTAGTTTTTGGCCTAAAACCCTTTGGACAAAAATGAAAAAATGTAATTTTTATTGAAAGTTTTCATGGTTGGAAATTTTTTGTTTCCAACCTGCAATATTCATTGACAATGCTACTAATTTCAAGCTTCCAGGGACCATTACAAGCAAAAGAGAGGGAAAGTCTATACTAAAAGGTGTTAAAATATGTCAATGGGAACATAGCTTACAGAGGCAAGCTTCTCAAGCTGACAAGTGCTCCAAAGATAGTTGCATCAGCAGCACTTGGAGGTTGCAAGTTGTGCTGGAGTTCAGGCTCTGATGCCTACCCCTAAGTTTGCAAACCCAAGTTCCTTGCCTGACCCACAGCTTCAAAGCACTGTTGATGCAGCTTGTTTGAGAGCTCTAGCATGAATCTCTCTCCCCCAAGTCTCTTGACCTAAGATGGGAGTCTTCCATCCACTGCTGCATAGGCATACCCTTCGTGCCTTTGAAACAAAACACAATCTGTAAAAGGAAGGTTGTGAGTTTACCTTCTTTTAATCAGAGCCAAGGCAAACACACAAGCCTGCTATTTACACACTTCTGATTGTACGACTGCCTGTATTCCAACCAGGAAGTATCCCACAATCCTGAGCACCATGTACACTCAACTCAGCATACTGTTTTCCCCCGACTCATCCCCATCAAAGTTGTAATGTCAAATTGTCATAATTACTAAGCAAACACTGTAGATCCTAGAAAGGAGGGGGTGTCCTGAACTGCTTAGGAGAAATATCCTACAGTAATGATTTCCCACAAACTCTGGGTGAACCTTTTTAAGTATTGGCCACTCTACATGCTGCAGGAGATGAATGTGACCTCTATTTATCTTTCTTCTTATAAATATTTTTCAGTGATTTAAGGCATTCACTGCTTCCTTTGGCTGTCAAGGAAGTGAAGGAAATACATTTCAGTAGCACTTTACAGAATGTACTTATCTTCACTCTCAGCTGTAAATATGTAGTGATCATATTCTCACCGTGGAAAATAAATCAAAATGTGTGGCCAATTAGTTCATTTGTGTCTAAACTTAAGTAACAGCTAGTGGCATTTCCCCCTTGTGTTTAAAATTCATTGTGGTGTCATCTTATTTTGCAGCTTTATTCAATGATGAGGTGTTATAACAACAGTAAGGACCTCTTTGAGGCTTAATTTGGGAATACTGTATTTAGCTTTACATTGATTGTATAATAGAATAAGGGGTTAATTAATTAATTAATTGTATTTTCATAGCTCTTTATCCCACGATCGTGTTTAGAGTTCATTATACCAGAATACATACATTATAATAAAATACCACACTCTTAAAATATAAACTGGTCATTTTGCAAACAGCTTGAAAAAATTAATAGATTTTTGTTTTTTTTTTTAAATAGGGAAGGGATGAAATGGGATGGAGCAAGGCCCACACTGCAGAGGCTACTACAGGAAGATTGGTCCACTAGATAGTACAGAATAGGGGTGTGTACATACATTTATTTCTGACCAGCACAGCTAGTTTGCTCAGGTGAGATCAAGAGACAGAGCACTGTGATGTCACTGCCCCATAACCTGGAATTTGCTTTTCTCCTATCAAAGAACAGGCCTTTTAAAGATTATTAGCTCAATACTTTAAGGTCTTGATTTCCGTAAAGTTTCTGGCTTGGGGTCTTTGGCTTACTGGGATGATGCCAAACCATAGGCCTTACGGAGTTTACTGGCTGTCGGGTTGCTGGCTCAGCACTAGTGGTTAAAATAGATCAAAGTAGGCAGCAGAGACATTATGGTGGGACATGGTTGGGGTGAAAAATAGGGAAAAGGGATTAAATGTTATTTGAAAATTCAGCTCCCCCAGCAGGTATGGATGTGTAGGAGAGAGAGGGGTGAAAAAGTGAGAGAAGAGTTTGAAGCAGTGAAGAGAAATAACCTTCGGGCTCTCCATTATCTTCTCCATCTCTACACTGCCCACACACTCCACTGTGGTAAGAGCCTGAAAGGAACCAACAAATCCTTTTTTGCTTCCTGTGAATTCTGGTGTGGGCTTGGGGAGCACAGGGTGAAAAGTCTTAAGAGGAAAAAGGGTCCCCTCCTCTTTCTTCTCTGCCCTCTAGAGGGCAGGAGAACCAATAGAGGGACAGACCTTTTTAGAAGATAAATAGGTGATTCCATGAATTGATGACTCCTTTTCTCCCATCAGGTACCAGTGCAGCTTCACCTATTGAGAGGCAATCTTGAAATCCGTCAATCCCCCTGCCCCTCACCAAGCACTTCAAAATCTCCCAGGGTTGTCAAGATTTCATCAGGAATCTCACGATTTTGAGTGATTTTCTCAAAGCCTCAGCTGCTGGAATCGTGATGTTTCAGGACAGACTCAGCTTTCATTTCAAATTGCGTTTACATGCCTACCCCTCCCGGTGGCATGGAAAAGCCTGGCAATGTGAAGTCAGCACACCCTAAAACCTGAAAAAACAGATGGCTAATAAAGAGATCCCAATATTTAATATATTTTTAAAAATCTCAATTATTATCCCATATCAAGATTTTTTTTGGGGTGGTAGGAGTGTGAGGGAACAGACTCATGTGAGGAGTTCTCATAGCACCAGTGAAAAGGGGGGCAAAGGGAAGGCTTCTGTGGTAGCTGGCGAGGGAGAGCAGAGGGAACTCTCCCATCTCTATTTAGCTGGGAAGGAAGAAGCAGAGGGATCGGCCAACACCTTGCCCTTCTTAGGACTGTCTAATCTAAGGTATGGCATAAGGATCCAAAGATTCCACCTTCCTCCTTACTGCCTACTAGGTGGAGTGCCAAAGCTGGTATCCTGTAGGCCCTCCGCTTCCCTCCTCTGATCACCAGGGCTGAATGGGGCTAAGATTGTGCTCGCCCTCGTGTAGTGTGTATCATTGCTGCTGTGCTGAGCAGCGCTCAGGGCCACACTGGTATGTTTAAGCAGAGCACATGTTGCACTGACTGCTGCGATGAGGGATGATTTGAAGTGTCTAATATGTGAGCTTAGTTCTTCTCCTTCATGCCATGAAACCTTAACCCACAAAATCTGAGGTGAATTGACTGAGCTAAATGTAGCTGGTTTAGTGGGTTCAGATTTCAGCACAAAATACTCACCCAGCTCTAGTCCCAATCCCTCATATCATGTCCATTGAGTTTATAGAAACAGAGTAACTTGTTTGGGTGTTCCTGTAGTTCTCAAGGGTTTAATTTTCAGTAGTACATGGGGAAGTATGTATGCAGTTGGATGGGACTTTTTTACATCCTCTGTTTATAGTACACAGCTGTTATTTTCATAAAAAATACTTCCTGGTCACCACTCTAACTGGCAGATACCACTCAAACGAGGCAACACTATGGGAAAAGCTTCAGAGAAGGTCAATCAGTGAGAGAAAAGGGGCTGGCTGGCAATCCATGAATAAATACAGAAGTTTGCCCCTCTGTGAGAACTGTGCTGTATTGTCAGAGGTGAAGACATTTGTTAGGGTAATTTGGGAAACTCAACATGCCAGTGCTGTGAAGAAACAGGACTTAATTGTCCATCTGACACCTTTCACCAGCAGTCAATTCTCACACTTCAAGAATTAAAGAATAAGCAATGCTAGAAACATGTTGGGAATCAATTGCCAGAAAACATTAAAGGGGGCATCTTGGACAAGTATAGGGATCCTGAGAGTCTTCCAGCTCACTCACCTGATTAAACTAGCTTCACTTGTACACACTGGGTATGTCTAGACTACATGCCTCTGGCTACAGTCAACCCGACAGTCCACGAATTAGACCACCCGACAGTCAACGAAGGCGGGATTTAAATATCCCTGGCTTCATTAAAATAAAAATGGCCACCGTGCTATGCTGGTTCAGCTGATCGATGGCACAGTGCGGCAGTCAAGACGCAGATTGGTCGACAGGGAACCCCTTTGTTGACCACTCCTGTAAGCCTCGTTTCATGAGGCATAAGGAAGTGGTTGACAAAGGCGTTCCCTGTTGACCGATCTACGTCTTGACTGCTGCGCTGTGCCGACGATCAGCTGAGCCGGCACAGCGCGGTGGCCATTTTTATTTTAATGGAGCCGGGGATATTTAAATCCCAGCTTCATTGACTATGTTGGGTAACCTATTTTACATGCCTCTGGCACCAGAGGCATGTAGTCTAGACATACCCACTATGTTGTTCATGTTAAAAAGATACCATTCTAAATATGAAGTTTTGCTGTTTGGAAGTGAATGGCGTTCATATTAATTGCTACATCAGTAACCCTAACCTGCCCTCCTTCTAGACATCTTTTTCCAGAAAACCCAAAACATTGTGGGGATGTGAAAAATGGGAGAGGAGTGTTATCTGCAGCTGAGAAGAACAGAAGGGGGAAAGAAGGATTTAGCATGGATGAGGTGGGAAGCAACTTGTGAAGGGAAGATGGCAGCCATTAGCAGGCTGGGTGAAGTGGTAACTTGACCTTTATCATCAGGATCTGTGGAGATACCACTGGACTGGGAAACAGCCCAGGACAAATTCACCATGCTTTGATTCTAGCACTGTGGTTAGGTTGCATCCAACTCTAGCTGCCTTTAGACAGGTGACTGGGTTTGGGAGGCAGGGCAAGCACCAGCATCACTCAGATCACCAGTTCCTGGGCGGTGAGTACATGACAGGTGCAAATGCAACCTTAGTGCCACCTAAGGTTGTGTCTCCACTCCAATAAGTGAGACTTATTTTAGATAACTGTAGGAATATGGATATTGAGAAGGATCCAGGGCCTTTTAAAGTACATTGGTCTTGTTCACACTCCCTTACTATTTTCCTGATTCTGATTAAAAGATCTTGAAAAAGAAAAAAAAAACCAGATTACAAATGATACAAACAAAGCCCTGAGTAACTTTCTCTTCCCTCTTCCTTTTGGTTTGCTGAGCCTTCCAGAAAGATCAGAGATCACTATTTTTATTAGATTATTTTCTAGAGGCCCACATGTGTGAGGCACTGTACCAACATATAGTAAGAAGCAGTCCCTGCCCCGAAGAGCTCACATTCAAATGAAGGAGACAGAGAAAGGATATTTTATTCCCATTTCACAGAGCAGGATTTGGAGCACAAAGAGATTGGGTGATTTTCCCAAGATTATACAGAAAATTAGTGGCAGCGTCAGGAATTTCATCTCTAAAATCTTAGTCCAGTGCATTAATCACAAGCCCTCCCTTCATTTCATCATTCTACACTGGGTCTTCCTTATACCCTGGCTTAATATGAGCTTCATTTTTATTTTTTCTTCACTCTAGCTCCTCTGAAGAACTGTTTTTGCCCATGAAAGCTGATGATACTATCTATATTTTAGTTAGTCTCTAAGGGCTTGTCTAGACTACGCCGAAGTTCCAAAGAGGATATGCAAATTCCACGGGAATTTACATATCTTCCGATTTCACTTTCGAAAGTGCTCTTCCTCAAAAAATGAGGTTTACGTGGCTTTTTTCAAAAAAAGTGTCCCGACTACTTTCACTTTCGAAAGCTCGGCTTTCGGAACTTCGGCTTAGTCTAGACAAGCCCTAAGAGTATGTCTAGACTACATTGTTTTTTTGAAAAAAACTGCCCGTTTTTTGAAAAAACTTCACCTGCATCCACACTGCAATTGAGTGCTTTCAAAATTAAATCAAAAGAATGCAGGGGGGTTTTCAACATTGGTAAACCTCAAATTACGAGAAAGAACGCCTTTTTTGAAAGAGCTCTTTCAAAAAAAGGCATGTGTGGATGCAGAACAGGGACATTTTTCGAAAGAAGAGGCAATCGAAAAAACCCACAAGTGCCTTGGTGGCCATTCTGTGAATATCAATCAGAGCTTTCTTTCAAGAGAGTATCCATGCCGTCTGGACACTCTCTTTCGAAAAAGCAGATCGCTTTTTTGATCTGGTTTTGAGGTGCGGATGTTCTCTTTCAAAAGAAGCTTTTTTAAAAGAGCACTTTCGAAAAAGCTTCTTTCAAAAGAAGCTTGCACCCAAAGGGTGCGTCTACAAAGCACAGTTATTTCACAATAACTGACATTCTTTTGAAATAATGAGAGCATCTACACAGCAATTCCGTTATTTTGAAATATAACGGAATAAATATTTTCAAAATAATAGAGCGCTTATTCCGACTTCTGTAAACCTCATTCCACCAGGAATAATGCCTCTTCTGAAATTGCTATTTCGAAATAGCTGTAACTGCTGCTATTTTAAAATAGCTCCTTCCCAGGGCCATTGAAAGTAATTACACCCTAATGCTTCTTGGGGCTCTAAATCAAGGTAGCACGTCCACATTAGAGGAGCCTGTCTTTGACTAATATGGAGGCTTCCCTGTAGTGTAGACATGCTATTTCGAAATAAGCTATTTCAGAGTATTATCATCATCGTGGTGCCAATTAAACCCTTTATATAGGGGTCAGCAGCAAAAAATATCAGCACTGTTAGAGTATCTTGGCATTATTATGGAGTATTAATACTGAAATATAGTATTGATTGAAAATAGCTGGTTCATAATACAGCCCACTCAAATAAATGATCAAAATTCAGAAAGATATTGTACCTAAAGAAATACTAGCTACTATTATTGTTTTAAAATTTGTCACTGCACAGGATACCAGATTTGGCACTCCACCTAGTAGGCAGTAAGGAGGAAGGTGGAATCTTTGGATCCTTATGCCGTACCTTAGATTAGACAGTCACTGCACAACCCCAGGAGACAAAGGAACAGCCTGGATTTTTACATTTCAAGAGGGAAAATCATCAATTTCAGTACCTTAAAGACAGAACTACTGAAGCAGGAAGGCACTAAATCAACGGATCGATGGCAGTAGAGGCTTGACAGAAAATCTAACCAAAAAAGACAAAGTAACTGCAGGCATGTATTCTGCATTCTATCAATAACCTGGGCTCCTAGAAAAGGGATAGGAGAAAACTCCGAGTTTAGAAAGAGCACAGAACTTTCCACAGTAAACGTTTATGGTGAATAAAAAGCACAGTTGAAATAGTAAAACTTAGATATTGGCTTGTACTTTATGCTTGAGAACATGTTTGTGCCTGATGTGTTGAAGAAACTGTTCAAGTACAGTTCAATCTTGTGTACATATTGTCCCACGGATGCCGGTAAAATCAGTTTAAGTTTAGTTTTTCGGCCATGGAGTATTAAAGTGTCTAAGGAACACCTGTTTTTCTTCTAGACCTGTTTTTGTGGGTTTAAAACTGAATTGCGACTCAAACTGTTTTGTTGTTGATTTAGTTTTGCCCTTTATTGCTTCTTACCGATGAAAAAGAAAAGTTATTTTCTTTTAAAACTGGCTTGGCTTTTATATTTGAAATGTCAAGAATATCAGCTCCTCCTTTCTTTGGCAGCTCTGAACAGAGATGCCGCTCAAAGGCACAACCTAACTTACAGCTCTTTCTGCCGAGGAGCAAGGGGATGTTCATTTTTAAGGCTCCTACTGAATGCTAAAACAATGTGGCGAGCATTGATTAAGAATCAGACCTTTTCTCCTGTCAAATGCAGGGAGGAAGAGCAGCTGATCAATTTGGAGCCTTCAGTCACATTTCAGGTCTGTTATAAACTTTGAAGAAGGACCTTAAGAACTGAAGCCTTGATATTACTAATGTTAAAAAAAACCAAAAAAACAAGCACAATTACTCTTGGGAGGGCAGGAAATAAATATTTGAGACATTTCTCTCTCAGGATGGTGGAAAAATCAGGAGAATAGAAATCTATGCTGTATTTAGTGAAGGATCTTGACTCAAATATCCTACTCACACCATTGTCTGCAGGTACTTCCTAATGCCGGACTTGCCCAATGGATATACTGAACACTGGCTTTTATTGGATAATGGTAATTCCTAAAATTATTGAAGCTTAAGATGACAAAACTCACCAGCCTGGAGATGATTTAGCTTTTAAAATACTTAATGCAAAATTCCAATTGCTTGTTTTGTTTCTTTGATTCCATGCTACAGGTACAATCAGCATTATATTGCCCTGCATATGCTAGGGATGTGAAAATTAACTGGTTAACTGGTAAACATCACTCTTAAAGGTTACTGGTTCTGGTTAACCAATGGTCTGGAGCATCTCTTTGTCCACTGGGGGAAGGGGACTGCTCCAGACCTGTGGGGCCTGCTGTGGACAGGGGCTGCTTCGGTTGTTTGGAGCAGCCCATCTGTGGTGAGCCAGGCGTGTCACAGGCTGGGGCTGCTCCGGGCATCAGGAGTGGCCCGTGTTGACAGCGTCCTCATTGCTTCGCAGAAGGTGGCGGGAGGCCACTCCAGCCTGGCTGTGGCATGGGAGGGTGCTTCAGCCCAGCGCTCCTCTCTTTAATTGGTTAACCAGTTAAACTTCACGTTTAACCGGTTAACCAATTAAACAGGATTTTACATCCCTAGCATATGCACAATTCACAACATGTTTCTTTCAGCATTACTTGCACTATTTCCATTTCAAATATGTGAAATTATGTATTGGCTGCTTGTGTGGTATTGCAAACCTTTTTAGCATAAAGCCTAAATGGTAGCTGAAGTGTATTTCTTCATAGGAAATTACAAAGCTCACATTAGGAGCAGGTAGTTGTCTTAAAAGGGTCAGTGGCAAGTCATGACTACTGACGTTGCTAGAAGCACAGTGGATAACATGCATTTCACTTTATGAAAAAGACAAACATGGTGCATAATACATGTGAAGACAGATAGCTTTTACTTCACCAAAATATCTATTGCCTCTGGACAAACCTACTTTACTAAATCTAACCTGTGGGCTCATGTTACATCTAAAAGGAAAACTAAACTCTGGAAAGTAACATAAAACACTCTCTAATCAAAAGTATTTCATCACACTTAAGCAACTCAAACTAGTTAACAAAAGCTTTTCATTTCAGCTCATGCTGAAAAGCAGAAGGGCTTCAGAAAGCTGTGTTTCATTCTTGCAGAGGTAGAAGATAGCCAAGCCAAAACCACAGCTAAAGAAATTTGTCAAGACCAAACTGGGAATTGCTTTACAAACAATTCCCAGTTTTATAATTTTATTATTTCATTAGATGACTTGCAGGTAAACCCTAAAGGCTCTGTTATGTCCAAGCATATTTTTCAATATGAGATTAAAGTTTAAATTTTAGTTTAAATTTAGAATATGTTCTCCAGTATAATACCCGGAGAAACCTCTGGGGCTCCAGGTTAGCCCATGGTAACAGTATTCCATGTTCAATATTCAACCCTAAAAGGAAAATGAGCCAAGAGTACAACATTCAGATTTCTCTCCTTTCTCCACATATATTGTCCTTTCTCATTAAGTGTGTCCTGAAAATAGAGGTCTCTAAATTCCTAGACATTACCCTGTACATAAACAAATGATTAACTATAACAGTTCCTGTTAGGAAGATGTCAACATTCCTTTTGACATTAATTTGGGATAGAAAAATTAAACACCAATCCCATAACCTGCTCGTGTGTTTAACATTCTATATTACCCCCTTAAAGTATCATTGTACATAAATTCAATACACTAACCCTTTTTTGTTTGCTTTTTTGGCTAACTCTTAACTTTCTTACGAATCAAAGTATTTTACCCTGGGTTTGGGAGGGTTTTTCTTTTCCTTAGTATTGTACAATGTCTTATACTTTGCAGGCTGTTTGATGCTGGTGTGAGCCTCCCTTGTAATGACAGGACACTGCCTTATAATTGGCTCTTCTGGTGGTGTGGTGTTTTGGAAGTCTATTCCAATATCTCATGACTGCTTGCATATCAGTGTTCCTTCCTCTTTCTGCTGGTCAAGACTCAAAGGCCTCTGTATTAACCTGTTCTCCATGTCCCTGTTGATGTCATGTGTTTGTAGTGGGTGACTATATATGCAGTTTTGGTGAAATGCATGCCCATTTACCAACTACAGTAGACTTCCGATAATCTGGAAACTTTGCGACCTAGGTGGTGCCGGATTATCGGATATGCCGGACTATCAGGAGGTACGATAATATATATATACACAGTATATACTGTATATAAAGTGCTTTTAACCCTTTTTATTGTAGCACAAGCACTGTCCAGCATCACACATTGTCAGTAGCAGACTGACTCGGTCCTGTCCAGTTTCGCTCTGGTCAGCTGTTGCCGCTGCTGCCTTGTGACTCATTTTTTGCCGAAGCTCACTCACTAGGCTCTTTCCATTTTGATGCCGGACCATCGGGAGTGGCAAACAATTGGATGCCAGACTATTGGAGTTTTACTGTGCCATGTTATATGAAGGAGGGTATTTATCTGTTCATCACATATAGCTTGCTTCCAAGTGCAGGATTTGTTCTGAGGAAACACTATGACCTGAACAGGGTCTCCCAATGTGTAGTCTTGAGAGATTTCTCTCTTCTTCATAGAAGGCTTTCGCCTTTGCATGTTTCTCTTCTTTCTTTTGGTTACTCCTACCCTTCAATTCTAGTTGCAATAGTGAGGGAGCTATAGCCATCAGAGTAACATGCATGCTCCTTAACATGAAGCATCTTACTTGGTTGCTATGAAGGCCTTTTGAGAGAATATTTGTTTCTCTATTCACGAATGGTTTGCCATATGTTTTCTGTGCTTCTTGAAGCTTTCTTTATTGGATCTTAGATATTTTAACTGTCACCTCACTATCATTCAACATGATGACTGGATGTAACTGAATTCCTGTTCCTGAATAAATGGCTGAAACTCACTGCAAGTGAACGAGGATCTATTGTCTGTAATTACCATTTGGGACATCAGGCCTACTGAAATCCTTCACTGCTGTGTTTGTAAGGGTCACAATGGCAGCATCTGACTCTTCATTTTTTTCCCATAAGTTTGAATAGTAGTCTACAATAATGATGTTGCTTGCATGATTTGTGGTGAAAAGGTCCATTCCCATCTTGCTCCCAGTTCTCTTGGGGATTCTGTGAATTTTTGTTGTCTCTTTAGCCTGCATTTTCCCTCATGTGTCATATCTTCTCAATGGGTCCTGGACATACTTGCTCATGTTTGGCCAGTATATGGTATGTCTGGGTTTCCAGGTAGTCCAAAGTGGCTCTGATGTATTGCTGAGAGAGTTTGTGTTCTCAGTCACTTGGGTATCATGATTTGACTGCCTTTGTATATGATGCTATCTTGTATGCTCAGCTTGTCTTGATTGTTCCAGGATTTTTGAGAATTAGGTATTTCTCCCTTGGTGTTTGGCTGTGCTGACAGAATGATGAACATGAACACTTGTACATTTTGTCTTAGATAGTTTGTTCTCAGATTTTTTCCAGCTCCTGCAATATCTCTGCTTTGTATTTTTGCATTTGCTTTTGCACAAATGTTGGTGTATTTTCCCACATATTTTCTTGCTTTCCCTGTGCTACTTGGAGAATTATCTCCATGTCTGTTCTGTTTATGCTCAGTATTTGGCTTTCAGCTTGTTCAGTAGCTTTGCAGATGTCTGGAGCTCTTGGTAGAGTTAGTGTAGACTGCCTGAGCATTCTCACATGAACCCCTGCATCTTTCATCACTGTTACTAATCTATAATTAATTAGTTCGTGTTTTACAATTTGATAATCATAGGAGTCAGCCATTTTGCATGGATCAGATTATAAGATGTCCTCTCCCTGAGAAATCAGTTGATTCCAATACAAAAGGAGCAGAAAACTGTAGGTAGGGGTGACAGAGTATAGCTGAGACTTCCAGAGACAGGAGGCCTGGTGATAAGCTGGGGAAACACAGGAGACAGTGTGGAACGGGGCTGGAGAAGAATACCCAGCTAAAATAGTACCACATTTCAGCTGGGGAAGTGCCCATCTTAAGAGGGGAAGTGCCCATCTTAAGAATAGCTGGAAGATTTGTTTTTTATTTGTTTCTGGAACTTTGTGAACAAGGAAACCAGACTCTGAAAAGGAATATGATTGGACAAGAGACTGTGGGCAGGGCTGTCCCTAGGCATATGTGAAATATGCAGCTGCTAGGGCACCAAAAATGTGAGGTACCCTATGTTCTTATATGTTTGAGGAGATGCCTCTTCTAGTTCATCTCTGGCTGCTCCAACAGGGCTGCTCTCCCCTGTCTACTGGAGGTATTCTCCCTCTCCTCTCCTCCCTCTTGGCTAGCAGCAGCTGGCTAATGATAGCTCCTGGCTGCAATGAGGAGCCCCCACTCTCTGCAGTTCTGCTCCAGCCCCAGGGTATAACCCGGACTCTGCTAGAAGCTGCATAGGGAGTGTGGGGGAGACAAGGGAAGCAGGGGATGGGTAGCAGGGAAGCCCAGAGCTCTAGCAGAAGCTGTGCATGGGGGAGGAATACTCCAAGCCCCTAGCAGAAGCCATGCATGGGAGAGGGAATACTCTAGGTCCTTGGCAGAAACTGTACAGGGGTTGGGGAAGCCCCAGATCCCCAAAAGAAGCTGCATGGTTGGGGGAGGGCCCCCTGTTGCATAGGGCCCTGTAATTTATCAGGACGGCCCTGTGTGGGGGGCTTATTTAAGGAGGCTGAATCAGCGGGAAACAGAGGCAGCGTGCTGCTCCTGAGAGCAGTGGCAAAACCTGTTAAATAGGATTGCACATGACTCCTTTTATTGAGCTACTGACCTATCCAGATGCTGTTGGAGAATGTAGCAGCCTTTCTACAGTGCTGCTATAAGTTTGGCTGTTCTTATTTTGTTGATCTTTTTATCTAGGCCCCATGCAATTGTGTAGTTTTCCATTGTGATCTATAGACTATCCAGTTGATAAACATGTTCCTTTTTGTGTCGGTCTGCTAAAGGACAGGAGTTTGATATGATGCCCTGGTCACTGTTTTCTCTTTTTGCTTTGTTTTTGTGTGGAATATACTTAGTTTCTGATTTCACATATCTTTGCAGGAGTCTAGTTGCTTTTGTTGCCATGTTCAGTATTAAAGCATAAAAGGAGATAGACAAGATAGTGTAACCTTCCTGTTTATTCCTTTCCCTACACATACTGTCTTCTCTAATCGAGTGTGTCCTGACATTGGAAAATGACAATTCCTAGACATTACCCTATACATAATTGTACCACACACCTTCTCGAGGGAAGTTATCTAGTGTATCATTCTAGGTGATGTTCCCAGCATATTGGACACCTGTGGTGTGTTTTACCAAAAATACCAACCAGGGCTATCCTTACCCATATGCAGAATATGCAGCTGTGCAGGGCACCTGAAAATTTGTCTGGATTCTATAGGAAATGATGTTAGTGCCCTCAGCCCAGTTTCCAGGTAACTGATGCCCATCTCCACAAGTCAGACCCACATTTAGCAACAATTGGCATTTCAACAGCTTGGTCAGGGAATGTGAGCTTCTCTTTCACTCAGTGAGATGGCTTGTCCAGTTCAAGGCCGAGGTACATTGGAGGGGTTTGTGTGCGGGAACTTGGATTGCTTGTTGCCTGTTTTGTGGGTAAACCATTTCCAGCTATGTCAATCCGGCAATCCTCATGAGAAAGAAATTCACTTAAATTGTTAGAAAATCCTACATTTTAGCTGGAAATACTGAAACAAGTGTAACTGTTGCAGGACTGCTCTGTTATTAGCATAAAGGGGTGCTCTTTACTGTTGCTCAGGCTGAAATTCAGCTTTTGATGAAAAATAGACTGTACCAAAGCAACAATGGCTAGACATGATTTTATGAATATATTAAAGTTTGTTCAATCACAATTTTGAATATAACCCCTGTAGTGATTTCCTTCCTGCAATCCAAACACATTGGCTAATGTACAAAAGCCATAAGACAAAATCAGGCTAGACTGAGGCTCATGGAATAGGATTCAGTCCTGCTTTCTTTGGAATAACCATACATTTCCAGATCTGGATATTTTTGTTAGCCAAATATATCTAATAACAGTCTTGCATAGCACTGTCAAATATTTATCTGGCAGCACCACTTGGAACACTTACAATGTAATTAGTTAAGTTTCAAGAATGTTCAGTTTTAGATAATTTTTATGAGCTATTCAAGATATAAATTAACTATTTCCATTGGGAAAGGTCCTCTTTAAGGGTGCCCATTCACATTAATAGGAACTGACTGAAAGCAGAATTGGACTCTAGACATAGACTAAAGGGGAAGTTCATTTAATGCAACTAAAGAATTTCTAGACAAAGGTAGGCAACCCTAAATAGTTGATTGAACAACTGGTCTATAAGAAAGGGGATATATTTCGTTACAAAGGGAGACATCTGAACTGGAATTCATTTACAAATTCAACACTGTCAATTTAGGATTGAATAAAGATCTCAACTGGTTAACACATTATAAAGGCAGTTTTCCGTCTCTGAAAATTCACATCTCCAGACCAAATGTTATGAATGACCCACTTCCACCCTGACGTGATTAGCTTCATTAACACAGGCAACTTCTTTCTTATATATACTCCTTCTTCAGTAACTTACATTCCAATTCATCTGATTTAGTGGGCTTTACCCACAAAAGCTTATACCCTAATAAATCTGTTAAGCTCTAAGATGCCATAAAATTCCTCATCATCTTAGAGATATTAGACTCCTCTTGACAGCTCTAGTTTTTTTTCCAATTGTTTGCATGTATGCATTAAAAGCAAATAACCTTTGAAGGGCTAACACCTTTGTCAGGAATGGAAGGACATTTGAGGCTATTACCCTGTCACAGTGGCAAATAATATGGCTCTCTAGAATTCTGAATAGGATGCAATGACTCAGAAGTATAATATATTATTTGATGGAACTGATCCTGAAACTCTGATGGGGGTTAGAATCATAGAATCATAGGGGTGGAAGACACCGCAGGAAGTAATCAAGTCCAACTCCTTGCTAAAAGTAGGACCAATCCCAACTAAATCATTCCAGCCAGGGCATTATCAACCGGGACTTAAAAACCTCTAGGGATGGAGATTCCACCCCGTCTACCCATTCCAGTGCTTCACCATCCTCCTAGTGAAATAATTTTTCCTAATATCCAACTTAGACTTCCCCCACAGCAACTTGAAACCATTGCTCCTTATTCTGTCATCTGTCACCACTGGGGACAGCTTCTCTGCATCTTCTTTGGAACCCCTCCTTCAAGTAGTTGAAGGCTGCTATCAAATCCCCCCTCACTCTTCTCTTTCGTAGATTAAATAAGCCCAAATTTCTCCTCCTCTCCTCATAAGTCATGTGCTCCAGCTCCCTAATCATTTTGGTCGCCCTCCGCTGGACCCTCTCCAATGCATCCACATCCTTTCTATAGTGGGGGGCCCAGAACTGGACACAATACTCCAAATGTGGCCTCACCAGAGCCGAATAATGGGGAATAATCACTTCTCTGGATCTGCTGGCAATGCTCCTACTAATGCACCCCCTATGCAATTAGTCTTCTTGGCTACAAGGACACACTGTTGACTTATATCCAGCTTCTCATCCACTATAATCC
>JANRFK010004149.1:91326217-91348542 GCA_030068395.1 Apalone spinifera
CCCCTCCAGCTCTCATTCCTCTTCTTTCTTATTCTCCCCTTCTTCTGTTCTCCTAGAACAAGGGTGGGGAACCCAAGGGTCGGGGGCTGGATACAGATCCCAGCTTGCCTGGATCTGGCCCCTGAGGCTTAGGGCTCCCCCAGCATTGGGGAGCCTAAGCTGGTGAGAGATGTTTTTTTTTAATTTCCCACTTGTGTGCAGCCCCTGACTGATTTTTCTGTGGGTCAGTGGCCTCCAACCCAAAAAAGGTTCCCCACCTTTGTCCTAGAACAATGCAATAGACGTGGTGCAATAGACGATGGACTAGAGAGAGGTCTGAAGCTAACCCTAACAGCCACATCTCATATAGACGTAGGGAGAAGTTGCGAAGCAAATCTGGCAGTAATTCTGCATCGCACAGCCCCCATCTCCACAAGGAACTCAGTCAAGCTCTGCCTGTCTGACCATTGCAAAATCTGGGGCAGGTAGGGGTTGAAAGTCAGATTGGGATTTGAATTCTGTCCACCTCCACAAACATTCAGATCCCCAAAATAAAGAGCAATGAGGGTGATCCCATGAAAGACTGATTTCCTAAAGATAATCCCGCTTCTACTCTTACCCAGAAAGGCTTTAGCCATTTTCTAGGGGAGCTGTCTCATGGGTTATTGAAAAACAGAATTTCCCAGCAACTCATCACTGCAGCTGTGATAAATATTCATTCAAAAGACTATAGTTCATATGCAGACATCTGGAGATTGTAGTGGGACAACCCTAACTAGAACCCATCCTGCTTTCATGTGCCATGATTTCTGCAAAGCTGAGTCTTCACTGAGGGCTTAAACTAATCTCACATATTTTATGAGTGAAAATCCATTTACAATGAGAATGACCCCCACTGACCAGGAGTTTAAGTAAATGCCCTCTGTACATATTTTCTACAGTGGGAATCAAGTTCCATACACATGATGTAAGCAGGACTTGAACAAGCCTTTCACCTGCACTCTGAACAGAAATCATTTACAAAGAAAACCAAAATGACAGCCATATGCATGGGACTTTTTTATTGGCTAGGGCCAGGCTTGCAGACCCCAACTAGGGGGAGCTTCTTTCAAATTGAAGATGCAATTGAAAACAGGTGCCTACCACATTGTAAGTTTTAAAAAGAAAGATACACTGATTGTTTGGGAACTCTGGGAATTCTCTCAACTGCTAAAAATATGGAGACATCTTCCCACTTTTCAATCCAATCCATATATGCTCCTCCCTGGATTTTTAGCATACCTGGGAGAATATGGTCATGCTGCCCAATTCAGTGGAAGAAAATGTGAGAGATTAAGGAGGATCCAATAAAACATCTAACTGATCTTGAACGGCTAGAAAAGAAGGTTTTGTCCAAGTCCTTGTCTTGAAGACTTAGGTGACCTTGCTATGAAAGTCTGTGACTGTGACTGGAACATTGGCCTTGCTCAACTTGTATTTAGCAAATAAACTAAATGTACTGCCCATGTTTAGGGTAAATACCTAAGTATGTTATTTTTTTAAAAATTACAGCTGGACAATGCAGGACAGGGTTCAGTTTCCTTTTTATTTGTTGTCATTAAATGCTCCTGATCATTTTCAGCTCTGAAACTCATTATGTGGATGTTTTAAAATGGAGCAATAGACAAGGCAGCTGTATTTCATTTGTAGATAATTGATGCAATAAATGTAATAACCAAACTAGATACGTTGACTCATGAGGTAATTTGGGTGTAGATGTTATAACACTTGTGCAGTTGAAAATATCCCACAAGTCACTTTCAGATTAATGCACCCTGGTCCCAGTTTTTACCAGGACAAGATAAAAAGCTGTCATTTCTATAAAAAATTTCTTAAACATTATTTGAAAATATTCTGCTAGCCACAATACATATAGTAATATCAACCTGTGATAACTTTACTCTTTGGGGATTATGGACATTTTATACACTATAACTCCATGCTCTGGGGCTATGTCTAGACTGCAGGCTTCTTTTAGAAGAAGCTTTTCCGGAAGAGATCTTCCCGAAAAACTTCTTCCGAAAGAGAGAGTCCAGACTGCCAAAGCACATCAAAAAAGTCATCTGCTTTTTCAAAAGATAATGTCCACACTGAATGGACGCTATATCGTACTTAAGCTGTGATTATTATAGATGGAGTGGCCACCAAGGCACCTGTGCTTTTTCCTCTTTTCTCTTCTTTCAGAAGAACTCCCTCTTCCCCTTCCACATATGTGTTTTTCCAAAAGAGCTCTTTAGGAAAAAGGCTTCTTCCGTGTAGAATGAGGATTACCAATGTCAGAAAAACCCCTCTCTTCTTTTGATTTTATTACAAAAGAACGCGATTGCAGTGTGGATGTAACTCAAGTTTTTTTTCAGAAAAACAGCTGTTTTTTCTGAAAAAACTCTGTAGTGTAGACATACCCTGGTTGTCCCTAATCTGGGAATGCCCATGTTACGGAACCTGACAGGTGGAGGCAGTAATAGCTTTGCATTCTTTTGCTCCCTCTTTCCCTCTCAGCTGGGGGAATGGCAACACAGCAATGCATTCTGCTGAGGCTTTCCACTACTACTCCCATAGCAAGGAGTGGGATAGGGTGGGAGGGTCTAGGAGGGGAGGGCGCAGTGCCAGGGAGCAGCAGGGAACATGGAACACCACGTAAGCACTCTACCAGAATCTCCATCACTTCCTCTCTGGCCAGGCAAAATCTTTAATCTAGGAAACTCTCTGTTTGCTGGCTTAAAGAGGTTCAGTGTATATCTAGCATGTTCATAACAGAGAAAATATTTCAAAAGGGGAGCATGGTTTAACAGATACAACATGAGACTGGGAGTCAAGCATTCTCACTGCTTTTCGTGGTTCTAACACAAAGTCATTATGTGACCTTGAAGGGGTCATAAACTGTTTCTCCAGCTGTAATTTGGGAATGGAAATATTTATATGCTATTACTAGGAGAGGTTGGTGTGATTTCCTATTAGTTCTGATATCTAAGAATCAGATTGGAAAAGGAATCAGATTGGAATAAATTTCTGTGATTTTCTTTGAAATGTTCAAATATAGGAAATAATTTTCATCTTGTTGATTATGTCTTGTCTAAAGGGAAAGAAAGTTACAGATTTGGGAATATCAGTTATTGCTAATCACACCTTGATTGCTTTGGCTTAATTACTCAGCAGAACTCACTCTGTCCTTGCAAAACACAGGTTCTACCTCTCTGTTGCTGTCTGATTTGGTATCTAAACTAATTCATCTATGTTTTAATGGCATATAGCATCTATTACTATGGTACCTAACTGCTGCACAAAAATAAAGTGTATGCAAGTCCCAAAACAAAAGAATGATTTTCTTGTTATCTGACTGTAGTAATTGTGATGAGTGAGATGCTACTATATATTCATCTATGAATAGGGCTGTGAAATAATGGTATGAATATGGTAAGTGACCTGGTCAGTGAGGAAATTACTGTACTATGGTGGGTTATTAGAATTTCCTGTATGACTCTATTGGTCTAACTTAATAGGGGTAGAAGGGAAAAAAGCAAACAGAAAAGCAACACGATAGACACCCCAGCAGTACTTGAAAGACAACAGTGCAAGCTAGATGGCTTCGTGTGCCCAACAAGTTGTATGCCTTCTTTGCCAAAGCTAGGAGCCTGGAGATCAAAAGAACTCTGCACAGTTAAAAAGCCCTTCTCAGATAGAGAAGGGGATCACTTGTCAGAAGCTATTTAGGGAGACAGGCTGACACAGAGAGAGACTTTGTAGAGAGATTGTAAGGCAGCTGTGCCTGAGGGAAAAACTAGATATGTTTACAGTCTGTTTAGGTGGTTTTAAGGTGTTTTCCCTGAAATGTGTTTGCTCTAAATAAATAATGCTTTTGTTTTAAGGAGCTGTCTGGTCACAGATTACCACTGTCACTGCTCCAAGAGAGAGACGAACTGGAGGGACTGGGCTAGAGCCACACCTGAGAAGATCATTGCTGTTCATACCAGAGGACGGCAACCCATGGTCTGGTCTGAGGATGGGAACATTCCATGAGTCTCCTCGGCGCTAAGTGACCACTAGAGTAAGTCTATGCAGCGGTTAAACACCTGCAGCTGGCCTGAGTCATGGAGCTTGGGCGGCCGGGCTGTAAAGTTGTGGTGATGATGTTTGGGCTTGGAATAGGGCCTAGGCGCTGGGAGCCTCCTACAGTTGGCAACCCTCAAGGTTGACCTGGAGTCTCCTGGAATCAGCATCCACCTCCAGGTGACTATTGAAAGCAACCCTGGAGATTTTAATAAGCTATCTTAAGACAATGACGTTTTGTCATGTTGGGGGAAACCCCCCCACCTTCCCAGAATAGCTTCAGTCAGGGCTGGCAACCCTAGACCCGCCCACAACCTCACAAGGTCCCAGAGTTTAGGCTCCAGCCCAAGCCCGGCTGTCTACACTGCAACTTTACAGCCTGAGCTCTGGAAGCCCGAGTGAGCTGACATGGGCCAGTTGCATGTGATTAATTGCTGTGTAGACATACTCCTCTGACTTGGTGGGAGTGCTTTTGACAAGATCAGCTGGAGTGTGCCTGGTAGTTGTGACAGTGATTTATGGATGAGTGCAACACAACTACTGTCTTTACACACCCAAGCCATGGGAGTGTTTAAAATCCAAGTCTAGATCCGGAACTGAATTGAGCAGTTTGTTCTTATCTTTGCAACAGAACCCTCCTAAATCCAACACCTCCAGACTTAGGAGTGCTCCAAATTGAATCTAGATCACAAGGCAGACATTTTGACTTGGGAACTCTGTCCAGTGGAAACAGATAATGATTTACTCAATCATTGCCTCAGGATCTTACTGTTGTTTTGTTTCCTTACAGTATCTTTTGTTTGTATTTTTTTGATTATGTACACTTACAAGGAATATCTTATGCTGTTATTTCTACTGTGATACATGGTCCCAATGTGCTATGCACTGTGAAATCCAGAAGATCTTCCCTGCCAAAAAGCTTTGAATCTTCTTTCAGGCATGCTTTCAGGCAATCCCAATTCAATGGCACTACTCACAGGCTTAAAAGTTAGGCATGTGCTGCTCTACCTTGCTGAAATGATACCTAAATAAACACAATAAAAGACTTAGCATGTTTAGAGAGAAACCTCACACTGATCTTGAAATTCTTAACAATTGGAATAACAAATCTATTTTGAGCATAAAATGGACAAAGATGTCTTAATGCTACTCCAGGTAAAATACAATCAATAGTTGAAATCCCTTCTCCACAATATAAAGTTAATTTGCAGAGATTTATGGAGATTATAACTGTGGCAAAATTCTTTCAAAATCTATTTTATGAAAATACACCTGTAAAGGAATTGCTGGAAAATGAACTTAGCCTGACCTTAGAAAACCCAAAAAGGCAGGTAGGCAATTAAAAACATTGATCACAGAATCATCATTTTTTAAATATTATGTTTTATTTAAGCCAGTGACATTGTCAGTAGATTCTTTTACAAAAGGCCAGGAATGTACCTCATTACTTCAGCTGCATATACCAGGCAGAAAGAAACTGCTCAGACTGAAAATGGGATGATAGCAATTGTATCTTTATCATTAATCCCTCCCCCTCATTTTTTTATAAATATATAAAATCTTTAAGTAAGGTAGATCTGAACATAGATGTGTTATTTTAAAATTGTTTTTCTCACATGTTATACATTGTTCCCACTCCTAAGAGTAAACAATACTTTGGGTTATGACTGTCTTGTCACTCTATTCTCTTCTGGTCCCAAGCTCCCAAAGGAAAAAGTTACAAGAGACCATTTGGAACTGCTGGGATAAGCAAGGTTGATCTGCAAGGGGAGTGAGAAAATTGTAGGATTATACCCTAGAGAGATGAAGGTATGAGGCCTGAGACATCAGGGGTTAAATTGAGAAAGGCCAGAGGTGCATTTAGCTCTGTAGCCATGCCACATGGGACTGGTGTCCACATGTACAAACTTCTCACTAGAAAAAAAAAAAAAGAAATCTTGTTTAAATCTCTGTTCTGCTTAGCCTCACTTAGATTCCAATACATGAACTTGAAATTTCAAAGATATGATCTCCTTTTGAAATACGAGTTGTGCAAGGAACCTAAGCAAAGCGAGATATTAGTCATGTTGCTTAATGAAAAACTGGATGTCATTCAGACACTATGGTAATGAGGGCAGTATGAGGACTCATATAGAATAGAATAGAATAGAATAGATAATATAGATACCCTTAACAGGCCAGTACACAGCTCAACACCACCTCAGTATCATAGCTGAATATGGAATACTCCAAAATTAGAAAAATTTAAATCTGAAGCACAGACACACCCAGTTTTGAAACTGACAGTTTTGAAAAGAGAGAGCAGAATTAGACACCAGATTGAGACTTTATGGGCCATTTAGGGCATGTCTACGCTATGAAATTATTTTGAAATAACTAGATTCAAATTATAACTCCCCAAAATAATTATTTTGAAATAAACTTATTCCCCCAGGAAAGCAGAGTATAGATTTCAAAATAACGGGCTTAGTACTGTACACACTCCACTTATTATTTCAGAATAAGGAGGGTTATTTCAAATTAACTCCCTTGTGTAGAACAGGGCTTAGAGAAGATAGTATGGATATTATGCTATAAGGAGACAGACCAAATGCTGAGAAAGGAAACATTCACTTAAATTCTGATCCTGAAAAGATGGATACATGAGTAATCTCATTAACTGCAGACATGTGAGTAACCCTTTGACTTCAGTGGCACTGCTCACACAAGTTAAATACATGCTTAAGTATCTGAAGAATCTAGTCCTAAAACACTTCGATTAATTTTTTCAAAGCCAAGATCATATCTCAGACCACAGGGATGTTTCTGTTCTGGCCTGGAAGGAGTACTCAGAAAACAGAAACACATTGCTCATTTGTGATATGAGCAAACACCTTTGAAAAGTGAAAGCGGAATCACTTGTGAAAATACAATAAACATAGTGGCCCATGGTGTATGGAAATTACAGTCACCGCTGAAACTTCAGGTGAAAGCATCACAATTTCCAAAACAGCTTTGTGAGCAGGATTCTAGGTCAAGCGGAAGGTCTACCAGTTCAGAAATTTGTATGAGGTTCTCATTTTATTTCAATATGAACTCATGTTACGTCTGTTGAAAATTCTACTGACGGGACTATTCATATAATTTATGATATTTCCTATCATGATGTTTAGCTGAATTAGAAACACTTGTGAATAAGCCCATCTGCAGCTGGTTAAAAAAGCATTTTTGTAGCAGGAGTGCGGACTGCTGAGGCAACAAAGGAGAACCCATCATATTTTCATTTCAGTGGCTGTTGATCAAGCAATAGTCCCATAAACTGTTTACCGCTGCAGCCCTTGTTTCAGCGACAGAGAAGGTGTTTATGGATAGACATACATTTGTTTTCCAAGTTGTTTCACAAAATGTGTTGTGTACATGCCAAACAGCTCTAAACATTTTTCTGCAACATCCACATGAGGGACAGAGTGGTGAGAATCAGAACTGAAAGGGCCATGGAGGTGGAATGGGGCAGAAGCAGCCGTGGCCTTTTAAAAAACAGCAATTGCTTATATATTTTTAAAAAATCCCATAATGGTACTTTGCTCACCCTTTATTTTCCTGCTTTGTAGCTGGGAAGCACAATATGAAAGGTATATGTCTATTACTGGCCAACAGAACCTGTGCCTTAAGGAATGCATGTTGCACCCTTTCAGAATGGACTAGACCTCCTACTCTCATATAAGTTCCCCTAGAATACTAGGAACTCCTGTGGCTGAGTCATCCAAATCCATGTGGTTTCTCCTGTTAACTGAATCAGAACTTTACTGAACCATACAGTCTTGGGAAAGTTCATTTTCTAGTTCTTTGGGACAGCAGAGTCAACTACAATTTGTTGGAACAAATATGGATGCCTAACACTGAGTTTATAGCCAGCACTGGGCTTCCTATTAATATTAACCTTCAAGTGCTTTTCAAACCTCAAGTTTCAGCATCGGTGTTGTGGTATATCTTGCTGCTGTATTACCTCTGATTAATGTTCTGTACATTTTGCACTTAGCTTTTCCTGGGATTATTCCAATCACAAGAAAAAAAAAACCCATACCAGACCAGACCTATTTGAAATTCAAGCTTTTGGCAAACTTCTTAGGTGCATCCAAAAACCTCAGGACAAATTCCAGAATCTTCTGGCCACCAGTGTGATAGGTACAATAGCCCCAACTATGAAAGTGCCATCAAGTACATTTGTGATGGATCAGAGAACTAAGGCCTTTCAGGATAGGTTGCAACTTCATCTCAGTGGGAGATTGCCCATATAAGGCCTTCAGGACTGACTCATAATAGCATCTATTCCGAAAATGGTCTTTGGAATAAAGTCAAATGTTTGACACCTTCAGTATCAGGGAACTATATTCGGCTCGTGTAGGGGATGGGCTTACTTTTTCATATGCTTAAGTATTAAGATTCTAAAAGAACAAGTTGATTTTGTGAGTGTGTGTGTGTGTGTGTGTGTGTATGAACTAAAATTAGGAAGGTGTTGGCCAAAAGAAACCCTGTATTGCTAATGTCCTCCAACCAGTATTTCTAAAATAAAAAATAAAGTCCATGGGTAAAAAAGAAGAGGAACACATTAAAAAAATAGAGCTATCACGAGAACCTTGCACTAACCTAAATCTTCTGTGACTGCATTATTAAGATGCCTGCTCTATCAACCAAACACATGGTAGCTGCCGCAAGATGACGAAGTTCTTTAGTTTACCACCAACAGACCTGTGAAATGCTCCCAATTCCTTTATGGATTTCTGTAACTTTTAGGGTGTTTCACTCAATAGCAAATATTGTGATTTGTGAAGTATGACTAATCTGTCCCTGGAAAGTTCTAGCATGAAATAAAACTAGGTGCAAAAGCCTGTCAGGTTCCAAAGAGATATGATTTAAGTGGAAGTACTGTCTGAAAGTGCAAGGAGAAGTGTTACTAACTTAATCCATATGATTGCCTTGCAAAAAATGTATGCGAGGGTAGAAATGCATGAAACAAACATTAGTCATTGTCAACAGGTGATATTTCTCCTGGGAATTTACCAGCAAGTGTTGCCATACTGTGCTTGGACATTTGTACAATAGATTAGTGTCCAAAGATGAAAAGTAAAGGAGCCATCCTAAATTTACTTGCAGATGTACCCAAACTCGGAGAAGCCACAAAAATATTGGATTCATTTAAAATGATTAATAGCAATTGCAGCTATGAAATCTAAGACAATAATAAAGGCAATCAAATGTTATGCTTTAGGGTACACACTGATCCCCAGCTGGGGACAGCAAGAAGATTTTCTGCCATGGACAACACTGCACAATAAAGTATTGATATATTTTGTGTGTGTGTTGTCTTCCCTTGAAGCACAAAGTGTTGCCTATTGCCACAGGAAGGATACTGTGTGATCTGATCTCATATTGAAAATTCTCTGTAGCAATTCAAGCCCAGGGATCTCAGTTGGGCACTGGGGAATCCTGATGCAAAGAAACGAGGATGTAGGTATTTTGGTTCTTCTAGAAGCCATTGGGCTCTCAACAGAGTGCCTCACAATACTTAAGGAACATCTGGAATTGGACTAGCTGAGTTTTGTTAAACTAGACATCACTTACATTTCAAAATGGCCACCCAACCTTGGTTCACTACCACAAAATAAAACAGCCCCTTCAACATATTTCCCCCCATCCTGAAGACTCGTTAGATAACAAGCAATGGATGACAAGGCATATACTGGCTGTAAAATCAATCTCACACAACTGATGTCAGATACATTGACTTTTCATTTAATGACTAGGTCAATAACCCATCAGCAGTGCATAATTTGTATCAGGACTTATCAAAGTGAAGGCTCACAGAACCTCTAGGTTTGGCAGTTCATGTGCCCTAGGACCCCTGGACTTGCTGCATCAGTTAGGGACGTGCAAAAAGAGTGCCCTGTCACCTATTTCATTACAAATTAAGCACTGCCCATCAGAGCCACACAGAAGAATGCTTGCAATCTTGTGCCAAGAGAAAATCCTTGTCAAGCAATGGGCTGGAATTAGAGCTCCTTCAGATTCTCAGCTATAAAGAACTTCTGGGTTGGTGGTGGGAAGACTGGTGCAGGGAGTGGAAATAATATCTAGACGGTTTATTGTTCACCATAGACATCGACCATAACTGCTACTACATCAAACTCTCCCAAATGTACCCAAGACACAATAATACCATTTCATCTCAAATGCATTAAAGCTGGGGTGGGAAAATCAAAGTAGAAGTTCTATGCAAAAGCATGGCTGTTTTATTCAACTCTTTGACTTTCCTTCCACGTGGATTTAAGAATAAAGGCCCAAATAGCAAATGGATGGGAACTGGAGGGGAGAAACAATTAGCAGAGACTTTAATTTTTTTCAAAGCCTCTCATAAGGGGCCCAGTCCTCCAAGTGCTGAGCATCCTCAACTCTCACTGTTTTCTCTGGGAACTGAGGGCACTCTTTATCTTCCAGGTCAGCCCTCAGGTAGGGACAACACTTCCAGGGCTCCATCAGCCTGAGGTACGCCTCCTACCCATACACCTGTCTTTGGTAGCCATTTTTACATGGAGTGTCTTCTGGTGACCCATCCATGGTGCCACATTTTATGTGGTACAATCTTTGGATTTGTTTAAAATTACATACAGATAAGACAGAGGATAAAACAAATAATAATATATCTCATAGAACTGGAAGGGACGTTGAGAGGCCACTAAGTCCAGGTTCCTGCCCTTACAGCAGGACCAAGTACCATCCCTGACAGATTTGCCCCAGATCCCTAAATGACCCCCTCAAGGGCTGAACTCACAATGCTGGTTTAGAGGGCCAATGCTCTACTCACTGAGCTATCCCTCCCCTTGCTTTTTTGTTACAGTGCTGTCCCATGGGCTTCAATGAAAAGAACTGGAAATGCATCAGAATTGGCTCTATTTAGGAATCTATTAAGCTCATCCAGCAGTACAGGTTCATAGAATCATAGAACACTAGAACTGGAAGGGACCTCGAGAGGTCATTGAGTCCAGTCCCCTGCCCTCAGGGGCATCCAGGACCATCTAGACCATCCCTGATAGGTGTCTATCTAACCTGCTCTTAAATATCTCCAGAGATGGAGATTCCACAACCTCCTTAGGCAACTTATTCCAGTGTTGGACCTCTTTAGTCTGGCACTCTCTGGTCCAGCAACATCCATGGCCCAGCATGATTTTAGTTAGCCGGATGTCCACATATCCTGGGTGTGGCCAAGTTTCCCACAGTCCCATAAAGTTTGTTTTCATCCACCAGCCTGACTTTCAGTGTTCTATGCTGTTATTTAGCTCTGATTTACCCCTAAATGTCATTTAAGAGCCCAGTAAGCAGCAGAAGTGTTGATAAGGCTGCTAGACAATATTGACCTCCCATGGTTCGCCATATTCTCTGGTTGTGGTCCTGAGGATGCCAGACTAGGGAGGTTCAACCTGCATTTACTTGCTGTCTGTACAGTGACAGATGCACAGATCTAACAGCTGCTTCCTTGTTTGCTGATGCTCAGTTGTTTTATGTTGTTAGAATAATTTCCCCTGGAATGATAAATTGATCTGCAGTGATCATTCAAGCAGCGATAATGCCATATTGTAAAGGGTCTGTGATCCACAATTGACACCGGCCATATAGATCCTAGATAGAAAAAGGAGTGAAAAGGTATATCTCTTATCTTACTCACCACAAACTCAGAGAGCTAAGACACTAAAGCATAGCATTGCACATATGGCAATATAAGAGTGAAGAGGGTAGCATTAAAACATTTATTTGATAGTTGAGCTCATATGCAAACAAGCATCTCCACTTGTGTACAATATGCAGGTCACAGTGAAACGACCAGAAAGTACTTGCATGCCACCTATTGCAGAAATGGAAATAAAAAAGCAAAAATTGTGCAATGCTTGACATTGCAGCAAGCTGTGGGCAGAGTTCTCTGCACGTCATTCATGAACCAAAGCCCCTGCAAGGCATTGTGAAGCAAAGTGGCATCGGTGGAAGTGTTGTCTTTAACAAGCTAGACTCATTACTTCAGGCCATTAAAGTTCCCATTACATTCCTCTCACCCAAGAGAAGAGGAATAAACCTTGACATTGATCCAACTACGTTTCATTTGGCTAACTGCATTCTGCTTATAGGACCTAACATTCGCTTGCAGTTTCAGTTGGATAACAAGTTCTTCACTTCCTCTCCCTATTTGTACAGTTGATCAGTTGATAAATACTATGTAAGGGACCACCTTCTACTCCAGAGGTGTATCATTCACAAACGCTAATAGCAAACACATGGAAAGTCGGCACCTAACACTCCTTTACTGTCATGCAGGCCCTGTTTTAAAAAATGGACCCTCTAACAGATTCCAGCATGTCTCTGTGAGGGCATTATTCCTCCACATTAAATCATCCTCATCACATTATTTTTATTAGTAGCAGTGTTAGCATTAGCCTCAGTATTCTGGTAGGCCTAGAGGTTCCAATCAAGACTGGGATCACATTGTGTAAGACCCTCTCCAAACATATGGTAAGAAGAAAATCTTTGCCCTATAGATCTCATAATCCAGTGTTTCTCAACCCATGGTATGAGTACCTTTAAGGGTACTTGAGAGAAGTCTGGGGGGTACGTCAATACAACTGAAATTTGGAGAAAACTGAATTTTTGTTTTAAGTTTTACAGCTCTTTATTATTTTTGTACTTTTCACACCCAAAAATACCATTGCCCGCCTGGCTATGATTAAGTTGTTTAAACAAATTCGTTGCAATGGTAGAAAAAAATTGTGTGTGTCTGAAAGCTATAGGTAGTGGAGGTACTGATAATTTGTTTTAAAAAAGGGGTATGTTATTAAAAAAAAAGGTGGAGAAATATTGTCATAATCCATATAGAAAAGAGAGAGAATGGGGGAGGACGTCAGAAGGAAGGCTCATTAATGGGGTACTGAAGCAAAGAGAGTTTAAGTGACTTGCCAAGGTCGTACAGGATTTCTGTGGCAGGATTCACACTTAAATCACCAGAGTCCCAGTCCCAGCCTTAACCACAAGGCCTCCCTTTCCCCATTTACATCCTCAGGACAGACATTGTTCATGTCCCGAGTCTTAATATGTTGAGGTGAAAATAGCCATTTTCACAAAAGGACACCCTTCATTACAGAGCTTCTTTCCACCCCAGTAGCAGGTGAATAACATCAAATCACAACAGATTGCTAATAGGTTCCACGTTGGCTTTAACTGAGCACTGATTGTTTTCGATTTCCTCCGATCCACATTCTGGCCTAAATGAACACTGTTTCTTGCGTGTGGTTAGTGTTTAAGGCCACATTGTGTACACAGCCCTGAAAGATATATTTTTATAGGTAAGCACCTCATAAAATATTTTTCTGAAGACATTTATCAAGAGAGACTTTGAAAAAAACCTGAAGGAGGGGGAAATGAGGAGGGGGGAAGGCACAACATGTGCTTTTCAGCTGCCACAGCCGCTGCCGCCGCCTTCATGTGAGAGGCAGAGCTTTGCACATTACAACAGGGAATCAAAAGATTTATACTCAGCACACCATATATACGACTCTCTGCGGCACCATTTTGAAAGGGTGATTATTGGTGTGACATGAGGGAATATTTTATATTAAATGCTGAAAGATCTCTATGTACATAGCAATAATCACCCTGCTGCTGCTTCTTCTCACCGCCTGGCTTTTAATAATAAATAACAACAATATTAATGAAAGTTAAGCCTTCAGAAACTCTCCCATTTATTTTCCATGGCCCCCTCTAGTGGCTGGTAAGATATGAGTGTTCTTTTATATGCATGTGTAACTGGAGAAAAAACAGAGAAGAGAAAGCTTAATGAATGTTGTCTCGTTTAATGGGATTGTGGCCCTGTGTATTACTATCTCTTGATGCTGCCCTATTTATAGTGCAATCACTGCATATTTATTTTAAAAATCACATACTGCAGATGCCCCCAATGTCAGAGTTCTTGCTCTCTCACTATATTTAGTCCCCCATTTTCCCCTCCCCAGGCCCAGTGCTTTTGAAAGCGCGGTGCTGATTGTGAAAAAAATGACAGGCAACACCTCTTAAATTCTCATAGAAGTCAAGAGTCAGGAGCACCCAGTACGCTTAGACAAGAGGAACTGGTAAATGTGTTCTTTATACCCGTGTTTACATGGCCATTTGGGTTAATTGGAATCTTTCAACACTTGAGCATATGCAGAATGCAGCAGCGGCAGACAGGATGAAGGTTAAAATGATGGCATGGAGCGGAAATGTCTGTTACTTGGAGTTGCCACAGCTTGGGACCAACAAAGTTTAGTTTGAAGTTCAGTGTCTTGGTCCTGTGCATAGAAGTGGCCTCTCTTCCCATGTTCATTTTAAGTATATGACATAGAAAGGTTTAGTTCTTCAATGGGGCATCAATGTTAAGGGTGAATGAGCTGATTTGGATAAAATAAGAGCTGGGTCATCTGTGCTTAGCTGCAACGTGCCTCAAGCCCCTGTATTTTCTGGATTTGCGGGGATGGGGAAGGCAAGAAAAAACAGCAGTCCCTCAGAACTGCTGCCTGAACTACTAGGAGAAGAGGGGAATACAGTGGAGGGGAAAAGATTTCATGGACAAATATACTGCAATTGACTTGGAGGCAACTGCTTCTGTAAGAGCCCCAGCCAGACTGCTGATCAAGCCTAACCTGAAGAAATTAAATGAATTCTGCACCAGACACTGCTGGTCTTTCAATCAATCAATCAATCAATCAATCAATCAATCAAGTCCAAACATTCCGACAGGGGTCCCTGTAAAGTCAGTGGTCCTTCCACCTCTTGTATTCACCTGCCCCAGAAAGTAGAAACCAATGGCCTTTCTGCTGCTGCTGTGCTGTGCCCTGCTACAGGCAGAGAGAGGCGGGGCTGCCTGCTGACATACTGTACTCACCACCCCCTATCTGGTAAGGCTCCGTCTGCTGCCATCCTCACACTCCTGAGAAGACCAGGCTTTGAGGATCTGTGTGCAAAATGTTCTTCTCTCCTTCTCCTCCCTCCCTTCCCCAAAAAGAACAACAGAGAGATGGAACATAATGGATACTGGAGGGTAACTCTTCAGGGGCAGGGACTGTTTTCGTTCTGTGTTTGTGCAGCACCTAGCACAATGGTGTCTAGGGCCAGGATTGAGGCTTCCCAGTGCTACTGCAAAACACATCATGAATAGGAACGGAACCAATCCTCGCGAGCCACTCTGAAAGTGTTAGCTAGCAGACTGGAATATGACTAAATGTAAAGTCTTAGAGGGTATTCGTGTTAGTTTGTAACTTTAAAAACAACGAGTAGTCCTGTGGCACCGTAGAGACCAACAAAAAACGTATTGGAATATGAGCTTTTGTGGGCGAAACCCACTTCCTCAGATGAGGTGATGAAGTGAGTTTTGCCAACGAAAGCTCATGATCCAATATATTTTTTGTTGGTCTCTATGGGGCCACAGGACTACTCATTTTTAAATACGAAGTGTGTCTTTTTCACTTCATTTCATTGCATGTGGCTTTCCTTGCTTCCCTACTTTTCCCCACATTTCTTTGCTTCCGTTTGTTCTCCCTTTTTCATTATTCTGCCTTCTATTTTTTTCTTTTCCTTTCATCTGTCTCACTGATCTCTGCCTTTTATTGGTCTCTCTTCACCTGTCTCTCCCTTTTCTTTCTTTTGGGGATCTCCATTCTGCTGTACCCCAATCTCTTCTGATCGTGTCTCCCCTGCACAAGATTCCTCGTGCCTTCTTCTAGAATAGATTTATGCACTCTTTTCTTTTGCTCTACCTTCTTTTTCTTTTGTGGCAAGGGAGGGCATTCTTAACCCAATGAACCCTTCCTCCAATGCTGTTCCTCCAGCAATGAGAAAACTTTGGGGGGTCTCCTGGGTCACTCGTCCCCTGCACTGGGTCAGCTCTGCACTGCCAAGCACAGAAGGAGGTAGGTTCATCTGCTGGCCCTTTCAGCTCTAAGGAGGGAACCTTTTGTTCAAGTGCCATCAGGTACATGTAGAGCAGCAGCTGGAGTTCTGGCTGCAGTATTCTGATGTGTAGTATTCTGATGTGTAGCGTTAATTGGCTGCGTACTTCAGCCCACATCTAAAACTGCCACTGGCAACAGAAGTCAGTGGCATTCTTCACACAATGCTTTGTGTATTGGGGTGACCTGCTTTCTGGTCCTGTTGGCCAGTCCAGGTGAGTGAGTGTGAGACTCAGTGTGGCAGGCTCAGCAGCCCACAGCATGAGTTAACACGACTTTGACATTATGACAGCGTGAAAGCTTCTTTGCCCAAGACTAGTCCAAATTCCAGACCCAAGCAATAGAGATACATTTGGTTAAGCGTCTGTGTGCGGGTACTCTGTTGAATGGAAACTCCAAACCTTTTGACGTTCCCCCAGATTTACTTTGCATAGCAGTGTTGAGTTGTCAGGGAAATAGTTTCTTGCCTTCTCCTTGCATCTGGGCTAACCCTTCTTATAAGTAACACAAGACATGGGGTGTCCTGATGCTTTGACAACCCACAGGCTGGCCCTACTGCCATCTACCAATAGGACAACAGCAGTGATTCTCCATCTGTTCTCCCCTCTCCCACAATGACATAGAAGGAATAAGCACATTTCTGCCATGCTCCCTTCCATCTACATTTATGCTTACAAATCTTTAAGCAGGTCTTGTGTTTTATAAAGGATATAAAATAGAGTTGCTTGAGTGAAGAAGTTTCAATAATATTTACACATCCTGGAGTAGAACTCACACAGTTTTATTACATCATTTCAACAATAATACATATTCCTGATACTGCAGTGGAGACACTTTTACTTCCATTCCTAATACCTGAGCTAGTCATCGGAAGGGCATTGTGATTTGTAAGCAAACATGAAATCCAAATAAGAGCTATTACACAGAACCCTGTATGGATGTGAGTGTCTCTGTAGAGAGAGGCGTGGTTGCAGCCAATTTTACGAAGTTGGTGTTGCTGCTTTTACTGTCACCATCGCTGTCACAACCATAATTTCCAAGAGAATCTTCTCCATGGAAATGATTGTTTTAGAAAAATAATTTTGAAATGCTGATTTGTCGTTGAGCAAATATCATTTCTGCTTGCCTTACCGGTCAGATGAATGGGGTTTACTCCTAGGCAGTGAGTAATTTAAACCCAATCTGATTAGACTCTGACCCTTCACAATTACTATAATCTTTGCAGTGAGTCTCATGGTATCTGGCTTCATGAACGTGGAGAAACGCCTGCAATGACCTAGAAGATGAGAGCTCAGTTATCAGAATTGCTTATGTAGTCTTTATGGTCGTCAACCACTGCACTGTGGAAGCCCACAAGACACAGAAAGATTTGACTCCGACATGAAAAAAGCTAAACTCTGCTCTGACTTGCACTCCTTGAAGGCATATCAGCTCCAACAATGTTGCACTTAGTGTGTCCTGGTCAGAGCAGAGGCTGGCCTGCAGCATGCATATCTGCTTAAGGAGAGGTTCACATTCAAAGGTATCTCTGGTTGGACCTGAGACAAGTTTCTTGGTGTTCCATGCTTCTGCTGCAATAGCCGGTGATACCACTAACACCTAAGCGTGGCAGGGAGCTACATTCCTTATGCTGCATTAGGTGTTAGTGACATTGTCAAGGGCAGCTGAAGAAACACTGAACTCAGGTCTTGGCAGGTAGAATAAGTAAAGGAGGAAGTTTTGTTATAAATATAAAAACTGGGATTTTTGAGCCGACACATATATTCTGATAACCAAACCTTAGCTCAAAGTGTCTGTTTCATCTGGAAAAAAACAAACCCTTACATGACATGAGTTGGAAACTATAATAGCCCAGTCTTTTTTTTTTTTTAACTGAACATTATTTTGGGGTAGGAGGGGTGAGCATTGGATTTGAAAGCACTTGAAACTCTCCCTGTAGGGAGAAAACTGGAGTCCTTAGCTTAACACAGTCATCCCAATTGCTCTACAAATGGTCTTCCTAATTCCTACCCACCGGGCAGCTCCCGGAACACCTATCCACTGCACTCAGGTGGTACCATTAGTGTTGTAAATTGGTGTACTTTATGTGACATTGTTTTTCTTTGAAGTGCTAAGGCTTTTACATTTTGGGGTTTAATTATATTTCTAGGAAACCTCATGGGCAACAGCTGTATTCATTGTCAGCGTGACATGAAAACACACTGTTCTGTTAAAAGGAGAGAGGGGAAGGGACAGAGAGAAAGAGAAAGGCCAGGACCCTTTTCTCTGGACAGGCACATACCATCCTACGACTCCCCCTGAGCCCAGCGGGGAGTGGGCAGTAAAGAATCTATAGCCATAGGGATGTGTAATCCAGACCCAGGGATTGAACCTAATTGTAACCAGATCTTGCCTGCCCCATTCGAATGAGTGATGGCCTACTGGCATGTGACCTGGGTTGGCAATCTCCCTATATTGTCCGAGCTGCCATAAGGAGATACGTAATGTCTAGAGTGATGGGAAACTCTTTAGTACAGAGCTGCCTCATAAAATGACTCACTGTGAATCCTTACAGAAATCTCAGCTATAAAAATGATAATGGAAAAAGCACAAGAAAACTCAAAAAGTCTTTAAAACAATTTGTTCCAGTTTGTGCCTTTCATTTTAGTTAAAAAGGGTTATGTTCTCCTTCAGGTGAAACACACAATATTCTCTTTCCCTGTTTAGGATAGCTGACTAAAGTAAAAGGGCAGGCCATCAGATGAGACAGAGAGTGTAGCTGGGAGAGAGATGTAGATTATTAAAGAAGCCAGCATAATATCTTGGAGTGAGATGGAGGACCTTAAAAAAGAGGAACTGGCACGTTAGAAAATGCTGTATTCACATGAATCACCTCTCTACTAGCAACGGGAAAGATGTTACAAAGTAAAAGTAATAGGACAATAAAATATTTGTGCTTTCTGCCCTGTGATTCATTCGTAGAGTTTAAGATCAAAAGAGGCCACTATAATAATCTAGTCTGACCTCCTGTTTAGTACAGGGTATAGAATTTCCCCCTAATAATTTTGCATTGTGCCCAATAGCCTGTGGTTGACCAAGAGCACATCTATATTTTAGAAAGACAAAGATTAAAAAGATATAAAGAGTCCAAGTGATGGAGAATCCACCACTCCCCTTGCTAGGTTGTTCCAATGGTGATTGGCTCTTACTAATTAATAAATGTGCACCTGATTTCTAGTTTGAAGTTGTCTGGGAGGATTCTTCATTTAATGTGACCTTTAAAGAGTCCCTGAATGCCCCTTAGCTTTACTCCTACTGCATCATTCTACTGGGCAGAAGTATTCCTGATCATCAACACAAGATCTAGGACTTGAGCAGCAGGAAATGTTTGGCTTTTTTTTTTTTTGCTTACATTATACTCTTTTCATCCTAGGCAATGACAAGCAAACCCTCATCTTGTACTTACCAAGGCAAACTTTCTAACAAGAGCATAACAATGTTCAACTAGCTGTTCTTTAACTTGGAAGCCCAGCACATGTTTGCGTTTCCTTGCAAAATGCTGAGAACATTGCCTTTCCCATATTAGGAGATCTTTCCTCAACATGCATAAATCCAGCATTTACCTGGAACCTTTGAGTCCCATCGGCAACAAAACAAATTGGTACTTGCCATACCCATCATTTCAAACAAATGTGTCTGAAAACGTGGAGGGCTGAAAAGAGGGAGAAGCACAACAGCAGCCGCTTTGGAGACTCTTTGATATATAGGATGCTGCCAGTCACTGAATTTTTTGAGGGAGCCCTGAATGATTGGACCCTACTGAATATACTGTAAGGAAGTTTCTCTTAACCAGTGGTACGAGTACCCTCAGGGGTACTTGAGAGATATCTGGGGGTATGTCAACAGAACTGAAATTTGGAGGAAACTTTTATGTTTTACAGCGCTTTATTATTTTTGTACTTTTTACATCCAAAAATTTCATTGACTGCCCAGCTTCGATTAAGTTGTTTAAACAAATGTGTAGCAATGGTAGAAAAATATTTTGTGTGTCTGCAAATTATAGGAACTCAGGGTACTTATAATTTTTTTAAAAGGCAGTTTTTATATATATTTTTAAAAGGGGTACTTTATTAAAAAAAGGTTGAGAAACACTGCTGTAAGGAATTTATACAAGATAACTCTGGTTTACAGTGATGCACAACATTTTTACCATTTTAGACTTCTGAATGAAGAAAAATATTTAGCTGAGCTTTATATTATGTATTTCTCTGTGAATAAAAGCTAAACCCCAGACTACAGTGAGGCTATGATGTTTTGATATTACGAGTGTGTGGGCTGCTTCAGAATCAGTTGGGGAAGTCACCTGCTTGCAATAGTGATAGTCATATTTAAGTACATTTTGAGCGAGACTTTACCAGACTTGGTTAGATGTCAGTGGCATAAGGAGACGGCACTAACATTCACTTCCAAACAATGTTCCTTCTAATTTTTTCTGATTCGTGTGTGGAATAAATTTTATGGGCTCCGAGGCATGTGTGAATGTGCACCACCAGTTGAAACAAAAAAATCCTAGCTGTGGGTGCTCTGCTAATCAGCTGGATGGCATTTAAATCTCTCCTGAACAGCAGCACAAGCACATAGCTTAGAGAGAACATGACCCCAAACCTTCTGGTCAGCGCAAGTACTAGGAAAAATAAATCACAGCTTTTGTGCTCAGGACACACATGGCTAGTGCTATTCACTGCAGAACTAGCTTTTTTAAAGTAGATGTGGAGAGGGCAGGTGCTTGTCTTTGTGTTCCCTCACTCACTAGATAGAAGCAATACATTTGTGCACCCTTTGGCTTTAGCAGCATCTGGCTCCCTCTGATCTTCTAGAAGGCACTCAAATGCTTTAAAGGCACTATTTTACGTCTACACAAAATCCACATAATCTGTTCCTAAATGTTATCTATGGTGGGTACAGCCATGAGACCTATTTGCCTGACACTATATGTTACTGTGTTTTCTTACATCTTGAACATGAGTGAATGTGAAAATAGGAAAGATTGTTCTCTGTTTGCCTAGCTTAGACAGGTTTTTGGCTTCAAAATCCATGCAAATATTTACATATAATATTTCTCCTAGGTTGTGTTGTTAATATCACCATAAACTGTGTCTATTATATTGAAACAGATTCTTTTTTATGTCAGAGTGAACTATATTTAAGATTAATCAAAAGTTTTCTATCAAAACTTTTTAATGGAATATTGAATTTTTGAATAAAAATTCAGTTTGAAAATGCTGCAGCAGGCTAATGGGAATTGTAGTCTGGAAACTTCATGCCCTCATTATCCTTTATTGGCTAGGCTCTGCAGTGAGACTATATCTCCCATGAAGCATTATATCCAGGGATTCCCATGCTGCATAATGAGATATGAAGTCTCTCAAAGGGTTGGCCTATAGAGTGAACAGGGACATAAAGTACCCAAACTACAACTCCTGAGACACACTCTAGTGGTATTTTCAAATAGAATTTTCAGTTTTCTTCTGTTTTCAGAAGTCAGAATTTTTCATTGAACTCTGCCCCCTCCCTCACAACTTTCTGACTAGCTCTAGGACTGAGTTTCCTTTTACAAATAAATGTCATCTTATCCAGTCAAAGGCAAGAAAGGGAAAGGAACAGAGTGCATAATTCTGGGGGTACAACCAAGTATGATGTATTTCTAATGTTTAAAATCAAATCATAAAAGTGTGAAGATATTCTTCCGTTTGTTGGATTGTCATTAACACTCAGGACTATTTTCAAGGAAGCCCAATACCCTGCACTTTACTGGTACCCTACACTGGTTCTACATGCATATTTTTGTTATTTTACTTAATCACTTTTAAAGGTGCCCACTTTGGATGTATTTTGGGTCCCCATCCTAAAACTTCAGAAATTCCAGCTATGGTCCTGAGTAAATGGAGTCAAGGAACAATGAGATTGTGTGACAGGTTGAACTTACCCCACACTGGTCAGGGAATGGTTAACTCCTCGCTGTGGGCAGGGGAAGCCATGCCGTCATGTTCCTACTGGGCATGCTTCAGGGGTAGCACTGGGATAAGAGGGAGGAGTCCAGCTCAGTCTGGGCTGACTGCCAGAGAGAAAGGATGCACCTTATTGGCTCCTGCCAGCACTGGAGTCCAGGATCGCAGAAGCCTGGACGCTGAGATCCAAGCAGGTGCCCAGCTACTTGTGGGTGCCCCTGAGGCTACAGCTACACTTATGCTTTTTTGTGGAAGAGGATATGCAAATCGTGCT
>JANRFK010004149.1:91348642-91397038 GCA_030068395.1 Apalone spinifera
CAGTATGGATAAAGAGGATGGAACTCAAATAAGAGAAAAGGACAAATATTGATCAGACTGGAAGTAGCCAGAAAATGATGAAAGTGAAAATAAGTGTGTCAGGTCATCTCATCCTAATCACATTAGCCACCACAGAACTGGGCACAATGGGCCATTTCTGATCAAGAGAGGCTGAGGACATTAGCGCAGATTAGAACTGAGGTATATTTGGCAGAGATGTAGGGAGAAGCGATCACAGTGTTTGCCTAAATCTGCTTACTGTAACTTACTGCTACTAGGCTCCGACTGAATTCTCAATTAATTTAATGGACTTCCACTGACTTCAGGGGGAATTGATTAGCTCCTTAGCCCCTCAATGAAATCACACACAAATTTAAAGAAAGAATGAGACTGCACCTATTACTCTGCTATAAAATATATCCACCCAACTATATTAAAGGAACCCGGTTATGATATTATCCAATAGTGTGATATTTGAGTGACATCCCTGAAGATTTCCTTGTTGCATTAATGTGGATGCACACTGCACAATACCACATAGTTATAACAACATCATCTATGCTAATGATCCCACACACAATTACCTTCTCCCAAAAGATCTCCTGCAGGCTCCATGCTATTTCATTCTCTTGGGACCAGATATGGGTGGCCTTTAAGTAGCTCTACAGATGTGTCTGTAGGAACATAGGGACTGTCCCCTTTGTGCATTCGAGAGAGCTAAGTGACAAGGTGGAGGCATCACCTTGTTGTGCTGTCCTGTAGAGTGGACCAGGCATACCAAGGAGGCAGCAGGTCTAACTCATTTCCCCATTCATTCCCTAGGACTACTTATAGAGTGATGTTGTAGTGCGTGGGAATTCAGTAGTACTCTATAATTGTTAGTGCACACTTGATTGGTGCTCACTGCATTGGATGTTTCAGGAACCAGGTAAAACACAATCTATATATGTAGCTAGGGCTGGCATGTTGTGCATACTTATTAAAATATGGTTATTTGGACCCCCTTATGTCCATGTGATTCCTTCATACTATTATAATTGTATAATTGGGCAATTCACATGAGATGTGCCTCTCTGAGATAAAAGTCTCTTCTCAAGCTTCCCCTGGGAGAGATGGCCAGTGGTTAAATGCTACAGTTTGGCCCTTGGAGAAACACAGGAATCACATAATAACATTGATAGGATGTTCTCTGCACTTTCACACAATTAAAGCAGGGCTTGCTGCCGCTCTTATCTCCCAATCCAGTGGCTTGACTCCTGCACCAAGCTGAATGAAAATTATTAAAAATGGGAGCATCTCCAGTGATTAGAAAAGTTGTGATTTGGTTCAAAGAAGTAGCCCAAAATGTGGATTCTCCAAACACTCTGAGACTAACAATTGTGTCTGAACATTTCTTGAGAGCAGGCTTTCTTGTAATCTTCTGGCATTCATGCTCTCCATCCTACTGGCAAGCAGGAAGTAGAGAGATGCATAGAAATGAAACAAATCATTTCGTACTATACAGCTAAAGTGCATTTTTTTCCAAACACACAAAAGGCTCGGGTTTTGGCTAAGGTTTGAGCTGATTCTTATTTTATTGGTTCCAGTTCTCCGATTCTTAGTAAGTAGTTAGAAGCCCAGTCCTAGACTCCTTACTGAAACAATACACCCATTATTTAGGAAAAAACTCTCTTACCAAATGCAAAGGGTGGGATCGGGCAAAAAGGCTTTGACCTTGTATCAGTGAAGCCAATGAGATTAGTAGTTATAGGTCCTAAGGCCTACATCCTCAAAAATAGTTAGGTTCCTAACTCTCACTGAAATTAATACCTTGAGGATCTGGACCTGTTTTCTTGTAAAGGGCTCTTAAGCCCAGCTGCTGTCCAGCTGTTAACCCCATCGAGGGGGGAGGCCTTCTTTGATTAAGAAACCATGTTGATGAATTTGTAAATGTTCCCTTTCAATTAGAAATGTGTTTGGTCTTTCTGAGAATTTTTTTAGACGAACGAAACATTTTTCTTTTCATCCCATCTGATACTAAGTTGGTAATATTAAGAAAAAGATATTACAGAGAGTTTAGCTGAGCTCTGTCTCCACTTTGTCATACTGGAAGGGTGCAGGATTAATTAATATTATGGATACAAAAAACAAACAGGAGCGGAAAACTGACACCTGGGACTTCTGTTCATTGTTGATCCCAGTGAGTTCTGTATGAGTCTTTTGATGCTTACATTGTATTTGGGCTGGCTCAAGCATCCTTTTGGTCAAGGGATAACTGGTGGGATGAGGTTGTAAAAAGGATCAGGGCTCTACAGGAAAGGTATAATTATTCCACACCACTTAGGGTGTGTCTAGACTACACCTCTCTGTTGACAGAGATGTAGGTTAGGCACATCGAAATTGCTAATGAAGCAGTGATTTAAATATCCCGTGTTTCATTAGCATAAACATGCCACCGCTTTTTTTGGAAACAGAACTTTAAAAAAAAAATCCTGGCAGTCTAGACGCGGATCTTTCGAAAAATAAAGCCTTTTTCGAAAGATCCTGTTAACCTCATTTTGTGAGGGATAAGGGATCTTTCAAAAAAGACTATTTTTTGAAAGATCTGTGTCTAGACTGACATTTTTTTCAAAAAAGCTCTGCTTCGAAAAAAGCGGTGGCCATTTTTATGCTAATGAAGCGTGGGATATTTAAATCCCTGCTTCATTAGCAATTTCAATATGCCTAATCTACATCTCTCTGTCGACAGAGAGGTGTAGTTTAGACACACCCTCAGTAAGGATCTTTTCTCAGGGCACTGTCAAAGAATTTGCTATTTCAGTCCTCCTTCCTGCATCAAATCTGCGGTGGCAGTGAGCACTCTTCAAAAGGAGAAACCAAAATGCTGCAATTTGGAAAGTTGAAGTTTTGTAAGTGAACTCTAATACACAAATGGCTCAACTACAGGAGCAGAAAACAAATGCATTTTGAGCCATGGTAGTCCCTCTTTGAACTGCATGGAGTAACTGTCTTTTATGTCCAGCTTTGCCTTTATTACTAACGTCCAAAGCTATGAAATAGGCAGATAAACTTACCAGCAAACAATGGTATAAGTACTAACAAAGCATCCCTTAGTTATGAAAGAGGAATAGTTGTAGAGAAGCAGGAAGGGCTTGTCCTAAAGGAGCATAAGACCCTTCCTAGATCATTTAAATCAATGGGAACTTGTACTTAAAAATTAATGATATGATGGGTCTCCTGTTGCGGTTTCTGAGGAATTTGTTCAGTTTCAACCAAGAATTTTTGGACCCACAAAAATCCACATCACACAGGACATCCTTTAGTTTTGAAAGGGAAATTAGTTCCATGGTTGTATTTGATATGGCAAAACATGTGCTGCTGTTAATGTGAGGTACTACATAACACTTTATATAAAGGCTATAAAAGGCTGACTTTTAGGAAGTTGTGGGGAGGGAAATCAGAAACAAAATCTCAGATATTTCTCTCCCATGCAGTAAAATCAGAGCCCGAGGAGGAAAATATAAAGTTCAATTTGGAGCTAAACATTTGGTGATAAAAATATTTCCAGGAATAATATTTAAAGAAGGATTATATTTCTCTATACCTTAGTCACCTTCTTTCTTCTGGCAAAGTAAACAATGACAGTGTGTACATTTAACTCACCAGCATCAGAGCTGATAGGATAAGGTTTTTTTGAGTGTTCCTTTACACACACATTTAAAATGGCTGCCAAGTTATTTAGCTTTTCACTGTGGTTCTATTAAACTCACAGTTTTATAACTTTTCGTGTCAAGAATGCAGCACAAGGCTGAATTTTAATAGTTTGTTGGTCCAACCTAATTCAGAAGTGCTAGGAGTCTACTTCTTTAGGATAAAGACATTTCAGTTGTCCACTGTGTCCTTTGAGATGGTGGGAATCCTTGTTTTGAGCAAATAACCCTCAAGTTACCATTTATGTATTATCAGCCATTCGATATGAAGTGCATGCTACCTCCATCAACACTTCATCCTAGCCATGACTGTCATGGGAAGGTGTTTTCTTCTATGACTCTATAATGAGGTGGCACTCACCTCTTTGTGAGTACCCCTTCTGGCTGAGTACGTGTGTCTGAACTCTCTTCTGTTTAAAAGCCTCTTGGGCAACTCAGCCCTCCGGTTGAATCATCCTCCCTCTCCCCATGCAAATAAAACCTCTTGTGGGATACACATTTACCAGGGGCCCACGTCCCTTGGAGTCTGTTCCCTCACTCTGAATGGTGCCCCCAGGGCTTCTCCTTCTGGATGCATCCTCCTCTACCCTTACCCCAGGGCTTTATCTCAGAATACCAGCATAGTCTATCTCTAATAAGCTTTCCACACAGAGCTGTCCACGGTGCTGCCACTCTCTCCGCCAGCTAGTCACCTGGTCTGCACACCTTGAGGTCTCAAGAAGAACTGACTGCTGCTTTGTTCCCCAGCTCTTTTCATAGGGCCTTCCTGGCTTCTGACTGGCTGCTTTCTCTGCTGCCACTCTAGCCTGCTTGGAGGACTTCTCTATTGTCTCTCTGGGGCAAGGTGTGACAGGACCACAAGGCTTTCAGCAGGGGGCCTCAAGACCTGATCCACCCAATCACAGACTCCTATTTGATGCAGCACAAGCAACAGCTTTTGTGATCAGATGGGGGCTAACCTCTAACAGCAGCAGCAATTTTCTTTCTAGATAATATTTCATCCCTTTCCAAACATGAGCTAATTTACCTACTATAACACCACCATGGGTAAGGCTCTTACTATTACCCCAATTTTGCATTTGAGGAAACAGGGGCAGAAAGAATAAATGAGCTACTAAGCATCATCAAGGATGTTTATGGCACAGCTGGGAATGCACATCAGGATTCTTGACTCTTGTTCCTGTACAGTAACCACAAGCCCATCCTGCTTTATTGATAGACATTGTCAAATCCAGGCTCTACGTTTTTAACAGTAGCTATGCAATTGACTTTCTTTTCTTTTTGCTTTGCACCTCTCTGTGGTTTAAGGACTGATGCCAATTCTCACTGTAGAATAGCAGGTATCCCTCTTTTTTTGTGATTGAGGAATTTGCTCCCTTAAGAATGATACGGATTGTAATTTACTTAAAGATCTACATTGCATAGGACTTATTTCAGTCTCAAAAAGGGAATGGTTTCCATGCTTGTGTTGCGTCTGTGCTGCTTTTAATGTGCTACACTGTAGATCATTTTATATAGAGGCTCTAAAAGGCTGGCTTTTGGGAGGAGAAGCAGGAACAAAATCCCAAATCTTTCTCTGCCATGCAATAAAGTCAACTTTTTTTTTGTCTGTATAAACAATTTCATTTTAGAGCTAAGCTCAAGGAATGTGGTCCTGCGATGAAAATATAAAATTCAATTTGAAGCTGAATACTTAGTGATAAAATGTTCCCAGGAATAATATTTAAAGAAGGATTAATTTCTTCTATACTTTAAGTCACTTCTCTTCCTTCTGGCACGATAAATTGAAACACTGTGTGCATTTCACTCCCAAACACCTCTGCTGAGGCTCAATGAGGTTCACGTGAATCTTTTACACGTGCCTTTAAAATGGCTGCAATATAATTTGCCTTTTCACTCAGTTAGTGTAAAGCATTATGATTTGTAGCCTTCTGCTTCTTACAAGACCTAAAAGACTGTGAACCTTGCAAAGCTGGTATGTCTAACCTAATAGAGGAGACAGTTGTTGCCTACTGAGAAGTCTAGTTCTTTGGAATAAGAGCTCTTAGAAATTTGTTCAATTTCCTTCACAGAAATAAGTAAAGAATCTCACCCATGCCATAAATACTTTGAAACCTACTAAGATTCATGCATGTGTTGGTTAGAGGCAACTATGCCTGAATGGTGTATGGTCAGGAGAATCTACTATAGGTGTCAATGGACTGTTTTGGGCAAAGGTTGGTATGGCTCCAATTTGCCCCGACCTTTGTGCTGAAAGCTGTCCTGAAGTTTGTGTAGCTGGTCAGTACAGGATTCCCAAGATGAGTAAAGCTCCTCCTAAAGATGTTCCTATGCCATCCCCTACCCCCATTGCAAGGACTAGGCTGGGGAAAATGAAGATCCCCTGTGGCCAGACTGATCTTTTGGGACACTGGAAGCTTTTGCAAATCAGAGCTTAATGTTGCTATAATCTGTGCTGGGGGATTGGCCCAGAGCCTGGATGGCCCCAGGAGTTGTAGAGCAGATGGGTAGGTTAAACACGACTTTGCATCCCGCGTTTTCCCTGAACTGCTCTGCTTGGCTGCAGATCAGGATCTAGGCAAATTTATTTAGCAAAATCGCTCTACAGTGTAACCTTGCACATGATTATAAATTTACCAAAGGCTCATGGAAAAGTCATTTAGACTTGTGTCTCTTCTGCCTCCTCCATGTGTTTACAGGGAAAAAACTAACTTTTAAAACCTGATATGTTCACTTTTGCTCTAAGGTACATTTTTACAGTACTCCTAAAAATGCTAAATTGGGTCTCTTCTGATACTTGGAACTTCCTGGCATGGAACTTTTTCGCCATAAAATACATTCATCCCAAAGCTTAAGTGAAACTATCAAAGACTGAAACTATAGTTGCAGAAAATAGAACTTAAAAGAACAAAAAAGTGTTTTATTAGTGTCATTTGAGCTTTAAGCTGTGCAATATGTTCTCATTTGCTGAGATTTAAAAACTGTTTATCTCAAAGACCTAGTTGGGAGTACTATAGAATACTTGGAATACAATGGAATATCTTAGTTAAAAAGAAAATTAAGTTTGATTCGTGACCTTTATAAGGGCTTTATGAAATATAGCAGGATGACCTGAAAAGAAAGTGTCAGGTGCAATAAACACTCAGACTCATTAGCAGCCCCCTTCTCTGGGATTCTGTGGCACACCAAAAGTTTTCAGAAGAGAAGTATTTGCTCCTCAGTCCATCTTGAATTATTTTTATGTTTGGTTTTATTCTATCTATTAATGATGTTTATTTCAGTGTTTGCTGGTGATGCTCTCTACATATTTTAAAACTATGTATTTATTATTAATTATTATTATTATTTCAGAAACTTCCAATTCTCTACCGTCTTTTATCTGAAGATCTCAAAATGTTTTACACACATGAATTAAGCCTCACCAAGTGCATCTGAGTTAAGTAAGGGTTAGTATATTTTTTATTTTGCATAGTGGTAAACTGAGACCCAGAGTGGTTAATGACACAAAGGAAGTTAGTTGCAGAGCTTCACATAGAACCTGCAAGCTACTGCTCACAATTGTCTGCTCCAACCACAAGACTAATTCTGCTGCAATGTTCCTAATTCTTCTGTCTCTTATTAAAGTGACAGTCTGAATGTTTGGAAAGCATTATTTGAAGAGCTGGACTGAAGACCTAGTGATTGATGCTGTGCACTGCCAACTGAGGGATACAGATATGATTACTGGTTTTGCTCTCTTGCTCATTTATATGACCAGCATACCATGACCATCAAGAAAGGTTTCCTTATCCATATGCCTTCATCTTTTTGCGCCATCTCATATTCCATTCTGCTTAGTCAGCTCTGTTTTCCTTTAAGGGCTTTGGTATCTCTGATTTCTGTTGGTCTTCTCTCCCTCTGCCTCACAAATTCCCTATCCTTCTTAATGCAATCACATCATCTCTCCTCTCTCCAGCCAAAGAACTGTAAATCAGCGGCCCAAGGTAGCTTATAATCCCCCTGAACTGGAATCATGCAGGAACACTGTGACTCAGTCACTTTTAAACAGCCATCCCTTCTATGCCTAGGGCTGAAAGTAAGGATGGTAGAGAGGGGGCTGTGCCAGTTTTAGGCCATTTTGACTTGCAAGAGAAGCCCTCAGCTATCTAGTTAACTCCTTCATGTCACTGGAGCCATCATGAATAGCCTACAGTATTGTGGTACCTTAGAAACTACCAAATATATTATGTCATGAGCTTCTGAGAGTAAAACCCACTTCATCAGATGAGTTGGAGTGGAAATTACAGAAACCAGAGTATATATAACAGCAAAAGCAGTTACCTATTAATTGCAGGACAGTGTTAATGATGCTAATTGAACCAGGCTGGCTGTGCCCCATTCATAGCTTTTGATGTGTAAATGTGAATATCAGAAGCAGGGGAAATTGCTTTTGTAGTGCGTTAATCAGTTAATATCTTTATTCAAGCCCAAGCTGATAGTGTCAGATATATAAATGAATTCCAGTCCCACAATCTCCCTCTGTAATTGGGTGATAAAATTCCTTTGTAGAAGAATGGCTATTTTAATTATTGAATGTCCAGGGAAGTAAAAATGTTCCCCTACAAGTTTATGTGTGTTACCATTCTTAATGTCTAATTTGCATCTATTAATCCTTTATTGCAGAGACTGTACAGTTTGGCCAATATATATGGCAGAGGGGCACTTCAGGCATTTGTTGGCATAGATCACACTAGAGGATGTGCAGTTGTATGAGCCCCTGATGTTGTGGCTTATGTGGTTAGGGCCTGCCATCACAGGTATCTTACTGCTAACTGAGTGACACTGACTTGTTTTGTGACCCCACAAGAGCTCATGAGTTAGAATAAAGAAACCTGAAGTGAGTGCTCAGATGAAAGACTACAGGAACACCCAAGTGCTGTAGCAAGTGATGCACTAGTTATACCTTGGCCCTCGGATAAGCATGTTATTAGAGCAGATCTGGCCCACGGAGGCAGCAGGGAGCCCCAGACAGGCTCCCCTGCTTGCCAAGCACACCGCTCAGAAACATGGCTGCCAGCCCCATTTCTGTTTCAAAACTGGAAGGGAGGGGGAAAAGCTTAAAGAGCTGCCCCCACCTCAGCACAATCCCATTGGCCGGTTTCTGGCCAGAAACCGGCCAATGGGAGCTGCATGTCTGAATAACAGGCAGCCAAGAAGAACCACACTTCCTCTCCTCAGCTCAGTTATTCGCACAAGCACATGACCGGGCAAGCAGGCAGGTTGACTGGGAAACGTTTTAAGCTCTACACGCTTTAGCTCTGCAGGCAGGCAAGCTGGTTTGGCTGTTGTCTGGGTAAGTCTCCTGGTCAGAACCTGTCCCTGGTACCCCAGTCCCTCCCTTCCCCAACTCTCTGCCCCCCAATCAACATATCCAAATCTTCTGCCCCCATCTTGCACCCACACCCCCTCACAGATCTGGCACCCCAATCTCCTGGCCCAGATCACAATTCCCTCCTACCCTTGGTCACATCCCAAACTCCTTCACTCCAGTCCCCTGCCTCCTTCACCGAAACTCCCTCCCAGATTCCATTCACCTTCCTGCACCCCAGTTCCTTACCCCAAGTTTCCTTCTGCACCCAACTGCCATCTCAGACTCTGCATCTCCTCCATTAATATCATGGAAGAGTGCAGCTCTTGACTACTTTCCAAAATCTTGGAATGGTCCCCTGTCAAAAATGATTGCCCATCCCAGTATTAGGGGATATGATGCTCTCTTCAAGGTGGTTTCTTTTGGGTGAGAAAATGGAGGTTCTGATTATTCATGGCCCTTAAATAGCCTATATTGCAAAAGTAGAAGTGATAAAGTCTGGAGACCTGTTTGTATTCCAGCCACAGCGGTCCGTTCCACTAATTTGTCCGTGGTTTTGCCAGAAGTCTAGCCTGAAACTCAACTGGGTCAATGTCCATCTATTAAATAGAATAGACTATAGGGACTATACCCAACCAATAGTCTGCATTAGCTGCCAATCCAGTACTGGGCACATTTAAAAAATCCTTATATAAAAAAAATCTTTATAATCCTACCTAAACTTGAGGCAAGCTTCCTGAAGGACAGTGATAGGGATGTCGAGCAGCCACAGTGGTAGGCTGCAGGGAACCTAAGGTAGAAGTGGCTGGTGTCAGGGGCAGAGTATTCTCAGCAGAAGGCTGCAAGCTGTGGAATTTATTCCTGCCAGAACAAATCAAACCTGAGCATCGCCATCTTTAGGAGGAAAAGACATATTAATTTCCTATAACAAAACCTTCTCCTAATATGGTAGATTTGTGCTCTAAGAACAGAGTATTGAGTTCTGAGTCTGCTAAGCAGCATCAACTTGAAGGGGCAGGTGGGTATGGAGGTGGAACCTCACACTGACATAAATCAGGAATAATACCCAGGAATTCAACTGAAGTTACACTGGTGCAAATAACTAAAAAGGAGGGAAGTCCAGCCTTTCCCCCTCTCTCTTGTGGCCTTCATTGTCATTTTAGAACTCCATGACTAGCCCATGGACATAACGGTGCCGTAGAGGGAATTAGCATTGCAACTACAACCAGCAGCTAATTTCTTCACCCGCTGGCCCTAGAGCATTGTGCGCTGTTGCTCGTCACTATTATACAGCTACAGTTTCCTAGAGGTAAATTCATTTCAATGATGAATGAGTCTTCTTTATATCAGGGAAAAATTATGCCCACAAACTCAATGGTTAGGTGCCACTGCCATATCGGAGCACAAAAGTCGGTCCCTCACTTTTAAACCAGCTTGAAATAATTTGGAGTGAAAGATACTTTATAAGATAATCAATGATTTTGGGAAACCTCCAAAAACCTTACTAATCAAATCTCATGGTGATGTTCAGCAGTGATGTAGATCCTGAATGAAGCTGATTTATGAGTCTCTCCAATTCTGTATTTTTTCTAGTCTATCAATAAGTTCTAAACAGAGGTATAATGCATATAGCTCTTCCTAGAAACTTAATGGCTCGATAAAAGCATATAGTTTCCAAACCACTCAAAACAAATCATCAGCGGGGATGTCATGCTATTGCTCTCCACATGTAGTCAATATATCACTTTAACTGTGGTGCATTACCTTCTGTTTATCATCCTTTCTGAAACCATGTGGAATACTCATCTTCTCTAATCCCTGTCTATAGTATTTCCAAAGTACTTTACAAGCTTGGAGTAACCAACTTTAATGCCTTGCAGCAGCTGAGCTGGTAGCACACATGATATCTTAAATGTAACAATCAAAGGAGCATGCAAGATTTTGGTATTTCCGCTGGCTTGCAGATGTGCAGCATCCAGGTCCAAAAACTAATGTCAATTTTTGAGTAAAAATATTTAAAACAAAATACCATCTCACTGCCTTGTGTCAACACCCTTCTTACGTGAGGGGACACTCTCTGATAGTGATAGCACCAGTATTAAATATCAGTTATCTGACCCCTACAGTAATTTCTTTTTTGTATGTGTGTCCATGAATAACCTTGCTCAAGATTTATGTAACAGAGTGTATTGTTTTATTAATCCAGCGCACGTGGAATTCTCCAGGTGCTAAGCTTTGATCTCCCTGCCCTTCTATGTATTAAGTTTTCTGGTGTTCATTGACACTGGTGTTCTTGATTTAAGGTAATCTTATTGTAAGGGGGGAGACAGAAAAAAAACTAAGTGAACTCCAGGGTGAACGTGGAATTTTTCTCTTTTGTTTCGTGTTGGGGGAGATTGAATCAGTTCAACAGAATCCAACCATCACTCTGAGGAGTAAAAAGTATATCCTTCTGCAACATTTTATGGCATGGCATGTCGTTTATGCCACGTTGCATTTAGCGTGTGAAATGTTAGAATCACTAACTAGAGGAGCTGTGGGTTTACATTATAATGACTGAGCAATGTGAAAACAAGAAGGCAATTTTCCATTTCCCTTGCTTGGCAACAAAAAGGGGCAAGGCTGTGAGGAAACAAGTTGGCAGAAGAACTGTTTAAAAAAATCCTCTTCCAAGAATATTAACATGCCACTAGTCGAAGAGAGAGGGAAGAGACAAGTGAAACGCAGTGCTACTTAATTAGTTCCTAGGTCCTGACTGACGAAATCACGATGCCGTGAATAGTCCTGTGGCACTACTTTTGTTTAGAGACTAACAAAAATATTCTCATCTCATGAAGTGGGTTTTGACCATGAAAGCTCATGGCCCTATATATTTTTTTGTTAATCATTAAGGGTATGTCTACACAGCAAAGTTATTTCAAAATAACTTTCCTCGCATCTACACAAGCCAAATGCTATTTTGAAATTAATTCGAAATAGCGGAGGGCTTATTTCGAAATTGGTAAACCTCATTCCACAAGGAATAGCGCCAATTTCAAAATAAGTGCTGTGTAGATGCTTATTTCGAAATAGGGGGCCTCCAGCCCTTCCCAGGGTGCCCCGCTGGCCGCCCTGGCAACAGGGTAACTTCTGACCTGATGCCCTGCTGGAACCAGTTCTGGCTGGCCTTGAATGCAATTCAGCATCCAATCAGTGTGGACGCACTATTTTGAAATAGCAAAAAGATATTTTGAAATGCATTTTGTGTGTAGATGCGTTATTTCAAAATTAGATAATTTTGAAATAATGCTGTAGTGTAGACATACCCTAAGGTGTCACTGGACAACTCATTGTTTTTAAAGTTACAGACTAACACAGCTCCCTCTCTGACTTTTTTTATGATGCAATGGTCACTCAGTCATGGATTTAAAAGTAGGCATTCTTCTGCAAAGGAATTTCACTCTCCTATTACAGAGGGAGACTGCAGAGCTGGAATTCATTTACAAATTTGACTCTATTACCCGGGCCTTGAATAAAGACTTTAACTGATTAACGCACTACAAAGCCAATTTTCCCTGCGTTTGACATCCACATTTTCACATCAAAAGCTATAAATGGGACACATCCAGCCCACTTAATTAGCTTCATTAACACAGGTCCCACAATTGACGGGTACTTCTTTTGCTGTTACATATATCTTGGATTCTGTTATTTCCACTACAACTCATCTAATGAAGTGGGTTTTACCCACGAAAGCTCATGACCTATATTTTTTTGTTAGTCTCAAAGGCTACGTCTACACTGCAGGCTTCTTGCGCAAGAACTGTTTTGCACAAGAGTTCTTGCACAAGAATGCGTCCAGACTGCCATGTGCTTTTGTGCTTGAGATGTGCTTTTGCACAAGAGCGTCCGTGGCAGTGCAGACACTCTCTTGCGCAAGAAAGTTCTGATGGCCATTTTAGCCATATGGGTTTCTTGTGCAAGAAACCCCTGTTGCCTGTCCACGCTGCCTTCTTGCGCAAGAGGGCGTATTCCTCATTGGGTGAGGAATAACTCTTGCGCAAGAAGCCCTCTGTTCCGACACCTCACTGTAAATTTACTTGCGCAAGAACGTGCGTGCAGTGTAGACGCTCTGCAAGTTTTTGCACAAGAACGGCTGTTCTTGCACAAGAAGCCTGCAGTGGAAACGTAGCCTAAGATGCCACATGACTACTCAAGGTTCTTTACCGAACTTCCTCCTATCCACCCCCATTCAATAATACTGGCTTCCTTTTCTCTCCTCACCAACTCCTCCACTTCTCTTGTGTGCCTTGGCAATTTGTTATAAACATATACAGAGCACTAGAATATAGCTAACATAGGGCAATATTCACCAGCCCCATTCTGTAGCTGAGCAGTAGTTCTGCTGAAGTCAATGGAGTTTCACTGGAGTAAGCGAGATCAGAACCATGCCCACTGTCCTCAGTCTACACTGCAGATCTCTTATCCACATTGTGCTCCCTATCGCTTGGTCTTCACCACGTTCCCTTCAAAATGGAGTTACCTTCAAAATCAAAAGGAAGACATTGAACAGAAAGCAATGCTTTTGCCCTTTGGGATCAGGGATGGGCAAACTAGTTTGCATTAGATAGATAGATAAATAAATAAATAAACGCTCTGTCAGCCAGAACTTGGTACAAACTGAAACTGAACCTGAATCTTCTTGGTGGCTCAAAGTTTATTGGAGGTACTAAGATAGCAGAGGAAAGGGCATTCTCTCTGGGTATGTCTATACTTGCACCCTCTTTCGATAGAGGGATGCAAATGTAGACTTACAAAATTGCAAATAAAGCTGGGATTTAAATATCCTGTGCTTTATTTGCATATTCGCAGACTGGCGCTATTTCGAAATACCTTATTTCGAAATAAAAAGTGCTGTTTAGATGTGGTTATTTCAAAAGAAAACTCTTCTTTCCAAATAACTGTTAAACCTCATTTTATGAGCAGTAAGGGTTATTTCAAAAGAAAGGTTTTCTCTTGAAATAACCGCGTCCAAACAGCGTCTATTATTTCGAAATAGCAGCTGGATGCGATTATGCAAATGAAGTACAGGATATTTAAATCCCAGCTTCATTTGCAATTTCCAATGTCTACATTTGCATCCCTCTCTCGAAAGAGGGTGCAAGTGTAGACATACCCTCTCTTTGGGGTCCAGCATGTAGACTACCTGACTCCAGGAATAATCCAGGCCCTATAAGCCTTCCAGTCTGATTTCTCAGACTCACAGAATACTAGAACTGGATGGGACCTCGAGAGATCATCAAGTCCAGTCCCCTGCCCTCACAGCAAGACCATGCACCGTCTAGATCATCCCTGAGAGATCTCTATCGAACCCAGGCTATGTCTACATTATGAGGCTTTTTCAGATAGTTTTTCCAGAAGAGGCTTTTCTGAAATTTGGCCCATCTACACTGGGCCACATTTCAGAAAAACCCTCTATTTCCAAAAGAGCGCATCTGCTCTTCTGGAAAAAAAAAAAGAGCAGACACGTTCCCTGGATGTGGGGAGTTTGGGTATCCTGGAAAAACCCTGTAGTCTACACATATCCCCTGCTCTTAAATATCTCCCAATGATGGAGATTCCACAACCTCCCTAGGTAATTTATTCCAGTGTTTAACAACCCTGACAGTTAGGAAGTTTTTTCTAATGTCCAACCTAAACCTCCCTTGCTGCAGTTTAAGCCCATTGCTTTGTGTCCTATCATCAGAGGTCAAGGAGAACAATTCCCCCTCGCCCCGTGACAGCCTTTTAGATATTTGAACACTACTATCATGTCCCCTCTCAGTCTTCTCTTTTCTAAACTAAACAAGCCCAGTTCTTTCAGCCTTCCCTCATAGGTCATGTTTTTTAGATCTTTAATCATTTTTGTTGCTCTTCTCTGGACCTTCTCCAATTTCTCCACATCTTTCTTGAAATGTGGTGCCCAGAACTGGACTCAATACTCCAACTGAGGCTACTCAGTGGAGAGTAGAGTGGCAGAATGGCTTGCTTACAACACTCTTGTTAATGCATCCCAGAATTATGTTTGTTTGTTTGTTTTTTGCAATAGTGTCATACTGTTGACTTTGCATCACTCTCATTCTGCAATGGTGTCATATTGTTTAATTAAGGGGTTTGGCTAAGTACTAGGGGAAAAAAATCAAATATTTGGATATTTCTCTGAAATTGTCCTTTCTAACCTGGGATGGTTGCACCCCACCAAAAAAGATGGAGAGGGACTGAAATACCCTTCTCCCTAATCTCAAGTGCCACTAAAATACTGAGGGTTATAATATAGTTTTATCCATTTGGTACCAGTAAGAGCACTGGCCAGCTGTTTGTTATCTACAGAAATGATGTCTGCCTGGCTTTCACTGTACCTTTATCTTCTTTCTAGTATTTAAAATCCTTGACAAGGATGACAAAACTGATAAATTAACAATGGAACAAACTGATACATTACAAAGCAATAAATCATCGGGCCCAGATGGTATACATCCGAGACTCCTGAAGGAGATTAGGAATGCCGTCAGTGGCTGAGCTCCTAGGAAAAATATGCAGCTACTAGAGGGTGGGAAGGTAGCAAAAGTGTCTATATTTTCTTTGGAAAATAGACAGTGAGCCTTGTATCTGTACCTGGTAAATTGGTCAAAACAATAATTAAACACAGAATAATGAAACACCTGGAAGACCATCATATATGCTATGATAACTAGCATAGTTTCTGCAAAGAAAATTGTGCTTCACTAGTCTATAAGAATATTGAATATTTGGATAAAGGAAAACCATATGAAAGACAGTATTTGGACTTTCAACAGCATTTGACCAGGTTCCTCTAAAGAGATTGCTCACGATACTACGTCGTTATGGGCAGTAGTTATGGACAATCTGCTTATGCAGGAGCGCAAGTGCATTGGTCAGGAAGGATAGTTCAGTGAGTAGAGCACCAGCTTATTTCCTCATCCTTATGTTCTTGATCATTCTCATCAACCTTTTCTGAACACCGTCCATTTCTGCAGCATCTTGTGGTTGTGACCAGAACTGTACAGTATTCCAGTGGAGGCCACAACATTGACTTATACCAAGGCTTTGTAATGTGCTGTGAAGCATCTTGTTTGCTTTTCTGATTGCAGCTGCATATTGAGCAGAGGACATTATGGAGCGGTTTGCAGTGATGTCCGGGTCTCTTTCTAGAGTTCATATAATTCCTTTAGAACTCCGTGAAATGCATGAGACAGTGGGCCAGATCCACAGCTGGAGGGAATAAGAATAGTGCCACTGACGCCCTTCATTTCCAAACCTCTGGCTAACTGTTCTCCCTTGGTATCAGGAGCTGATTGAAGTGCCTGCATTCACCACTGAATGTGGCGCAGCAGGGCTTCTCCATAAGCATTCAGTGCAGCTTCCCAATCTCAGCTAGCCCCTTCTCACTGCCAGTCCAGTTCCCTTCCACAGGCACAGGCAAGGGAGGAGCTGGGAGCACTGTAGCACACCCTAGTTTTATGCATAAAAGCTGGGGGTGCTTCCCATTCCTATGCCCTGCTCCTGGTCCTCCACCCACACTGTTTCCCAACCCCTCACTTCACCTGAGGCTTGGGTCCCAGCCATTGGCCCCAGTCCCCGCTCCCAGGGCGTGCCCCACTCCCAGTCTCATGACCAGCTCTGCTCTGGGGCCCTCGCCCTACACCCCTGCTGCTGGTCCCATGCCTGAGGCTCTGTGCCTGACCCCCTGCTGCCAGAGCTCCATTCCCATGGTCATGTGCCCGGCCCCATGGTCCGGGCTCTGCTATTGGCTCCACATGTGGGGTTGCTAGCCCCTTCCTGGGGCTCTGCTCCTGCCCCCCAGCTGTGGCCTCCTTCCTTTACACCTGTCCATGTCCCTCCTTCCTAGAGTCAGAGTTCTACTCCCAGCCTCACTGGGGGTGTGTGGGGGGACAGGAGCCCCCACTCCTAAAAATCTTCCATTTATTCCAGGGATCCATCCCCCATATTAGCTACTCTACTCTGGTTCCTTTCCCCAGGCACAGCCTGCCTCAATGACTCCCCCTCTTCCTGTCCTCAGAAAGGTCTTTGTAGTCCCGGCCTTAATTGGGTCCATCAGACTGGACAAAAGGGATCTGGGCCTGGTCGGCACACAGGGACCAACTTACCTTGTGACAGTCTCCACCATCCCCTTCGGTATCTGAGTGCCACACAGTCTTTAAGTTGTTTAGCCCTACAATATTCCTGTAAAGTAGTAGTAGTAGTACTAACATTCCCATTATCTGGAAAGGAAACTGAGGCAAAGAGATACTACACAATTTGTCCAAGGCACACTGGAAGTCTATGGACCAGGGAGCTGAATTCAGGCCTTCCAAATCCCAGGTGGCACACCTAACTGCAGGGCTAGTTTTCCTCTTCATACTGCTGCGTCCATACTTGCAATGTGCCCATATAAAGCTCCTTCTCCTACTATAATCCCAGTCCAGCAAGATGTTGAATGCCCTTAGAAGCCATGCAAATCAATGGGACATCACAGGATCAGGCCTGCCAGTTGGGGTGCTTCTGTTCAGACAGAGAGGTTATTACAGAAATGATTATCTAAGGCAGGGCTACTCAACTCTGGAAGCCTTGGGGGGTCACAATGCTACTCACAGCACATGTCGAGGGCCGCAACTTAAGTGTGGTTGCATAGATGTGCAAATATATATGCAAGTAGCTGCTTTCACACTGATGAGCATGAATACAAAGATTAAGGCAAGACTACACAACACACAGGCCCCATTTAAGTCAGGTCTGCTGATATTAATAACACACAATAGTTACCAGATTTCCACCCATATGACAGCACTTTTAAGGAGCAACGACAGTCCAGGAATTTAACTACTAAACCGCATATCAACAGAAGACCATTATATTGACTACTTTTTTGATTTGGTTCCCACTTGGGGGCCACGTGGTGAGCCCTGAGTAAACCCAAGCCACACCGCGGGCCACAAACAAATGGGCCATGGGCTGCATGTGGCCTGCGGGCCGTGTGTTGTGTAGCCCTGATCTAAAGTGAAGGAAAAATGAGAGACAGGTTTTAGCTAAGTTTTAAAATGTAACTCCTACAAGACAGAGCCAAAATAAAATAAAAAAATTAATCTGAGGATTTGAAAGGAGGTGGTGTAATTTATGGACAGATCAGGCAAGAGGATACATGTTCCATAGCCCCAGAAATGTTGTTAGTTTGTGTAATATGCAAGGGAGACAGCATAATGGAGCATATATACGTGGAAATAGTACAAATATTTTTCTAAAGTCCTTAGGGAAAAAATTTCCATTCTACTAGTTGAATTGTCATAAGAGATTTTCAAGGGTCAAATTCCATACAGGAAAGAGGATATGAAACTTTTAGGCCTCTTATTCCATGGACATGTGAAGTAAACACTGCCTATGCTTAGAGACTGTAACAACAATTCACTGTTTTAGGTCTGAAAAGAGACTTTGTCGGGTGCCATATTGCATCAGTGCACCTTAATAAGTACAAAGGCATGATTGAGCAGGCAGTACTGTGCATGTATGCGACCAGGAGCTCCGGCAAGACCATTTTAGGGACTACACTGAATCTGCACACAACATACAAGAATAAGAGACACTCCAAACTGCATGATGCTATTGTGCAGGTTGCCAAATAGAAACTCAGCAATGGAGGTAAAACTCAGCAATGGAGGTAATACCCTCTTCTCTGCTACAATCTGAAAGAATTAGAAAGTGGTAAAAGGCCTATGACAGACCTTCACCACAAAGTTTTCCTGGCTCACCACTGTTAGAGTCTGACAATGTTCTTCTAACATGTCATCTTTTGTTAGATGGATAAAATATTGCATCTTTCAGTGCATGCTGGGAAATCTGGGACAGCATTCACTGGTGGTTTAGGAGCCTCAGGATGGCCTATGGGACTCTGGGGGAACTTTAAAAGTTCCATCAGATGACATGTGGTCTCCTAAGCAGTCATTCAATAAAGACATCGCATCACCACAAACAGAGGTGAAAATAGGGATGCTTCTTTCAGATGTGTCTATGGTATATGTGATGTCATTGATACCCAGTATCAGAGGGGTAGCCGTGCTAGTCTGAATCTGCAAAAACAACGAGCAGTCCTGTGGCACCTTATAGACTAACAGATTTATTGGAGCATGAGCTTTTGTGGGCAAAGACCCACTTCGTCAGATGCATGTAGTGAAAATTTCCACTACATGCATCTGACGAAGTGGGTCTTTGCCCACGAAAGCTCATGCTCCAATAAATCTGTTAGTCTATAAGGTGCCATAGGACTTCTTGTTGTTTTTATTGATACCCAGGGAAAGCAGAATTTGTCCCATGATCTTACTTGGTGGCAATTGTCTCATATTTTACTAAAATATGGTCAAAATTAAGTTTTCTTTTATTGTTATTTATAGACTTCTCCCTTTTAAAATCTTATAAAAGGGTTTTGGAGATTTTGTTAAAAAAAAAAACAAAAAACCAAAAACCTGTTTCAACTCCCATTTATGCCAAACTTTTAAGCACAATCTTGCTATACACTCTGCCTATGGTACTGTGATATTTTTCTACTTATAGGGGCTCAATGAAGTAACACAGTTTATGACTTAACATTTCCTTGTGCACATAAAACCATGTATTATTATTTTATTCCACCACAGTCCCCAAGTATACACTATAAGCATCTGGGGAAATGTTTTCTTGCAGCTTGGTATGCAAAATATGCAAAAACGCATTGTATTTCATAATATTATAGTAGGGTGAGACATGTGTGAGAAAAGCCAGTAGCAATAAGCAACCTATATGGTTTGCATATAATTTAAAAATATGAACTAATAACCAGAGGAGAAACTACACACAGAACATTATTATTTTCCACTTATTTTTTATTGCGAAGCAGCAAGGAAGGAAACCTTAGCTTTCCTTTACTTCTTTTCATGACATATCTTCATATAGCTTTAAAACTGCACAAAATAGGTCAGTCCAACCACTAATAATCCTTCAAATGGCAGGTGTCCTAGCTGTCATTATGCTAAATGACTCTCAGCCCGGTTTTCCGTTAGGGAATATGCTGCCTCACTGAGCAATGTAGAGACAGCCAGATTCTTCAATCTGATAAAGGGCGTTAATGGAACAAGAAGAAAAGGAGTTAAATGCAAATATTTTCTTCCTTTGCACTGGCCGTCTATTACTAGATAGTGTGTTATTAGACTTCTCAGATTTCGCATTACTCAGCCTGGTATTTAAGCTGGTGCTGTTTTGACATCTCTTTTGCTGCCACCGCAAAACCTTTTCTAGTGTTTACACTTTTCCTGTCCTCTTTCTGGCATATGGATGAGTCGGCCTATATCGAAAGGTTCATCTTAACCAGTCACATTTTATTTTTATATTTGTTTTAGTTAAGCATTTTTTCAGACCATAGCAAGGAGGAGAGAGACTCAGGAACTTTGCCTGGATATCGAGGCACTTCATTAGGGGTTGGGATCACTTAATGGCTCTGCCATGGACTTCCTTTTGCGATCTTGGGACAGTTGCTTTTTCCGTCAGGTTTCATTCTCTGTCTGATGCTAACAACAGGCCCTTTGACTTCCACGTCTCTCTGGCGTAAGACCTTTTCTTTATTTTTGTGTCTGCACTGTGCCGAGCACAATAGGGTCCTTTTCCAAATAAAGCCTCACTGGACATGTCAGTGTCTGGATCCACAGGATTCTGTGAACGGGGCATGCCAAAAATAGCTGTGTAGAATGATGTTGCTTTGTTATCCTGGGTCAGGCAGGAGCTGACTCTGAAGCCTGTTCAGCCCCTGCGTTAGAGTCTGAGCCTCAGCTTCTACATCGCTCTTTTTAGGCCAAGTCTACACTAGCGAGCAATGTTGAACTAAGATGCACAACTCCAGCTACGTGAATAGCATAGCTGGAGCTGACATTTCTTAGTCTGAATGACCCCAGGGTCTCCAGCAAGGGGAACCAACAGGAGAAACTCTCTCGTTGACTTTCCTTACTACTTGCAACCCGGTGGAGTACTGGAGTCAACAGGAATGTGATCAGAGGGTGGGTTTTTACAGCACAGTGCTGATCTTCCGATAAGCATAGACAAGGCCTTGAGTGTGCTATTGTAAGCCCCAATGACACTAGTCTGTGGAGCTCACTCCTAGATGCAGCGTGTATATACCCTAGGTACTCCTGAAATGCAAAGATTATAATGGCAAAAGGCAAAGGTCTACTTATGTGACATTAAAGTGCACCTGGGCTACTGCCAATGTGTGGTTTTCCTGTGAAAAGTGACTGCTAAGCAAGCACAGCTTAACTTAACAGACCCCATGGGTGGTTCAGGCACATCTGCTCATTTTAGTGTCAAAAAATAAGTTGTTGCTGATTTTTACATCGGTTAGTTTTGCAATCAGTACAGAAAAGATTTAATGAACTGCATTGTATTGCATCTTGGATATCACTGACATAATTGTTTATCAGTTACACTCATGCAAACCTATTGACAGCAGTGGAATTGCATAGGTTTTATAGCAGGGATAATTTGAAGACTGTAATGCGTCCACTGATGCCCTTAGTGGGGCTGCAGTTCCTTTGTGATTAATGGTAAAACATGAGGTAGGAAGAACACTGCTTAACTGCCAAAGCCCAGGCTAGCAGTTGGAAAAATAACCCATCTTTTTAACCTGTAAACAAAGCACATTTAAAAGAGAAATCGATTAGAAGAGAGAAACAATAAACATGGAACCTCAGCATAACATTCTTAGAGTCACTTTCCAGATCAGGGACTCATTGAAATGTCTAATACTAACCTTGCCTCTCTTCTATTAAAGCATGAGTGTAGGAGCTATTTTCAGATATTATAGAACATATGCAATTATAATACTTTAATCTCATCTGTCTTTTGTGTTCATTGGCAGGTTTCTGTGCAAGGAAAAGAACCTTTAAACTGTGTCACCATATGCAGAAAAAAAAGTGCACAGAAACTAGGGCTGGGATTTTCAATGTTTATTCTTAATATATCAAGATAATGAACACTATCCTCTAAACCACTGCCACCACACTCTACACCTTCCTGTATAAGAGTAGAATCTACAAAAGGGCAGAAGTACACAACAAGCTCATGCAATACATTATTATCCTGGGAAATCAGCAGAGGAGTGGAACAAATACATATGTATCTTGATGCTGAGGGAAAGCCTGTGTGGACCTGGTACATTGGAGAACTCATGCAAAGTTTATCGTCACTTAAAGATGATCACTGTTCATGCTCCTAAGTCCAGTAAGACCTTGAATTATCTGTGGCATAAGTAATGGCCTTCTAAGTTGTGATACAGGAGATTAATTTGAGCACCAACGACTAAATTTCACATACTGAGCTTTCAAAATTCATACACTTTTTTTTGCACTTGCAGTTCAGTTGTGAGCCCAAATTTGAATACTATTTAATGAAATAGCTAGATGCACAAGCAATCCAATTTGGCCCTCAAGGTTTTGCGCACCCGAACAGGGTTGCTGAGTGTATGCTCTTCTGAACATTTACCTCTAAACCATTGCTTTTGGAAGAATTATTAGTGCTTATAAAAGGTGCTGGATTAAACAGTGGTGTAAACCAATATGCTCTATCCACAAAGAAGGTATAACATGGACAACACCAGTGTCTACACTCTTTTACTAATACATTTTACCACTGACTTAGAACAATCGTCTCCAGAAATTGGGTTAGGTTAGGACAGTCTCAGCCGTTGCTATTTGTATTGATTCAGTGAGTTTAAATGCATTTCTGTTCCATCCTTTGTCTTTTTACCTACAGTATGAATTAAGCTGGCTCCATCATTGGAAAGTCTGAACACAAGTGACACCTACAAATAGAAACACTTCTGGGCACCCCATAACTAGACTAAAACCAATTCATTTCCTGTAGCTCATCTAACAACTATCAGATGGGAATGGCCTTTAGCCACCCTCAATTAGTGATTTAAACTGGTGACTTAGAGGTATGCAGACCTCAGACATATCAAATATTTTAAAAAATGCGTGTCCCAGGTTACCCTAGTGTATCGGCAGGAATTCAAGAACCAGGGTTCAATGTTTGTTCTGCATGAGTCTTTTTCTTCCCCATTATTTCTGTCTGTCTCCTTTTGGAGCATCTACATCTCAGCCTACAACAATAACAAAGGTTTCACTCTGCTGTAAACAATCCAGACTGTAGAATGTGTGTCAGCTGAAGGAATCAAGTTTTACCAGTTTCTCCTCTGAAGTGCTTTGTGCAGCATGTTAAATCCTTTCAGAACAGGTCTGAAGGGCAGAAAAATAGAATTCTTACAGGTTTTTCTTCATTATTAAAATACATGGATCATCACACGAGTAGACAGTTCACAAATAAGTGGGAAAAGTCAATAATGAGGGCTTGTTTACTATAGTTAATGGACAAACTGTAGCTGGAGAGAAAACATTATTTGCTGAAATCTCATTGGAGGTCACATATACCTCAAAATATTTCAAATAAAAGCACAATTTTCTAAACAATGGCAGTGATTTTCTTTGTAAATAGATTTAACCTTGGACCCCTCTGTCATCTTGTATTTTTAAACAGGAAATTACTTTTCTGCATCCTCTGTGTGCATAGAGAAGAGAGAAAGTTGAAAAACTCCAAGGGATTTCCAAAAAGCCTCCATATAAATTTTAAAATTAAACAGATGTTATGTGATTACCATTAAATCGGAGCCATGGGTTCCTCAGTTATAAACTATATGTGATGTTCTGAAGCAAGAGATGAAATGGAGTTTTTTCTATTACCAAAGGTTTTCCAGATCAAAAAGTTCAGGATTTAGATGAATCCGTGTAGGTCTGGGTTCCAACAAGAGTTTATAAACATCCAAAATAAGTAAATGCTCTCAGAGTTTCTAGGAAACAGCCACAAAAGGAGATGCTCTGTAACTGTTCAACCTCTGGAAATGAAACTGTGCAGTACCAAAGGACTGCTTCATTGAAGTAAATGGAAAGTTGATTTTAATGGGAGTTGGATTGGACCTCACATGAGCTCAAGCTAAAGCAGCTCTAGGTCCTTGTCCCACATCTGTAATACCAAAAGAACTTCACAGGTTGTATTAATGTGGTCTAAAACAGTGGTCCTCCACCAGAGGCCTGAAACTCCCTGGGAGGCCACAAGCAAAGGGTTCCAAAGGGTCTGCCAAGCAGGGCCAGCATTAGACTTGTTGGGGTCCACAGCAGAAAGCTGAAGTCCAACTGCAAAGGGCTGAAGCTCAGGGCCCCAAGCCCTTCCACCTGGGGCTGAAGTCAAATCCTGAACAAATCAGCTTAGTGCAGCCCCCCTATGGCGCGGGGCACTGAGCAAGTGCCCCTGCTTGCTACCCCTCAATGGTGGCCCTAGCTCAGAGAGAACAAGGTTGAGAACCTCTGGTCTAAATAGCATTTTTATGAAGCGTTGTGGCTGGGGGGGGGGGGGGGGGGGGACACTCAGGATAGATATGGTGCTACCACACCTTGTGGGATTACACATAATTTACATGTCTCAACATTCTGATCCTCCAATTTAGCCCTTTGAATGTACGTGGTCTGGCATTTTCAGGTGGAGTTAGGTACCCATTTTCTATTGGGTGTCAAATCTCTCACACTTCTCTCAAAAACTCAGCCATAAAGACTTCTCTCTCAAAAGTCTTTATATAATTGAAAAACAGAAAGAAGGGGAGTTAAGTGAGCTTGTTCCATTATGCTTATTCTGCTGGGAGTAACGTGTGGTCTGATGAAGCTTCTCTCAGTATATGACCCAGATGTGATTATACAATAGTAGCCACATGTTGGTCAGGGTTAAGTTGTTTATTATCAGTGTTGGCTCTCTCTTGCAATGGATTGCTCATTTGGGCCATGTCTACACTAGAAAACTATTTCATCATTACTAAAATTGACTTAACTCCCAATTTAACAAATTCGAACTAACGTGTTCTCCCTGTGGGGAAGTACTGAAATTAGTCCGAGGCAGGCTCTGTTAATGTGGATGCACTTTCTTGGACTTAGAGCCCCGGGAAGCACTGGGGAGTATAATTACAATTTGAATTAATCTGGTGTGTAATTAGTTTGAATTAGCAGCACTGGAGCATCCACAATAATGTTATTTCAGAATTAACATTACTCCCGATGAAAAGCAGAAGTACAGAGTTTGAATTTCACAGCCCGTTATTTTGAAACAGGATTGGTAATGTGGATGCTCCACTTATAAATTCAACCTTGGTGAGGGGCGTTATTTCAAAATAAAGTCTGAGTGTACATCAGGGCTTGTTTATTTAATGTAGTGAAACCTCTTACATCATTATCAAAATTGTTGCTGTTGTTTCTGTCAGTTCCTCCCCTTTTATGGAGGAGTGGACTGATTCCCACATCTAGCTCCTTGGATTTCTTTCCCTGGCTATCATGCCTGTCCATCGTAGTTTGACACCGTTTGTGACAATAGCATTCAATCTTCGAGTTTTGAAATGAGTGACACATATTGCCTATTGTGGGAGCATTCATGTTCTTTTTTCAATAGGCCAAAGTCACTCCTCGTACAACTATTTGGAGACAATGGAATTACATCAGGAATAAGTAATGGTCCAATGGGCCCAATTCTCCTTTCAGCTGCACTAATATAAACCCTTAGTGACTATGCTGAAATCAATAGCATCACACAGTTGTAAAACCAGGTTTAACTGAGAAGAGAATATGGTGCAATGGGGGACAGCCTGCGTAAGTGTCAATTGGTATAACTCCACTAACATCAATGGGGCTACACCAAATTGTAAAATTACTCTGACAAAAGCCAAGAGGGAGATTTTTTTGGGCAGAGTACTGGAGAAATAGAGGCTTGGAACTGTGAGCATAGAAACGACCTCTTGTTGATTTAATTCTATTGTGTTCATGGAAACAGGACTTTGCTTTCTTTGTAAAGCAAAAAGAGGAATGCATTAAAGAAATACCTATCATCAATTTCCTCTCCTAAAGGAAACAATCCACAAGGCCTTGAATTTTGGCCCACCACTTGGGCTAGGAAAAAAAAAAAGAGTAACAATATACCGAATACTGTTGTTTGGCAGTGAACCCATCAGTTACTTTTCTTTTTATAAGTGAGTAACCCTGACAGATATCTGCACGCTTCTTCAGTTGGTGACACATTTGTCCTCTTTTTTTTAACCCCATGGCATAAGATAATGTGTCCAAGTTATGTGGCATGTTGTTCCTGAAAAACAGGCATTAGTTGTAGATCTTCCTTGTCTTGGTTAAAAGTGACTTTCATGATAACTTTCATTTTTTTAAAATATGTCCTATTTCAGCTTTATTTTCCTCTGGATTTCCTCCATCTGGTTTTTATCTGACCCTGAGCAGCTGTCCAAGGTGTATATATCCTTTTGCTTGTTTCATCTTTGCTGAGATGCCTTTCTATTGCATGTCTGTTTAACATGATCTTTATTTGGCTCCATTTCATTTTTAATCTTACTTCTGACCTTCGTGATTGAGCACCTCTGTCAAGTTCCTGTTGTTTAAGTGTATTGAACGAGCACAGAACAATATGCTCTGAGATGGCTCAGTCACTCTTTTTAAAAAATTAACCTTTAACCCACTATTATTTAACTCTATGTGACTTGCACTACTGGCTGATTAATATCCTTAAAAGTATCTATGGTTCCTGGTACTTCCACACATAGGGGAGAACTTGCACTCACAAATCCAGCTGCACATTCACTCTCTCTTGCAATCCCCTTGTGTGCTCTGGAGAGATCCAGCATGGAGGATGAGGACTAAGCTTACAAAACTAAACAGCATAAGTTGCCTAAGAGTCTGCAGTAACTTGCAATACTTCCCCTTCAATGCCATAGAATTATTGACTGCCAGAACTTTCTCTTTTAAAAGGGGTTGCAAGAGCAGCAATGATCAGGGAAGCACCAGACAACACTGTTCCTTTTGGAACGATATTTTAATTGAAAAAACAAAAAAACAATCCAACAAAAATGAAATATTGAAAGCTGATGCTTCAAGACAATGGAAATGTTTGTGAAAGCATTTCAATTTCTTCTGTGTATCCCATTGTTCAACAACAATTCTAAATAAAAGACATCGGAATCTTGTTTTTTCAATTTTCAAATAATTTCAATTTGTATTGTTTCATTTTAGGTGAGAAAAATCCAGTTTCTCTCATTTTCCACTTTTTCTGCCAGAAAAAAAAAATCAAAGAAAGTGTTGCTCCATCCTCCACTTCTAGTGGAAAAAAAAAGTAAAAAAGTAAGAGAAAGTGGGAGCCTTTCCTGATGTGAAATTGTTCATCAAAAATAGAGTGAACATTATTTTTAAAAGGATAAAACATTTGTTGTTGTGACATGCACAAATGAGTGAAGAACTAGTGGGGATACAATACGTTGGGGAGGGTTTTGCAGTGGGACAGTACTCATTTGTGGCAGACTCAGGCACCAATCACCTGGATTACTTCTACAGTGAAGTTGTGCCCTCTGTTGATGTCCCTTGTTCCTACTGGGCCACAGACATCCAGGTGGACGGTCCATGTGGTGGAGCTCTTAGGTTACAGGATGGTGTACTTTATCAGGATAGTTGGAAAGCACGTGAATGATATTCCTGTTTGTATTAGTGTTGCAAAGCTAGGGAGGTAGAGCTATGCTTCTGAGGTATGCTTCAATCCCTGTACTGAGAAGCACTGATATACCATTGGTGTGTGTTGTCACTCCTTTCTCTGGAGACATCTTCATCTCTGTTGATTTACGGGGTACTGGAGTTGGTCGTGTAGCATATAAAAATTATTCACAATAGTCTTTGGATATATACGTAAAATATGCCCATGGTAATTACTTTACTCTGCAATGTGGATGAAATTCACCCTCTATACTCACACAAAGTCTGAGCAAACTTTGCTGTTTTCCCCATCAAGGATGGGAGTGGGGATTAGCTTTGGCCTCCAACACTTGAATAGTGCTCATTGAAGTTCCTCACTCCTTCCATGGCTATTTCTTAGGTCCCTAAACTAGAGCATGGGCTACAATCCCCAAGTATACTCAACAGCCAGTTCACATTCCTCCCATGACCTGCCTCTAAAATGTCTCTTTCCTGCCCATAGCTAGTTGTGCATCATGTATATTTATGTTTCAATGCCCTATTTTCTCCTGTAGAAGTAATAATTCCCAGGATTTCTATAACATCCCCTTTGGCAGGCAAGGAGAAGCCCAAAATATTGTCGCAAGATCCTCTATGGCCAATCCCTATACAGAGCATGCATGTGCATCCACATGCTGTCTCCTAATGCAGAATCACTCTAATTTCCTACTAATGGTTTTTTTTTCTTTCCCAGGCAACTGCAGCTATCAGGACAAGTCCCAGCAATTGGCACATCGTGCATTCTTGCTTGTATATTCTTCGGCCAACTACTGTACCTCACGTGGTTCAGCTGAACATACAAAATAGCTTCAGGGCAGGGCCATCACAACAGAATAAATGATTTAAGGATAAAAATGGTTTTAAAAAGATGCTGAGATGTTAGAAATGAATTGCCAAAATATAATTAGATCTTTTAAAAAGAATAATAAACATTATGAATAACTCAAAGGCAGAACAGAAGCTCAAGAATGTTCAGTTAGCTAGATGGGAAAATGGAAACAAGATAGACAAAAGAAAAAAAACATGGTAAGGATTCTGTGTATTTGGTTCCACATATAGAGGTATCTTTTATGGTGGTTTTATTATGCGCATATGTGTTCACTTTGATGTGTATTCTACATACTTTTATCTGATTAGTCTTTTAAGAAGATAAATCAGATACATTCTGAACATACTGGATTTTTTTAAATAAATGAGCTTCACCAGAATTTATCTTTTTTCAAAAGGATATAAGTTTAACTTTTTCCCTGTTTTTAAAAAATCACCTGAAATCAATTAGAATTCCTTTACTGCTAAGTTGATTTATAGTACTGTAATACGGCACTGAAAATATGAAAGCAGAGAAGCAATATTTCAAAATGGAGCATAAAATCAACAATAAAAATGTATATTTATAACCCGAAAAGTATGATTTCATCTTGGAGAATTACCAAGCTAATAGCAGTAATAAGCATGATTTTAGTTGTACCATATTGTACTTATTAAACACTTCAGGGGACTTGTGAATAAATCAAATCACAAGATCATTTCTGGATATTTGAACATATTTTTAAATATTGTAAAAATGTGGAAAAGTATCACAACTGGTTATCATTTGTTCATGTTTTCCAAAAAGGTTTTACTCGTAAACCTCATTGTTACATCTTCAAAAATCTTGGGTTGATGCCCGTAGCCTGGAAAAAACAAACTTCATTTAATAAATGTAGGTTTAATATGTTTAGGAGATAAAAATTAAACCAGAAAAATTGTGTAATAATGTAAATTATACTTACAGAAACCTTGGTTGGTCCAGAAAGGATGTTTCAGAGGGAGGTGGAAAAATATTTTATTAGCAACGATGGGTCAGAACCAAAACCCTAGAGTCAGATTCTTGAACTACAATATGGAAAGTCTGGATCCAAATCTGTTCTTTACCACTTTATAATGGGCTGAGCCTTAGAACTGGAAAAATGAGATATTCTCATGGAAGTGAATGAGAACAACCACAAATAATTTATTGTTTTTGTTATTATTATTATTTATTATTATTAATAATAATAATAATAATTTGCATCACAGTAGAGCCTAGGATGTAGGCAAGATTTGTGCTTCATTGTGCTATGCTCTGTAAGAGATAGTTCCTGCCCTTAATCATGACTCTAACCACTCTGTTTTGGAACAAACCTATAGTTTCATTTTTTAAAGATTAGATTCCACAGTTTGTATGAATTAAAGCAGCTTCCTTGAAAGTAATGATGTTATATTTAATAAAGATGCACCACTTTATAGTGACCTTACTAGTGTTAAGGCAAAAAAATTCCCACATGCATGGAACGTGTAAATGCCAGGTGGGATCTATTGGTCTACTTGATTTAAAAGTATGTGAGGTCATTGTTAAAGTTTTGCATTAGAGTGCAAGTTGGTGTGCTTAATTATTTTAGGGATCTGCTGGAGATGGAAGAGAGAGCCTTATGGAACACTGGAATGTGCTAGGGTATGTCTAGACTACATGGCTCCGTCGAAGGAGCCATGTAAACTAGTTTACCCGGCATAGTCAATGAAGTGGGGATTTAAATAATCCCAGGTTCATTAAAATAAACATGGCCGTCGCGCTGTGCCGACGATCAGCTGATCCGGCACAGCGCGGCAGTCTAGATGTAGATCTGTTGGCTGGGGAAGCCTTTGCCGACCGATCCCTTATTCCTTGTGAAACGAGGTTTACAAGATCGGTCGGCAAAGGCTTCCCCCAGCAGACAGATCCGTGTCTAGACTGCCGCACTGTGCAGGACCAACTGATCGTCGGCACAGCGCGGCGGCCATGTTTATTTTAATGAAGTGGGAATTATTTAAATCCCCGCTTCATTGACTATGCCGGGTAAACTAGTTTACAGGGCTCTGTCGACGGAGCCATGTAGTCTAGACATACCCTTACTGACAGTGTCGTAGACACACTACCAAGGGAGAAAGGAAGGCAGAAATCTTTCCTCTTCTTTCCCATGTTTTTAAAGGTTTGGGTATATGAGGTGTGTCCTACTGCAACTTGGGCCAGGTCTACACTACAACTAAAGGTCGGCTTACGGTGTGCAATTCCGGCTACATACAAAACATAGCTGGAGTCGACATACCTTAACCTTAGCTTCAGTGCCATCCTCACAGCAGGAGGTTAACAGGAGAAATGCTCCCATTGACTTCCATTACTCCTTGGGTGCTTATCTAAATCTTATCTGAAACTCAAAGCTCACCAATGTGGAGCTGGAACTCTGAGGAGGATAGCCTCTCGTGGTATTCTCAACTTCTGTGCCCACTCAGTAACAAGAAGTGTAATGATGGAGAGAGGGGGAGATCACCTGAAATTCTTTGAACCTCAATTTTAAAAAAAAAGAGAGTTATAGGTTATCTTTGAGGACTTTGAAGTTTTGTGTCAGTCCCTCTTTACTTGAGAGAAATCTTGAGTAGAACAAACTGACATGTGGCATACCAGATGTACATGTCATGAGCCATTACTGAGAAGCAAGATCCAGATTCTGTAAAGAAATCCAGTTGTGAGGACCTTTACTTCCACACTGAATCACATTTAGATGAATAGGAATCTATGCAGGCATGTAGGTGGGCATGTTTGCGTAGACCCAAATGCACAAATAGGGCCCTTGTTTGCAACAGTTTTGCACGCAATGTTTTCTTTTCCTTTCTTAAACTTTGTTGTCCAAGAGTGTTTATTGTCTATAAGCAGAAAGATATTGGGTTTTGGTTTTTTAAAATACAGTACTATGAACAACCAAAGTGTGTGACTCTACTACTTTCCAATAGCCTATGCGTCCTTCTAGATTAAAAACAGCTAATGTCATTATTTTTCTAAGTTTGTGGTACAACAAATTCCCTCTTGGTGTGAACACCATGGAATGACATGTTGCAGCCAATAGCAGATTGCTCTGGCTGAATTAAAAACCCTTCAAAAATATGTAAACACCGACAAAACCTTTTATGATCACAGTTCACACTACTAAGAAAGCCATAATACTTTGTTGATGATTCAGTTCTGGACTCTCACATAGGCAACATTTGGCTTCTCTTCTCCTTTCCTTCAGGAAAAGAAATGAAAGGGAAGTGTTAGGATACACCCCAGAAGAGAGGCATGGGCTGTTTGTCCCATAGGCCTCTGCTTTTTCATAGGCCAATAACAAATACTGTAATAGAATTCTGGAAAGGCCTCCATGCTGAAGAACTTGTGCCCATTGCAGCTTCTGATTTTGTTTAGTGTTAATCTGAAGATGAATAACCATTTCTTTGAAGGGGCCGGAGGGATAGTCAATTCCCCTTGTGCACATATTTACATTTGCCTTTTTGGAAAGCTCAAGCAGCAAACATGAAGCCTGGAAACTAGCGGACACAAGTGATGTTTGGAGCAAAAGAAATTTTTCCCCTATAAAGCTCTATTAGTTTCAGATTCAAGTAGACAGTCCCTAGAGTAAAATTCATACCAGAATTTATATTTTCAAATATATTGAGTTTGGTTCTTTTCTTGTGCCATCTGTACTTTTTGGTGGAGAGAGAAAGAGATAAGTGGACAGCAAGGAAATATGACCACAGGTAAAGCATATCCTGAGAAAACACTTATTTCATAGGTTAGCAGCTCTCCATACATTGACTGCTTGCTGCTGATCTAAGGATAATGTACTGGTTCCATGTGACTGATTCTGCTCTCTTCCTATGTTGCTGCTTATCTACTGGTGTCATACACTCATAGAAAGGACTGCAAGGGCCAGCTAGTCTAACCCTCAAGATGCAGGATTTTTGGAGCCTAAATAATCCAAGACAAGCTGCCTATCCAGTCTTCTTTTGAAAACCTCCAGTGAAGGAGCTTCCATGGTTTCCGTGTCATTCAGAACCTCTCTTTAGGTATTCCTTCTCTTCAGTCCTGCACATTTGTCAAAACAGCTGTAAAGGAGTGAGACTAGCCATGAAAGGAGGTGGGAAGGAAGACCACAACCCCAGCAGGAAAGCAGCCCGAATCTGTTAGAAGGAAAGTAAATAAGAACTTGCCAGCAAGCCCAAGTGCTGAGTTTCTCTAGTGAGGTGCAAAGGAAAGGTGAATGGGGAAGTGCTGGGCGTTAAGGCAGAAAGAAATTGGAGACTATGACGGCAGGATGGGAAAGACAAATGGAAAGGAGAGATGAAACCAAAAAGGAAGTGTGATGGGGTGTCGCCGCCCCGTGCTGATGGACGCGCAAATGCAGCTCTCTGGGGCAAGATCCTGCCGCTGTGGTGCATCTGCTACACATGCTCTGTTGCAGCGCAGCCAAATCTAGCAGCCGCTAGGACCCTGGGGAGGAACCGGGCCGGGGCCGTATCACAGCCGTGCATCAGCAGCAGGGCGCCCAAGATGCCAGAAGCCCCAGCACATAACAGGGGGAGGAGGAGGCCAGCAAAGGGGGAAGACCCCGGGGAGAGAGCTGGGCTTGCTCTTGTCTCTCCCACAGGTAGCTGGCCAGCTGGATGGTCCCTGAGCGACACTAAGGCTGATCGGAGCCTTCACCCCAAGCGCGAAGGGGGCAGTACTCAACCACGGGTGGAGTGAGTTTCCTGGGGGCCAACAGGTATGATTTGCCCCCATGCTGGAGGGGCTGCCCAATCCGGTATTATAAAGGAGAGTAAACCCAGACTCCAGGTGGGGAGTCGGGTCCAGGTGGGCAATATCCCTGGCAGGATGATTGTGCTGGGGTGAACTGGACGAAAAAGGGGGCGGGGACCCGCCAGAGACCTATACAAGGGGCAAGGACCCCCACAAGTGGTGGAGAATGTGAGCATCGTAGCCCTAAGGGGGGAGGAAAAAAACCCCTTGTTATATCTATCTATCTATCTATAGATAGATAGATAGATAAGAGGGTGGAGGTTTAAAGATATAGGGGTAAATAGGTATAAGATAGACATGGAAACGAACAAACTATTAGAATGGCTGGCAGAAAGCCAACCCCAAAAACAACAGCAGCAAACACAGTTGATTCAACAGATGGCCACCCAGCACCGGGAGCAGCAACAGCTGATGAGAGAACTGGTTGACCACCAACAGAGGCAACAGGAGAGGTGGATGCAATAGTGATCCGCGACGCCTTCACTAGGAGGGGGTAGGGAGTGGATCCCCTCTCACTTTACCCCTGCAACTAACGAAGATGGGTCCGGGAGATGATGCAGACGCTTTCTTGGTGACATTCGAGAAAGTGGCTACGGTGGCTCGCTGGCCGGAGGAACATTGGGCAACCTTGTTGGCACCATACCTTACAGGCCTGGCCCAGTTGGCGTATCGAGGACTTTCAGCCTGAGACGCACTCTACTACCATAAGGTAAAAGAAGCCATATTGGACCAAACTGGGGTGATGTCTGAGACATACAAGCGACGGTTCTGAGCAGAACGTTATAGATTGGGGGAACATCCACAGGCTACAGAGACTACAGGAAACTGCCTGATGCTGGCTAGAACCCGAAAGGTGGACCAGTGCCCAGGTGGCGGAGCGCATTGTTTTAAACCAGCTTTTACAAATTCTTCCAATGGAAAGGCGGATGTGGGTCCGGTGACATCAACCTTAGACCCTCGGTGAGGCCGTAGGGCTGATGGAAAACTACTTGGCCACTGAGAGATGGGAGGAGAAAATCCTGCCTCCACAAAAGGAATGGAGTCTCGAGAGTCGCCAGGTGGGAAACCCTGGTCAAGCAGGCCCATGTCAACTGAGGGAGAAATGGACGGTGGGCCGGACCAGCACCTGCCCTGATACCTGGGGAAGGAATACGGTGAAGCCCAGGGAGTTTGTCAGACAGGAAACCAAGGGATAGGGGTCGCCTCATCCAGAGGAGAGAATGCGTCCATCTCAGCCAGGCTCCCTATCCTGGAATGCGTGTTATGAATGTGGTCAAGCAGGACATTTTAATCATGACTGTCCTTTCATGGACTGCTCCTATGGTCAAGTCATGGCAGCCAACCTCAGGGTGAGACTAAGGGATCCGACAAAGATTACAATACAGGTAAGACTGGAGGGAAAGCCCATGTCCGCTCTGGTGGACTCAGGTTGTAACCAGACCCTGGTCTGGGCGGAGTTGGTCCCGGAAGGGGAGACAGCGGGGGCACTCATGCTGATACAATGTATTTATGGGGATATCAGAACTTACCCGATGGTGTGGGCTCACCTATCTGATGAAGTGGTTGAGGCCATTTGTAGGGTAGCTGTAGCCCCGAGGCTCGTATACCCAGTATTGCTGGGTCGAGACTGGCCTGGGTTCAGCAGGATCATGAGAGACTGGGGCCAGAAGGAGCAGGACCGATCCCAACAGGCGAAGATGTATGCCCCCAAGGAGGAGGCTGCCTGGAGTTGGGAAGTCACTTGCGGGCGGGCCAAGGATGTCGCTGAACACTGAAGAGGTCAGGGCAGGGGAAGACTTTCTCCGGGAGCAATGGGAGGACCCTGCCTTGATGTATGCCTAGGAGCAAGCGGATACTCCAACCAACGACCAACGCATAGAGGCTCGTCAAGGCTGGGCACCCAGGTTTGAGGTAAGTGCCAACAGACTATACCATATAGAGTGCCAACCTGGGGATCAGGGAGCGGTCAGACAGCTGATGGTCCTGACTCAATTTCGGAGGCAGGTATTAGACCTGGCCCATGCCAATTCATGGGCTGGACACTGGGGGCAAGAAAAAAAACACTACAACGAATAATGCAGATTTTTTTTTGGCGGGTCATTCATAGAGAGGTCAGGGACTTTTGTGAATCGTGTCCAGAGTACCAAAAGCCAGGCCGGGGATGGTGCTGAGGGCCCCTCTGATTCTGCTACCTGTGGTGGATGTCCCTTTTGCGGTGGTAGCTATGGACCTGGTGGGACCCATGGAAAAATCCCAGCGGGGAAACCAGTACATTCTAGTACTCATAGACTATGCCACCTGCTATCCAGAGGCAGTCCCGCTTAGGAACGCCATGACGGCTACAGAATTGGTGAAAATCTTTGCCCAAGTGGGAATCCCCTGGGAAATGTTGACCGACCAAGGGACTAATGTGTCAGCTAAATTAATGACGGAGTTATGCCGCCTCTTGAACATTGTCGAGCTGGACCTGAGGGACTGGGATATGTTGCTGCCAGCATTATTATTAGCAGTAAGGGAGGTTCCCCAGGCGTCCATGGGGTTCTCCCCCTTTGAGTTACTATATGGGAGACAACTGAACGGAATATTAGACCTATTACGTGAGACCTGGGAAGAACAAGACTCCTGGGTGAAGGAGACAGTCCCTTACATCATAGACCTAAGAAGGGAGTTGCAAAGGTTAGGGGAGATAGCCAGGGAGAATCTGCTACGGGCCCAAGAGACACAGGCCCAATATTATAATCGGGGCACTAAAGCCCGAACATTCCAACCTGGAGACAGGGTGCTCCTTCTCCTACCATAGTCAGATTCTAAGCTATTGGCCAAATGACAAGGGCCCTTCGAGGTCCTACGACCAGTGAACTATGAGGTGAGGCTGACAGTTAAACGTAGATCTACCACGTTAATTTATTAAAGAAATGGAAACCACGGGAGGGAATGCTCATTACGTTACAGAAACCAGAACCAGAATTGGGGCCCTGAGGTGGAGACCTGGTAGAGGCTGGCGCAGCGTCCCTGGGAGCTGATTTGATGAACCAACAACAGGACGAATTGGGAGCCCTCCTACGAGAATTCACACACGTCCTATCATCACAGGCTAGTAAAACTTCACTGATGAGCCATCACATCAGAACCTCACCAGGACAAAATGTACGAGACCCTTTTCGACCCCTCCCTAGGAAAATGTGGGAACCCATGTGGGATGAAGTACAACGGGTGCTACAGATGGGGGTGATCAGGGAGTTGAAAAGTGAATGGCACAGTCCAATAGTTCTGGTCCCTAAGCCAGATGGATCTATACCATACTGTATAGATTTTCACAAAATAAATGTGATCTCGAGCTTCGACACCTATCCCATGCCTGGAGTGGACAAATTGCTGGAAAGGCTGGTCGGGGCCCAGTACATTTCCACGCTCAATCTCACCAAAGGTATAAGGTGGGGAAATATTTGTATCCTTGTTTTATAGCTGAATAACTGAGGCACAGAGGTGTCATGTAACTTGTGCAAGTTCAGATGTGGGCTCTGGTACAGAGCCAAAAATAGAACCCAGAGCTCCTGAGTCACAGTTCAGTGCTCCCATCTCTCATCCTGAGTCTTACAATATCAGATGTTTTTCTTAGCGCTCTAGCCCCTGGAATCATGTGATTTTATGAGACTCAGCTTTCATTTCAGAAGTAAGTTCCTAGCTCTCGTGGTCATAGAAAAAAAACTTGAAAATATCAAATGCATTAAAAAAAAATCTCATGATTTTTTGGGAGGGGCTACCTCAACATTTTTTAACCCTGGAGGCAATACTGTTAACCCCAACACCATATTTTCTCCCTCCTATAACACAGTACAAAATGCATATTGTTTAGTGAAGTGGTTTAAAAAGAAAAAGGATTGGTAATTATCAATTTATGTCCTGCCACGTGCACCCTCTTTGTTGCTCCTCTTTTGTTGGAGCTTGGCATTCTATAGAGACTTACCCTGACAGAATGACCCTGTGCAGCACATTTTCGCCACCACTTGTTTGCAAAGCTACTCGTTCTTCTTTGTAGACATTCTCAGTTGGGGGAAGTAAAACTGAGTTTATACCATAAACAGGGTAAAATGTCTGCTCTGTTTATGCCAGCAGGGTCCCTTTAATCCTTCCAAGTCTCTCTCAGAACACTCTGAAACAATGTATTTTGCATCTCTTCCCTGACATTTGAAGCCAACAAATTTTGCATCATCTACCTATTGCAAATAAATTAAAACACGATTTCAGTCCCCAACAGGGGCCATAGATTTTTTTTAAGGTCTCCCCCAGTGGACAAGTAGTACTTTCTTTGTACAAATCTGGCTCAAAAATCTTTGGTGAACGCCCCCCCCACCTAATTCCTTTGCAAACTCCTGACTATCGGGTGTACATTTCATTACAGTGGCAGCTGCATGTTTTGCAAAAACTGGAAATTGGCAGAGATGTCCCCTCCTGCTCTCCAGCACTTCTGGAGGTGAAAGGATGTAAACTCTTAAAGTGCCCCTCCCCCACCTGACCCTGACCCCATTAGGGACTGACAGCTGGGAAAGACATAGGAAGCAATTAAATCACACTGTATTAATCACAAAGGCTGGCTAAATGTACTTTGTATACGGCACAGGTCTGCAAAAGAGATAAAAAAAGATTTTATTAAAAAAAGAGGGGACATGGAATGCCGTTTATAAGTGGCTTTATGGCTTTGTGCTAGTAGCGTCTCCTTCTGGATCCACTTGAGGTTATTTATTTACCTAGAGTGTGTTTGAAACCTGGAAGCGTCAGGCTATGTACCCAATTAATTTTAGCACCTGTTGGCCTGGAAACAGTTGGTATGAGCATTAATTGACAATGGAAAACTGAAAGAAAAAATAAATTCATAGTCCACATGTAATTTTCCCAACCCCCCTCCTTTATTGGGGTTTACGTTAGACAACGATTTAAACAAAAGCTCCTCCCAGGATCCTGAGCTCTTATAGCGAAGACAATAATGATATCTAAATCAATAGATTTCAGTGAAAGCCTGTTGTTTAACTTTTGCCTGCTTCTGTTTTATTGCCTGATGGATTTTGGCTCTCAGCTTTCCTCTTCAGAGGCCTACAATCCGCACCAAATGTTTCACATTACTCAGTGTGAAAAACCTCCTATTCTTTCAGATTTTTTACAAGTTCATACATCCGTGGAAACCTGATATTTCATATTTCATTCTGCTTTGTGAATGTCATTGTGAGGGATGCTGGTTCACATGCAACAGGCCTCCTCCTTCTTTGATCAGCTTGACCGCAACTAATTGTAAATGGAGAACAAATGAAAGAAATATTTATAAATTTCATGGGAATTCAGGGAGGGCCTAAGCCTTCCCTAATGCCTCCATTCACAGTAAATGTTTACTGAATACTTTTAGTCTACTGTGTACTTCAGTATTTATATAGTGTTAGGTTTTAGCTTGTTCTGAGTGGATCCAAAGAGTTAGTAAAATGATCTCCCCCCTTCTTCTCTCTTTCGCCTGTGTGTTACAAAATATTCTGTTGGCTGAGAAGAGGTACACCACAGTTGTTAGGCTCTGAGGTCTACAGATGTAAGAATGGTAAGAAGGGGGGAAAATGACCGTAAAATTTAAAACAAATTTTGAGGCGCAAGGCTGAGTTGGGAAAAATCTAATGAAAAGGTGAAAGATTTGTCCAAAATAAAGTCATACACATTCCTAGCCAAGATAAACAGCTGTTAGGTTGTGTAGGCTAGGTCCTAAAATGCAACCCAACTAAAAGTTGAATATTCTAAAATTAATCAGCACTTTTCAAGGGAACAAGAAACAAGCATTCCTGTTTTCACCCTCTCCCTCTGACATTTTTCTTGCTGATCCCTGCTCTTACTTCCTCTGCTCCTTTGTTCACTCGGCTTTCACAGTAGGAAACAAACAGGGACCCAATATCCTACATTTCTCACTTTGCTTCTATTCAGCTTGCTTCCAGTGGGAGCATCTCTCATTGCACTAGGGAAGAGGAGATTTATTGCTTGCACCATGCTGTGTACAATTTTGCACATGTGTTATATATACACCAAATTTGTGTGTGTTTCTAATGGGTAGGAAGAGGGACAGTATGGCTGCTCTAGAGAAGGGGCCAGGTGTGCTCTAGTATAAATAGGCATACGTCCATTGAAGTTAACAGAATGGTGCTGTCTTAAACACTGTATCTGGAGTGAAATGGGAGACACCATAAGGAAAAGTAAGAACAAAGCCACTCATTTAAATCTCTCCTAAAGTCACAGTTTTACAGATTTAACTTCTGCTCATCCCTGTGAAGGGAGGAAGTGGAAAGCTGTTGAAAGGACTGTAAAAACACGGGATGTGAAACAGGGAACTGGTGTGGGGCAAAGAGAAGAGGGTCAGCTTGCGGTGGGAGGACGGGAATTTAGCGCATTTAACTTAAAAACAACAACACAACAAATCAACCATGAAACTAGTAAGACGTTTTACCACCCTCATTACTTTGCTTTTACATTGCAGCCCTTTCCCTCGTTCTTTGTTCATGTATTTTCTGACTGCAGATTGTTCTGGGGAGATAACTTTCTCTCTCTGGAAAGTGCCTAATCCAGAGACTATGACTAGAACTAATAAAATCAAGCAAGCAGACAGCTTTCACTTACAGATAAATGCTCTCTCTTTCTGCTAACTTCTCACTGCACTTTCCAATCATATTTAGGCATTTTTGATGGGTTTCATTTATCTGAAAGATCTCCCTGATGCATCCCAAGATTCAGAGGGATTCACACCTGGTTCAGAATGGGAGTGTTGCAAGCTGGGAGCAAAACATTTAGCAAGTAAGTTGTAATGCCACAGGCTGGTCAAGACGTATCTAGAAGTTTCTCTCATTTGAATGGATGTCACATAGGAAGTGCTGCTCTTGCGCAAACACCCTTTGTCAACAGAGAAGGAATTAAGTGTCCTTTCAACGGGAGAAAGCATTTGCAATTGTAACAACACAGTTCAATGTGAATTGAGAGTCTCTCCCCTCCTCCCCAGGTCCAGTCCTCATAGGACATGTGGCTGTTACAGCTCACCACTACAGAAGCTGGCTTTTTAGCTCAAAATGTAGCCGCAGGTCACCAGTTCAATCCCTGGCTTGTCAGCCAAGATAGCAAGCATCATACAAGGACTATGTCTACACTACAGAGGGTTTTTTTTTCAGAAAAACGGCCCTTTTTCTGAAAAAAACTTGAGTTACAGCCACACTACAATTGCATTCTTTAAAAAAAAAAAAAAAAATCAAAAGAACAGAAGTGTTTTTCCAACATTGGTAAACCTCCTTCTATGAGGAAAAAGCCTTTTTCCAAAAGAACTCTTTTGGAAAAAGGCATGTGCGGACAGGGAAGAGGGAGTTCTTTCGAAAGAAGAAGAAAGAGGAAAGAGCACAGGTGCCCTGGTGGCCACTCTGTTCATAGTAATCATAGCTTGCATGCGAGATAGCGTCCATTCAGTGTGGACGCTATCTTTCGAAAAAGCAGACCGCTTTTTTGATGCGCTTTTGCTGTGTAGACGCTCTCTTTCAGAAGTAGTATTTTTGGAAGATCTCTTCCAGAAAAGCTTCTTCTGAAAGAAGCCTGCAGTCTAGACTTAGCCAAGCTGTGTGGAAATCCCTTAAGGAAAAACAGCCTGTGCCAGTATTTGTGTTTATTAAAAGATCAGATCGAAGAGAAAACAGCATGGTACAAAGCAGTACAAACTTGGAAACAGAAACTCCCCTGCCAAAAGGGAGACAAAATCACTGACAGAAATGCTATTGGACATGAAAAACAAGTAAGAAAAGCGCAAGCAGTCAACGGTCCGCCTCTGAGTCCTAAACACAGAACCCAGCGTTTCTCAGCTACCAATGAAAATCCCCTCCAAACCAAGGGGCAAAGATGAGCCAGATGGAATCAAGATCCGTCTTGGTTCCAGAGCCCACACCACTCAGCTGGTGATTTTTTTCCACCATGGCCAGCTGGCTCAACAGCCACAGAAACTTGGTTAGCTGCTATGATGGGGAACTGGCATCACTGATGAAGATGCTTTTGGCAGAGACTCTGCCAAAGGTGGTATAACACTATGCAGTGGGTCTGGCAGCCACTGTGGGCCCCAAGGCAAGGTGTGGGGTGTGCAGCTCTTCACCTCCAGAAGAGGCAGGACCTCAGGTGGAAGGGATGGGGTCAGCCAGCACTCAGTGCATGCCCCCAGCCCTCAGAGCCATGTGGGGTGGCAGAACGGTGCTCCAGGGGCAATTCATAGGGGATCTGGTCTCTCATTGCTGCTGCCTTTTAGAATCGCTGGACACCAGGGCAATTACCTCCATCAATGGGCCTGACACCATGCATTGTTCAGGCTTGGCATGTCCCATGAGACTCGCTCACCAAACGGCGACCCTGCTGAAGGCACCCTAGCTGCAACTGGTGCCACCGGGTCTCTACGACTCACCCCTGCTCATCTGGGAGCGAGCCTAAAGCTAGCTGTAAATACTCCCACCCAAACCACCTCTGGCAACAGCCATCGTGAAGCCAGGAGCCTGAAGTCAGTGCTTTCCTTGTCAAGTTCTGATTTTCTGCTTATGATTAAAATGTGTTGAACATCCCTTTAAAGCAGACACACCTGTCCCTCTGCAGTAATTCTCCTGTACCTTAGCTCAAAGATTATTGTTATGAGCGGAGGGAAAACTTATTATGGGGTGGAGTTAAATCCTTTTTTCAAACTGACAGGTGAACGCACCCATCATGTAGGATAACTATAAGAGATTAGAAGATTTACCCCGCGTTGCTTCCCTCCTGAACTCAATTTATTTTTGTTTTTTGGAAAATAAAATGAAAGTGTACATGCTTTCCTCCTCACAGCCTTTTTTTCCCCTAGAGGCAAGGGTCATAGCCTACTGAGCCATACTCATCATAGGCTAGCCCACAATTTGGGGTGAAAACCCCTCCGTATTTCTGGTCTGCCCTCTCAGCAGCAGACTCTGTAGTGGTGTGGGGAAGGTTGGGGGAAACCCAGGTCTATCCACTACTTCAGGTTCCGGACCAGGGACCCTAAGGCAGCAGCAGCAGAAAGGGTTGTTCCTTCTCTCAGCTGGGCAACTTCTTCCCTGGGTCACTTCCCCAGGGCTTGGCCTTGTTTATTCAGGGAAGAGGAAACTGTTCACCCACAGCCCAGCAAAGCTGTCCTCCATTAGAGTATGACAGCCAGCTGGTCTGGATCGGTCACACCCTCTACAGTGTTGCAGAGCTTTTGTCAACAAAACTATACCTGCGTCTACACTGCCACTGAGTTCTGTCGACATAACATTGACAGAACTCGGCAGTTTTGTTGACGGCTGTAAGCCTCATTCTACGAGGAATAACGCCTTTTGACGACAGAGTTCTGTCGACAGAAGGCGTTATTGCATCTACGCTGTCATGTTGACAAAACTTCTGTCGACAAAAGCTTGTAGTCTAGACATACCCATAGTGTCACCTTAGACCAGGGGGTTGGTAGCTTTCAGCACACAGCCCATCGGGGTAATCCACTGGTGGGCCATGAGACATTTTGTTTATGTTGACCATTTGCAGGCATGGCCCCCCGCAGCTCCCTGTGGTGGCAAAGCCCTGTTCCTGGCCAATGGGAACAGTAGGAAGCAGTGGCCAACACATCCCTGCTCAGATCCCATTGGCCAGGAATGGTGAACAGTGGCCACTGGGAGCTGCGAGGAGCTCTGCCTGTGGACAGTGAATGTAAACAAAATGTCTCACAACCTGCCAACAGATTACCCTGAGAGGCCGAAGGCTGCCAATCCCTGCCTTAGACTCAGCTGCTAGCATCCTACATTAAAATTCAGCATAGTTACTGCTGCTTCAGGCTGGCAGGGTGATCCAGTCAGCTCCAAACCCAATATAAAAAGGTCTAGAGTATTTCTTTGCGACAGATTAGGGCCTGATCTACACTACAGTTTGTCTACATTTTTTGCTCCAGTGTAGCTACACTGCTATAGCTGTACTAGTGCAACCCGATAGAGTCAATGTCACTGCACCAGAGGAAACCCCTTCTTAAATATGGTGTAGCACAACTGCAGCAGAGAAAGGTGGGGGTTGCATTGGTGTGGTCGGAACCTGAAGTCCAGGTATACACAAGGCTGGAACAGCGGAGACGCAGAGGGAAACCCTAGCTACAGCCAGGGTCAGAAAGGAAGTTTTTGCCCAAGAGATTTATGCTGTTCAGTTGTTTCAGAATTATTAATGAAGCTTGAATCTAGCATCTTGTGTGTTCCGTTCAGCACTAGATAGGTATTCACAGACCTACTGATGATTTCTGAAAGTACTGAAAAAATGTTCAATTCAAAGATAGCTCTGCTTATACATTTCCTACATTTCTCCCCTCCCCTCTTAGGGATATTTGCATAGAAAGACCGAGTCCCCCTTCCAACAGTAGAACTGGAGGAGGAAGAAACTCACAACCCAAACTCCGATCCTCCTCACAACTGTGGAGGGCCTGGAAAATTACAGGGAGAACTGTTAGGATTTCATCTGGTCCTACTGTACATTCCTCCCTTGAAGTCCCAATTTATGTACATGACATCACAGTTAGGTGATGTGACGATCATTATGATGTCACAACATGGAATTATAACTTCAGGTGAGCCGACAGACTTGCTGGATCCCTTGGCAAGTTAGGAAGGGCAGCTACACACTCCTAGAAGGGGCTGGCCCTCAGCACCACCCAGACTGTGCCATCCCTTCTCCCCGCAGTGCCCTCTGGAGCTCTGCAGCATGCTGGGCTGGGTCCACAGTAGTGGCTGCAGCAACTGGGAGTCCCAAGCCCCTGTGAGTCGCTGAACTCTGGGATAGTTGCCCCTTGGCCTCCCCGTCAGTGGGCCTGTGTGAAGAGCAAGTATCTAGAACAGTCACGTTCCTCAAGAGCAAATGGTCCGATAAAGTGCAGAGCTCCCACAAATTCCTTTCAGTCAATAGAAGCTGTGTGTGACTCAGTATTGTACCATCAATCTCAAAGACTGTTTCCATTTCTATATCCCTAAACCTCAGAGAGAAAACGAGGTAATGGAATGGAATTTGCCATAAAGAGAATGTTATCCAGCATTTTGGGAGAGGCATCAACATCTTTAAGACAGCTTTATACAACATGGTGCAATCAAGGGAGATAGGCTAATTCCTGCATCTGAAGAAATGAATACACAGTTCTGGCAGCCACACATCCCATGAATTGCTAAAAATAAAACACGTGATAATTGGTATTAAATTAAATCACAGAGCAGAGATGGATGATGATTATGAACAGGGGTTTAAGTATTATTTACCTTTCCTACAAAGAACTTGTCTGGACTTTCACAAACAGGGTACATAAAACACTTAGCACGTAACTTGAGCTATGAAAATTGTATTACATTTAAGTGTTCTTAAAGCTGCAGGGTTTTTAATCACAATTAAGAAAGAGGGGGTTGTGCTGGAGGTGTGGGAGGGAGTGAAGAAAAAATGAAAATAGCTTGCAAAGCTCCTTTTCTTCAAGCTGCTCAGTGAACGAATGAGATACCAATGTGGGACTTTCAAATGCTCCACCTATACTAAAACAGCTGAAATGTGGTAAGCAGCACACAACAATAATTGCTCCGTTGTATGGTTTTGATAAAGAACCTATAGCATTCCTCCTCTAATAGTCTGCTGCAAAATACATCTGTGCTCCACTTACCCGCCGAACCAGATTATAAAAACTTAACAACTTCGACACTTATCTGATGGAAGATGAAAGCTGATACTACAGGCAACGGGGGGGGGGGGGGGGGGGGGGGGAGGGGGAAGCGAGAGGAGAGTGTTGGGCGGGTGGGAGGGAGAGATGTCATAAGACAAAGCTTTTTTTGTTTGTTTCTGCTTCCATTTCATGAAAGTGATGGAGAGAAAGGAAAGGGCATAACTGTAGGTTGTTGTTTTACATAACACAATATTATCTCTGATGCTTTCGTAGATGCACAGAAATTAGAGATAGAAAAGATCTATCGTATCATCTGTATCTCATCACAAGTGTAGGACACAGTCCCCTGTTTGAAGCACAAATATACTAAATCAGAATTAGATTAGCTGTTTAGAATCATGTGTAATTAATATGGTCCTATGTACTCTTTCATGGCTGTTACAGGCCTGATCAAGTCCTTTGGCTTCAAAGACCTATGAATCAGGGCACATCGGCAGCCTATGCAACCAAAGTCAACGAGGTTTGTGGAAGGCAAAGAGAGTCTATTGCAAATGTTATGTGTTGGGCCCACTTCTAAAGTCTCTGAAGTTTTAGAAGATCTGATCTGCAGGTGGAGAATCATGATGCAGGACAATTTTTATGGAGAATATGTCCACACTATAAAACAGTGGTGAGCAGCCAACTGCCCAATGGCTACATGTGACCAACTGGGGTTCTATGTGTGTCCCACGAGACATTTTGTTTACTGTTTCCCATGTGCAGGCTTGTCAGATTCTGCTGGTTTTCATCCATGTATTTTTTTTTCCTTGCTGGTATTACTGAAGTGACGTGCACTAAAAGCAAAGGGCACGTGAAATGAGGTGCGTGCTGATTGCACACAACATTGTCAGAGGTGTGCGCTCCCTCTGCATCCAATCCAAGCACTGCTGCAGTTCAATCTGCAAACCTCAGAAATTCTAGGTACGCAAGTGCAGTTAGTAAAACTAGCCTATCCCGGCAGACCACCGTGGTTACGACAATCTTGCCGCCCATTGAGATAAAGGACGGTCACTCATGTGGCCCACTCACTACCTTAGTTTTCCCCTCACTACTGTAAAAAGTCTGTTCAGGGCCCTGAATGTCAGTGACAGTCAAAGACTCCCATTCGCTCACTTATTCCAGCTTGTGTAGGATTTAAAACTTTTTCTCACTTGTTATAAGGTCTAACCGCAGATAAATCACTCAGCTACTATGTTTTTAAAAGGAGATTCCTTGATGACTAAATTAAAAAATGCTTGTGTGCTGGTATTCAGTAATGAAGAAAAGAGCATCATTATTTTCCCACCAACACTAACATTGTATTCTGAAGATCTATCGCTTATGTCCTTTTCAAAATTCCTATCAGCCTGTTGGCACAATGACCCTCTTTCATCATACGGAACTGGGTGAGCCACACATTGTTCAAAAACCCATGATCTGTAAATGATGGAAGTAGTTGTGTTAATCTGAAATCTAACAACTGGTAACTGCCTGACTGACGGGACACAGACCTCTTACCAGAGAGGCTGTTTACTTACTTCTCTCACCCCACCTGACCACAAGTTTCTAATTCTATAGCACAAACAATAGTTGGCACGCATGTGGCAGTGAGCAAGTGCCGTTTTCTGTTCATTTAATTTCCATATGTTGGCAGAGACAGATGGAACTGGATTTTTTTGCAATTACTATGAGTCTAGAACACCACACACTTAAATTGTGCTGAAGAATGGAATGGTGCAACACAAACGGGCAAACACACTGCAGCAGCCTGCATTTTGAAATACAGAAATATGAATTCACAGGCAGAATAGCATAAATGGCACATGATATATTGATTAATTTAATATCTTAATTTATGAAGCTCTCAGGTATCGTAAAATATCATCTATAACATTATATTAGCTACAATAATAGAATTGTATCTTAATATTATTGTTAAAACTGTTTGCCAGTTAAATAAACAAGTGTTTTTTTAGTTAAATGAAGGCTGGCTTGGTTTTTACAATTTTTTTTCTGATGAAGACTGTTTGCAACACTTGTTACAGTCTATAAGGTTCTAAGCCACCACAAATGGTGGTTGTGTGGTTTTTTTGTCTGTTTGTTTTTAAAGTGATAATCACATTGAAACATCCACAATGTGGAAAACATGTTTTGGGTCGATAATTATATTTTTTACTTTCTGGCTTGGATTTTCAAAGGGAGTTATTTAGACATAAGCTTAAAAGTCTAATTTATTGGAATGGAACTTTAAATAGAAAATAGAAGTTTTTCTGTCCAATTGATAATCTGGGATGACCATTGGCTTTAGGAGCAGAAAGGTAAGCAGAGAAACTAGAAAAATGTTATTATTTAGAGACTAAATAAATGCAGTTGGAAACACGTTGAGTTCTTAAGGCCTAGATCTGATAAACATTTATGCACTAGAAGGGATTAAACTTAAATACACATGTAAGTGTTAGCAGAATAGGGGGTTTAAAAACTAAACACCAGGAACATAATGGACCCTTAAAAGCATTTTACAGAGCCTGAAATCACCCCGGTTTTAATTCTTCAGAAGAAGTTTTAGTTTTAGTAAAGAGGGCATATAGTAAAGGTGCTTCAAATAGCAAATTTTAAAATATATATTATACAAGTAGCTCAAATGCTAAGTGAAAAATAGGTAATATAAAGATTATCTCTCAGCCAGAAGATGATTTTGGATCTTATAGCCCTGTTCAGGGATCAAAGTTATGCCTTATTCAAAATATGAAATACAAACTAAAGTTTCTTAATTCCTTTTTAAAAAATGAAACCATTCCAGCTGAGGATTTGTGATCCTCTAAGAATAAGACCAAGGGAAAAAAATTTCAAGACTTTTCTTGCTTTCATAGGAGTTTTTAATTTTTTATGTAGGATGAGTGAATATTGAGTAAAGCAGATTGAAGAATGGAGGTGGGGAGTAGGTATCTTGTCATGCATACTTACAGGTCCATATAAGTAATGACAGAGAGGGACCTAAGCCATAACATTCAGAACTGGATTTCAAAGAGGGACTATTTAGTGAAGGGGGGAGGTAGGTATTTTAGCCCATTGTAGCAATAGGGTCTGGCCACAGTATGTGGATCTGCATTTGGATCAGTGTTGCAATTCTGAATGTTTACAAAGTTTGAGGCTATTATTATCCATTGTTTTGGCTCTGGACTCAGATACGAATAAGAATCTTGTTAGGAAAGTGAGTGACTTCCCTCACTATGCTACTTCCCTCTACTGATATGGCAAAGAATTCAGCTTGAATTGGAGTGATCTTATCTGCAAAATAAACTGAAATTCCTCACAAGAAAAAACATTCAACTCCATTACCACAGTAAGGGTACGTCTACACTAGCCCCCTAGTTCGAACTAGGGAAGCTAATGAGGGC
>JANRFK010004149.1:91418441-91443322 GCA_030068395.1 Apalone spinifera
AAGATAGCTTCCCCAATTATCACCTCTAATATCATTAACTCACAGACATTTACTTCCCCATCTCTCCCCCTCAGCCGCCCTCTGTTCTGAAATTTGATTTGTCCTTTTCATGTGTGTTCACTTTTTTTGATTGTATCCCTTTGGTATATATGATCATGCCAATTTTCTTCCACAATTTGATCTGACGAAGTGGGTCTGGCCCACGAAAGCTCATCACCTAATAAACCATCTTGTTAGTCTTTAAAGTGCTACATAGTCCTGTTTTTTGTTTCAGCTAGACTAGACTAACACAGCTACATTTCTATTACTATTCAGGTAGTAATGACTTTGTGTCATTACTAATCCAAAAGTGTCATGAAAATATACCAGTCTGTGCACTTGCTCACCCTTAACCACAATGATGAAGCTAACTGTGATGGTTATTTTACTTGCTGAGCAAAAATACACTTAAATACATTGTTAGGTTGTTCTAAACCCAGGCTGGATTACATATGCATGAATTTTAAGCTAAAGGCCATGTATCCTTGAGCAATCTAGCTGAGCTCTTCTGCTTTTCAATGGTTTATGGCCTGGAGCTGAATACTGTGCTGAAATATTACTGGTTAGTATGAGAATGCAGGGAAAAATAAACATCTTTAGCCCGTCTTGCACCAGACAATCATCAGCTGCTTTTTCCTAGCACCAGAGCTGGAAAGGGATAACCCAGACAACAAGGCACGATCTTTGTTAAGAAATAGATAGATATCCAAAGGCCAAAATGATTGTGGGTGTAAAACTTACTTTAGGTTCTTCTTTTTGTCATCTTCTTTGTTAGATTGCCTATACAATTTTTCATTTAATGTATATAAAACTGGGGCCCAAATAGATTTTGCCTTGGTGGCTACTGTACACATAAAAACCATAAGAACCATAAAATTCAAGACAGGAGGAAAATAATAATAAAAAAAATGAACACACAAGAGGTCATTTTTGAACCTGCCAATCTCTCATGTTGCAACCAGCTGCACTGCCAACAGAACACAGGTGTACACCACATGACCAGGTGATAATAAAACAACTCTAGAATGGAATTTGGGGGAGACTGGTGATAGTTTTGTCTCCATAATACATTCATCCCAAGGTGCACTTGGGCATCTGTTTCATATTTAGAGTTTTTTTTTACTAGTAGCTTTAAAGAACAAGTCAAAGAGATGAACATCTACATTTAGGAGCCCATATGTTAACAAGAGGCTGGGAGGTGAAGCACGCTCACCATATGCAAAAGTACTGAGCAGTGGAAGAGGTTTATAAATGGATGGGGAACATTAGCTAGTTATAGAATGAAACTTTCTCTTCATAGATATTATATGACCAATACTGGAAGCTCAGTACGTAGATTTGTGGTGGGATTTTACCAGGCAGGGAAGTACCTGAATTAAATAAACTCACCAAGCCTACAGCATATTTACACTGGTTATGGAACTAGACAGCAATAGGGACACCTATTCCCTTTAAATGCTCTATTTCCATTGCATAAAATATGCAGAGAGGAAGAATAACTGGGTGCCATAAAACCAAAAAAATACCAAAGAAAGAAATACCAAAGAAGAAATTCTTGTTCTGTCAAAAGCAAAGGGACAAATGCTGAAAATAACATAGCACCTGGGTAGCTTCAACTTTCAAATAAATGAGAGTTGAGAGAATACAAGAACATAATAATGGCCGGACTGGGTCAGGCCAAAGGTCCATCTAACTTAGTATTCTGTCTTCTAACAGTGGCCAATGCCAAGTGCCCCAGAGGGAATGAACAGAACAGGTAATACAGGGATTTCTGATTTATCCCACCTCTAAGTTTGACCAAAAGTAGGAAGTACTTAAGGTTAAAAAAAGAACAACCCTAAGGTATGCCTACACCAAAGACTTTTGTCAGAAAAACGGCCATTTTTCTGACAAAACCTGAGTTACGTCTACACTGCAATGGTGTTCTTTCAAAAGTAAATCAAAAGAACAAAGGGTTTTTTCTGGCATTGGTAATTCTCTTTCTATGAGGAAGAAGCCTTTTTCCAAAAGAGCTCTTTTGGAAAGAGGCATGTGTGGATGGGGAAGAGGGAGTTCTTTTGAAAGAAGGGGAAAGGAGAAAACACAGGTGCCCTAGTGGCCACTCTGTCCATAGTAATCACAGTTTAAATATGAGAGCGCGTCCACACTGAATGGACACTATCTTTCAAAAGAGCAGATCTCTTTTTCGATGTGCTTTGGCAGTGTGGACGCTCTCTTTCAGAAGAAGTTTTTTCAGAAGATCTCTTCCAGAAAAGCTTCTCCTGTAAGAAGCCTGTTAGTCTAGACGTAGCACTATTTTCATGACATTTCCAGACTAGTTTTGTGGATGAAAGACTTCCCATGAGCCAATACATCTAATCACCCAAATGTCTTGAGCTAATGCTGTCTCTAATGCCTACAGGCTATACATAGTAACATATTTCTTTGTGTAGAATGTCCAATATTTTCCTTAGAGCATTTACTTACTTTTCTTAGAATATTTGTATCCTCTTCAGCTTCCTTTATATTACCATGCATAGCAATATTCACTCTACTGACTGTCTCAGACAACCTTAGCATGCAGCCTGTTCACTGCTGTTCACTGCTCTTCAATTCCAAGCCCAATCCCACCTCCCCCCCAAAAAAAGTCTGCTTTTCTCATTTGTTGTAAAATACATAAATTAAGAAAAATACATTTCCTAAAACACAACTCCACTATTTGTACTAGGAAAACAGGTGTAATGTTCTTCATCTGGCAAGTCACACCCATTTGATATCAGTTCCCTCTCCTATTAAGTCAGTGATCACTTCCACCTATTTATTGTATATTTTGAAGTTTGTTTGTGCAAAATAAAGTCATACTTTGCAATTACCAACAGATACCAAATTTGGCATAAACAACCCTGCCACTTAAATTAGCTGAATGCACTACTGTTTACACCAGAATATGCTGAGTGACAGGTTTAAATAATTATTTTTGTTTTTCACCAGAAAAAGGTCATGAGTATTATGATTAGAGTTCATAAAAATATTTGCTAACAAAATTAAAATTGAATTTTGTCATTTTAATGCAAAGAAAATTTTTACTGTTACAGATCAGAAAATAATTTGAATTAGTTACAAAAAGAGTAATGAATGCTTTATAAGTTTCTGGTTCAAATTTACTATGCATGGCAATTATTCAATAAAATGAACAATGTGTGAAGTTGAAATCCTATAAATTTAAAATTGTTCTTTTATAAGCACAATAATACAAAATTCTATTACATATATTTAATTTCTTGAACTTTCCTGTAAGTGTAATCTATGCTAAAATGACTTTGCCTGGTCAACAATGGGACTTACCTGCTAGTTTCACATAAGCCAGCCATGACTCAAATTGTCCCAAATAAGAAACTGGTTCTGTTTAACTTTATGTAATAGACTCTTTGCATTAGCAGAATAAAACCACTCTTGTGATATATAATACTACTCAGGAGAATGGGAGGCACTTGTACAGCAGGGACCTGTTAAAAACATAACCTCCCTGACCAAAACATTATTCTTTTGGGGTTTTTTTTAAGACAGTTTCATTGTTTTATTATATGTGATACTGTTTGGTCAGCAGAAGACTGATTCCTTTTACAGCTCTATTCCTATCATAAGCAGCAAGTGTATTCCTATAATGATCTCCACTGTATCTTTTGGCACATCTCAAGTTTCCTAGAATGAGTGTGAGAGTCTCATACTGCGTATTCAGGAATCTCTTAAATGATCAAGAATGTTCCCCTTGGGTCTTGGCCCACCTTTTTCTGCACAGCCCCAAAGGCAGCTGGGAAGTGGAGTACTCTTAGGCGTTTGAAGGTTTGGCGTAAATTATGTAACAGACAAAAAACACTTTATTCAGTTTATCAGATATGCACCAAACACTGAATAAAATGATCTGACCAGCTACTGATGATGACAAGACTGAATTTTTATAAAGTTAGGTGAAAAAAAACCCCAGTTAAACATTTTGTGTATTTTGATAGATTTTGTAAAATGTCATCGTTTTGTGAAAATCAGAATCTCCCAACAAATTCTATAGTGACAAAAACCTGGAGATGGGGAACTGTGAAAATGTCTTTGAAGTGTTTTCACATAAGAAAAAAATCAGATATTTAATATTTCAATTTTTTCTAAATATCAATTTCAGTAAAAAAGTTATCAAAACAAAATAGGAAAATTCAGACTAATTCTAACCTCCTCAGAGTCTAATTTACACAAATGCTTGATGCTAAAGTGGCCTATCTTAAAGTACCATCTCATTAGCAGTTAGTATAGCAATCATCATAGCTACATCCCTCTGAACCAGGGGCTTGTTTTCACTGTCTTTTCTTCTGCCACACCACAAAGGAGCTGTACTTATCCAGACCCCTTGCGGAGATGCATTATACGTTACACCATTTCCAGGAGTGACTTGCACTGATGTAACTAACCTGGGTTTTATTTATAGCTCACGCACAGTGAGGAGCCTCTACCTGTGCAGATGCACAGGCAAATACACCTAATGCTGACAAGACGTCGTAATATAGGAGAGGGATACTCATACGGACCATGATGAGAAGGGTATGCCTAACTTCAAAATGGATTGAGTTTTTTCACTTTCTTGAAATACCTACAATCTGAAAAAGCCAGTCACTGTACTTCCAAGAGGGTTGGGTTGGCCCTTACCAGTATTTATTCTCTTTTTTATGCATAAACCACGGAAGAAAACTCAGCCCTAGTCTACGGTAAAGAGTTATTTCAAAATAACTCCTCTTATTTTGAAATAACAAGGGGAGCAGCCACACTACTAAACCCATTTTTTCCAAATAAGGGACTGGTTATTTCAAAATAACAACTCCTGCTTTTCACAGGGAATAATGTTTGTTTCGAAATAGTTATTTCAAAATAGCAGTAATGGGGATGCTCCATGGCTGCTATTTCAAAATACCTCTTCCCTTGAATCATTCAAAGTAATTACTCCCCTGGGGCTAAGTTAAGGTAGCATAAGTTGAGATAGCATATCTACGTTAATTAGTCCTGCCTCGGACTAATGTTGAGGCTTTCCTGTAGCGTGGACACGCTATTTCAAAATAGTTGTTTCATGAATTATTATTTCAAAATAATTTCCTAGTACAGACATTCCCTTAGCTTGCTAGATCACAGCCATAAAATAGGATGAATACTCAAAACAGATTCATACTTCAGAAGGACTGGAAAAGCAATTTAGGCCCTGAAATTCTGCTCTTACCATTTTCAAACGGCTATAGTATCACTTTAAATCACCTTCATATTGATATTATGGCTTTTCTTAACTTCTGAATATTTGTTTGAGTTACCTCATTGCCTCATACATCTTCAGTTCTTAGTACCTGCTGTGCAAAAGGTACTGGTTTCAGTTCATAAGGTTCTTACAAAATGGGACCCTGATTTTGCTTCACATTAATTCAACACCTGCATAGTCCCAGCCTGCAATCTCAAGTATTAGTTATATTTTTCACTGTCTAGTTTGAATGAAATCAAAATAAAATCAAACTGGAGGGGAAATAGTGATTTGAGTTGATTTTGTGCAGCAGCAGCATGAAATCCTTAATTTCAGACAGTTGTCAGGTTAGACAGACATCTGTCAGCAGGCCCGGCCAAAGAGCATGCAGGGCCCAAGCCAGCACACTGAGGCACACGGCCGTGCGGCTTCCAGCCGGGTGGGCAGGGCCTAAGGCTACTACCTCACTCACCTTGCCCAAGGGCTAGGCCTGTCTGTCAGGGATGATCTAGATCTGGGCTGCTCAACTTTGGAAGCCCCTGGGGCCACAATGATACTCACAACACATGCCAAGGGCCGCAACTTAAGTGCTGTTGCATGTGCAAATATATGCAAATAGCTTCTTTCACACTGATGGGCATGAATACAAAGATTAAGGCAAGACTACATAACACACAGGCCCCATTTAAGTCAGTTCTGCTAATATTAATAAAATGCAATATTTACCCGATTTCCACCCATATGACAGCACTTTTAATGAGCAATGACAGTCCAGGAATTTAGCTACTAAAATGCATATCAATGGAAGACCATTATATAGACTACTTTTTTGTTTTGGTTCCCACCCGCGGGCCGCAGGCCGCCTGTTGAGTAGCCCTGATCTTTATGGAGTGTGTTCTGCCGTAAAGGCTAGGGACTGGACTGGCTGACCTCTTGAAACCCCTTCTAGTTCTAATATTCTATGATTTTATGATTTTGCATTTTAGAGAGGCTTTAGATCTGAATCTGCTGATCTTAATTTACCGCTGTTCTCTGTGCTGGAAACAAAATTGAAATGGGGTCAAAATTGCATTCGGATGTGGCCCAAATGTCATGAGAACATCTGTCCTGAAACAGTGGAAATCATTTAAGAACTGCAAAACTAGTGAGTTTTCTAGTATCACAGTTTCATGAGATGGACTGAGATTTCCACCACTTGAGGCTAAAATCTTGTGAGTAACTCACGTGATGATACCTACACTATTACATCTGAAGCCACCCTTGAACACCAAATCATAGACTTAGACTTTAGACCCTTCTAAAGCACAGAAGGGTCTGATGAGCTAATGCTTCTTTTTTAAAAATGGACTGTAGATTCCTGAACTACTTATGCAGTTTTCACAGTTTTACCCTAAGCCTAATCTGGATACAGCTCAAAACACTGGCTCTTTACTTATTCCATCTCTTTCTCATTGTGAAACCATAAATCTGTCCAAGCTGACTCAAAAGAGGGCTCATATTCACTCAAAAAAATCTGAAAACTTTAGCAAACCTTGAAGACACACAATTAAGCCAAGTTTTGACTTTGTTACAAGTCCCCAAATCAGCCAAGTTTCTGTTGGTTTTGTGTTTCACTGCCAGAAACTAATTCTTAGGTGAGTATAGCACAGTGTATACATTCATAATAAGCAGTAAATGTGCAGAGAAAGAAGTGGTAGAGCAGACAACTTATTTTTCTTTGCTGTCTGCAATGACTGAAAAGCCGCTCAGCTTCATTGTACTGCAAGTTTTCAGACTTTGGCCAAAAAGGGCCCATTGGCGAAGTTTGATACTGAAAAGTAATCTTCTTCAGGAAATGAGTACCAAAGAACTGTTATACCATGTAATAAGAAAGAAACAATAAAGTTCCTTGGCGAGAAAGTGGTGCTCGGTTGATGGACAACAGTCAATACAAACTGAGCTTTCAAATAATAATGCCTTCAAACCTTTAAAAGCACTTCTGTATTTTAAATATGGGATGTCTGCATTTCAGACTGGAGTGTTTCCAAATGACCTCCTGGCACTAAAGGATAAGCATTGCGAAAGAACAATTGCAGAACACTCATGTTGAGAAGAATTTGATTGTAATCACTGGAGCAGACTATAGCATCTCTTCTAACATTTCAAATTTGAATTAAAGATGAACTATCAGGAATGATTAAAAACAGCTGATGCTGAATCATGGATGAATTTACGCTATTTACCCAAGGTAGAGACTAAGTTGCTTCAAAAAAGGGCAACAAAAATGATTAGAGATTTGGAACGGGTCCCATATGAAGAGAGATTAAAAAGACTTGGACTTTTCAGTTTAGAAAAGAGGACACTAAGGGGGGATATGATAGAGGTCTATAAAATCATGCTTGGCGTGGAAAAAATGAACAAGGAAACGTTATTTCCTTATTCCCACAATATAAGAACGAGGGGTCACCAAATCAAATTAATAGGCAGCAAGTTTAAAACAAACAAAAGGAAGTTTTTCTTCACTCAGCGCACAGTCAACCTCAGGAACTCCTTGCCAGAGGACGTGGTGAAGGCTAGGACTTTAACAGGGTTCAAAAAAAGAGCTAGATAGATTCATGGAGGTCAGGTCCATCAATGGATGCTAGCCAGGATGGGTAGGAATGGTGTCCCTAGACTCTGTTTCTCTGGAGGTGGGTGACAGGGGAGGGATCACGTGAGGATTACCTGTTGTGTTTCCTCCCTCTGGGGCATCTGGTATTGGCCACTGTCGGCAGACAGGCTACTGGGCTGGATAGACCCATTGGTCTGACCCAGTATGGCCGTTTTTATGTTCTAAGTGTTGTCAATCAAACCATTCCATTGAAATGCAGGAATTAAAAACTTGCCCCATACAGATTTCCTAAAAAATACTTGATTTAGTGAACATTCACAAAGTAGACACAAGAATGGCATTGGTGACAGAGGTCAAGTGTTCCGAGAGCTATCCAGCAAGCCATTAACAAAATGAATGTCCCAGTCAACTCAAATGAAAAAGGGAAAACACCCATGACAAATAATCAGTTTATCCTTTATTTCTCTCTCCGTTGACTACTGGATGCTGCCTCTCATTTACTCTTGCTCCAGGCCTCAGCCCATTTAACAGGTAACTTAAAGTATCACTGGCATGAAGCTGACATTGAAAAATATAAAGCACGTTTGGGTCATTTATGCTAGGATATTTCATTAAATCATTTGTCAGAATACTGCATAACCCCTTCAAGAGCCCTAGGCAGGACTGCTAAAGAATCTGCCTCACAATGGGTACTATCTAGTTAAGGACACTTTTTATGCGGTCAACTTTTCATGAGGAAACTCATGTTGACAGCGCCCTGCATTTTATCAAAATTCTGTAAAGTTTGGGAAGCTTTGAACGCTAATTTGCCAGTCCCTTTCCTAGTGAACAAACTCACACGCACATGCTGGTTGGGTGTATATTTTATAAAAATGTAGAGTAGGTGTCCTCATATTGTGGGAAGAAGAATATCAGCCTTTCAGTAGAATGCACACAAAAAAATGCTTCCCCCCACCCTTTTTGTTCTGAGTGTGTTATTTTCAGACAGCTCTGCTGGTGAAAGTTGATATTGCAAGACTAAGCTGGAAATCCAATAACTAAGGCAATAATTATACAAATTCAGGTATTCTAATAATTTTTCTATAAAAATATTTAATGTAACAGAATACATAAAATGTAGCATATAATGAGCTGATTGGACTAAAAAATCATGATGAAATATTGTACTGATGTTAGGGCATTAAAAAGTGACCAACAATGAATTAGAAAGTCTCACCCTACAGACTGAGGACATTGGAAACCGATGGAAAATATTTTTTCAATCTAAACAGCATTTTTCTTCTTATTAGCATGATATTGTCTATAGTCCTCACTCAGGAGTTAGGGGCCCTTTATGCTAGACACAGAACACACACAATAACTTTCCATATGAACGAAGTAGAAACTGCGCATGTAATAAATTTAAGTTTAGAGTATAATCCAATCTCCCTAGATAGCTGCACTGAGCTGGGAGAAGACCAAGGAGCACAATATGACAGGAACAATTTGTTCCCTCCTCCCACTTTGCTTCAGTGGAAAGTAATAAGCTACTGGCCTATATGAATGACAATAACTTCCCTCTCCACATCAGATCAGTGCTGCTGGCCATCACATTGTGGGGATGGAGCCAGGGTTCTGCCCGGGCTGCGAGACTACAGAGGAAGATGCCTTTTCCTACTGCAATATGGGAGCTGGATCGGTGCCTTCCTGGAGCTTGCTCTGCACCATGTGCTCAACCCGTGAAGTGGGTAGCCCATGCAGTGAAATAAGTGGTTACTTTACATGCTTTTTTCACCTGTGTGGGCATGTAGGGCAAAAGGTAACTTTGACCACAGTGATTTTTTTATGCTATTGCTTTATGTTAAAATAGGAGAGAGAGACAGACAGAGTGAGAGAAGATCCATATTTACATGTACAGCTCAGTGCCGCTGGTGGGGAGAGGGAGGGAAGGGCTGAATGTTCAAATGCTCAGAAAAGTGCACATCATGCCTATTCTAGATTGCAGTTATTACCCATATCTAATGTATATTAATATATTCATTATTGTTTATGCAGCATTAGAGATGTCCAGGCTGCTTTGAAGGTGCAGTTGCTGCTCCTGTAAATGGAACCTACGTGTCAGACTGGTAGAACCTGGTATGGCATGTGAAGAGATGTCAGGCAAGGACAGAATGAAGGAGAGTGGGTTTGTTTTATATGTTAATATTCTCACTGCATGGTCACTCCACCTGTATTTATCTGTACCATTATACGACAAATTGTTTTAAATTTCAGTCTTCTGTAGTTTTTTATACAGAAATAAAACCTTGTGACTGGAAAAGTAGATCTTATTGATTGTACAGTACCTTATTTAACACAAGTCATATAAAGTGCCATTTAGAAAAGGTCTTTCTGTAAAAGAGGTTCTCCTATCACGCTCTTCCTGTGAAAGTACTGTATTATGCCACATGTGCAGCTGGAGGAAGGATGAAATAATCCTCCATTGCTTTTTTGAGTTGGGGGGCTGATTTCCCCAGAAAAATCAGTTGTGGGCCGCACACACGTGAGAAGCAAAAAAAGAAAAAAAAGCCTCACATGACCCCAACTGGGAAGGAAAAAGACACGGTTCACATTCCCTTTTGCACACCAGAGCCTAGGGGGGCTCAGTCTAGTAGATTTTGTGTGTTCCATTCCTATGGTGGGACAGCGGAGGATGGGGGTGGAGCTGGAGTTAGAGCCCCTACTCCCTAATTCTGGGGTGAGGAGGAGGGGAAGGCCTGAGCCTCGGGGGCTATCCAGACAAGCAAGGGGGCCGCATCCAGCCCCTGGGCCTGAGGTTTCCCGCTCCGGCTCTATTGCCATGCAGGCTAGAATAATCTCTTATTTCAGTGCAACCTAGGTTTCAGCAAAATTGTCAAAATATTCATGAATATTTCTTTACAGCTTAGACAAAGGACTTTATTGGGAGCTGTGTTTATATTGTATCTTCTGTATGATGTTTTTACTAAAGTTCATGGTTGCAGGACAAGGTTATTTTAAGGTAATTCAAAACCTTTTTTATTGAACACAGAGATGGTAGGCATCATCTGTTGATTCTCTTTGATGAACTGAGCCCTTAATTTATTAAAGCAGATTTCAGATTACTCATATTAACCCATATCTCCAGCCAGGAGCCATTTTATATTTATGAAAAACAAATCACACAAATTCTCTGAGGGATAACCGTGTTAGTCTGCAAGTTTAAAAACAACAAGCATTGAAGAGACTAACATATATATCATGAGCATAAACCCCACTTCATCACACACAAAGTGTAATACAAATGTAATAGACTATAATGGGAGATGTGTGTCCAGCTAGGATCCTATCTTAATACAGAAATGAATGGAGCAATGTCTTTGGTTAGGCTTGTAACTAGGAAGTTGAGTTGCCTAAACAGTCCTCTAATCATCATCCACTTTGCCATCCTGTTTGGCTTTAGAATGAAGTTCACAACACAAGCTGTGATTTAAGTATGCACTTAGCACAGAAACTAATCTTATAAATATGGACACCAAAAAAGGAAGGGATTGCACATGGCATATTATGTTAAGTAAGTAGGAAAGGCCATGCCATTTTTCTAAAATATATAGATTTTCCACGTATGGTTGCCAGATTATTGACACGAGAACCCTGATAGTCATTAACTAGTCACATTGACATAGATAAGCATCACCAAGGTTTTTAATATTTTGAAAAATTAATTCATTAGAGATTTTTAATGATCATGTAACTAGATTTGAAATCCAGCCTGGTATATTAAATGCTAAAAATTATCTTTAAAAAATATTTTTGCAAATAAAAGCCTCAGATTTAGTTAATTATGATTTGTGATGGGAGCATACTATTATTTTGTATTCAGATTAGCATGAACTTGGAGTATTCATGAACATGGGGATGAATCCTGACATCACACAGATGAGTTTTCAGAAAACGTGCTACCATGTGCTGTGCTATTATTTGCTGTTCTTTTGCTTAAAAACTTCTTCAGGCATCCAATCAAAGACCAAAAACAGTTCATGAATCATGAACAACAAATATTTGAAATGAAGAGTTTTCACAGAATTCTCTGTATTGTAGAGAAAAAGAACAAAAGTAAATTCTGTGTTTGAGTGAGCACCATGTATGTTAGTTAATGCCTATAATGCCCACTGGCGTGTCTCCTCTTAATTGTCTGCACGAAACCAAAACACCAAACAGCTGATTGTCTCAGCAGCAAGAATCCGAGTTTTAAAAATGCAATACAGGTTGAACTTCTCTAGCCCAGCATCCTCTGGACCTCACTAGTGCCAAACTACAGGAGGTCAGTATTGTAGCAAATGGGTCTCTTTTTCTTTTGCTGAGGTGAATAAATGGAACAATGCTGCTTAATAATGTCTGACTGTACTGATATACCCTATAAAAGTCCATGCCTAGCCAATGCTTATCAGTTCTCTTCATAACAAAGTGTCAGTGTTGTTACATAATTTTATTGTATTGGCACAAGGAAATAAGTAGACACAGTATAAAAATTATGCTTACTCTTAGCAGCATTACCAACACTTCCACTACTTGATGGGCTCTTAGAAGACATTTGTGGGTAAATTAGAACTAAACAGCCTCACAGAACGGTGAGAGTCAGTACTCACGCTCATAACCACAAGGGAAATAATTGAACTTGATAATGGGAAGAAAGGACAAAAATCTAGGAATATTATTTTGTAGGCTGCACCATAACACTGAGTAATTATTAGGTTACTTTCCTTGGCATCCTCCTTATGCTTGTCTCAGCTATGAGTCAAGATACCACAATGTTCTGTACAATCAGTCTCACCATGTAACTCACATTTATAACACGCCACCACTAACCTAAAAGTCAAATGAGTAATCAGTAGAGCTTTCTGAGCCATGTATTTCAAGTGATATTTGTTACAAATATAGTCTCTCTTGATGAGCAAGCCATTTCTGGACCTAGAGGGCTATTTTCACCACCTCTGCCTAAAGGAATATTCCCAACACACTGATCGTGTGGCTCTCCCCCTCATGCTTCCCACCAATTACACAAGAGGAAGGCTCCTATGTGGACCCCTACTAGCCGTCGTATTGAGAGTCTTGACTTCTACATCGATTGCTTCCACAAATGTGGACCAGCTGACATTGTCAGCAAACAACATATAATACATAACCTCAGTCGTACAGAACACAATGCTATACACAGCCTCAAAAGCAATTCTAACATCATAATCAAAGAGGCTGACAAAGGGGGAGCTGTAGTCATCATGAACAGAAGGTAACCAGACAACTCACTAACACCGGATTCTACAAGCTTCTCTCCTCTGATCCTACTAAAGAGTACCAAAACCCCCTAAAACAACTGCTCACGACCCATCATCTCAAGCATCAGCACACTTACAACAGGATTATCTGGGTATATTGACTCTCTCCTCAGACTCTTAGCTGCCAGCACACCTAGCTATCTTCGAGACACCACCGACTTCCTGAGGAAACTACAAATCATCAGTAATCTTCCTGAAAACACCTTCCTGACTACCATGGACCTAGGAGCTGGCCTAAACCTCCAGGACCACTGCTAGAGCTACCGACCCCCAACACTCCAGTGAACTGACCAGAGAACCAGGTATGCACAGAGGGGGAGAATGGAAGTGGCCCAGGAATAGCCAACCACTGTTTGGCTGATCCAGAGCCGGGGTCAGCATCTTACGGTCTGGATCCCTGCTGACCCAGCAGCAGACTGCTCTGCTGCTGTTAGGGTCCTGGGCTGAGACACAGTGGAGTGGGTTTGCCTGCTTCCCCTCTGCCACTCAACCTTCAGGTGTCAGGCTCCTCCTTCCACCACTCCAAGCCAACTGCCTGAGATTGTAAGATCTCTGCCTGAGCAAGGAGACCAAGCTGGCTGTTTGTTTTACTGCCCTGCCCTGAACCAGGGTCTGGGCTGCTGCACTCTAACTAGTGACAGTTCATCTGTGTTACCGCCCTGCCCTAATCCAGGACCCGGGATCTAACAACCTGAACTGTCCTATGACCCCCTGAACCATGCTGATCATCAGCCCAAGACCCAGGACTGACAGGGCTCCATGGACATAGGCAAAGTGGCCACTCACTGACCCAGAAGGGGAAGAGACCCTCCGTGAGCCCTGACCATCTACACATAGCGCAGAACATGGGCACGACCCAACCCCTGAGGTAAGGGGCTTAGGAGGTGCCTTATTCGGGGGGGGGGGGGGGGGGGGGGAGAAGGAGACACTATGTATTTAGACAAGTTTTTAAGTTTCTGATCAAAAGTCAACAACAGCAACAGAAGCAGTTGGTGCAGCAGTTGGGTACCCAGCAGCAACAACTCCTGCAACAGGTGGCAACTCAAAACCAAGAGCTCAAGAGGCAGTGTTTCCAACAAATGACGGCCCTCTGGTCTCAGCCCGATGGGCAGCCACCAGGGCACCTTGGAGACCACCCCAGTCCCACACCACCAGTACTCCTTGCCAAGATGGGGCCAGATGATGACCCAGAGGCTTTCCTCGAGACCTTTGAATGGGTGGCCATGATCATGCGGTAGCCCCGAGAACAGTGGGCCATGCTCCTGTCTCCATATTTAGTAGAAGCAGTGCAAATGGCATACCAAGGGCTCCCAACTGAGGTGGCCGAAGGCTATGGGCATGCGAAGGTGGCCATATTAGATACCCTGGACATTTCCCCAGAGACTTTTTGCCAGAGACTCAGGAGTATCAACTACCCGTTGGGAGCCCAACCCTAACTAGTTGCACATGAGATACAGAATCTTTGCAGACGGTGGTAGCGTCCAGAACAGAGATTGGCAGAGGAAATTGTGGAACAGATTGCCCTGGAACAGTTTACCCAGGTTCTCCCGGCCTGCAGCAGTTCCTGGGTAATTCGGCACCACCTGATGATGTTAAAGGAAGCTGTCACCCTGATGGAGGACTTTTTGGCAGCGGAGGACCCTGTTGGGCCTGGAGGGCATGCCACAGCCCCAATACCAAGCTCAGTTGGCAACCCCAAAACCTAGATAGAAACTTGAGCTGCACTCTGGCACTCCACTCCCGAGCACCAGAGTGGTGTGTCCCTGTGGCTATTCTGGCCCCAGGTCGATGAAACACCTAAGGCACCACTTCTGATGTCCTGGGGCCCTGCTTTATTTGCTACCATTTGGGAAATTTGCAGCAGGACTGCCCCAAAATGGATTGCATTTATGGCTGGGTCTGCACTGCAGAAACCTGGGCCTGCCACCCAGTCCCACTGAAACACATGATGCCTATATAGGTGGAGTCCCACCAAGTGGTAGCCCTCCTCGACTCCTATATGGAAGGAGGTCATCCCTGCCTCCGCGGTACCCAAAGGGCAGTTACAATTGCAATGTGTTCATGGAGATGTGAAGGCGTATCCTCAGGTGAGGGTTCCCCTAACAATACAGAGGGTAACTGAGGAAATGTTAGTAGGGGTGGCTAACACATTGGCCTACCCCATTATCTTGGGCTGGAATTGGCTGGGGTTCAATGAACTTTTCCAGGAGGCCAGCCTTGGCACACCCTCTGCCTAGGTCTTCCTAGAGGGAGACTCTGTCAGCAATGACCCAACGGAACCCCAAGCAGAGGACCTGCATGAGGAAGAGCCCCCAGAGACAGGGGAGCGTGAACCACCAAGCCAGTCTGGCCCTCACCTTGAGGGGGAACCTGGGAGGATCAGTTTAATAGACTTCCCCAGGACCAGCAGGAGGACCCCACCTTGAGGGTGGCCTATGACCAGGTGGCCTGCATTAACGGCATGAGTTGACCCACGGAGAGCTGTGCAGTGGCCCCATTTTGAGCTGAGGGCAGATCGCCTCTACCAGGTGGCACAAGAGCCTCAAAAGCGAGAAGTCTGGTCCCAGCTACTCATCCTACACTGCCATCGCAAGGCTGTGCTGTGACTGGCCCATGACATCCCTGCAGTGGGCTATCTGGGGCAAAAAAAGTCTCCGGTGTGAGTTTTATCCCAGTTCTTTTGGCCCAGAATCCACTAGGAAGTGAAGAACTATTGCCGCTCATGCCCCAAGTGCCAGCTAGCCACCAAACTGGGGATCCCCAGAGCTCCGTTAGTTCTCTTGCCAGTAGTTGAGACCCCTTTCAAATGGGTTGCTCTTGACTGGTGGGTCTGATTCCAAAGAGCATGGCAGGGTTCCCATATGTACTTGTCCTAGTGGACTATGCTTCGTGCTTCCTGGAGGCCATTCTGCTATGGATAGCGGCGCCAGTACCATAGCATCTGAACTTGTGAAGATCTTTGCCCAGGTGGGGCTTCCCCAGAAGCTTCTTAATTTCAGGGGACTTAATTTCACCTCACGATTACTCTATCAATTGTATGCCTTACTCGGCATCCAAAAGTTACCGACATCTGGTTACCATCCTCAAACTGATTAACTTGTTGAGCATTTCAACTGCACGCTCAAGAACATGCTAAAGAAATTCCCCCCATCTGAGCTGCAACAGTGGGACCAGCTACTTCTTCCTCTGTTACTAGCCATCTGGGAAGTGCCCCAGTTGTCAACCCGCTTTTCTCTGTTTGAACTCCTATATGGACGATGGCCTCACAGCATTCTGGACTTGATAAAAGAGACCTGGGAGCACACCCCTTCAACCTCCCAAAGCCTACTCCAATATGTGCTTCAGCTGCAATAACGTCTAATCTGGGTGGGGACCCTGGCACGCGAAAATCCTCAGGCTACCCAAGGGATCCAGGAGCAGTAATACAATTGGAGAGCCCAAGGATTGTGTGCTCCTGCTCCTCCCGTATGAAGAATCAAAGCTTCTTGCCTGCTGGCGAAGCCCCTACGAAGTTACCTGCCAAGTGGAACCCATCACCTATGAGGTATACCAATCCAATCATAGGAAGAAGAAACAGGTATACCACGTAAATCTTCTGAAACCCTGGTGGGAGCAGGAACGATTGATGATTATGCCATACCCCACAGGTACCCAATCTGATTGATGAGGGAGGACCACAACTTGGGGATACATTATCCAAGAGCCAGAAGAAGCATTGTAATTAAATGCAAGACAACCGCCACTTTGAGCTGCAATCTCATGCATGGCATGTTTTTTCTCCATCTGCCCAGTAGTTCCTTAGTGAGCCAACATCACACATCATCTTTCTTTACAAAAATACATTGTATGTTTAGTCATTTATAAATTTTCCTCTTGGTTTTTCAGCTAGAAGAGAAAACCTGGGACTTTGCAGGTTATTTCTCTAGCTAAAATTTCTTTTTGAGAAATTATTAGTGAGACATTAAGCTCTATAATAATGTCACAGGAGAGGACATTGTGATGTCAAATAAATATGAAGATGTAAAAGCTTGTAATGCGTAAGGCTTCTGTCGTGACCTAGCTTTTATGTATGTCAAGTACTTGACTAGAACCATTATGCCAAATTTCTGTATATTCCAACCAATGTTTGTAATCCTGACCTTATTTTAAACCAATGGCAACATTCCCACTGACTTTATAAGACCAGGATTTTACCCCATCTATTTTTGCTTTTATATTCACTCCAATCACTTTACTATTTGAGCTTGATGACCTTCCTTGATCTTTGGAGGTCATATAGTTACCTCTCTTGACCTTTGGGGGCAGCTGTTCAACTCCCTTAATTCCACGGGTGCGACTACACTGCAGCGTTTTTCTGGAAAAATGGCTGTTTTCCCGGAAAAACAATACTTGCGTTCACACTGTCATTGAGCTCTTTCGACAAAGTCAAAAGAATGAAGGGGTTTTTCCGTCGGCGGTAAACCTCATTCTACAATGAAGAAGCCTTTTTTCGAAAAAGGTTTTTCTGAAAAGGCGTGTGTGGACGCAAAAGAGGGAGTTCTTTCAAAAGAAGAGGGCTCCAGGAAATAACACAGGTGCCCTGGTGGCCACTCCATCCAAACTAATCACAACTTATACGCAAGATAGCGTCCAATCAATGTGGGCGCTATCTTTCGACAAAGCAGATTGCTTTTCTGTTGCACTTTTTGCTTTCGAAATAAGCTTTTCCAGAAGATCTCTCATGGAAAAGCTTCTTTCGAAAGAAGCCTGCAGTCTAGACGTAGGCCCCTGCACTGCCCCTCTTTCAGCCATAATGCTCGCAGCAAAGCGAGGTAAAAGTTACTGACTGCTCCCAAGGGTGTGTGTGTTGAATTCACCTTTTTCTGCAAGAACAACAGAATCGTGTAAGATAGAGCAGTGGGAATGCCAATTTACACCCCAATCCTGCTATACATAACATCTAGGCAGTTTGTGTTATTTCTGCAGAGAATGCAAGATTAGTATCTTAGCCTACTGTTACACTGCGACCATAGTACCTGATTTATGATTTGCTAATAAATGTAGCATTATACAAACACAGACACCTCTTTCCATGCCCTGTCATCCTTTCCCAAAGAGCATCCCTACCAGACACCTTTCACTCAGCATATTGATTTCATTGCAAATTTACTGGATAATTCTATTTATTACATATTTCAAGGGGGAAGAAACCAATCCCTCTGTCTTGCTTACGCTTAGCAGTGCATTACGCAAACTCTCTCTGTACTAACTTAAAAATTGCTTATATCAGTTAGAATCCTTTTAAAAACACCACACCGGGATCCTTTCTCCTTAGTCCTATCAACAGATAAGAAACCTATATATTTTCATCGATTAAGATTTACAATAAGAACTGAGTGGGGTACAGGGTACCCCAAAAGGTCTGTGACTGCAGCTTCATAAAAGCGGCCAAAGCCTACAAAAAGGGTCTTTGTTGTCCTGGCACAGTGTGGCAGAAAGGTCCCAGATTTCCCATGAATGTGAGTGATTGGAGCAATGCAGAAGACTGTGTTAGGTGACACACAGCAGGGCTTTGAACTACCTATAAAAAAGTCCCATTTAACATTTAATACCAAGCTATTGGCATGCGTCACTATCAAGCTTTCCCTTTCCTGCACTTGTTGCTAATGACTGCGTGCGGAGGTGAGGGCTGAAGAGAGAAGAGGAGTGCCACTAAATGGAAGGGGCAATCAGACTGTTTTGTTTGAACATCTGGGTGGCATAATGACTGTCGATTGAGCAATCTGGTCTGCAGTCCTGAATCTTTATGGCCCCAAGACTTAGGGGTCAGTTAATGGCAAAACTCTCCTTGACTTGAAAGGAAGCAGAATCGGTCTCTCAGTCTGCAATGTATGTTTCTCGTGCTCGTTAACACATTGTGCTGTCTCAGGCCGTTGACCTGTCCTTCTGTTGTGGCTCTCCTGAGGTTTCTCCTTCGCATTTGGGACCAGGCATTGATTTTGTGTCATGACATTGCTACACTCAGTGCTTTTCTCATGCTTCAAGAGCAACAAGAGGAAAAAGGCCAAATCCTCTGCTGGTGAAAATAGGTGCAGCTTCATTACCTTCACTGGCATTTCATCCATCTATCACAACAGAGAATTTGTCTTATCAGAGGGTACACCTCTCACCAGCCAAACTCCAGCAGAGAAGATTGAAGAAGCTTAGAGAAGGTGTACTATATAGAGAGGAATGGAGCATCAGTCCTTCCCCACAGAATTTTGAAGAGAATGGATGCAATTTCCTGCATTTCAGATGAATGACGTGAAAGAAAAAGAAATAGATACAGGCTGTCCTTGCTATAAGTCCAAGACACCTTCCCAAAAACGTGGATTTTTAGCAAAACAACTTAAAGCGGGGAATTTTTCCCCACGGCTGATTTCCATTTGCACAAATTGGGGGCATTTTTTGCATGACTTAAGAGTGGGGAATGGGAGGACTTATAACGTATCAGTTCCTATAAGCATCAATGACTTTAGAGCAGAACAGATGTATACCAGGACGACTTATAGTGGGAATGCCCTGTAGCAGAGATACAGAGATGGGAGTGTTACATCAGAGCTAATTCAATCAGAGTGGATGTGGATAAGTAGGTGAGAATACCTACAGTAGAAATATTACCATATGTAATATTTCGAGTGAGCCTTTCCCAGTCCCTATTCAAACCTATTCTGATGGTGTCAAATTTGCATATAAATTTGATACAATCAGATTGGGTCTGACTAGGGACTAGGAAAGGCGCACTCATTACCATATATAATATTTCCACTGTAGATATTCTCACCTTCTTATCCACATCTACCCTGATTGGATTAGCTCTGGTATAACACTCCTATCTCTGTATCCCTACTATCTGTTTATTGTCCTTTCACTTCATCAGATGCATGAAGTGAGCTGTAACTCACAAAAGCTTAATAAAATGGTTAGTCTTTTAGGTGTCCCCACTCCTTGTTGTTTTTGCTGAAACAGACTAACATGGCTACCTCTGAAACCTACAAGCAATGAGGGATTTTAAAGGCTGAGGACTCGACATGAGGCCCAGCCATAAAGAGTTTAACTACATGACTTTTTTTTGCTAGCTGTTTTGAAAAGTGCAATTTCCAATTGATTCCAGTAACGACTCCAGACTTCCCTTCACTTATCCTTTTGTGACTAACATGGGTCATGTGAGTCTTGCTGAGAGCACAAGTGCTCTGATGACCACTTTAGAACCAGAACAGAAGGAAAAACACTAGGGAGTAGCTACAAAAAGAGGACAGATATCTGAGACCCATGAAGAATCTTTCACCATTTACCTGTGAAGATTCATCATGTGCCTCAGGTTTCTGTCATCATGTGCATGCTGTCACCCATTTTATATATGCCTCCATTTCGTGAAGGTCAATGTGATTTTCACCTGAGGACTAACTTGGCTGAAAGTGAAGTGTTTTTTCTTTAATACGAAACTGTCAAAGTCAATGTTATCTCCTCCATCTTTTTAGAACTTTTCTGTTTAGTGTTTATGAACAAGTTATAAGACACAATTAAAGTCATAAATTTCAAGTATGGTACAATATTGAGTAAATATTTACAGGGATGTCTGATGAGTGAGATTGTGAGCAGGAATTATGCATACAAACCAGTTTCAGATGTACCCTTTGTAGTTCTGACCAGCTACAGTGCAGCAATAACCGTATATAGTAAATAAAGCACACGTCCTTCACAGCTTGATCAGTATCTTCACGTGGTGGTGGAAATGTTTGCCTCTTCTATCTGCAAACTGGTTCAATTTACATTGATTGTCACTGATATCTATTTTCGCATGCGTGAGATGTTGCTCCCAAGTTCCACATAAACAGAAGGGCTTAACAGTGATTCATCATTCATCTTAGAGCTACTATAAATGGAGTTTGAAAAGTTTCACTGTCTTGTTTTTTGTTTTTAAAAGGCCAGTTTATGGCCTTTTTCTCTGCTGCTGCTGAGATATCAATAAGGAAATGAGGATGTGGGAAAACAAAGAAAGGAAGTGATGAAAATGATATATTGGATGTGACATGGAATTATTTATTCAGGGGAAAAATTACCCTCTTAGGAAACTGGAAGTATTTGTCCAACTCCTTAGAGGCTCTGGACAATAGCTAGTAAATCACTATTTAGAATTGGTGTAGTATTCCATTAATATGGCATCAGCTCTAAGCCCAAGGCAGAGTGCTATCATTTGGGAGGAAGTTAAATACAATAATAATGAAAGTGGAAGAAAAATTCTAATTCAAAATCTAGATGGAGTCTGACTCTTTTGCAATCAGACTGGCCCCAAAACAACCAGCTGTGTTAAGAATTCTGGTCCTTTTGCTGTTTCCCTTCATCTAGAAGAAATATTCAAAACCTCCACCCAGTTGATGTGAATAGAATATCTTACTTCAGTTAGGCTGTATTTAGATGGTTAAATGCATTGATTTTAAACAAACAAAGCTGACTTGCCTTAGCATTTCATTTTAATCAGCTCTAATCAGTTCTATTCATTTGTATTTGATGATCTAAATAAAGCTGACAGAAGGTAGAGGTAAGAGGGCAAATCAGATGAAATAATTTCCAGGGAATTCAAGGCAGAATAACAACATATCAACACTTGCTTACCCAGAGGATCACCAAAGGCAAGAATGTTGTATAAGGTTCCCAAACAATCCTGACTAACGGCAATATCCAATATTCCTAAATATCCAGTATCAACATCACACAATATCCCACTCCTGAAACTCTTGTGAACTGTGATATATGCAAACAGGAACACTTGATTTTATCTGGCGCTCTGGAGGTTAAAGTCACTGTATCTCATCACTTTGCCATTAAACCTCTCTCTCAGTGTGTATATAAAAATCACACAATACACTGGGGATGACATATTACATCAGCTCACAAGTTGCAGTACATTCCGCCCACAACTGCATCAATGAACAGTAATATTGCCAGGCGGCAATGTGGTAAGAACATATGTTATTGCTTACTACCATAAGTTTCAACTATACCTCACTACGGGGTACATCCTACAAACCCCCAATTATCCCCATTATGCATGTAAATTATCAAAAGCAAAAATGAAACCGACATTATAGAAAATACACACATGAAATTCATTAATTTTACTTAAGTTCTGCTTTCTACCTGTATTGTTTTATTTTGTCCCTCACACTGTATACTAACTATTGTTGCACACTAAGTCCATGTCCAGAAAGACTGACGGCTAGGGTTACCACTGTACATAGGCAAAGCAGTTTTATTGGGCATCACCTTTTATAAAGAGTGCTCATAAAATCTACACAACACATTGTGGAAAGGGCCTTTGAAGGCAACACTACCTTAGTTTCTCTTTAATAGAGCACTGCAATAACGCACAAACATGCAGTCACATATAAGAAAAGGGGAGAGTTGTTTTGTGTTTTTTATGGACAATGCCCCTAGCTGTTTGAATGTGTACAGCACGTTCAGCAAGGTGTCCTGCTTCAGACTTCTTTAGCAAGACATAATGGGTCTGAATGACATTTTCCAAATCAGAATAGCAGATAAGGTGGCTAAGCTCAATCCTTCCAAGGGGAAAATATATGTTTAGGTCTATTGCAATGAGACCATAGTGACCAGCACTGAAGTAACTATTCATGATGGGATACACTGCTATAAATTTTTGATTAGTGTGGTTGAATGCAGACAGCACTAGACTAGGAATTAAGAGATCTGGGTTCTATATCCAGAGGCCATTAACTTTTTGTGCCAGCTGCTAAAACTCTCTACCCCTCAATTTCTGCATTTATAAAATGGATGCAGTAATGCATACCCGATGTTTTAAAACACTTGCTGGAGAACTGTGAATAAAAAGTGCAAAAAGATTCAATGTACAGTTCACTTCATGGTGGCAAACAAAAGAATTTTTTTCATGGTTCTCAACTAAATAGGTGCTATTAATTATCTCTGTGTAGTGTGTCAATTTTCTATTATCTGCTTTTAGTAGCAATACGGAATTTTCCCGGTTACCATGTGGGTAAGGCTTTCAACATAGTCCAAAAGAAAGTCAGAATGCTGCACAAAGATCATTTACCTAGTCTTTCACTTTTGATGACGTTACCACCATCTTTCATCCCTTTGCTCCCCCTTCTCTATCACATTAGTTATACCTAGCAATTGTGTGTGACAAGACTTAGCAAGACAATCAAGGCTCGATTAAGCAAAGCAGCTAAACAGTCTTGCGCCATCAGCGGTTGCTCAGTCTGTAGCTTACAGCCTGAGAAGACCTCTAGGGAAGCCATCATGAAAAGGGCAATCATCCAGCATGCGTGCAGCTTCCTCCACCACCTCAGATGCCCAGCGGGGCGTCCTGGATGGTTAAGGTGTTGCCAATCTTGGCACAACGAACTACAGCACACCTGAACCTGTTATGCTCCAGAGGTGGTATGGGAGCTCAAAGCCAGGAAGCTGTTCATACAATATAATAAGAATGCCTGGATGTTGCAGTTGCTTTCTTCTCTTTGTGGTGAATTGGCTGCATTCAGATGCTGTGGGAGAAATGTATGCAGCTATATTCTTGTGTGCCCTATGAATACCCTGCCAGGAAAACCAAAGTTGCAACCAGCAATCCAAATCTGTTGGATCCTGCTTACAGCAGACCAAGCCAAAAGGAAATGCTATAAATATTGGCCCTTCCCCCTAGGTACTACAGAGGAATCTTGAGGGCCTATCAATTGCAAAGCTCTGTTCTTGGAAACATTGCCTCCTGGCACAAAGTCAATATCATCTGCCTTCAGGAAACCCATGCTAATTCCCTTATTGTCAGTCGGTTCATAATTTACCGCATCAGGCACAAGCGATTCGTCTTCACTTTCAATGCCCTTACTGGCCTACCATGTCTCATTCACTATCAAGAAATTGACTGCTTCCTCCCATTTCAATTATGCCAACCCCCACTGCTCACTTGTGAAATTTCTAAACCACCATCTTTGTACTTGGTCTCATGTTGCCCTTCTTCCTGGGATAAATCTCTGCAAAGATAACACATTACCCTACTGCAAATCCCTTCTTAAAACTCCAAGTTACAAAAATAAGTTGACAACAACTGGTCTGGCAGTGTTCTGGGGCCACTCCCTGTAATGCTGACCCAGCATTGTCTCATTGCCTCCTTGCACCCCCTCATCTGTCTGCACTCACCTGTCATCTCCTGTCCTTTATTTAAAGTGGCATTATCCCTCCCATTGTGATGGTAGACGTACACATGGCCTCCTGCCTCCCTGCTGTTCCTGGGGATGAGGAGGCTTGAGCCATGCAGTCTCTTCCCTCCCCGCTGTTCCAGGGATGCTGGGGTGTGCGCATGCTCTCCCCTTCCCTATGGTGTGGGGCAGGGCCTCAGCAGAGGGGGTGGGGCTGTAGGTGGGACTGGGGGCCTGCCTCCCACTAGAAACTTCTCAAGCCTTCTCAAATGTTCTCTGTGACGGACACCTCTTTTTTTTATAATAGTATAGATCATAAACTCTTTGGGGTTGGGACAATCTTTTTCTTTGTACAGCACTGAGAGCACCAGCAGCAAGTACTTTTGTTGTGCCCATAAACTCACAAGCAATTCTAAAACCTTGCAGTCTTTGTTACGGTCTTCCAGATGATTCCAGAAATTAAAAGGCACAATGACTAGAGCCAAATCCCTGCAAGCTGCATGGAA
>JANRFK010004149.1:91469351-91505238 GCA_030068395.1 Apalone spinifera
CCACCTCCATGAGGAAGAGAGCCCCTGCTTGAAGCAGGCACTGCAGGGAGTGCAGTCTGGCCCTGGGGGTCTGTGGCATGCCCAGGGGCAGCTCCGGCTCCATAGCACAGGGCAGAGTAGTGGAAAGCTGTGTGGTCCTCAAAGGAGCAAAGGGCAAACACAGCAGGCACTGCTGAGGCTTAGCTTTGATAAAGAGGCTAGCAAGCAGGCAGCAGAGGCAGAGACAGAGAAGCGGCTGTCTAAGGGGGTCTCTTTAAGCGTGTGTCTCTGGAGGGCTATGGCAACAGCACTCAAGAGCAACTGGTGACTTCTAATCTGGCTAGAAGTGGTTCTGGGTGGCTTTATATGTGGGAGAGAGTCCAATAGTGTGAACGCTCTCTTGCGCAAAAATGCCTCACAAAAGCGAGATGCTTTGATGTGTGGACGTGCTCTTGCGCAAGACGCTTTTGTGCAAAAAATCTAGGCTGGAGTGTAGACGTAGCTTGAGTATAGTAATATAGCTCACACAGTGCTCAAGTATACTCTCTCTCTCCCTCTCCATATAGCTACTCCCAAACAGTGAAATAATGGATCTGATTTACTGTTGTATCACCCCAGTGGAACACTTTTAATGTATAGTCAGTTTCCCAATGGTACATTTAAAAACAGATTAATACATTATTTAAAGATGTTTAATAAATGGTTCATCAACTGCTGTGGATCATTAGTGTCCAACAAGTCAACAGATTTCTTAGAACTATGGATTATAATCTAGAACATACACTATTCCAGCCTGTAACCTTTATATAACATCTGTTAAATCATTTATCATCATTTCATAAAGTATTTATAAGAGTAATCTTCACAAAGTGTGACATATTTTGTGTTTGTACAATATGCTCCTTTCAAGGAACTCAATGCACTTCACAAGCATCAGTTAGTTCAGCCTTATTATTCCCATATGTAGTAGGCAACTCTTATCCACATTTTGCCAATAAAAAGACTGAGACCGAGAGAGAGAGTAAGTGACTTGCCCAAGAAGACAGACAACGTCTATGGCAGAACCACAGTACTCAGCCTTCTTGACTAATTTTTACCTGCAAGCCCAGACTTTCCTCCAAATATATTACACATTTATGTCTACACTACAGACTTTACAGCAGCACAGTTGCACCACTGTAAGGTCTCCTGTGTAGCCACTTGATGGCAACAGAAGAGAGCTCTCCTGTCTGCATAATTAAACCATTCTCCCAAATAATTGCCCATTCAGTTGTGGCGTTCTCTGAGATTTTTTCTTTTTTAAAGTTTTCTGTTCATGTTGTTTAATGAACAGATTCTGTTTACAAGACCATAAATATTGGTGTCAGATGTTAAATGCAACACAAATGCCTTTTCATGTGACAGCTAGGACTTTGCTCATGGCAAATCAAAATGTTATGTGTTCTGTGCTGAGAAACGTAGCAAGATCAGCGATCAAAATGTTGGAAAACTAGGAGTTAAAATTCCAAATTAACACAAGATAAGCAATAGGAGTTGAGCTATTCCAACTTGAAATGTAAGGTATGGAATTCCAATAAGAATGATTCTAGTGATTGCCAAGTTCTGCTCAGCTTATTTCCTACTCCTTGGACGAATCCACATATCTGCTTTCTAATTTGTGACAAGGTATTTTATGGCCTGCGTTACACATAAACCTCTTATCCTTCTGAAAGAAGAAATTTATTTTATCCTCTGCCCCCTGCCCCCATATGCTGTGTTTTTGCTGGATCTCTTTTTTTCTATTTAGAATTAGCCAAAACGTGACAGAATAAATGTATGGGAAGTGAAATAGACACACACACCTGGCCCTAGAGAGTTCCCTTACATGGAAACAATTCTATCACCTTTGCAACATTGTAGAATTGGAAGGAACAACTGCTGGCTTACGCTGGAGTCTTATGGAATCCAGTGTTAAACTTGAAAGATCCTCAACAACAATTTCAGAGCAAATGTGTCTACATGTGGCCTGCAGACATATACCTTGAGAGGCCAGATCCTGAATCATGCTGTTATTTGTTCCCCCAGCAAGTTTGTGTAGGAAAGTTCATGTTCAGGTGGGGAATGAATACTGGTCTGACCAGCCATAGGATGTGCTGTAATTTGCAGCAAATGCAGAAAAAAATTAGGTTAGGCTAAATTCAGTGGAGTTACCTATGGTGGTGTCAGGCTTCCACCTACTTAAAAGCCTCTCTAATCATGTGCAAGGAACTCTTAGTAAGTATAGAATATATGTCAAGGAACTGACAAAAGATGTAAGCTAAAGGAAGGCTGAACTACTTTAACTTCTATGTCATGTAAGTTAGATCTCTTAACTGTCTTACACATTAGAAAACTAAAGTTGGGTAAGCTTAAGGGAGTTTGAGTTAGGCCTAGTTTCTACTATACTCCCTCCCTGTCAATCTAAGCTACACAATTTCAGCTACACGAATAGCATAGCTGAAGTTGATGCACTTACCATAGTATCTTGCTAAGGCCAGTGGGGGCTGCTCTCCCATTGACTCCAGCTACTCTTCTCATCTTGGTAGAGTACCAGAGTTGTTGGGACAGCGTTCAGAGGTTGATTTGTCATATCTGTTTCTCCTTTCTCTGAAATATGGGGCATGGCTCACTTGTTCATTTAAACTAGGGTAAATGGTGGATTCTCTGTAGCTTGAAATCTTTTATTTGAGGACTTCAGTAACTCAGCCAAAGGCTACGGGTCTATTACAGGAGTGGGTGCGTGAGGTTCTGTGACCTGAGATGTGGGGGGTCAGACTAGATGATTATGATGATCCCTTCTAGCCTGAAAAAAAAAATCCATGAATCTGTGAGCATGCACACCTCTAACTAAAGGCAGGAGGAGGAGAAGGAGGCATTCAGCAATATTAGTCCAGTGTGACTAAAAAGGTAGAAATTATGTAGTCCTCTTCTAAACAATGTGCAATAATGTGTTTAATATACATTTTAGACAAGGTCTTTAAACAATTTGAGATAAATTACTAATTGTAATTTTAAAATGCATTACAGTTTAAAAAATGCCATCCTACAATCTTATTAAAACCTAACAGACTATGTGGAATGTCTAATTAATACGTTTAGCATATCTAAGATCACATCCCATACATGGCCTGTTGTGTTTTATGGCTTATTTATAACTGCAGTAGCACCATCTTTTCACAATAAGTATTCTGCAAAGTTCAATTAATGAAGTCACTTGACTGACTGCCCTTCGAGAAGCTTTGTTACAAGACACTAGGAGGAGTTTTGTGATTGCAGTATGATTTTCACTATGGAAAATTTCTTCTTAGGATTATTTTCAGGAACTTAATGGCCAGAACTGAAAAAAATAAATAAATTGATGCATTTTATATGTCAGTTGTGAAGTTAACTGAATGGGACTAATGTGCCCATACCTGTTAGTTATTTCTGGCGAGTTAGTCTGTTTAAGCTACAATAAGGTGCCCGTGTAAGTTGTGAAGATAAAGAATAAATTAGATGGGTTGATTATGGTGTCAGAGGAGTCAGATTTCATGGTTTGTCAAAAGTAAATATAAAATTCGCACGAGGGTGATAAAGACTTTTTTTTCTACAAAGAAATTAAATAAATGTCCAAGATCACACAGGCATTAACAAGAACAATGGTAGGAATAACTTTATATGCACTGGGGAGTGAAGGATCAAAAGTTTAAAGCAAGAGCATTGGTATTTAGCTAAGGGAGTTATGAGGGTGAGCTGTGTTCTGCAAAAGGGACTGTATTGTTGCGGATAAGTCCCATGGAATATTTGTTCCATGTTAAATGGTGCAGTTTTGGCTGTATTTTCAGGGTCCAAACCTGTAAATCTTCCATATGCAGGGTTAGAAGATGGCCTTCTGTTAAATCTATTGTGCTGTCTGATGACAATGTAAAAAGAGGGTGTGGCAATGGTCATCAGAACTTTGTGCCAGATTTACAATGGGAATTTGCCCTAGAATATTACTATGATAGTGAAGTGAATGTGCTCTAGTCACTGCTTTGAATTTGGAATTTTCCCATTCAGTGACATCATCCATTGCCAGCTGACTTCATAGAATACTATGAAACAAGCAGTCGCTTTCAACTATCCACTTGCAAGTTGCACATATTATGCCACTCACTCTGAGTGTTGTCTCAGAGTTTGGTCCGGAGCGACTTTTACTCCCAGGTTACAAAACCATAGGTAAATCCTTTAAAAAAGAAGATGCTGCATTGAATCCAATTAGTCACTCAACTGTTAATGCAAAGAGCTTTTCAAGTAACCAGATTCACAAGGTTTAGCAGTCCTAGAAAGAAAACACACCTTTCTTTTAAAACACAGTGCCAAAAGGGAAATACTCTTTTATGATGTCACCTCAGCTTTTGGATGAGAAAGTTGCATAAGCCTGCAAGAGATAATACGGATTCATCTGATGAAATGAATATTTACTATAGTGGTAGGTCCTCAAATTATGACATATTCAAAGCATAGCAATAAGTGTTGACTCGATTAAACATTTACAGACAGTATTAGAGGATCAGCAATCACAGAGCATGATTTTACGCTCTTAAATCTGAATTCAAAGCCCAAAGTCAGTGGGAGTATTTCTACAGAATATAGTAGGCTTTGGCCCAATCTACTGTTCTCTAAGCAGTGAGTCAGATTCTGATCTCTTATATTAGAGTAAATCAGGAGTGACCGCATTGCGATTAGCGGAGTTACAGCTATGTAAAGTGACTATGCAGCACCAGACCCTACAATGTGCAGTGCAATTGATTATTAATTGATTATTTGTTTCATTCATTCCAATGTTACATGGATTTTGAAAAATACCAAATCAAAAGACTATTGCACTTGACCAACAAATTTGGCATCTTTTACAGTCAAATATTATTTTCATTCTCTGCATACCACCCCATTCGTGTCAATACAATTTGAGCAAGCAAAGAATGCATGCATGTGAGAAAAGGTAGATAGTCCAAATAAATATCCTCCTTTCTTGCACTAATTACAGATATCATTTGCACCATATGGAAACAGGCTTTGATTTGCCAAGAGTAGACCACCACCTTCCATGCCCCTTTAATCTCAAGACTTCTGAGTCTTCTATCTTCTTCCCGCCCCTCCCCCCCCTTAGGTGTTGAGATCAATAGCATCTTTTTTATCACAAGATACCAAGCAACTGAATGCAGGGCATATTGAACCTGGGCTGGTGGCAGGAGGACTATGGAACATCTATTGGATGGAGCTTGGCAAGCACTTTTAAATAGTCAAGATTTGAAGCCAGGCAGATTTAATGGTGCTTTATCAGGAAATTACAATTTTATTAAGTTATTACATCATTTAAGAATGAGGTCCCTAAGAAGAGAGCTTTAATTCTGCTAAGGTAAAGTTGTATTCAAGTAAATAGAAATTAAAAAAAAATCAATTTATGCTGTTCATACTTTGAAAAAGTGGAATACTCTTTCATAACTTCTCTTTAAATGAAAGAATGACATTGTAGGGTGGGCAAGCTGAGGTTTCCAGAGTCATCTGCATGAATTTGAGTTTATCTTGGTTAAATAACAGAGCTCATCAGCCTAGTTTGGATAACATATATGTAGTGCAAATAAATTAATTACATTAGGACTGGCTCAGTGACAAATTTCTGTCCCTCAGTGAAAACTGACCTGCTGCAAGGCTCAGCCAAATTGCTGTTCACTTGAGAGACAATAGTAGACTGCCTGATTAGACTGGGACTATTTCTTTTCATGCGTCTGTAAAGCACTTTGCACAGGGTGAGTGCTATAGAACAAAAATCAATGACAAGAAGAGGGGTGGTTTCAGTGAAACATTCAGATTAATCTTTTATGTATTTTGATGCTCAGAACAGACTGAATATTTTCTATCTAATGTTAACATTGAAAGCACCATTCCAGCAAGTTCAACATGGACTTCAGCCAGATGAAATAAGTGTTAATTTGGTGAATTCTTGTCCAAGATCTTCTTTCAATACAAGTAATTGAGGTGCGGACACCAGGCCTCATGAAGGGGCATGTCTGTCAACATTAACAAGATTAGAGAACACATGCTTTGAAATGGTGGAAAGTTGATCTCTCAAGGTATTTTGGTTCCTTCAACACAGTTTCCAGGGTGTCGGCACATCTGCAAGAAGTGTACGTTCTGGCTTACCTCTCGTGCAGACTGCATAATAAATGAAACAATTGGAAAAGAGAGAGAGAAAAGACTGATTTTAAATTAGTTTTTCAAGACTGCAACACCTCCCTTCTCTGTGGTGGAGATGGCTGACACGGGACTCATTCCACACAAGTGTTGGCATGAGAGAGCTTCATATAAATAAAAAGAGTACTTCACACTTGCAGCATCTAGGATGCGAGGATGGCAAAGAGATTTATACATATGGAGGGATTCAACCTCTCAGAACACTTCTATGGGGTAAAGGTGCAAGGAAAATCTGAGAGAGAGAGGGTTAGACTAAACTTCTCAAATGTGGACAAAAATGGAATTAATGGCAGAGTAAGGTTTTACCCAGTGTTTGTAGGGCTAGGAATACTGGGCCTGTACGGGGAGTTGCTGGTCCTCAGCTACTCTGAAAACCAGGCCATTTACTCAGAGGCTTTATCTGGGTTTTAGTGCCTAATTTTTGCCATTGATGCTTGAGGATGGCATCCGTGACTTCAGGCAACGTGCCCCATTCTGATGCCTATACATTGCACAGTGCCATATACTTTGATCTCAGTGTTTCTGCTCTGGTATTAAAATGCCACTTAGGATGGGCCACTCAGAATCTAGCCCATCGTGTCTTCATGCCATTTGTTTACATGGAATCAAGCCTGCCGACATGGAGAGGGGGACTCAAAGGGGATAATTGCTCCAGGTCCTGGTCATTCAAAAGAGCCTGAGGCTCCTTGCTGCTGCTATTGCAACAGGAGTGGCGGTTGGGGCCCTGGACCCTTTAAATCACTACCAGAGCCCTGTGTAATGTGCTACGAGCAGCTCTGAGGGCTGGCTGGGAGGGCGCAGTGTGGTGCCTCAGACCCACCCCTTCCGAGAGCACAGAGCTGCCCCCCACACCTTGCCCCAGGACCTTGCAAGTCTGTTGGCCCCACTGTGTCAACCAAAATAACCAATACAAAGGCCATGGTTAAAATGCTGAGAAGACCATGAAAAGATTAGGTTTTTTTTTTTAAAGTTTCCTATAGAACTTCTCTCTTTTTATCCTCAGTCTTAAACAAGAAAATGGGGGGCGAGGGGAAGTGTCTCAGACACCCATGAGAGACATCGCAATTGGCTTATCTCTAAAAAGAGAGAAAAGTGAGTTATAATTTTCTTCTACTCTGCTCTCTCACTCTCTCTTCCCAAATCTAATTATAGCAGAAGTGCAGCAGCTTCTCTGTGTCAGGGCTGACACAATGATAGCTTAGCTCTGTCAAGAGAAGGGAAACAGTTTGCTACATGCCTGCCTGACACTCCTCATTATCGTCTGTGCAAAAGGAGCACTGAAAGAGAAGATAAAATAAGAAAAACTAACTTATTCTTCCTGCAGTCATTCATCAAGAGCTTTAGTGGCAAAATGTTCCCAAACTTGTAATGTAGCCTTTTGAAACCAGAGCTGACTTCTTGCTAAATTCCAATATTAGTCACAGTTCTGTGGTCACAGCTTTTTTTTCTGTTGTTGAGTTTCTCATGACTATGACAAGTTATTTTGTGGGGGTGTAAGGAGAGATTCTGTAGCTCAGATTATTGTTTGCCATTCTGTATTACAGGTGGTCACAGAATGTAGTAACAGGGGGGAAGGGCGGAGAGAAGTGGAGGAGAAAAAAAAACACTCTCTCAAAGTTGATAGATATAGAACTTTCTGAAGGAGGAATAATGCAGGTAGTGTCACATGTGAAGGGGAAGTTTCAACACCCTCAGAAAGGAGAAATATTAAAAGTAAACCATTGGCTCATGGGTTACTAACAATTTCAACTCACACCTCATTGCAGCCAAACAACCCTGCTTGCACAAGCTTGTTAACAGTGAGAAATACAGCTGATCAGTATGCCATTTGAAGATGATTAATGTTCAGGGACTGACAGGATAAAAAAGAAGGAAAGTTTATGTATCCTTGGTATTAAATAGCAGCTGCTCAGTCAGAGAGAGAAGTTATCTGGAGATCTGTCATGCAACTAGCAGTAGCTATTTAGCGGGATTTCTGCATCAGGACATACAGTAAAGTGTTAAAGTTTGGCAAGTAAGCATCAAGAAGGTTCTTGAGGTGGGATCCCAGTTTACATCCAACCTACAGTGGCAGTTACTAAAAGCCGTTAGATACTGGAACATTTTTGGAGTGGGGGTGCTGAGCTGCACCGCCTTTACCTCTGTCCATGCCCCTCACCATCCCTTAGAGCTGGGACTAGTAGCCAAGACCCCACATATGAGGCCAGCAGCCAGGATCCCGGGCCTGGTGGCCGGCAGCTGCCTGGGATGTAGGGGTTGAGCAGAACACAGGGCTTGTGGTGGAACCCCTAGACAACAGTGGGCCCACAGCAGCTGGGCTCCCAGGTGACAAAGCACAGGGCCAGGACCTCCAAAACCAGGGGGTGCTAAAGCACCCCCTGCACCGCTACTTCCCACATCTATGATCATTGCCATTTAATAGTTTATGTGAAGGGAACTAATAAATTCCTTCCTGTTCCTAGTGATGAGTATCTACACCCACCCCTGCTGGCAATCTTAGCAAAAAGGCCGCCGATTCCAAGGACACAGAGGCTAACTGCTCCGTCAGTGAGGGATGTTAAAGAACACCAAGGTGTGCCGATGAGGAAGCTTGCATGGATACCGCCAGTGCCCTTCTCTGTGATCAGCAAAGACCAATGGATCATGTTTTTAATCTAAGAACTTTCATGAGCACTAAATTTAATTATGCTTTCAAATAACTACACAAAGATGGGCCAAATCCCACAATCCATATTTGGTCCTCCATAGCACAATCTCTGCAGCCCCCAGATTCTATGGGTGAGGGGCTCAGCACAGGGGTGCATGTGAGAGGACAGGCCAGGCGTGCAGCTAGGATCCTCCACTCTGTGAACTTACTCATGGAAAGCTAACTGATCCAGGATGGTGTTTTTTCCCCCCACCCTTTCTCTCTGCAGTGAAGTCCCTGGCCCACACTTTCAGAAAGTGGATGGGCGGATGAATGTGGGTACCAGAACTTGTGCAGAGGCACAAGGACTCAATACAGATGGATCTGGAAATCAGCAGGGTTTGGGACTTTATCCATCCCCTTTTCTTCAGGGGCAAACTGTACTCTCTCCCCATCCCCAAATGGAACAATTAGGGAGAAAAAAATTCAGAGACCAATGTGGATATTACCTGTTTTTAGTTCCCATCCCCAACCTACTTCACTGGTTCTCACGTAACCTAAGCTAAAGCCATGCCTGGCACTAGTGTAGAACTCTGCAACAGGACTGGGATCCCAGAGGTCCTGCAAGACCCTCTGCCATAATAGCAGGAGCAGGTGGGAATGGGAATTGCAGGGCAGTGACAGCAAAACTGAAAATAGGCACAAAGCTCTACCCTGAGCCTCAGGTTTTTACTCAATCCTTACTCGGGCAAGTCTTTCATTTTAACCAGTGGGAATTCTGCATCAGTAAGAATTGTGGGGAAAGACTGAAGAAGGGCTTTGGAATTGGTCTCTATAATTTTTAGATTAGCAAAGACTAGGTGGTTTGCATGCTGCTCTGCCCTTCCGATGGGCCACAATTCAATACTCTGGCAGTGTGTGTGTCTTATAACTTAAATCACGTGCAAGTGGGCAGAGACCATTTTGAATTAAAAATGTGGGGTGCAGCTTTGTACAGAGAGGAAGTCAAGCAAAGTACGATTGAAAGTACAAGGAACTGAAACAGTAGAAAGCTCCCATGTCAGCAAGAATAGAATGGGGGGGGGGAGTTAATCACTTCTTTAGACGCCAAATCTATGTACCTGAAGTAATTCAACACTGATAAATATGATTTCACTATCTGAGATTTAATACATCATTTGCAATAAAGTTTCTCTCCAGGAAATAAAAGGATTCAAGTTATAAGTAACATGCAAAGGAATGAACAGCCTGCAAAACAAAGAGCACACCGAGTGGGAGAAGGCTAGCGTACCTCTGAAAGGCCATCAAATACAGATGTATAAAATCTACTAAAATCCTTCTTACTAGCTCTGCAAACTACTGATGGAAAGACTTTGATAACAGGTGTTGACACTGCAATACTACATTAGGCTGTGACTAACTTTTCACGAACACTTGAGATCCAACTATACCCTCAATTCTAATCAAATCCTCTCAAAAGTGGCCTATTGGTCTAGATCTGAGCCTTGCTTTAGGTTCAGACAGTGCAAGGTTCAAATCTTGGAGCACTCCTTGCAAAGGCTGGAAACTTAGTACTTTAATATTAATACTAAAAAAAAAAAAATACTATTAATCTACCTTTTAAAATAAATGGCCACCTTTACATGTGTTAAAGAGGCTTGATTTTCCAAGGGGAAGCTGTTCAACACTTTCTGAAAAAAAAAATGACTCTTAAAATTTCCCACTGGGGTACCCACACACTGGGGCTTTCCAAACCAACGGTCATCTTTGAAAACATAGGCCTTTGTTATTTTCCATGTGTAAAATTTTCAAAAGCTTCTAAGTTACTTTAGAACCTATGCCCTAATGAATTTCATGGGAGTTAGGCTGCTATATCACCTAGGTACTTTGAAAATATGGCCCTGCCTTGTTATTTTCTTCAAGTTTAAGTTCCTCGTTGACTAGCTCTGCTCTTCAGGGAGTTGTGTGTCAGGTTCCTCACAGATGTATTATTACTTTCTTGTTCATAGTCAAAGATCTTGAACTCTATCTTCATTTCAGTTAGATCAGAGGAAGCTAATTTACTCCAAATTACTAAATTGCTAACTAAAGTTACAAATAGGGCATTAGTACATTTGTGGATCAGTACAGCGGTTCTCAAACTGGGATATGGGGACCCATTCCTCCCAGATGTTCAGTGGCATGCAGGAGGCACTGGACGGAAGGAGGAGCGGAGGCAGGATACACTCAGAGGAGAAGGCAGAAAGAGGCAAGGATGAAGAGGGGCAGTAGTGGAACAGGGGTAGGTCTGATGCTGAGTGAGGGGTGGGGTTGACCCTCTACCCCAGGGGAAATTAGAAACCGATTTTGGTTCTGGAAAAAAAAATCAAAATGGGTCCTCAGAGTGTTCAAGTTTGAGAACTACTAGATTAGTACTTTTAGGTTATGTCTACACTGGCAGCTTCTTGTGCAAGAATAGCCGTTCTTGTGCAAAAACTTGCCTCCTGTCTACACTGCACCAACGTTCTTGTGCAAGTAAATTTACAGTATAGCATTGTAAAACAGGGCTTCTTCTGGAAGAGTTATTCTCTCCCCATGAGGAATAAGCCCTCTTGTGCAAGAGCTCTTGCACAAGAGGGCAGTGTAGACAGGCAACATGAATTTATTGCGCAAGAAGCCCATGGTTAAAATGGCCATCAGAGCTTTCTTGTGCAAGAGAGTGTTCACACTGCCATGGATGCTCTTGTGCAAAAGCACATCTCTTGCGCAAAAGCACATGGCAGTATGGACGCGCTCTTGTGGGAGATTTTTTGCACAAGAACTCTTCTGCAAAAAAGTTCTTGTGCAAGAAGCTGCCAGTGTAGATGTATCCTTACTGTTTACAGCAGTAACATGCCCTGTAGAAAAATTAAATTGCCAGAGAGAGTAAGTAAATACAGTATTCTTTACAAGTATGTGGTGAAAGCATTGCCAGTTCTGCCCATTGTGTACAATGTTTTTCAGACACCACCTGACTGATGTTGATAATAATAAGAGCTATATGTAAAATAACTAGAATGCTCGTAAGGGTTCAATGACATCGGTGAAGTGCAAAACCTTCCATAAGTACTGTACTGTAATCTTTTCAGTAAAGCAATATTCTACCCATTGGGCACTACTCCTCATGAACCAAGCTCCTAACTTACATTCATTATAATGCAATATATTTGAGGATCTGGACCTATGCTTTTTGGGACCATCAACTGGGCATAAGCCAGCAATCTGCATTTTAAAAAGTGCATACATCTAGGGACAGCCAGGCTTACAGAATGGAGGACTGTGTTGGAAGCAGTAAATCAAAGATTTAGGGTTGTGGTGGATAATCAGCAGAACATTAGCCCCACAGTGTGATGCTGTGGCCAAAAGAATTAATGTGATGCTGAGGTACATAAAATAAGTTTGGTTTATCTGTTTGGCACTGGTGTAACCCCTACTGCAGTACAGGGTCCAGTTCTGAGGCCCATAATTCAAGGATATTGCTAAACAGCAGAGGGCTCAGAAAAGAGCCACAAGCCAGACAGTTAGAAAACACATCTTAGAGTGATTGGTACAAGGAGCTCTATCTATTTAGCTTCAAAAAGAAGGTTAAGGGGTGATTTGATAACAAATCTGAGGCACAGTTATTTCATAATGGGCTTTTCACTGTAAAAGAGAGAGGTATTGCAAGATCCAGCGTCTGGAAGCCAAGCCCAGAGAATTCTGACTGGAAACAAGGCATGCATTTCCAACAGCGAGAACAATTAATCATTGGAACAATTTACCAAGGGTCATAGTGGATCCCCCATCAGAGACAATTTTTAACTCAAGATTGGATGTTTTTCTAAAAAGATCAGCTCTAGGAATTATCTTGGAGAAGTTCTGTGACCTGTGATATATAGGAGGCCCAAGTAGGTGGTCACAAAGGACCTTTCTGTCCTTGGAATCTATTAGTCTGTGCTATCTCCACCCAACTAAAGTCACGGAGGAGGTGCTGTTTATTCAAGAAAACTAAGCAGGGGAGGTAGTGTTCTGTAGCACACAGAAAACAGATCCATGGGTGCTCCCTTTCCCCTACTAGAGAGGAATTTGGGGATGGGGACAGGCTGAGAACAGGGCAAAGGTGGGGATAGTAGATATAAAACTATATGGATCCTCCATCTAATCTCAGTGCCACCGGGGGGAGGGAGGGAGGGAAGGGGGCGCTTAGTTCTGCAGCAGCATCCACAGAACTGCCCTACAATGGCTTCTCAACCCAAGGAGAATGATCGCTCTGGATAATGACCTATACTTTTTGCTGTTATCACTAGAAACAGTAGCTCAATGGAACTGTCTTCAGACAGTCACATGCTAATATTTGATTTAAGTTTAGGCTGTAACATGCAGATTATCTTCGCTCTTTTACCTTGCCTATTTCTGCAGGGAGCTTCTTTTTAAAAGTTCCAGTAAAACATGCTAAATTATTTCATGGGTTTGCTATTTAATTCAAAATAAACTTTTTAAATATGTAGCTTTAACAGACAAATTGGTGACAGAGCTATGAAAAAAACCATAAAACGTTAAAACTGCCAAAAATGAAACGGTTTTGAATATATTTTTGAAAAATCTGAACATTTGAGATGTTGACTTGTTCCAAGCGAAACACTACTTTTTAATGAAATTATGAATTTTAACAGCAAATTTACAAAAGAAAAATACAAGAATCTGCAAGTAGGGATGACAGAAGGTAAGAAAGGGAAACTGATGGACTATCTGAAGAAAATTCCGGGCAAAAATCCATTATCTACAAAAGGGAGATGGCAGAAAACCCCAACACTTAAGATTTTTAAAACTTGACTCCACCTAGGAAGTAAAATGGTGTTGCTTGTTTCTGTTGTACTCAAGTAAGCTCTTTGAGACAGAGAAACCATCTTTTTTTTGTCTTGCAAATTGCCAGGCATAGTCATAATCAGTCATAATTAATAAAATTCCTGAATTGACACAGGATAGGCTAGATGACCTAGATGATCTGTTTTTTCCACATTTCTATAGTGCTAAGAATATTTGTTTTTATATTTTGAGATGAGAGCAGATGGTCCAAAGACACCCAAATATGTGTCAATATGAGAACATTTGGTTTTTTCTGTGTAAAGACAAAAGCGAATGCCAGAAGCCAGAGTGAGAAGCTGGCTTCTTAGATAATCTATGACAATATGCACCAGATGGCAAGCAGAGAAACAATGAAGTATGAACTGGTGCAAACACTCCTTCAAGCATACCAGAGAATCCAGATATGCTGGTGGACACCTGGGATAGATTACAAAAGAAAAAAAGTTGTGAATAGTGTCATTGGAGCTAGAGGGATTCCTTACATATGCCATTGTAGAACAGAACGTCAATGGCCTGAAACTTGAAAATTGGAGTCAAGATATGAATTCAGGTTATTGCAGGAAGGAAAATACCAGAGAGGGAAACATTCATAAGTATTTTTAAAATAGGCAAGGAGAAGTTAGATAGGACAATGCATGATTATTTGGGGAAATGATATGGAAATACTTAGTTTGTAATTTCAGAACATGGTTTCATATATGGAGTTGTTCGTGGAGCTAACACAAACAACTAAGATTGTCCTTATCCATGAGGTGGTGACCTCTCCAAAAACAGTGTTGAATTAATATCTGTTTTTGACTCTTTGGGAAGATCTAACCCACTGAAGACCTGTCCTAATGAGACAGGTGGAACACTGAACTCACCTTTCCTTATCTGGGAACAAGCTAGTTGTGGTGGCATTTTGTGGGGCATAAATGGGCAAGTCATAGCTGGCTGACTCAGTTTTGTCAGATATATACTGTAAGGTTTGTAGTGTTGTGTCCTTCCCATTGGAATGAAACAGAGGCTGGAGCCAAAGACACTAGTGATGCTATATATTCACTCTCCAACCCATAATGCCATCCCTGCTGCATATTTGAGCGCCTCACCTTTCAGAAGTATGCCCCTGATCTACAGAAAGGATGCCCCTGATCTACAGAAAGCAATCAGTTCAATGCCCTTCTCTCTGGCTAATTCCCCTTCCAGACCCATAGCTGTCACAACAAATGGAGTGATGGATGAACCTCAGATGGTTTGTGGGGTTATTCAATGATTGTCTGAATCATGAGTCCCCATGCAGAATTTCACTGGAAATCTCACCAGAACAGGTTGGATGCAGACACACGTGAGAAATTTCTGGTACTTCCTGCTTCCACCTTAGGTGGAAGCTTCTTCCAAGCTTTTCACTGAAAAACTCCCTCTGGTTCTAGGTAAGTCACAACCACAAGAGTATTAATGAGAAGCAGTTAACCATGGAAGCAACTACTTGAAAAACTAAACTGACACCTTACCTTTCTCCCCACATCATTTATCCCTTACTCAAAATTTCTTCCCTGAACTGAGCACTGTAGATTCAAATATTTGTGTGTGAAAAAATACTGGTTTCCAGGCATTCTAATAAAGGGAGTCATAAATATTCCCACAGGAGATTTTATCAGATGTGGAAAAGGCCATATAGCTAGCCTTAAACATCATTCAGGTAAATACTTTGGGAAGCAACAAGGAACATTTGTGCATATTTGTCCACAGACATATGGACAAAGAATCAGATGCTGAATTACAGTAATTGTTCATTAATGTTATTTCCTCAGGCATTGTAAACACTTTCAGTGTACCACTGAAAATGGCAAGCCTCTACCAAGAACTATTTATGAAAGCTCACTTTGTTCACTCAGTTACGAGGAAGACAGATGTTACAGTGACAGAGGATCTAAGGTCTGTCAATTACGTGTTTTAAAGTAAGATAAATTAATATGGCTACCCTTATGTTCAGATTATGCCCCGTCTATCTCTGCTGTATTTACCAGCAATTTTAATATACCAGCCTTGGAGAGAGGAGAAATAAGGGGAAAATTCCAGAGGTAATTAGGAAACTGGCATGTGGATTTTCTCCTAATCAAAGATCTCTTTGGGTAAATATTAACAAAACATCATCCTGATGTTAATGGACAAACACCTAATGGGTGCATAGATAGCGGTGGGAGACCTGTCTGGACAAGCTCTTCTCAGTTACATCAAGATTTGCTAATGCCAGTATCTCACCATACACATGACCAGAGACACTACACGGTATGTCTTCTGGCTCAAATCAGGTATAACGCTGGCAATTAACATCAGTGGGATCTTGTAAAACAATATTCTGATAACTTAAAATACGTTGGCACCAGGCACTCGATTTTCCCATTTAAATGAGTGCTCTATTTCCTGATGGTAGAAAAGATCAGGCATAAACAAATCAGGAGCAATATACAGAAAGAGCAACATCCTGGTTCAAAGAACGGGAGGTGTGTTATAGAGGTATGGAAAGTTAAGGAGAATCAATCCCAGATGTACAAAATATTTTTGCAACGCTTCTGGTTCCTCAAGGCAATCCTTGCAACTTTCATGTTCTAAACAAACACACAGTAATACTGAGTTCTGGAAAATATCTAATGCCCCAAAATTATTATTTGGTTGTTAAAAGTACATTGTCACAGTTGATGCAAATGTGACAGTACATTTGACACCCTGGCCTGTGCACTGCCTTTAGAGCTGGGCAGAGAGCAGCAGCTGTTGTCCAGCTGCCCAGCTCTGAAGGCAGCACCCCCAGCAGTGGCAGAGAAGTAAGAGTGGCAATACCATACCATACCATACCATACCATACTAGCCTTACTTCTGTGCTGCTGCTGGTGGACTCTGACTTCAGAACTGGGCTCCTGGACAGCAGCTGCTGCTCTCCAGCTGCCCAGCTCTGAAGGTAGTGCTATCACCACTGCCAGCAGCAGCAGCACAGAAATAAAGGTAGCAGCACTGCAACCCGCCTAAACAATTTTGCAGCTTCCCCTCCTTTTTGGGTCAGGACCCCTACAATTACAACACCATGACATTTAAGATTTAAGTAGCTAAAATCATTGTAAATGGACCATGAATTTGAAAAGGCCCCAAGTATACATACTCGGGTGATGTTTTGTAGCTATGCAAGCTAAAACAGCATAATCTATGCAAGCTAAAACAGCATATTCAGGACATAATCTATTTGCTTGCAAGGATTAGAAGGGAATCCTCTTCTGCCCTTCCACGTTATATAAAACTTTGTATAATTAGGTATGTCGCCCCTTTTCCCTCTCCCCCACTTCTCTAAAGTATTACTAAATTGCTAATGTTGGAGAGAATATACTGGACCCCATAGATTAAATTCCTGTTAATGTGGCAGCTTTCGTGACAATTACTTTTTGGGCTAGACTGTCCACCCCTCTAAACACTGAATGATAAACCTGAACAATCTGCTTTTTTTAAAGACTGGATTTAAGAAAACAAGAGAGCCAAGGACAAGAAACTACTGAATAGTGCTGCATGCCTATCCAAACTGCATGGATTCAGTGGAGCCGTTACTGAACTATAAAGCAAATTAAAATGAAATGAAAGAACAAATAATCCTCCGATTCTAAGATTTATCATTGATGCTTCATAGAGAGCAGTCAGATAGAGGGAGCACTTAAACCATTAGGGTATATAGTAAAACAAAGTCTATTGAAGCTTCTTCATTAGAAAGTGAATACCCAGTCATGCCAGGCTAAAAATATTCTTCACTTTTGCATTTCTTAGTTATACACTGGACTCCAAAATCATGTTCAAAAATGTGTCAAAATCTGAGCCACAAGCACTTGGAACAAAACAGAGTCATCTATTTAGGTTACTTATTGGCTTTATCTAGCATGGGTCATCTTTTTGGTTTCTGTTTGTACAGCACCTACCGCAAAAAGAGGTCTGGCCCATGACTAGGGCTGCTAAGTTCCTTATCACTTACTAGCACTGATTAGCGTCACACTTATGTCCTATGCCCACCCAAAGCAAAGCTGTCTCTTCTATAATGTCAACATGCAGTGCAGAACCAATGCTCCTAAACAGTTAACACATTGACCTTATACATATTTATTCAATGTTTAATAAAGAAAGGGAAGTTATTGCAGATACACTGCAAGTTGCTGCAGGCATAACACAAGGGTGAAAAAGTTCTTTCACATCTGCATTTATTATGACAAATACCATTTAATCTCCCATCTTGCATTATAATTGCCAGAGTTTTTTTAACACATGGCAACATGGGAGGGGAAGGAAGAAGGTGTGTCTCCCCATGCTATTGTCTGAAGAGCAATTCTGAAGAAATCACTGTGGCAACCTGACTTTTTCTTTTCAATGTTGACATCGACACGGAAAAGCAGAGGCAGAAAAATAGCTTGGTGTGCTTTACATTTGAGAAAGTAAATGCTTTCCCAGCAAGGACAGCATGACTCATGTGGAAAAACAACAATTAAATGAAGTCTTAATTAAGCAGTGCCCACTGTTAAAGCATTTTAACTTCGGTAGTATAGCACTAGAAGAAAAGCTCAAGTTGCCGGTGAAAGGGGACATCAAGGCTTCGGCTCCACTGCAAAAACCCCTCCGGAGTGTCCACACCTGTCTTTTTGTGCAAGAGCTACAGCTTTAAAAAAAAAAAAAAAAAAGAGTTATTCCTCGTGGGGAGAGGAATAACTATCTGCAAAAGCTCTCTCTTCTGCCAATTTATTTGTGCAAAAACAAGCTTGAGGTGTGGATGCTCCGCCAGTTTTTGCGCAAAAACCTTGTAGTGTAGACGTAGCCCAAAACTCCTTCTTTGAAGTTCCTACAATCAGATCTGGAGTATAAAGCATTGACTTTGCCATCAATTGCATCAATAATGGAGATTGCCAGAGTTCTGCTGTATCACAGTCGGCACTGTCAAATCTGCATTAATTGTAAAGTTGGATACAAGAAAAAATTACTACTTGAAAACTTGTAGCCTCCTGCCGTGCTCTACTGCTTAAAGTTTTGTGGGATTCTTACTGTGGGATTGGAAGCTTTTTCTATCATGCTATAAAATGCATGGGAGTAAGTGCAATTGCAATGTCACTAACTTTGAGCTGTTATCGGAAGCCCCTAAAGTAGCTTGGTAGCATAGTGGGAATTAGACAATCCTCCAATGACACCCAACGGTCTGTGCAGGAGTCCTGGAATAGATACAACATTTGAGTGCTTCCTAATGTCAGGGACCTTCTCTCTGCCTACTGACTTCCATGCCTAGGCCTGCTTGCCACTCTTATAAGTCTCACAAAAATAGAGGTTTTTTTTAAAGAATTAACTACACTTGCCTCAATAAGTTAATTCAGTCACTAGCCAAGCAGGCTCCACATAAAAACAGCAGAGAATTTTCAGGCCTTTGAACCCAGAATAAAGTCTGGGAAATGCCAGGCCAACATTCCATGGAAAATAATTCTCCGCAGATACCAATCCAAGGGACCTGTAAAGCAAAGGTCTTGCTTAGTTATTCTGGCCAGGAGAAAGCATTGCTTCTGAACACATTTGTATTTATTCTTACACGTCTACATTTTGTATCAAAACCTGAAACCTAGAGCAATTATCAGCTTCATAAACAAAGATGTTGTCTATGTTCTGACTCCTGGATCAAATGTGAAAACACAAAGTACAGCTTGAAAAGCTTGGATAGCAGTACTTCATGATACTCGATAAAAATCATGAGGCAGATTATGAGGGTGAAGGGGAAAGACGAATCTCACACAGAAAAGTTTCCAACTATTGTGACACAAGCTTCACATGGATTCCTTAGTGACTGAAAGATCCTCAGTTCTGTAAGCTACAGAATCACAAATAGTAGTAGCCCCAGGCACAACCTCTAATTTCCCCCCAAAACCTTTAACTGGGATGTCTGGGGAATTCACATCAGAGAGCATGAAGGAGCTGACTCTGCATAGCTGAAATAGGAAAGGCCATTTGAGGGACAGAAGTAAAGGAGATTAAATTTGGCTCCCATGTAAAATCATGTAATTCTAATGACTTCAGTGGAGTTGCAAGGATATAAAGTGTCTCTCACAAGGGAAGATCTGCATTTGCTATGAAATAGTATCTTCCTTCATGTAGTTGGAATAGTACCTCATTCACCTACCAACCCTAAAGTAACACTGCTTCTCTGAAGGGTCTAAAGAAATACTCATATTCTAGATAGGAATGTTTAATTAAGGAGTGTTAAAAATAGGCAGTTATTGCTGAATCTGAATATTCCTAGGTAATTACTTCCTTTAGTTGAGTTAAACAAATTGTTATATTAGATAGCTATTGAACCATATACATAGATCTTGTTTTGTTTTGTAAAGATGATGTTTGTGTGTGCAAGTTCCCCACACTCTGAATGCTACCTAGTTAAAACTTAATAGAAAACAACATCAGTAAGTGCTTCTATGTGAACTGATTTGCTTCAACCTTCCTCTGGGAGAAGGTACAGGCTGCCTCTAGAACAATATTATGTTTAAGATTCTTTATAGTTCAAATTAGAAACTATTAAACAGCAACTCAGTTTAAAAAGTCATATGAGAAGATATTTGAGAAAAATTCTTTGACTTTTCCATGGCTTGAATTAGTGTTTTGTCTCATTCAGGGCAAGCTGAAACATAGAAGATCTGAGAAACAGAGAAGGCCAAAATTGACAGAAGAGACAAAGTTGAAGACAAGGATACAAACTGCACAATATGCCTGTTTGTATGCCAAAACATATTTGTAAGCTTCAGACAGGTAGCTGAGTTTGTTTTTCCAGTTACAGACTATGAATAGCCTAGCAGCATCTTAAAGACTAACACAACATGTAGATGGTCTCATCAGCTTTTATGAGTACAACCCACTTCTTCAGATGATATTTTTAAGGTCCTGCCTGATAGCTTCTAGCCTCAAATGACAAATACTAGTAAAATAATAGAATAGATAGCAGTTACTCTGTTTGTTTTGTATAGAAGTTATCCAAACAAACAAAAAAACAAAGCTTTTGTTTTCTTCTTCTACTAGCTAGTAGGCACCTATTACTTTTCTTTATTTTCCTGTAAGACAGTATCCATTTCCTTTCTAGGATACAATTTGTTTTGGTTTGACTAAACAAGCCTAAAGCTCCTAACACACACATAGCAAAAAAACTATAGCTTTAGAAATTACCTAGGCTGCTGTGTGAACCTTTTAAAGAGTCAGAGCTACACAGGTGTAGAGAATCAAGCATTGCCAGCAACTTGAATCAAACAATAAAAGCCTGGTCCCAGGTGTCCTCAATAAAATGAGAGTGAGACTGCTGTCTGAGGGTGTGCTGAAGCTTTAAAAGGAGTTTTGTTTTCTAGGTAATGTAAATGTTATGATGCATATAGGAATACTTGTGAGGATTGGAACTTTGTATTGTATGCTATCCTCTGAGTGATTAATTTAGTCATAGGTTATGCTTGTAATCTGTGTGAACTAGACTAGTTAAAGCACTGTAGTGTTTCTGAAAGCTGCTTGTGAGCCTCAAGATTGAGGACTAGCATATTTTATCTAGGTAATACATTCTTCCAGGTACAAAAAACTCTATGGCTACGTCTAGACTGGCATGATTTTCTGAAAATGCTTTTAACAGAAAAGTTTTCCATTAAAAGCATTTTTGGAAAAGAGCATCTAGATTGGCACGGACACTTTTCTGCAAAAGCACTTTTTGCGGAAAAGCGTCCGTGGCCAATCTAGACGCGCTTTTGCGCAAAAAAGCCCTGATTGCTATTTTCATGCTCGGGGCTTTTTTGCAGAAAAGAAATGTCAGCTGTCTACACTGGCCCTTTTGCGCAAAAGTTTTGCGCAAAAGGGACTTTTGCCCGAATGGGAGCAGCATAGTTTTTCCGCAAACTCACATCAGATCGTCAGCGCTTTTGCGGAAATTCAAGCGGCCAGTGTAGACAGCTGGCCAGTTTTTGCAGAAAAGCAGATGATTTTCCGCAAAAACTGGCCAATCTAGACGCAGCCTATGCGTGTGTCTAGACTGGCATAATTTTGTGGAAATACTTTTAATGGAAAAGTTTTTCTGTTAAAAGTATTTCCGTAAAAGTGTGTCTAGATTGGCATGGATGCTTTTGCGCAAAAAGTGCTTTTGTGCAAAAGCATCCATGGCCAGTCTAGATGCGATTTTGTGCAAGAAAGCTCCAGTGGCCATTTTTGCTGTTGGGGCTTTTTTGCGCAAAACAGTCCTTCCTTGTCTACACTGGCCCTCTTGTGCAAGAGGGCTTTTTCCCCGAGCGGGAGCGTGAAAGTATTTGTGCAAGAAGCACTGATTTTGTACGTTACAAAGTCAGTGCTCTTGTGCAAATTCAATTAGCCAGTGTAGACAGCTGGCAAGTTTTTGCACAAAAGTGGCTACTTTTGTGCAAAATCTTACCAGTCTAGACACACCCTATAGAGAAGGAGACATGAGTTTTATGGTACTGTGCAGAAACACTTCAAGGGGTTAATTTTATATGAGATCCAGTCTCTTCGTGCAAGTGCGCAAGAAAAAGGTAGGATAGCTGCTGCTTGAGCATAGTGATACGAATGCATTGGGTAGTATTTCTGACTTTAGTTTATTCTTAGTATTTTTTTTTAAAATGAAAACAGAAGCTTTGAGGAAAAGCTCTGGCTGAGTACCACGTTTTGTCTTTGCCCCAACTTGTAATTTCTGCACCCCATGACCCTGGCTAGTTTTGAAACAATATAAAAGTGGGTGTGAGCAGGATGTTGTGAGCAGAACTTGCTGAAATTTTTTGAATCTTGTCATTTTTTTTCATTGAACATCTTATTTTATGAATAAACACAATCTGACAATACCGTTAGGATTTTGGCCTGTTATAGAAATGCTGGTTGAGATTTTTCAGCTATAAAAAGGAAGGGATGAGATTTCAACTTTAAAACCAAAAAAGCTCCTCTGAGACTTTACTGGTTTTTCAGCTTGTAATTGTGAGGCCTGGTATGAGTTCCATGCCATTTTGCATAAACCCCCTCCACTCTGCTGGGAGACTAACAGCACTGCAAAAAGGCTGAGGGGAGAGGTTATGAAGAAGACTGGTCTCCTTATTCCTATTTTGAAGAGTACTCAAACTTTCCTCTTTCTCCCTGTAGCCCATAGCATTTCACCTGGCTACCCTTACACTCCGCTTAGTCTTCAGCCCCAATTCAGAGATCCTTAATAGATCTATCCTTGAAGAGGTGATAGCTCCCTGTCCTCCCATGAACCCATAGCTGTCTGACTCAAGCACCTGAGCCTGTTTCCCCTCTACAGGCTGTAGTCTAGCATGCCACATGAGAGTGTAGGTGGCTGCATGTCCCTGACCCCTCTGCCTGCACAGAAGCAATGATATTTGCTCCCCCAGAGGGGAGGACGCCACTTCTTTGCAGAAGACAACCCCAGTGGAACATGGTATTGAAAGCCTATACATTCTGACTGAGCTAGCAAAGCAGCCTATCTGTCATGTGTATAACATACTATGTGGCTCTACAGCCATTACAGCGATTATTACTTACCAGTATTTCTTGCATGGCAGCTGCATATCTCTGCTGTTGTTGTGTCAAGAGTCACCATTTCTCTTGGACTAAGATGTTGAATCGATGGCTTTGCATTGTGGTTGCTCTGTCAAAGCCAAAATGATTCTGCTAGTTTCAGGCCAGGCTCCTGCCTGCATCTCTGCTTTCCTTTCCTTCTGCTTCCCGTCTCACCCTAAGGTTTCACCCTAACCATATACCAAGAATGTAGATCCTGTTCTAGCTCACATGTTGGAGGTGTTAACCTTTATAACTTTGACACAGATCAGATCGCTGAGGCCTATAAATACTATCCATTTCCTTTTCAGCGTTCCTGTGTGTCAGACCTGTATTACATAGCAGAATAGCTGATGAACTCTCAGAAGTCACTGCATTGAAACTTCAAGGGACAGAGTTGTATGAAAGCAATAGGATCAACATCAGTGGTTTGACTTATTGTAGGGGAGGGGCAGCATCTTCATAGTCAAATGCAATTCCCCAGGTTATAAAATTGTCTTTTGTGTTATGTTTTCTATGTAAGAGGTGCCATCTGTTCAGGTCTTTTGCTGAATAATAGACACTATAGTCTTGAACAAAATATTGCTCATAAACCTTTCTAACATCTGGCAAGAGTAAGTGTTACTGAACACAAAAGATCTACAGAACTATGACCATCCCACTTGGTAAAAGCAACAAGATGTCATGGAAGCAATAAAACTGGCATTTCTGCAAACCCAGCCAAGTTGAGGACATGGCACATACTTTAGAAAGAGGCAGCTAAAGATTCCCTAAGGAGGGCTCAAAACTCTGCACTCCAAGTCCTTGAAGTTAAAGAATAAAGTTATCTTTTGACAGAACACTGTGTTAGAGCAGACTGCTCTTTTCAGGGCACATGGTAATTTTATTGGGTTGAAGAGACTAGACTTTTTTTTTTTTTTTTAAAGGAAAGACCATCTCTTTGAAAACAAATCACTTTGTTTTATTTAGTGTGTGTTGAACAACGACTTTCCGGACAAAACTGACAAGTTTTGTTTCTAGCTGTTCATTTGATACCCTTCCCCCACACACACACTTTAAACTGAAAAGTGATATGTGACTTCAACTTGTTAACAATACTTTCTACAATAACTGTAGGCTGTGTCTGACATAGTGTGTTTGACACACATCATTTTCCCCCAGTTATTACCTTAAAAACAAGTCCTGTCATCTCTAGATTTTTGCAAACCATTTATACTGCTTTGATAATACTTTGCTCCCTTGCAAAAGGATCCAGGATCATTGATTACCATCCATTTCTAAAATCTTGATGAGAAGACATTACCAAAAGAAAAGAATTAATAAAAAAAATGCAGACAATATAAAAAGGAGAGAATGAGGCCAGGAAAGGAAGGGAAACGCCTGGGAGAGCAAAAAGCCAACTGTGCTACAAATAATAATATCAAACCAAAGCCACACAATAAACTGTCCATTTGAGAAGGCTGAATGTCATATGCTTTCCCTACGAATGGCTGTGAAGAGCTGTAATGTGACTGGTTGAAAGAGGTTCTAAAGCTGTTCTCTTCCAAGGAATTTGTCAGCCAGGTTTGCAAAGCCCTTTACTATCGTTATTAATAATTATTGTTTGTAACATAGTGCCAGCTAGCAGTCCCTGTCATGGAGCAGGGCTTCATGGGATGAGGTGCTGTGTAATTGCTTTGTCGTCATTTTCTGTAGATCAATATATTTTAATAAAGGTAAATATTTAAAAATGCCTATCTGATACAGGTGGGTTGCCCTTCTCCACCCCCCCGCCCCCGTACTAGAGCTTCTGATGTTGTAATTCCAAGGGCCTAAGGTAGTGGGTTTTTGGCAGAGCTTGTTAATTAAGTCTGAAGGCTGCTTTCTGCCTAGACCAAGGTAACTAATTATTTTTGTCAAGGTACAAAGTATAGTGAAGGTCCAGGCTCCAGAGACAAATACAAAAATAACAATAATGCTAATGTGGCTTGTTCAAAAGCATCTGGTGGTCTGGATTTGCTGTTTGGTCCACCTCTGGCCTAGACTTCCCTCTTTCTATTGTCCTCTTTCGCTTTTCCTCATGTCCCTGTCTTTCTCCCTGGCATTCCTTTGAATTCCTGCTTCCCTTACCTGTCTGCTGGGCAAGCAGCTCCATTCCCAAAGACATTTGACTGCATTCCTAGCATAAATTCTGCTCCACTGATGCCAGACAGGGGTCTCTTTGCTACCTATTCACTCTCAAGAAGACCCTGAACTTTCTCGATGTCTAGCTCAAAATGAGGAGCAAGAGAGAGAAATGCACAGAGAAACTTAGACATCTGAATATTTCACACCTTTCTGCAGGTTCTTCTGTTACTAACTTCTAAATTGTTTCAAGTTTTATTTAATTGTGAAGACAACACTATGCAGCCTATTCCCTGTTTCAGTCAAGGGGAACGGCCAGAATTAAACTTTAGTCACGGCTTCAGAGACAAATTCTCCATTGCTTGCATTGAGTAGTACATTGATGCCAATAGGACTATAACTAAGAGGTACTAAAAGGAGTAAGAGTGCAGAGTCTGACTGATAAAAACAGTCGCAGTCCATAATACATTAGCAAATGAATTATCAAGAATTAAACTCTCACACAATGCATTTGGCCTCCTTGAGCCAAGTCCTTTGATATCATTGGGAGTTGAGTGAGCAAGGATTATGGCCCTAGGCACTATATGTGGAGTAAAACCTATATTTACATGGCAATAGACTTTTTCCAATTTTAACCACTATGATATCTGACTCAAATCAATTTGCAAGTAGATTATAAGAATCTATGAACTATCTCCTTAATCTGTGTTACTACAGGATGACAGTATGAAACTTTTTTGGCATAAAAGATATTAGAAATATCTTAGCAGATGATTTCAGAGGGAATGTGAGAGAATAGCTCATAAAAACTTCCCATAAACCAATATTCATTTTCAAGTTGAGAACATTTGGGATAAGGGCGGGGGGAGGGGGGTGTCTTATCAAATATAATCAATTTTATTGTGTGATGTTAACTCAGGGCAACTCATAACTTATTAATTTTCATCTTATCATTGTGAATTAATAAAGGAGAATGCTTCATGATGCTTGCTTAAACAAAAAGTCAAAGGCTCCAATTCTGCATTAAATTCAGTGGAATTACAGCATGCATAGTTAAAGTATGTGCATAAATCCTTGAAAGATTGGAGTCTATTGCAATACATTTGCATAGATGTGCAGAGATGTAATTTAAAGCAAAGTTCATTTTAATTAATTGTGTTAACATTTAATTTTGAAAAGGTGGGTATTTGTGTGGAGACTCAAAATCTCTTCAGCATTTTGCAGTGCAACTTCCCAGCAGGATTTTTCTTACTTTTCTTTCACATGAAGATTTGATCTACCTTTCTTTTTTTTCCTCTTTTTCTCTTTAGAAATTTTTCGGGTGATACTTCATCATGTGTTCCCCCTAGCCCAATAAAAATGTTTGCCTGGAATTAGAACACACATTAGCCTTCCATCAAATTGAAAGAGTGTATTTAGGGCAACAAGAATGTATTGCATTTCTTTAGCACTGAAACATTATATTCTCATGGGGACAAGAGGGATTATTTTCTGAGCAAGTCCAGTGTATGTCCCAGTAGAACACACTGAGTAAGACCCAAATGCCCTGTCTTTCTTTCATTTAAACATTGTACTTGTCTTCCTTAGCTTGCCTCAGCAACTTGGGGAACGTTTTCCTTCCTTGACACTTACCCATTTTCCTCACAGGTATTATTATTCTCAGAGTAAGCAGTAGTCCTCTAAACTGAGGATTGAGTGATCTAATAAGCAAGTTTGCACCTGAGAGTTTTACTTAGACCACTAAACAATGTCTTTTTCCATAACATGCATGTTGTAATTGCACCGGATAGTTACTTTTGTCTCAGATTTTTTTTTATTACCCTATTCAGTGTATTTCCTGAGGAAACATTTATATCAAAATAAATTTGAGTTCTTTTCCATGGCAATTCAAGACCATTTAAAAAAAATTGGTCTAGTTTAATGAAAGAGAAATTGTAATCCAAATTAATGGTAAGAGTCCAAATGAACCTGATAAAGACCCTGACTGAGGCAAGCACTAATGGAGACACTTAAGTACTTTCTGAATTAGGACCAAATAGACAATTTGTTCCTGTTAGGAATTTCTAAAAAGATTTCTGTTCCAGTTCAGTTTATGTTCAAAATAATTTGTGTTGAAAGCTCCGTGTACAATGGCTAGATTTTGGCAACAGGAAAAACTGGAATGAAGTATCCAGGTCATCTTAAATCTATGTTCTTCAGTGTTTTATTGCAGTAGACACAATCTCCAGATTTCAACAATCACTTGAAACAATTCTTGAAAAAAAACTCTAAAGAAAACTGCTAACAGAAAGGGACAAAAAATGATTAACTCTAAACAGAGGTCATATGAACAACAGTAATATAATTAAGAACAGGGATATGATCCCAATCCATAGGGCCCATGAAGCCATTATTATCCAATATTGACTATCTTCAGCAACAATCCTCAATGACAAATAGAATAATTAATTGGGTGACTATCATTACATATGATTGTATGTAATTATAAAAAGGTCCATCAGTCGAGTTATACCAAGAATGAATTTGGCCCTAATATATCTTTAAAATGTCACTTTCTGCCACTAATAACAGTGATTATTAAGATTGAAATAAAGTTAAGACTCTGGTTTTTTTTTCATGCATGCTGTCTCTTTACTTTTGCATTTCATTCAGTTTAGTCAGTGAAACTAACCTAAGCAAATTCACTTTTGTTTCTAGTCTCAATTTCACTTTCTAGTTCCCTTCAGTGAGCTTTGGACCAAGTTCTTAGACTCTGATCCCAGCAAAATAATTAAGTGGGTTCATAACTTTATGCAGGTGACTAGCCCTGTTGCCTTCAATTATTTTACTCATGTGTAGACCTAGAATTTGTGTACAGAATTTACTCTTTACTCATTACTGAACTGAAAAAGTACAAGTTAAAGTTGAGTATGTGCTTAAGTGCTCTATAGGATCATGGCTGTCACTAATGGCATAACTGCAACCTTATTAAACCCAATGAAAATCTTCCATTGAATTGAATGTTGCAGAATCAAGTCTTACAACGATAATTTTGGGGGGGAGTGTCTCGATTTTTAAACAGTTATTAATCTAGAAAAATAATTGGGAGTTCGTTGTGAGCTTTAGATCCAGTTCTAAAATTATATGGACTTTTATCCATTATAAAAAAACCTGGGTAGTCTCTAACCTTTTGTCTGCTGAGCCTTTATTGCAACTCCCTGCTACTGCCTCATTCCCCTGCAATTAATAGAATGGCACGCTGTTCAGGTATGCTCCTCAGCACAGAGAACACATCCTCCAGCCTGTTGTAGCCGGATAGGTCTGACTGCATTATAGTTAACACACCATGATATGAAAATCAGTGGAAACTGAGTAATAAGAAAAAATTTCTTGATGGTGAGAGACTACAGTAAATCTGTCAACTGTAGGGTAAATGTAAACAACTGCTACAAGGATTAAAGTGCCAAAAATGGGGACACAGAAGTCAGCCCATAGTTAATATTGCAGTTGTGTTTATAAGACACCCTCCCCTCTCTAAAATTCACAAAAACAATTGTATCAACCTCAAAATCAGCCGGTTAATGTGGCAAGCTAGTTCTGGGGCTGAAGTAGAATTTTTGTACAAATTTTGAAGTAAGAGAAGGAGTCCCTGAGAGCAGCTTAAATATGGAGGGATTCTTTCTTTTTAGTAACAAAATAGAAGAAACAAGCTACAACACATTTTCCTGGATAGCTCTCGCTGACATTTACCACCCAGCATGAAAGTTGACTTGAATGAAAAATAATTTGGAACTTTTGAATTTGTAATGTCATTATTGAGAATGACATTATTGGAAACCTTAGTACAGAACATCAAATGGCTGCTTAAGACCTAGGAGTTTGAGTGTTTTTGAAAGTCCTTTCAGCAATACCCCTAAAATATAGCTTGCTCATTCGGGAGGCTTTCTGATAGAAATTAGCTCAATTTTTTCACCAAAAAAGTCTCTTGCCTAAGGCCAACAGGGAATGTGTCTGGGAACAGCCAGATTTGCCTGGCTCATAAAGGGAGTTGGTGAGACTAAGATTGGAAATTGCAGGGGGCTCCTCTACTGGAGATATCAAGAGTTTAACAGGAAGTTGTTCTCGCTCCATCCTGGACTTCCAATGGACCTCGTAGTTTCATTCCCACGCCAGTCCAGTATGTCCTCACTGACAGACATTCAATATGATACATTTTCTTCTTCTCTTGAACCCATTTTAAAAAATAATTTTATCAGAACCAATGTACAGAAGAGGATTACCACTCCCTTGGCAATAGATACAGCTCCGACCAGTCATTTATTGTTCTATTTTTTCAAAGTAATACAATGAGATTTGTCTCCACTGTATATTCATTATTATTTCAGTTTTATTATGATTCATTTCCTCAGAAAAATTTCTCATTGATATTTTTTTCTTTTTACTTATCCTTAAACTGTCTTACTAAAGATCAGGTATTACTTTATCTCAGTACTGGATGTAATGTCTTTAAATGATTAAACTGATTTTTTTTTTAAACCCAGAACTTGTATGCAGATTTTACACTTGACCATTACTGAGCTGAAAAGGTACAAGTATATTTCTCGTTGATCACATACAAGAAAAATAAAATCCACTGTTCTCTGTGCATGGACATTGGGGGGAAGGGGAGCGGAGGTATGATTTCACATATTACAATTGCTACTGAATAGAGGAGAAAAAAAATCCGTGTCCCTACATTGGACAGATGGCTTCCAGAAATATGGGAAGTATTGACGATGGGAAAAATGACTCATCTAAGAGATGACTCATACACCAAATATTTGTATATGTGAATCCTTTTCATTCTATATACTGAGAAAAACAGTTTCAGAAGCCAGCTTATTGAGATTACTACTTTGTTGTTCTATTTTATCACAATGTGGTAAATCGACACTATGCTTGTTTCTTATTAACAGGATCTTGATCCTTTATCTTTCCTAGGTAGCCAAAAGGTGACATATATGACATTTACATGGCCTCAACCTGATGTATTTATATACTATAAAATATCACCAGTGATTTAATTGTGCTATTGAGTCATGATGTTCGTTAACAGCGGAAGGGATTATGAAATGCAGGGAATTAATAAAGCAACCTTGGGAAAGAGAAGGTATAATAGAAATGTAGGGTGGGTAAAGTAGAAAGAGGAAGGAGTGTTTTCAAGGTCCTTTGAAAAGCCTGAGGGTTTTTTTGGGCTAGTATGTTCACTGCAATGAACATTACTAGCTACTTCACATGCCGGTTATACTGTGAGCTGTTTAACAATCACTATAGTACTACCCGCGCACACAAACTCTCTGAGCATGATTCTCAACTATGTCAAATAGCGGGGGGGGGCAATATTTTTTTAAATGGCGGCCACTTCATAAATGTATTAAGTGGCCCCAGGCCACCCTGGAAGGGGTGGGGCCTTGAGCAGAAGGGGCAGGACCAGGAGACTTTTCATTCTCCCCCACCCAGAGACCCTGATTGGCCCAGGGGTGGGAAAGCACTTGAAGTCTTGCCCGCCTCCTCCTCTTCTCTGCCTCAGGCACCTAGAGAGAATCGCCAGCTGTTTTAAAACAGCTGGCAGTTCCCTCTAGGTGCTGCAGTGGGAAGAGACTTTGCGCATTCCTCCTGCCCCCAGGCCAGTCAGGGTCTGGGGATGAGGGAAAGTGCTAAGTCCCTCACCCCCTGCCCCCACCCTGCCAAGGTTTTAAAACAGCTGGCAGTTTCCTCTGGTGCTGCGTGTCCCGGGTTGGGGAGGAGACTTTGCACACTCCCTTGTCCACAGGTCTCGATTGATTCCAGGTACTTCTATGACCTCCCATCACTGTACTATCAGAATACCTCAAACTCTTTAATATATTTATCCCCAGAACATGCCTGTGATGTAGGAAAGTGGTGTCATCTCCATTTTACAGCTAGGGAATTGAGACAGAGAAACTAAGGGCCAGAGTTTTATAGATATTTACGTACCTAATGTCTTTAAAAATCTGCTTTTTGGTAACCTGGCACACAGCAAAGTAGGGAATTGAACTCAGGCATCCTTAAATCAAAGCTAGCCACACTTCCACTGCACCATCCATTCTTTCTCCCATCTAACTGACTAGAGAATCAGATCTGCTGTCAGAATTCCCTATAAGCTGAGCACTTGGGAGGCCACCCTGGAGAGATTCTAATGCTTCCCAGCTGATTAGCAGAGCACCCAGAGTAGCCAGAGCCGGCAGCATGTGTTTCTACTCATGATGCACATCCACACATGGCTTGGTGCACATAACATTTATTCTGCACATGGATGGAAAAAATTAGACAGAACACGGCTTTGTCCCAGTCCCCTTTGGAGAAGATAGACGAGCTCGAGGAGTCATGATTATGGCCACTGGGAGAAGCTGCAAGGGGATAGGAGGAGCTGCTATATGCTCCGCCCCCTTCACACAACCTGGCTTTCATTGGATATGCATTTGGACACGACAGTTGGGACAAATGCAAACTGCTGCAGTCAGAAACTTATAGATGGCTAGCTGTGTTCCTTCTATGTCCACCCATGTGCAGAATAAATTTTGTTATATGCACCAAGGCATGTGCCAATGTGCATCACCAGTAGAAACACATGCTGGGAGCTGTGGCTGCTTTGCTAATCACTGAATGGCATTTGAATCTCTCCTGGGTGGCCGCCCAAACGCTTGGCTTTCAGGGAACACTGCCTGCTCCTTAGGTATCACCTCTGAAAAAGTGAGTAATGAATGATAATCCTTGCACTTGCATTGTTCCTTTTCGTGTGTGGTTCCAGAGCACATTATGAAGAGAAGTAGCTGAATTTTGCACATAGGCCTGAGCAAACGCATAGCTCTGGCACGGGACACTGTCTGTTCTGTGTGGCTTTAAAGCTGCCCTACCTGTCTGCAGCAGCTTCACCCCAGTGTAGTGGAATTCTGTAGTGCCACACAACCAGACCAAAATAAGGTTCTGCCTTAAAGTAACTTAAGCTTTTGGAAACTGCTCACTAGTCTGTATCTTCTACCACCCCCCAGCATTGTGAATGGATGACAATCCTCCAGAAGTGGGGTCTGATCATCATCCCATCACTCTTATGTATATAGCATCTATTGACTTAATTAAATAACCTAGTGGGAATTGCATATGCACAACTGATGGGACCCTGGGTTTTTAGTGCATGTCTGAGCTTCCAGCCTCACATGCCAAGTGAGTGGTGCAGAGTGGTGACATTTTCCTTCTCCTGCTTCCTTCTGCCTATGTGGCAAGGCACATGATTTTTTGCGGGGGGGGGGGGGGGGGGGGGGGGGGGGGGTAAATAATGCCCTTGCATCAAATCACTACCATAGTGAACACATTTGTTTCCTTAAAGAGCTATAACTGCACAGCCATACACCATTATTGATGCATTCTTATGCCTAAACTACAAAGAATAAATCAAACCAACCTAATATACTTTTCTCTCTCTCTCTCTCTCTCTCTCTCTCCCCGTGTGTGTGTGTGTGTGTGTGTTTACACACACCTATCAGAAGATGTATCCTCAAGCTGCTTTTGTTTCAATTGTTATGGTTTCCAAAGGAGGGGAAAAAAACTAATCAGACTTAATACACAGATTTTACTTTGTGGCACTTCAAGTTGCAACCACATCAACTGTAAGAAAACAGAGCAAGAATTTTGTTTAAAGAGCCCTTCTCTGCCAGCGGCATGGTTTGAAACAGTGCCAGAGATTTCAGGCTAGCAAATCAGCAAAGGGGCCAGATAAATCAGAATGAATGTAACAGATCTCACTTATTTCAGCTCAGCTTAGCTTCTTTACTATGTCACTGTCATCAAAAGCCAAAAAATACTGAGCTGCAGGAATAAAAGTGCTTGGCTAATAAACCAGATCCATTAAGAAAGGAAAAGAAAAGAAAAGTGAGAAGTGTGACCATAAGTTGGTAATAATATAACTTGAGTTATTTGCAGAGAGAGAGAAAACAGCACAAGCTGAAAAGACACATTTATTTCTATTGTATAAAATAATTGTTTCCCAGTTTTAATTTACATTTGCTGCTAACAGCTGCTTACAGGTCAGGTAACAATGACATTAAAAAAACAGTCCTAGTGAAACCAACTGTACAGCTAATGTTGGTATTAATTCTATTTCATGCTCTTATAGTTTACTATGTAAGGCATTGCTTAAAATCATTCTGAAATGTATGTTTTATGAAATACTAAAATATCCATGAGCACTGGTCAAAACCAAACTGAAATGGATTGTTTTTAAGAACAAAAATGTGTGTGGGGAGAGCAATCACATTTGCGCTTATATACAAATTCCACAACACTAGGCCTTATCCCTAGGTCTTTCAGCTGCAGAAAAACTCACGTGCAGCAGAGAGAGCATATTTTAACTGTGTGGGAACCAGGCCATGGCGGAGCTCTCTCATAGAAAACTTGTGCACATCTGCAAAACAGCACTCTCCATAATGATGGAAGCTGAGAACATGGCCAAGGAGTCTCTGAACTTACAAATATTGATTGGCCCACAAATGTTATGTCTGGGGAGCAGCAACCAAAATTCCTGCCCATACCTGTAGGTAGCAGTCATGTATCACAGCATGTTTGTTGCAACAGACTGGGATTGAAGATTCTGCATATCACTGAGTATCTTGCCTCTTTATTTGGACTGTATCCACTTCACCTGTCTGTCACCAATGTGGCTTACAGGCATACATTTTAAGATTTTATGCAAGTATCGTACAGTACTTCTTGGGCTATGGCTGCACTATACTGTTCTTCTGGAAAAAGCTATGCAAAATGCAATTTGTGTAGCTTTTTCCGCTTCCTTTTTCGGAAGAGGCTTTTCTGACATTTGGCCCGTCTACACTGGGCCAAATGTCGGAAAAAAATCCCTTTTTGGAACATCCCTTCTTCCTTGTAAAACGAGGTTTACAATGATGCCAAAAGAGCACGTCTGCTCTTCCAAAAAATTTTTTGGAAGAGCAGATGCGTTCCCTGGATGTGGCAGAGTTTTTCTGGAATCCTGGAAAAACTCTGCAGTGTAGACAGAACCTTAGATAATAATCCCATTGCTACTTAGTCATCGCAATCACAGAACCATATAAAATGAAGATGGAAAAGACCTAATGGATCATCTTATAGAACAGTTTTTATTCTGTGCTCCATGAAACACTTGCTGCTGGCATGGGGAATGCTGGCCAGTTACATGGTACTAACTCCTTTGTTTAGCCAGGAAAAGCAAATAGGGCAGAGAGATAAAATGAAAAATTAAAAGACAAAACCCAGGACAACTAAACATTCAAGAGTACTTGCTTCGTAGTTTTTCTATATAAGCAGCTGCTTAACTGACACAGAAAGCAAATGGCAAAGAACAGGGCCTCCATACATACACCATTATAAAGTGTACAAACTCTAGATGCGATGAAGTCCTCTACTAGTTAAGGACTGACTCCTAACTTATATCTCCATTGTCAAGAAATGATGTCCCTAGTTCTGTTAATGAGAGATCCTTTCAAAAATACCTATACTTGGATAAGTGTCTAAACTCTATTCTATGCCCCCTTGGAAATGCCTCTGAAATAAATATAACAGGCTAGTAGTGATTGAGACACACTGCAAGGGCACATTCCCAATCAGTTTTTTGCTTGATTTATTTACTGAAGAGCATCACAGAGATGAGACCATGCAACACATGCTGTAAAATAATAACCTGCTGCCTTCTTGGGGAAATATATTAAAGATTGTGAGGCACTCAGATGCTACAAAAACAACATACAGTAATAAGGGCCTGAGATAGACAGATCAGATCAGTGATGCCCAGAACTGGATTACTATTGGTTTCCAAAAGCCAATGGATGTGATTTTTCAGAAAGGAGCAAAATCAAAGCCCAGACGTCTGATCTGAGGCCAATCCCCTAGCTTCCTTTAAAGATTCAAAAGACAAGGAGGTGAAGTTGTGCCACCCCCAGGCCAGCAAGCAAGTGCAGTTTTAAATTAAAAAACTCAAAAACAAAACCCCAGAAACACTTTGTTTTAATGAACAAGTAACACAAATACAAAAGTAACCATGTATCCCTGACAGCCTCCTCTGTATGAGTTATTACAAGGTAAGTGCCAAGAGTAGTAGAGGATAATGTAGTGTGTAGTGCCATCTTGTGGTTCTTACGGTAAATGTTCCTGGATAATTTAACCCCACACTTTCCATGGTTTCCCTTTTTGCTTCAGAAGCCTCAGTTTTCAGGTACCCAACATAAGAGATTTTAAGTTTTTTATAGTGAGTACACACAATGTTGTGAAAACTTCAGTGTTAGGTAGACATAACTCTGTGATCTAACTAGGTAGATCTAACTCTGTGAGCATGTTTGGTAAAATGTAGTTCCCACCAATTAGTTCACCAACTACATTGACTTCATAACTCCACCTCTGTGAGACTACATCTACACTGCACGATTATTTTGGAATAAGCTATTCTGAAAGAACAAAATACAGGACTATGTAGCACTTTAAAGACTAACAAGATGGTTTATT
>JANRFK010004149.1:91526711-91539978 GCA_030068395.1 Apalone spinifera
TTGCATATCTTCTTGCGCAACAATGCGCAGTATAGACGTAGCCTATGAGAAAAAGCAAGTTGGAGTGTTCCTATTTCCTGGCTAGTGTTCCCTGTAAGTTGTACGCTTGTGCGGCCACTCAGAAGAGATTCAAATGCTGCCCAGCTGATTAGCAGAATACCCACAGCTGGATTTTCTGTTTCTACAGGTGCTGCACATTTGCACATGCCTTGGTGCACATTAAAAATTATTCTGCATGTGAATGAAAAAGATTAGAGGGAACATTGACCCTGGCTGTTTTTGCACTACCATGAGCTCATGGGGCATTGGTCACTCTCAAATGCAAGTTGAAGTAGCTATTAGGGCTGAACTGGGGAACACAAGCTGCCCAGTTCTATTCCTGGGCAGGGATGAAATTTGGCCCATAGCCAGTATTTGTGCAGCCAAGAGCTATTTAGGTTCTAAGCAAATTGCTAGGGAAGTACCTCAGGATTTCATGGCATGGTCTGAAAGAGGCCTACATGTCATCAATAGCAATATCCATGTCTTAGACAAGTCTGGACTAGCCACAACTAAAACAGCTGGCTTGTTTTATATTCAGTATACCCGAGCAGCTCAAGAAAGAGAATCCCTCTCCCACTTTTCTCCCCTGGTAAAAACAAATGATTGTATTATGGGGTCTATTTTCTAGTACCTTGCTATTAACATTTTCAAGGTAACCCATATGTTGAGTATCTACAGAGAGTAAGTTCTGTTTTTTCTTAAATATCTGGGCTATGTACAGGTAACACCACTGCATCTGTAAATGTGTAGCTACAATGTTTAACATAACTGTAAATAATATTCTAAAAAATAATGTATTCTGTAGTCTGCCCATACAAGCACACTCACACCTACCTTCAATACAGACTTTAAAGATACCCTTAGGATAAGACACTGCATTACCCACAATTTGTTACACCTCTAATAGCTTTGCCTGTGTTAGCTTTTGCTAAATCAATAGTCATTATATAGTCATGATTCCAATGTAGGATTAAAATTGTTTTACAAAAAAGTTAGTAAGAAAAGTACTGAAGAACTTACTGTTTGCTTTGGATAAAGGCTGGATAAGAATAATGTCAAATATGGGCAATAATGTAGAATACACTGTGTTGGGAAGGCTAACAGTTGGAAACATTTTGGCTTTGGTGCAATTTTGGCTTTACAAATACAAACAGCCATCATTAAACAAAGCTGGTGACACAAGGTATGTGAGACGCCAGTGAAAGTCAGCATGCCCTGGATACCGTGTGGCGGACAGAGAGGATAAATACATGCAAATAACCAAACTGTATCCTATAGTTCCTTCGGAAGATCAGATGAGCACTAGAAAAGGAGCTGTAATTCAGGGCTGATTATGAAAAGGCTGGAAGTGGAAGCATTGTGCTGTCATATGTGGTGAAACCTAATGACAACGATAAAGGATGTTTTTTAAAAATCCACTTAACTTGTAGCAAGAAGCCTATCAATTTTTTTTAGCTTAAAACTCCCACTGACATCAATAGGGGCCAGTAGTGAACCCCCAGATGTTATTCTTGAATCTGCCAATGACTTACTATATTATCTAGGATAAACTTTCTGTGCTTGAGGGTATGTCTACACTACAGAGATTATTGATCTTCCAGGGTTTGAATTAGCGGGTCTAGTGAAAACATGCTAATTTGAACTGAGAGGGGCACTCTGTTCGATGCCGGTAGTCCTGCTTCCATGAGGAGTGAGGGAAGTTGAAGGGAGAATGTTCTCCCTTTGACTTCCTGCAGTGTGGACAGTACCAAAAGTTGAGTTAAGGTACTTCCACCTGAGCTATGCAATTAACGTAGCTGAAGTTGCGTATCTTAATTCGACCTCATCCCGTAGTGTAGCCATACCCTCCGTGTCCTACTATAATTGGACTATAATTTACCCACCTCAGTAAAATGCTTTGTGATCCCATGATACAAGGTGCTATGGTATATAAATGCTAGGTGGTGGCATTTATTATTTATGTGTCAAATTCTCTTCTTAGTTACAATGGAGTTGCCTTGGTATGACAGGTTCATTAAAGCTTTGATCCTGCAAAGACTTAATTTCTGTACTTGACTAACTTTATGCATGTGAATGATTCTGTGGCACATAAAAGGATCTTTACACGTATGTGCATAAATGTATGCAGGATCAGGGCCTACGTTTTTGCTGCTCTAAAAACTGCAGGGGTACAGTTTTAGCCTGTTGCTTCTTACCCTCTGTTTGAATACAACAAACAACAGCTCTTGGTCTTTTGTTCATGTTTCATATGCTTGGATTTTGCAACTCTATAGCCTCACTTACTTAAGTAGGTGAAAGGGGAGAAAGGCACATTCTTTCATTCATGAGGTGTGCTGGAGGGCAGTGTGATGTTTTGCCATGGAGTGAAATAAATCTTACAAATTTTCCCTTTCTAGAAAACTTTTAACTAGCTCAGCTTGTGGTTTGAAGGCACTGAATGGAAATTCCAAGGCCTGGTCAAAGTTCTCCTATGTCTGCTAAAATGCTACATGAACAGAACATTTTCAAGGTCTATGTTAGTGCTATTGCTTAAGCAAATGGATGCCCTTTTTGGTATGGTAGATGGTAAAGATTCCAGCATTGCTCCTGGCATCTACCACGTCTTAACCATTAATGCCCCATGCAGGTACAAGGCAAGGCTGTACTTGGTGTGATGTAGGCAAACAATAAGATCGTAACTGGCAATCAACCAAGAGATTCTTGTGTCATCTGAGATGGGGGTGATTTGCAAGGCAGTGATGCCAGTCATACTGGTAATAGGTCAGTGCTTTTGGATCAGGAGATACCTTCAATGTTCAAGTGGCAAGTTTGTAGACCAGGGCCTCTAATTTTTTCCATCGATGTGTGAAATAAATTTTGTTATGTGCACTGAGGTATGTGTGGATGTGCACCACCCATAGAAACACACGTTGCCAGCTGTAATTCATCTGCTAATCAGCTGGGTAGCATCTAAATCTTCCCTGGGTGGCCATGCAAGTGCTCAGCTTACCAGGAACACTACTTGGCTGTGTTTAGACTGGCAAGTTTTTCCGCAAAAGCAGTCGCTTTTGCGCAAAAACTTGCCAGCTGTCTACACTGGCCACTTGAATTTCCGCAAAAGCACTGACTTCCTACTGGGACAGTGTAGACAGCTGAGATTTGTTTTGTGCAAAAAAGCCCTCATGGCTAAAACGGTGATCTTGCGCAAAAGCGCGTCTAGACTGGCACGGACGCTTTTCCGCAAAAAGTGCTTTTGCGCAAAAGCATCCGTGCCAATTTAGATGCTCTTTTCTGGAAAAACTTTTCCGTTAAAAGCATTTGCGGAAAATCATGCCAGTCTAGACACAGCCCCTGGGTCTACAGTTTTCTTACAGTAGCTCTAGGAATACTTCTTTTCACTATTTCCGTTGCTGTTCAATCCAGGATTTAGCTAAGTGAGGTTTGTGTACCATTTTTATGATCTTGGTTGTGCCTCAGCATGTAACAGGGCAGAGAAGAAGGTTGTCATTGCCTGCCCCTTTGGTATAGCGAACTAGGATGTGAGTAAACAAATATCAATGAGTGCTGGAAGGCTCACTTTTGGGTGATCAAAATCATAATGCCCAAGGTCTCCATCCTGCAAACATACTGCTTTCAACTTAACACACGACTAGTCCTCGTGAGTTCAGTGGGACTTCTGTCATACATCAGTCTACACTGCAGGCTTCTTGCGGAAGAACTTTCTGCGCAAGAGTTCTTGCACAAGAGCACGTCCACATTGCCATGTGTTTTTGCACAAGAGCTGTGCTTTTGCACAAGAGCGTCCATGGCAGTGTGGATGCTCTCTTGTGCAAGAAAGCTCTGATGGCTATTTTAGCCATAGCGGTTTCTTGCGCAAGAAACTCCTGTTCCCATCCACCCTAGCCTTTTTGTGCAAGAGCTCTTGCGCAAGAGGGCTTATTCCCTGTGGGGAGAGGAATAACTCTTGTGCAAAAAGCCCTCTCCTGATGATCTACTGTAAACTTTCTTGCGCAAGAACGGGCTTGTAGTGTGGATGCTCCGCAAGTGTTTGCGCAAGAACTGCCATTCTTGCGCAAGAAGGCTGCAGTGTAGACATAGCCAAAGTTAAGCATGTGTGTGGACAAAAGGCTAATTTATATTCTGAGAGACAAATTCATCTTCACTCCTTCCTCCACTTGGGTGCCTGTAATCATGGAGGATTCTAAGTCCCTGTGTTAGGAATGCAGGAGTCCTACTCTGAGGTTCAGATTTATTAAGAGTCAGGGAAATTCTGTGCTCACTTACATCCCTTGCAATCTTATTGACCAATAGGATTGCACTGAAAGCAGATCAGTGCCAAATTCAGCCTAGAGAGGGTAAGAGTGACTGAAATCTAAGGCTGGTATTTGTCCAAAGAGATTATAGGATAAAGCTAGAAAATAAGATAGTCAAAACAAACTGTTTGGAAAAATATAGCCCTCAGATTCTCTCGCTGCCAGAAAGAAACAGCGGCCAATGTACATTAGGGACAGATTTGTTAGGATTAGCCAAATACAGCAAACTTGAAGTCCTTTTTCCAGTGAGCTGGGTAAGAGTTTTAACTTTTACATCACGCATTCTGCACCCTGCTCGTTTTGATTTATTAACTATATATAAGATGATCCAATATTTGGTCACTGCCTTTAAATCACAGGATTTTTCATTCTAAATGACAACCTTTGCATTTTATTAGTGTGACTTAGTCTTTAATAAGCCTTTGCTATGGCCATAAATCAGATCAACACTGCAAGAACAAACTTATATACCTGTCAAATTACCTTGACAGTGGCATGACCACATCAACTGGAACATCTGAGAATGAGAAGATGTTGTGCCATCCCAGCTCCCATCAAGCATGTGCAAAAAAGCATCTAAGTTGTAGCACTGCTAGAGGAGGGAGGTGGGAGCTACATGCAGGATTGAATATTGAAATACCCTGAGTTCAAGGCCCCACTAAGACCCAGACTTCTGAAGATTTCTATGTATCTAACTCTTTGAAATCAATGGGACTTGGGTGCCTACTTCTGTGAACATGAGTGAGCCATTCAACTGCTCTTCTTCAGTTTCCCCCATCAATAAAATGGGGATCAGATTTCCTCTCTCCTGGCATTAGTCTCCCTAATGAAGGTCTGAACGCGCGGAAGGGAGTTCAGAGGGAATGAATGTTGACAGGCTTTCCCCATGGATTTGCTGGTGAATGGCACTGCAGGCAGAGCCGTAACCAAATTCTGAAGGTGTCAAGCACCAGTTCAGAGGAGCTCCCTTCCTATTCAATTTTGAAGTGCCCTGTCTACATTTGCTGGTGGCTTTCTCCCTTCCCTTTCTCTTCACTTTAATATCTCTGCTCAAAAGAAGCTGCTTTCACGGTGTGCTCCAATTTTGAGTGGGTAGCTGCCTTGCCACATATGCAAGTAACCCCAGTGGGAGGTAGGTGAGAAGTAGGCAGATTTCATTGGAGCTACCAGCTGCTATCCCTGTCCAACCAGAAGGAGTTTTCTGCAGTCTGGGTAGAGATTTACCAGCTTTTTTTCCCCCATGTTGGGGCTTTCTTTTCCTCTGATGCTCCTTGCCCCACCTCTGTCTGTGTAAGTCAATCCAAATCAGAGGGTGGTAACTTTGAACACCCTCTTGGATTTATAGGCTGGGGCTGTTCCACATGCAAAAGTTAATCAATGAGTTCCACTTCGTCTGCACCCAGGGACAGCTTCATCAACCCATAGGGGCTCCAAATGCAGAGCATGGGCATGGAAGGGCTTCATTAGATTAAGTGGGGTGGGGACTGGGATGGGTGATGCTGTTTATGACCAAAGTAACCTTCCTCCATCATTCTTGAGCTGCTTTAGCAGGTTTTCAATTTCCAACCAGGTCTCTGACTCTTGATGAGTATTTCATCCAAGAGATCATTTAAGCCCAAAAATTCAATCTGGAATGGAAGACCGAATAAATTGGTACAGTGGCTTGAGTTACGGGCTTGCGATGTGTACACCACAGAGCATCACAAATTATGACAGAAAATAACATCTGAGCAAGGGCTAGGTTTCAATTTCACTACCAAGCCTATTTCTCAGAGGCCTCTAGTCTGTGACTCAGCTATAAAAATTCACTCAAGGATGATCTTTGTACATCAAGACAACCACAACCCAGGAGCAGATATTTTCACAAACAAAATGCAGACCAATCTTTAAAACAATCTCTTCAGGTAAATCACATGAAGGAAACCTATCCTGTGATTCTGAAACAGTGATGGGACATAGCCCAAAGCCCCGGGGCAAGCCGCCTGAATTTTGATTAGGGTGAAGGCATCATAATCTGCACCCACATCTAGATCTGACCTTCCTGGTCAATATTTGCAGTCTGAAAATGTTCAAATGTGGGTGTTTACAGTTAAATCTGTTCTTAGGCACCTACGGGTGCATCTACACTGCAGGGCTTAACTCGAAATAAACTATGCAAATTGAGCTACCTCAATTGCGTACCTTATTTCAAAATACAGTAGACTTCCGATAATCTGGCACCTTTTGGACCTAGGTGGTGCAGGATTATCAGATTTGCCGGAGAATCGGGAGGTCTGGTACAGCTGCACAGCTTAACAGCTGGCCAGGACACAATCTCCCTCCTTCTCCCCTCCCCTTTCCTCTTCCAGTCTCCTCTGTGCTGTAACCTGATCCTCCTCCCCCTCCCTTCCCCTTTCCCCTTCGCTGAAGCAAAACGCTCTTCTCCAATCTGTAACACGATCCCAATACCCACCCCCCAACCTTATGCTCTGTCTGGTTACAGCCAGCACGTGTGCTGAGTGGCAGGTGGCAGGCTTTTTAATCAGCTGGTCAGGAGCGCTTGGCATTTTGATGCCGGAGTATCAGGAGTGCCGAACAGTTGGATGCCGGACTATCGGAGTTTTACTGTAGCTTATTTTGAAATAGGGAGTGTCTACACAGCACTTATTTCAAAATAAGAGCCCTCTTCCTCCGACTTCCCTTACTCCTCATACAATGAGGGTTACAGGAATCGGAGTAAGAAGTCCTCCAACTTTACAGTATTTTGACACTATTTCAGAATAACTGCCTGTTGTGTAGATGCAGACTAAGTTATTTCGGAATAGTGATAGTTATTTCGAAATAGTGTTGCAGCGTAGATGTACCCTTATAAGAGACCTGATCTTCAGAAATGACCATTTGAGCTACACAAATTGCATAGCTTATTGCAAGTTAATTTAGAAATAAAGTGCTATTCCAAAACGTCCCTTGCTCCTCTTGGAATGAGGTTTACGGGGCGTTAGAATAGCGAGCCCATTATATTTCAAAATAACGGGCTTGCTCAAAAGACGTGGAACAGCTATTTTAGGAAGTATGCTGGAAGTGTCTCAAAATAGCTATTCCGCGTCTTTTGAGTAAGCCCGTTATTTCAAAATATAACGGGCTCACTATTCTGACATCCTTGTAAACCTCATTCCACGAGGGTTAAGGACGCTTCAGAATAGCACTTTATTTTGAAATTTGGTGCTGTGGAGACAGCACCAAATTTTGAAATAAGCTATTTCCAAATTAACTCAAAACAAGCTACGCAATTTGCGTCGCTCTAATTGTGTAGCTTATTTCAAGCACTGGTGCAGTGTAGATACACCCTTTTATTGTTACATATGACTTTATTATTATACATCACAGAGGAACAAACAAACAAGAGCGTGCTTCTTTACTTGAATTCCTCTTTTTGTGTTACTCACTGTTTACCTGTTATACGTATATACATATCTAGAAAAGTTGGGAAAATAACCAGAAAAACACAATCAACATTGCATCATTGCAACATTGCATCAATGTACACTATTTATGGCTCACTTTAATTCATTCTGGTGTATTACATTCCTTTTTTATTTGGCTAACTTGTAATGCAAACAGAAATGATTTGCAGTAAATTCTCTCTCCGTTGTTCACAGCTCTCTTTTTTTCAAGCTACTTTTTGTTTTGTTTTGTCTTTTCAAAACAAAATCTTACATTTTATCTGTCCTTTATTTTTATTGGGGCTCAAACTATTTTGATTTCAGGACAGACATCTGCCTTTGTATTCGACCAAATATTTTTGAGACAAAAATCATCTGTTTACTTTGCTAGAAGCCTTTGTAACTTCATGTCTTACAACATCATATGGCCTCCAGAACCTTGCCCAGCATACTACATTATCTCTCAACATCATCAAGGAATACATTCCTTTAATTTATTACAGGCTGTACTGATCGAATTGACAAAGCAGCATTGGTCTTTGCATCCAGATTGATTTTTTTTGTAGCCTTTGCTTTTTAAAATATGATGTACATTATGTGGGACAGTGTCATATTTTAAGTGCTTTGCCAGATGGCCACATAGACTAGATATAATTTAAATGAGTGTTTTGTAACACTGGTTTGTGTGTGCATGTCTGTGTTTAAGAAGGATCCCAAAAATAAGTGACTAAAGCAATTAAGAAACTTTCATCCAGATCAGCATCTAATGTTGGTACAGATTGATTTTTCCACCATTTAATGATCTTATAATCCTGTAACTGTTAACATAAATACAAAATCACTTTTTATTTAATGACAGGCCAACTTTGGGTGCTTATGCAAATATATTCAAAACACTTTGGTCTGAAAATGAAGTGAAGAGATCAGGTCAATGGGTTGTGAGGTTTACAGTGCTTCCTGTTCGGGTAGGTCTACACTACAAAGACAGGTCAATCTAAACTACTCAATTTGAGTCACATTAGTAGTGTAACTCAAATTGATGTAGTTTAGATCTACTTACTGAGGAATCCACTCTGCAGGGAGTCAACAAAAGCTCTCTTGTCAACTCCCCTTACTCTCCTCATTCTGCTGGAGTACTGAGGTCAACTGGAGAGTGATCGGTGGTCAATTTCATGGGTCTTTACTAGACTTGCTAAATCGATTGCTGGTGGATTAATCACTGCAGCTTGTCTCCGCTATGGAGTGGATCAATGCTGCGGCAATTGTTTCTCCAGTGGTTGATTTAGTAAGTCTAGTAAAGATAACTAAGGGGAGTTGACAGGAGAGTATTTTCTGGTGACCCCTTCCCCTTGCAGTGTGGACCCCATGGTAAGTAGATCTAAGTTACATCAATTTGAGTTACGCTACTAATGTAACTCAGCTTGCATAGCTTAGATCGGCATGTCCTTGTAGCGTACACCTGTCCTTAGATTCCAGTCCCAGTCAAGATCAGAAGGTGACCAGGTATGCGAAATGGGGAGAGGGAGGAAGACAATTTTCTCTAACTTAAAAAATGGTTTATGATCCAATTTGATTTGCATTTTGGGCCAATTTTCACTCAGGTCTTATTTTATCTGTGTTTTTCCCCCTAGTCTTAATCAATCTTTTATCACCATCATGTGCATTCGAGCGTAGTAAGGTTCATCTTTCTCTGGATGAACATACTGTCCCTTCAGCTGCAAAAGAAGAAATCAAGCAGGAGACAAGTGACTAAGCTGATACTTCCCTTTAAATGATATTGGTATTTGTGTGCCCTTATATAGGAAAAATAAAATGTCTCTTAAACGGCCATTTCAGCTTATTCACTCTTGAGAGAGAAACAGTGGAGCATACCCAAATAGCCCAGATAGCTGGCCATGTTCAACTTGTTAAATGTAACAAAGTAAGCATGTAGAGTTCCCATACTGCTCTGAGGAGAGTATACAAACATTCTCTACAATGCATACTGACCCACTTCCTGGGTTGTCTTTATTTGTAATTCAAACAATAATAATGGAACATGAACCTCAGTTTAAACTTTTCTCCTGAAATGTTGTCTGTTCATAAACTTTTCCTTTTGGGATCTCTCCCTCTGGTTCTCTTTGATTCTGAGACACTCCCACCTGTAGAGGTGAGAGAAAAGGTGTGTCCACTTACATTTTCAAAGTGAAATAGCATAGCATTTCCATTGCAGGGTAAATACACCAGACATCAGGATACTGTCATGGCATGGGTAGGGCACTGGGTGGAGCATCAGGAAATCAGAGTTCTAGTCCCTGCTCTGCTACTGGTCTGCTGGGTGATCTTGGACAATTCACTTCACATCTGCTTTCTATGGCTGTTTGTTCTCCTCCATTTAGTCTGTCAGATCTATTTAGATTGTAAGGTCAGTAGAGCAAGGATTATCTTTTGCCTAATGCCTAGAGCAGTGTTTTTCAAAGTGGGCCACAGGCCCACCTAGGTAAGCCTCTGGTTGGTCCGCACCACTTTGTTTATCTAAAGTGTCTGTTGCCATAAAGCCTCACAGCATCCGTTGGCTGCAGTTTGCCATTTCATAGCTCCCCTTGGCTGAACCGCAGCCAATGAGAAATGCGAGGCTCCGTGATTATGGACACTTTAGTGGCCCATTTTGAAAAACACTGGCATAGAGTAAGGGAACCCCTGTTTTAGGAAGAGCCTCTAAGTGCTGCTATAATAATAAAATCTGCCATCTTCTTGCTGGCTGATGATACTAATCAGAAAGTTATTTGTTTCAAAGTCCTTATGGGGACTGTGGTAACAGTGAATGTGTGGATAGGAACTGGGCAGGAGAGCCAGACCGTACATGTGCAAAAGGAAGCAGATGAAAAACAAGTGAAGAACTCTTCTCTACAACAAGGATGCAATCTGAGATAGTATTAGGCATGTGTTCTGATTTAGGATAACATTTCCTTCCTAGCTGAGTTGCTATGAAAATACAAACAGGTGTTAGCAAGCTTGTGTTACATTTTAACAAAGTCTATTTAAACAACATGTCCCAGCTCGTCACAGTTCAGCGAAGACAGAATGAGACATAATAAAATTAAAATAATGCGCTGGGTTCTACTATGAGCATTTTGCAGTTCAGCTGGGGGCTGAGTTTTTGTTTGCGCCTTTTTATGGATAATAATACATTAGAAACTTCTGCTCAATAGCGAGAAACAGTGTAACATTCTCATAAGCCCATGCATCCCATCCCTCCACTTACTGAAGGGAATCGGAGGCCAGGATAGGTTCAGACCTCCAAACCCCCATTAAGAATTGAAAGCAATAATGCTGTAGCTGTAGAGAAAGCACGTTCTTATTGCAGATGGACTGAAACAATAGATCCTCAAAGCATTCAGGTACTGCTGTAAAGAGGTATCAGATGATAACCCGTGGGCTGCATTTACCTGCCTACAGGACAACTCATGCCCCATCCTCGATGCCTACATGGGAGAGGGGTCAGAGAGATGAGTGTGCATCTTTCTCCATTGTCCCAGTTGCCTGCATCATTGGATACCAGCAAGGAGAGCAAGCTGCTACAACCCCCCTCCCATGCAGGTAGGGTGGGGAAATGAACAGAGCTTTGGCTCAGCCTGTGCTCCCACCCCAACCCCAGAGAACTGGTTCCAATGTGCCTAGGGACATAGGTTGTTCCAAACAAAGGGAAAATGAAGTATTCAGCTCCACCCACCCTCCGAACATATGTTAAGAATCGTGGAAGCAGATTGTATCATCCTGAGTCACAATTCCTTTCTCAAGACGTGCCCAACAATGCCTTGCCCTGTACACGGGATCCATCACAAAACCTGCCATTTGGACCTTAGTTTTTCCCTTCAAGAGGTTTCAGCCCTCAAAACCATCCATTGTCACAGAGAGGATGCCAGGCTGAAAGCCTATAGCCTGAATTCCTTCATCCATGGAACAAATATAAGAGGAGCAATAGCAGTATAAATTTCTTCTGCCATTGTGTCTTAACCCTGATCTTGAGGGGTGATGGGGCATGTCACTTTCCTTAGCCATTCAGTCCATAGACATGATACTGACACTCTCTTTAAGGGTGACTATTCATGTCAATTATAATGGTGACGTTTGTAACCACAAGCCCATTAGGAACGGGACTGAGACTGCCAACCCTTTCCATGCTAGCAACTACATAGTGATGAATGTAGGCAGTTCTGCTCTAATATAAACCAGACAGGTGACAACCATAAATATGAAAGGATCTGTGTCCAAAAACAAAGGGTAGAAGGTTAGTGTAAAGGCAAGCAGTTGAGAAGAATACTCCTCCGTCATTTTCTCTTATATTTCCTGTGTCAAGTTTTTGGGTTCATGTAACGTAAGCAGTCAGAATGACAGCCCCAGGAATGTACTAATCTCTACAATCAGTTGGGACTATGAGGCCACTATAATACATCAGTCTCAAATAATTCAGTGAAGTGTAATCACTTAAAATACACACAACCCCTCTATTTTTCAGCGAGTTTATAGTTCAATTGTATTTCAAAACCATTTTTTTTATTAAATTACCCTCCAGGAAGTGAGGATACTCAGGGACAGATTCTCATTTCACCACAGGCCTACCGTAAATCTCTTCATCTGAATGAAGTTACTCTGGGTTTGCCTTAATCAAGTTGGAATCAGAATTTGGCCTATGGATTCTGTCTTCGATTAAAAAAATACTGTTTTGCAGTGAATCTGAAAATGAAATCCTTCAAAATACAGAAAGAGCAGACATCATAACCCAGAAACAATATCTATATAATAAAATATTATTTGCAGTGTAGTTGTAGCTGGGATGATGCCAGTACATGAGAGACCATATTTTATTGGATCAACTTCTGCTGCTGGGAGACACAAGCTTTAGAGCTATACCAAGCTCTTCTTCAGGTCTGGGTGAGGAAGCCAAGTGTATGAACTTACTGTAGGCATCACTGATAAGAAACATCTGTATGAAACATGGGATAATATTTTCCTAAATGCGTAGGTCCATGGTTTTAGAGCTTCTGCGCATAAGGAGTGGGATTGTGCCCCACTTTGGCAGTTGATACAGAACATACATGTGATGTTGTCTGTTAGGATCCATATCATTCTGTCTCTTGTGAGAGGAAGGAAGTAGAAACATACATTGTGGACCACATGCAGTTCTAGCAGATTTATATGTAGATTTAGATGTGTTTCTGCAAGGGCCCATTTGCCCTAAGTGGTATGTTGGGCTCCCCGTTCAAGCAGGTAGGCATCTATTATGATCTGAATAGATAGTGGATCTTATTGGAATGATACAGCGGAGCAAATGTTCATTGGATTTGTCCACCAGCATAGGGATTGTATCATCTCTGTGCCTGTGGTGGATGGGATTCTCTTGGTTAGCCTGTCATCATGGGTTGTATAGTGCATTCAGCCACCTCTGAAGGCATTGCATGCGTAGCCTAGAGTGTTTTACAATAAGGCTGCGTCTAGACTGGCCAGTTTTTGCGGAAAATCATCTGCTTT
>JANRFK010004149.1:91540078-91556305 GCA_030068395.1 Apalone spinifera
TTCCGTTAAAAGTATTGCCGCAAAATCATGCCAGTCTAGACGTAGCCTAAATGTCATAGCAGCCATTCATCTCAGTAGCTATTGGCACATTTGTTCTGAACTCGGTGCCTCCACATTCGGTGCTGGTGGCTCAGTCATGACCTGTGGTGCATGTTGCGGTACTGAACCCTTTGCCAGCTAGATGGTGCTGTGGAGAAGGAGGCTGTAGGACGCGTAGCGTTCCACACCTTTCCTTTGCCAGCAGAGGTCCCAGGATTGATGGGACTGGAAGTGCCTGGTTTATCAAAGGTGCTCACTCTTGATGACTTCGGCACCGATGGCAGAGATCTCGCCAGAAGCCATTTCTTTTGTAATGGCCCATGGTTTGGTAAAGTGGACGCCCCTTTTCTTGATTTCTCTGAAGAGGAGGCAGAGGCACTCATCCTCTCAATTGAGACAGTCCCGGTGCTAGTCACTTGTTGAATCTGTTGTGGAGGAAAGGGATTTCTCTGGGCTTGTCTCCACTACAGCAGGGATTGATGCTGCAATGCACCAGCAATCTATTTATCACGTCTGCTTAGACATGATCAATCAATCTCTGAGTGCTCTCCCATCAACCCCGGTACTCCACCAGGATGAGAAGAATAACCAGCATTAATAGGAGAGCAACTCCTGCCAACTTTACTTCACACAAAACACTATGTTAACTTTAGCTACACTATTTGAGTAGCTGAAGTGACATAGATTAGATCAAGGATGGGCAAATACTGGCCTGTGGGCTGGATCCAATCTGGCGAGGTTAGTACCTGGCGAGCACCCACAGCTATATTTACCTGCATGGCCACAGGTACCAGCAACCTTAGCTCCCATTGGTTGTGGATCACCATTCCCGGCCAATGGGACTAGCGGGAAGTGGTGCCCTGGTCCTCACCAATTCCCACTGCTCCTATTGGCCTGGAACGGCGATCCACAGCTAGTGGGAGTTGCAATTCCTAGTACCTGTGGCTGTGCAAGTAAATATAGTGACAGCAACCAACTAGGGGCTAACTGCCACCGTGTTATTGTCCACCCCTAGATTAGATGGCCGGGGGAGGAGGGGGTCAGTATAGAACAAGGCCTCCATCAAGATTAGTTTTAGATGGAGGTCCTTTTCTCTCCTGGCCCTTGCCTCTAGGCTGTTGTGGTGAGCTCACCTATGAGAAATGTACACTTCCCTGAGGAAGCAGACACAAAATGAGTCAGAGGCAGGCATGGCATCATTACAAGACACATACCCTTTAAAACCTGTCAAAATCTGCTATGACACACTACCACCTGAAGTCAAGCACCCAGGGACAGCACTCAAAGAAGGAACATTGTATGGAATATAGGGTAATATTTTCCTAAGTGTCCTTAAGGATCAGGCAGACAAAAAGAGTGTAAAGGAAACCTCACTGACGTTGTTCAGCACAGTGAGGTTTGAACAAAGTGGCTGAGGGAAGATCTGCCTTTTGTGGGGAATTCCCTAACCCCAATAGGCCTCTCCATCTGAAACATGTATATGGAGATACATCTGTCTCATAGAGCTGGAAGGGACCTTGAGAGGTCATCAAGTCCAGGCTCCTGCCCTCACGGCAGGACCAAGTACCCTCCCTGACAGATTTGTCCCAGATCCTTAAATGGCCTTCTGGAGGATTGGACTCACAACCTTGGGTTAAGCAGGCCAGTGCTCAAACCACTGAGCTATCCCTCCCCAACTAGATACACGTTGGATATATCACTTTTTAAATGCTGAGCTAGTCCAAGGGAAGCCATAATTCACCTTTACACTCAAGTCAGTAGATGAATACCAAACCCAAACACAAAAAAATTGGCCTGGCAGGTTAAATCATAGTTCCGTTTACTATAGTATTCTGCTTATCATGGGCAATGTTATGTTTGAGAAGCTGACCTACTCCTTCCACAATAAGACACCGAGGCAATTGCATAATGCTATACAGAGGGAAGGAAGAATATCATTCTGACACTCACAAGTGATCAGGTATACCCTGAAATATGAGGATTGATTTTTCCTTCCAGCTTTGTTTTCACTCAGTTGTAAATATTAATAATGCCTATCAAAATGGTCTATCCCTTGTATAAATCACACTGTTGTTCATCTCAATAATGTCCTGCAATCATGAATTCCACAGGTTGAGCATCAGCAGCAGGCAAAATTGGAAAAAAATGTGCATGGAAAATTCATGCAGTATGTTCCACTTCTTCACGTGTGGTTTAGCAATCCAGCACATTTAGATGGTCCACAACATTTTTATGGATTAAAATTAGCATGTGAAGAAATTTTTAAAAGCCACTTTCACATATACATTTGTATTAGGGGATTTTGAAAAGGAAGATGCAGTAGTGCCCTTGGGGGGTCATATGTAGCATAGCAATCAAAGACCTGCCTGGAAGTCTAGAATTCCTGAGTTCTATTGCAGTGTATGCCATTGTTTGGATGAAGTACTACTATGCACACATATAATTTAAGTGAAAAAGAGAATTCAGCCCACTGTTTTACTATGTGAAATCTGAATGCAGTCAACTTTTTCTTAATTATTTAGGGTAAAAAGAATTGAAAAGGATGGTGCTTTAATCTTTTGGTTTTTACTCTAATTGAAACTTTTTCCTTGTGAGTAGAGAGAGAACAGGTGCCTAATGAGACCACATGACAGTTCTCACTAGAGATGTAATTAAACTGGGAGATCAATGAGAATCTCCTCTTGCTGGATTCTTGCCAGGGTTTTTTTTTTTAATACAGCCCAATAAATCTTTCACACAGGGAATACACACTGGTGGAAGGTGGGGAAAATATTATATTTTGGCCACATTTCTTATAAGAATTGGCCTGGTCAGCATTTCTGGAATGAAAAGGGGGTCTAGGAAAATGATCCTTTTAAAAAAAGAAAAAGGAATGATTTCAAAATCTTCTGTTGAAATTTTCCATTTGTTTAGTCAAAAATATTGTCAAAACTACTGTCAAAATGAAATACAATTCATTTTTTTAAATTTACCAAAACAACTTATGAGAGGCAAAGCCAGGAATAAGCTAGCAAAGTTGGTCTGGACACATGCTGTATGCCACGTCACACAGTTATATATTATGTATATGCCAGATATGGTAAAGAGAAAATTCCATTGAATTTGTTTATTGTAGTCTGCTGCCTATAAAGCCAGCTGCCTTGATTACCAGAGCCCAGTTGTATAAGGCTGCTAGAAAACCAAAGAAACCCGTCTAAGACAGCCTTTTTATACCTAAAAATGTCATTACATTAAAGGCTGATATAATTCATAGGCCCTTCCAGTGAGTGAGTACTGCCTAGTCTTGATGGAGGCCTTCCAGTGGCAGATAGCTTCTATTTCTGATACTGCAGAGCAATCAAGAGAAAAGTTTGTAGCAGCCCACAGCTGTATCTTGCCCCAACCTGAGCCTGGAAGAAAAGTAATTTGGGAATGGGTGAGAGAAACAGAAAGTATTTATCATGTTGATGTGTGGGAGGAGACTCAATTGTTAGAAGGTGCTCAGAGGTCTGGGAACAGATCATGTGGTCATCAGCATGTAAAAGAGTGTTATAGGGAGGAGGGAGAAAAAATGTTCTTTTTGTCCTCTGAGGATAGGACAAGAAGCAATGGCCTTAAACTGCAGCAAAGAAGGTTTAGGTTGGACATTAGGAAAAACTTCCTAACTGTCAGGGTGGTTGAACACCGGAATAAATTGCCTAGTGAGGTTGTGGAATCTCCATCTCTGGAGATATTTAAGAGCAGGTTAGATAGACACCTATCAGGGATGGTGACGATGCTTGGTGCTGCCATGAGGGCAGGGGACTAGACTCAATGAGGTCCCTTACAGTTCTAGTGTTCTATGATTCTCTGATTCTACATGATCAAGAATACCTAGGCACTGTATGTCTGTGTAATTCATCACAGATTTCCAATTTATCACATGGACATAACCTCCACAGACATACAAGCCAGATTCTTAGTGCATCCTTTTATGTTGCTCAACATTCCTCTACATAAGTATAACATCCTGGGCTAGCAGTAGGCGCCCAGAACAGGGCAAGTGAAATCATAGATCAGTGTTCCTCAAAGTGGTCTCCAAAATCACTTTGAGAAATCTGTTAACTGGCCACGTTTGTTTGTTTACTTATTGGTGCTGTGGCCAATGAGCCTCCCAGCTCCTATTGGCTCCATTTTGCAGTTTGTAGCCAAAGGGAGCTGTGGGAAGCAGTGGCCCGGCCCATGCTGCTTTTCATGACTCCCTTTGGCTGCAAATGGTAAAATGGAGCCAATAGGAGCCATGAGGCTCCATGGCCGCGGCACCGGTAAGTGAACAAACTAGCGCAGCCAGTTAACAGGTCTCTCAAAGTGGTTTTGTGGACCCCTGTGAGAAACACTGTCATAGATTAAAGGTCACTTTCTCTCACCCACTTTGGTCCTGTGCTGAACACAGCTTGACCGAGCTTGAGAAATCAGGCTAGTGCACCTGTGTAGGTAACATAGCTGAGAGAGACATAGCATACAAGAATAAATTAAAACAGCAGCAGACAGGCACGTTGTACTGAGACTTTTACAGAATACCTTACTTTTAGGGTACAACTAATAATAGGATCACAATGATCAAAGCAGCAGACTGTTACATGTAACAATTCCTGTGTACGCAGCATGTGACTCTCATTTTTTAAACCTCTGCAAAACCATGTGATGGTAAAAAAAAAAATTGAATAGATACCTTAACCTTCCATTGGGACTACGAACACAGACGAGCAAAAATCGTTCAACAAATTTCAGGTCTCCATTTTTACAGTGAGGTTCAGACCTTGTTTTAGTCCACATATATACCCTAAATATATACCCTAAATATAGATGTGATGGGTTAGATCACAGATATCCCCTTGGGGTTGTCCCGTGGTGTACTGATCAAGCCGCTGATGCCTGACTTCCTATCCTGCTAGGCCAGAAGTTCTGGTCTCCCGCAGCCAAGGCACAGAGCTGGGGTTACCGCCCCCTCTGCAGAGCAATGCAGATGCAGTTCAGCTCTGGGGGAGCTCAGCTATAAGGTCCACTCAGAGCCCCCAGGGAGCTAATGGCCAAAAGAGACCAAAACCCCAAATAAATCCCACTTACCCTGTCTGAATAAAAGTTTTATGAATAGAAAGCTCATAAAGATGTCTTCCCCCTTTATCAATGAAAGAGAGAGATTCACAGTGGATGCTTTCCCCCTCTCCAGGTAACAATTACTTGGGCTTAGTAATAAAGTGTTTTAAGTGAGTATGAAAATAGGTTTTAAATGATTGCAAGTGAAAACAGACAGATCTAAGTTACTAAGTTAAAATAAATAAAAGACTCTAGTATACTAAGAAACGTGTTACATGTTACTAAACAGTTGTTCTTATCTCAGGTAAAATGCTTCAAGTCAGAGGTGATCTTTACTTTGGCATGAGTCTACAGCTTTTTTCAGGGTTCTTTAGAGTCCTTTGTTTTCAGGTTTTTTCATGTGTATCCTCTTAAGGTGGGCGAGGCAGTTTCAAAAGCCATCTAAAGACAAAGACCTACTTACTTTCCAGTCCTTAAATAGGCTTTCCCCCAGGGCAGGATCCCTTTGTTTAGTCTCCTCATCCCCATGGAAAAGTACTAGATTCAAAATGTATTCCAGTACCATGTGGCATGGTCACAGGTCTTTCTAGGACCAATCACGGTTTTGGCTTACAGGAAAAATAAAACCATACACGGGTTGTTGGTTTGAGTACTCAGCCCTTAATTTCCTAAAGTATCACTAATGGCCCTCATTAGCACATTTAGAGTTAAACATATTCACCCTTCATATTTCTAACTTCACATACAAGAATTATGCATGAACAAAAATAGGATATGCAGATTCAGCAAATTGTAACTTTAAAATTGATGTTACAATGACCAGTTGTGCATAAAGCATGTTTGAGTTATGTATATTCATATCATAAGCCAATTATCTTAAAGCATGGGGGGGGGGAGGAAATGACATTATAACTGTCATTCTACCAAAGTATTTATACTAATGCCACTATATACCAGCTATTGGCATTTCTATATAGTTTTCTTTCATCCCAGAATATATCATTATTGGAAAGTGCTACAGTACTTCTGGTAATGATATTACAATGTCAGAAAATGTAGTAAGACTTTACCATAACGATCCAGGTAATGAATGTTGAATTACAGTTGAAATCCTGGAGAAGTGCTTACATCATCCTCATTCATAGCAAATGAGTTCATTTTGATTAATGTTGTTAATATAAAATACCAGTGGAAATCACAGTGATTAGGTCATTAATGTAAAGAAAAATGCCCAGCTGACAGACTGATGCTATAGGATATCAGTTGTTAAAGTCCTCTCCTTCTTTAGATCAACATTCACAGAAATGACAACAAATATTTTTTGTTTAAAAGTTACTACTTCATGGATAAGTGAGGACATAAAAGTCAGTTCCAGCGAAATAGCATTACTGAATACAATTTGTTACTATCTATATATATAAACAATTGCGTGGGCAAAATATACTGCAGGTAAATGCAACTCTTTCTTAAATACCTCCATCAGGTAATTCACATTCACAATTTCATATATCTTCATACTTAGTATTTAATATATTTTCATGGAATGTAGGAAGAAAGCATAACTGATACTGTGGAATATTGGACTTATCATGTTTTTGGTGTAAAACAGTTCCCAGTATTGAAACCATTACTGAAGAAATATCAGAGATAGTTAAAAGAAATACATGCAGATGCTGCGTATAGCGTTTCCTAAAGCCAATGAGCCTGATTCTCCATTGTTTTACATATTGGGTAATAATTTGCACTTGTTCAAACTGAGTGTGGAACACATCCAGATCAGAAGAGAAATGTTTTACATTCACTATGCACAGGTGTACATGGCTACACAAAGCATAGGGTACAGAAAAATCTGAGCCATGATATTCAGATCTAATTGTAGGTGGAGCTGATAGCAATATCTATAATTGAGGTCATCTCTTCACTTTCCAGAAGATTGATGCTGTAGTGGTTGATCTTCCGGAGTTTGACTTGGCGGGTCTAGTAAAGACCTGCTAAATCAAACACTGAGGGCACTTCCATTGATGCCGGAACTCCTACTTCTCACAAGGAATAAGGGAAGTGTATGGGAGTGTTTCTCCCATCAATTTCCCACTGTGCCAAAGCTTGATTTAAGGTACATTGACTCCAGCTACATTTTTTGCATATCTGGAATTTCGTACCTTAAGCCAACCTTCAGTAATCTGTAACCTATCATTTAAATCAGCTTCTTTACCAAAACACTGAAAGATAGCTAATGGGATACCAATTTTTAAACAGGGTTCCAGAGGTGAGCCTAGCAATTACAGCAAAGTTGTCATGAGATAAGAAGGTCCTCTCATGGATTGGTAACTGGTTAAAAGATAGGAAATAAGAGATAGATATTAATGGTCAGTTTTCAGAAGGGAGAGAGGTAAGCAGTGCTGTCCCCCAGGGGTCTGTAATGGCACCAGTCCTACTCAATATATTCATAAATGATCTGGGAAAAAGGGGTAAACAATGAGATGACAAAATGTGCAGATGATACACAAGCAGATGGCTGCCAGCTGTCATTGGCTTCAGTCCAGTTCCTCATGAGAAGACCCATGGAACTCTTTCAAAGTTAATAAAGCTCTTTCAGGTGTCTACAGACTTGGAGCAACTTGCAGGACTGGGTTCAAATCTGCTCGCTCTGAAGTAAAGGAGAGGTTTTACACTGATTTCAGTGGGAATGGAACTAAGCCCTATCTTCATACTAAATCCAAATGTTAGGTCAGTAGGCAGCATGCATAGTTAGGAAATAGGAAAGTTCCACATGCATCGAGCATTGTTTTTTGGTTTTTGTTTTTAATCCAAGAATTACTTGAATACTTTTTTAAATATTACTGGTGGTATCTATTAATATCTGCAGTGGAAACATAAGTTCAGAAATTATATCTTTAATTAATTAATAAAGATTTAAAGCTCTTTGGAGCAGGCATCTTGTCGCCTGATTCTCATTTGTCTTTTGTACCTTTAGATCCACTTTAAGACCCCTTTCCACTGCCAGACAGGTTTGTAAATTAATTTTATAAACAATCAACATCCACAGACTATTTCTTTAAAGAACCAGATACAGGGCTGGGTAGAACCAGAGTTAACATCATGATGTAAGCCTACTTGAGTCAATCACTGAAATACTTCAAGTAATCAGAAAATGATTCCACTGTAGTCTGAGAATTACTAACATGGCATAATTCAGTTAACATAATAATTGGTGCCTTATTGATTAAAACATTTGTTAAATCAATGAACATACTGCATGCTGATCACTGAGTAGCTGTTAAAAAGCATTGATTTACCTTCTGAAAAGCAATGCTATTGAAACAAAGAAGCTAATAAGCTGACATGTTTTATTCAATAAAAGGTAGATTCGATGAGTGAACATTTTTAAAGTTATGTTGCGAAGTTATAAAGAAAGTAGACTGTATTTGAAAATCATTGTAATATTGTATTACTTTTTTTCTTCATTAAAAGGTTATCTGCAAGTACAGTGTATTATGTATATTTAACTTGCGATATCTCTGTTTCAAATATTGATGATGAAGATTTTTTATCCATCGGTTCCTGTGTGGAATGAAAAGTTGACTGCTATCATTCACCTACATTAATCTGATAAAAAATAATCCAACCAAGTATGGGCTGCCAGTGCAGCTAGGGCTGGTGGTAGCAGGCCCCCAAGCCCCACCTACAGCCCCGCCCCTTTGTTGAAGTCCCACCCCCACCATGGGGCAGGGGAGGCAGGGCAGTGCACTGAGTATGCGCCCCTCCCCTCACCACGGGGAGGGAAAGAGAAGGGAGGAAGGAAGCGCACCCCAGGCTCCCTGGCCCAAGCATTGGGTGCAAAGGAGTGCCTCGTGGCTCCAGCTTCCCTGGCCCCCAGAGCCAGGGAGGGTGGGCACTGGGAGCAGTAACCCTCCACCCCCAGAATGCCTACAACTGGCATTCTGGGGCAGAGTGTGGGCGGGGCCATACCTGGCTGTTTGGGAAGGTCAAGCCTTCCCTTGTCTAAGCTACCAGACGGCCAGGCATCCAAGCCTAGGAATAAGCTATTATTGGGAAAGTAGGTTGGTAATGAAAGGGAGTCATGTGTCTTTAAGATGAAAACGGCCAGAGTCTCATCCCCTCCTGGCTGTGCATGGAGATGGACTGGGCCAAGTCCCTCCTTGAGTAGTAGCCTGGTTCTCAGGGGAGCTGTGCTAGCTAGGCTGCCTATGGGATTGTGGAGTGGAGGCCTGCTTTGTGGGCCTGTCAGAAAGAGGCCTGGGAAGGTTATGCCTGGTCTTCACTGCATGGCAAAATTTGGAACTGCTCCTTCCGTGTCCTCTGCACTCTTTTGTATGCTGCAGCTGGGACAGGCTCAGGCATAGGCCACACTGGAAGAGACTTTGTGTAACCTTTGCCTGCTACACACTCGTGGGGGTCATTCCAATCTGACCCCTAATAATATTCTCTGTGAGTGTGCAAGGAGCAACAATTTATACAACTAAGTAAGTAAACTAACAGACATGTGAGCCCAGACATATGCTGCCATGCAGCTCTTTATATAATTGCACTGGCACTTCTACTACTAGGTCACCAGAAAAAGCAGGGAAAAGCAGGTGTCACAAGAGAATATGAAGGAGGTAACTTCCAAACAGAGAGCAAATCTTTAGAGAAACTGAAGTCTTCATCAAGGCAAAAGCATCTGTCTTGCCCTTTACTGTTATAGGCTGAGCACCTTGACAGCCCAGGGCTGCTCAGAGCTATATAATTTTGGCATAAAATATCCTGTTGCCCTTCTACTAGCATGGTTTCCCCACTCAGGGTGGGCTGATCTCCACTTCATCCTTCACTGAGGAAGCAGCTCTTTCTTTGTTCCACAGTCACTGCTAGGAAATTTGGGTCTCTATGCTTTTTGCCTGCTTTTTCTTCACATGGTGAGTACCAAGCTAATCCGTTCTAGTCTGAGCTCCTACAATGCAATTTTCAGTTGTGCATCCAAGTGCTAAAGACATGCCTAGCCACAGAGGTGGTATTCTGCTCTCACTCCAGATCTGGATTAGGTTTAGGTGAGAATTTGGAGTCTGAGTTTGAGGCCCATCTAGGGCTATGTTTTGAATTTGGATGTGACCATGCTGCACTCTCACCACTGTTCTATTGAGATTTCTGACATTCTAGACCAGATTTGGGGGAAAAACCAGACCCCTTCTGATTTTGATATCCATTCAGAAAAAAAACTAGAACAGTGGGTGCAGGTCCATGCACATAATTCTGAATCATCCATGGTTATTAATATCTACTTTCCACTCAATCTACCTTGGGCTATGATTTTGTGAGATCTTATTGTTAGTCCTTTGCATTGTTTGTAGTTGGATGAGTGCCCCTAAACCAAATGAAATCCATTTGACTGGTCTCCTAATTAATTGTTCAACCCTGCTCCGTCCAGTATCACAATATGGCCCAGTGGCACGGAACAGAGAATTCAGTGTCAAGTCTGTGGGCTAAATTCAAAGTTTAATCTAAATTGGTGTATACTTTAACTTTCCATCCCTTCAGCATGTAAACTTCATCCACTTGACTAAGATTTCCTTAATCCTCTTCACTGAGATGTAAATTTCATGCCCTTACACATCACTTCTCAATTTGACTATGAGATTCAGGAATGTAAAACATTTACAGAAATTGCCTGCAGGTTATTTAACTTCCTGTAGCAGAGTCTACTAGCAGATAACTCTGGGATTTTGGAGACATTGTTTGATATTTTAAAATTTAAGAGTTTTATTACAGAAAAGGACTAACAATTCTGCCTCATAAATGCAGATGAAGAAACCTGGCACATCATTTACGCCTTAACCTTGTGCATGCGTTGTATCCTTATAAAATGCGGTATCTTATGATCCTTGAAATAACAAATGACCTTATTCCTTTTAATGGGATCATTAAGAACACTAATGTTCCAGGTATAAATCCCTGCTACTACTGTGCATCTTAATTTACTATTCATACGTGAATTCCTTTTTGGTTCCCAATTACTATACAACAGCAATTGGCTCTTGAAATTATTCCCATTGGATTGACTTTGCAAAGGACACTGCAGTTTACATTTTAGTTCCCTAATTAAAGACACAATGCTTGATAAACCTTGAACAACTCGTAATTGGAAACTAACAGTTAGTCACAATTAATCCCTGTTGATGGGAGTTCAGTTGCCTAATAACTTTGACCACAATTGGGTCATGAGAGAAGGCAAGAGTGCACAATGAACATTAAGGTCATATGCTGATATAGCTGAACCAGTATTGGAAACAGTGGGAAACTTTTTTAAAGTGTTCCTAGTGTATACCGAATTCTAGAGATCTGAATTTGTTCCAACCCAGTACACAACATTTGAAACACCACAGGTGAGAACCAGAATCCTAAATAAGAGGTGAGGGGGACTATTTAAAGATGGATATCCTACATCATACATTGCTCATGTCATAAGTTATTTTTATCAATACTAAGCAGTGAATATTTCATTGCAATATATCAACCTAAAGGTTAACTCCCTTTCTCATACTATTAGTTCCCCAGCAATCCCAAAGTCTAAACATGTAACTTTTTTTGACACACCCCCCAAAACAAACAGTTTTATATGTGTTCTAGTTAATTATGCAAGCAGCAGGGGATTACTGGGGGAAAACTAGTATTTAAATTGTGGTCAGAGTTAAGGTTATGCTGTGATGGTTATACGTGTTGCATTATGCTTGACTGGAAAAATTGTTTATTATAGTGGCTTTTTGTTTTTCTTATTTCTGTTACTATGGTGCCTAGACAGGGACTAGAACCCCATTGTACAAACACAGAACAAAAAAAGCCATCCCTGCACCTGAGAACTTACAATCTAAGACTTATATCATATTTGTTATGTCCTTACCTATTCATTACCTTGCTTTTAAGTACTTTGGTTTTATAAATGACGTGATGGCCCAGTACATTGTTGCCACTTGGCAATCTTTTTTAAATGATAGAGGTTTTGTGTTAAATAAAATCAAATTCTCTTGCCTTTCATACACTGTATTATCAAAGGTATATACCACTGCCAGTTTCCAAGTTGTTAAGATAGGTTTGATCTCCAAAGGACTGAGCCAACATTATTCTGCTATTTGTGCAGTCATTTACACCTGTGCAAAGAGGGTTAAAAGTGCTGCCATATCAGAATGGCAGAATTTTACACACACTTAACCTGACTGACCTATGGTACAATGACTGCAGCAGGACTGCAGAGAAAATGGCCAGCAGTTTTCAGTAAAGGGCTTTCCACCTATGAAATATGCTCCCTCTGGCAGCTGACCAGTGCCTACTTATAATGGCTTTAGAAAACAATATAAGGTATAGCTAGGCTGGAAATGTTTAGATTTTAATGGTAAATGTCAGTAAACATTGATTTCACAGTATACACTGTGGCAAAGCTCTGGCTATGCCCTGAGGGTCCTGTGCTTCCTCCCAGATAGGGTCCTTTCCTCAGAGGCTCACTGTGATCCTCCACACAGCCTCTTCTTTTCTAGAGGCAAGGGCCGCAGCCTACTCAGCCATTCTTATCATAAGCTAGTCTACAGTTTGGGGTAAATATCCATCCATAGTCCTGGTCTCCCCTCTCAGGGAAAGATTCTGTAGTGGCACGGGGAGGGTTGGGGGGAGCCCGGGCCCTCCCACTACTCCAGGTTCCTATCAAGAACCCTAAAGCAGTGGCAACAGATTGGGTTTCCTCTACTCCCAGTCTGGTAGCTTGTTCCCTGGGCCACTTCCCCCAAACGATCCCTCCCACTACCTTTCCCCTGATACCTGAACAAGTCTGTCCTGTTCCTCCAATGCACTCTGTCTTGCTCTCACACCTCAGATCATGCATAGTGCACCTTCTCACTCTCAAATCTTGGGTTTCTGCTCTGCCTACAGGAAGACCTTATAAACAAGTCCCAGTGGGCCTTAATGAGCTGCAGGTCTGTTGCTTTGGGCAAGCTCTTCATTGGTCCCAGGTGCCCGCCTGATTATGTTGCACTAGGCTCGGCCCTGTTTACTCAGGGAAGAGAAAACTGTTTATCCAGAGCCCAACATACCTTTCCTCTGTTAGTGTGTGGCAGCCAGCTGCTCTGAGGGTCTGTCACAACACAGAGACCACCAAGTAATATTTCCATCAATTGATAATCCAAATTTACAGATAGGAAAAGTACAAAAAATTCTGCTTGAAAACTCTGAGATATTTAAGGATATTTACTTTAGACATTTGGGTGTGTGATGTTGACAATTTATGCTTTTAATGGTTATAAAGCTTGAATTTTTTGAGTTTCAGTCTACTGTTGTTAAATAATTATTTTGACTCCCTTATTGTCTGATCCTCTCTCCATAATATCAAGCAACTGAGAAAATTCAAAATTAAAGAAATCAGTGGGAAACTGCTTAATTTTGTGCAACAGTGAAGATTTAAACTGAAAAAGCTAAAATAAACATTGATATTATCCATCAATATTATAAAAAATAAAAAATAAATTCTGCTAAGTGTAGACATAACTCTTTAGATAGGCCTTCGATTAACCATCTGACAGGCAACATCGGCAGTGGTGTAAATTGAGGTAACTCCATTGACTTCAGTTGACTACGGAATCTGTCCCTATGTTGTTAATCTGATAGACTTATTCTGAGACAGTTTTATGACCTGTTTTTTAATCATTTAATACTATGAAGTTGGCTTCACATTAAAATGAGTACATAAAATAAAATATGTGGGGGGGTCTTTAATGAGATATTCATGGATTCAAAAGCAGAAGGACAAACAGAAATAAAAATGCATCTCCAGATGGCAGTAAAGTTCATTTGGTACACGCACCTGAGGCAGAAAACCAAAAGCTAACAATGTGTATATCAAAAGTGCCACACATTTCTCCCACTACCTCACTGAAGCTGTTCCTCATAAGGTGAAACAATATATCTTTAGTCAGAAATAAAATATCAGAAAGAGAAATAAATAAGATGGGGCCAAGTGAGAAATAAAGGAAATGGAAGAGAAGTGTAGTCTATTTAGTTTTAATGACGCGGCAAAGGCTTTTCAGTGTGCTGTTTCTCACAAAGTATAATTTAATATACATTATGGCTAATTAGTCCTAAACCATTTTCTTGTTTTAGAAACCTTTGGTCAGATTGCCAGCTAGTATAAATCAGTTGATTTCAAGATCTAGTCCCTTGTTTACCCATCAGATTCCCTCTTATAGACACTGTGGTAAAGTCTGGGCTAAGCCCTGTGGGTCCTGTGCTTCCTGGAGGGTTCTTGTGGGCCTCAGAGGCTCGCAGTATCCCTCGTGACTGCCACAAAGGCACAGGTACCCTGCTTTGAGAGCCTCTTTCATCATTGACCAGTCCAGTATATTCCTTTCTCTAATCCCTGCTGGTCCTGCCAGCCAGAGGGGAGGGTTGGGGGAACCCGGTCTCTCCTACTTGCTCTGGGTTCCGGACCAGGGCCCAATAATTTTGCCCATATTTGCTTTTTCCATTTTGACTGGGGCCACTGTTGGATAGCTTCTAGCTTATTCAGTTGGGGTTTCACTAGACCTTTCCCTACCACGTACCCAAGGTACTTGGCTTCAGAAAATCCTATAGTGCACTTCGCTGGATTTTCCGTGAGGCCTGAAGGTCTCCAGTACTGCCTCTACCTTCTGGAGGTGTGTCCCCAGTCTGAGGTATGGATGACCACGTCATCTAGGTAGGCAGCTGTGTATTTAGTGTGGGGCCACAGCAGCTTACCCATGAGGCACTGAAATGTCGCTGGGGCTCTGTGGAGGCCAAATGGGAGCACTGTATACTGGAATAGACCTTCCGGGGTGGAGAATTTTGTTTTTTCTTTAGCATCTTCTGCCAGGAGAATTTGCCAGTACCCCTTAGTTAGATCGAGTGTGGTCAGATATCGAGTGTCACCTAGCTGGTCAACTAATTCATTGATGCGGAGAATAGGATAAGCATCAAAGTGGGAGATCTCATTCAGTCTTCTGAAGTCATTACAGAAACGGGTAGTGCCATCAGGTTTAGGAACTAGTACTATCGGGCTGGACCACTGACTGAGATTCCTCTATAACCCCCATTGCCAGCATCTTTTCCACTTCTGCTCTGATCTCTTCTCTTTTTGGTGTAGGGACCCGATAGGGTCTCAGCATTACTCAGGCCCCGGGACTGGTGATGATATGGTGGATAGCCTCTGATGTTCGGCCTGGTTTCGTGGAAAGCACATCTTGGTTTCTGAGAATCATTTCCAATACATGTTGTTAAACAGTGAACCCTCTGCACTTTCAGAGGAGAGGATGGGGAGGGAAATGATACAGGCCATTTTTTTTTCATTTAACCTTTTTTTCTGTGTAAGATTCAGTTTCGGTTCTGGGCAACCACTATCTCCCCCTCTTCGTTTTTACATTTCTCTTATTTCTAGGACAATAAAGATAGACCTCTAAACAGTATGTGTGCGCTTCTAGCAAGAGCTCAAACATGTAGGATGTTAATACTAGTTGGGAAAAGTTTAACTTGCTTTTGATTACTCCTTGCAATTTCTAGTGTTAAAAAAACAAACAAACAAAAAAACACCTTCCCGAAATATTTTGTGTGCAATATAAGCTTTAAGAGGTGCAGGTCACTTCTCCTCCTATCCTCAGACACAGTCAAATCTTTTTTTTTTCCAGAGAGGAATAGAATTTATAAGTATTTAATATTTTGTATCTTCAGATGCCCCAGTAAGCAGATGTGAATAAATGTGCTGCTGGAAACCAGGGAGAGTAAGAGGGAGCCCTGTGCTTGTTTTAGGGAATCCATCAAACAAGGCTCTGAGGTAAGAGGGAAAATGGCTCAGGACAATGCGGAAGTGGCCCAGGAAATTAAAGCAGTAGCATAACTTAGAATGACACCGCAGATGGTTGCCATCTACCCAGAGTCCCTGGGTTGGGATCTGGAGTAGTGGGTGGGCTCAGGTACCTCACCCCAACCCCCATTAGCCACTGTGGAAAATGGCCTGGACATTAAGGCACCCCCAGAGGAGGGGAAGTGAACTGTGGTGGTCTAGCTGGAGACTTCTGGCCAGAAAGGCTCTAGAGGTATGTCTACACTGCCACCCTAGTTTGAACTAGGGTGGCTAATGTAGTCATT
>JANRFK010004149.1:91578303-91594752 GCA_030068395.1 Apalone spinifera
TGCCTACATTAGCCACCCTAGTTCAAACTAGGGTGGCAGTGTAGACATACCCCCAGACTCTCTGGCCAAAGCAGATCAAAGGAAAGCCAAAGCAGGACTTATCTGGACTTGGTTTAATCTAATCCCATTGCCACCCAAACAAGAGCTACTGCCCAAGGCCCAGATCAGCAAAGAAGCATATGGAAATAGAATGAAAAATAAAACTGTATTAAACTGTATACTTTAGAAAAAAAGAAAATGTATGTCATGCAGATTCAGTTGAATGAAAATCAAAGGTTTGTTAGCATATCCAGGTACACATGCTCTGCAACAAGAGGCCACATACTGCCTCTCTGGCATTTCCTATCCTCTTGTCATGTGGTAAGAAAAGGAGAAATTGAAGGGCATCATTTGCATCATCTGTTACATTCAAAGGCTACCTATGCCCCCTCCTTCATCCCCAGGCAAATCCATATACCTTGCCATAGTTCTTCAGCCTCGACTCCTCACCCCTAAAGCTTCCAACCCAGGAGCAATGCAGCCCAATGTCTTCACTGTACTGTGTATGGAAGGGAGTGGGAATTTGAAGAGCTGCACGGAGGAGCCTACAGGGTTGTTCTCCCTCTGGGCCTAAGCTTGGATCATGCCCACCTCTTGCTCTTAGGGAAATGCTAGAGTAGAGGACAGAGTTAGCCCAGCTGCTTATCTCCCTGCTGTTTGGAGGTGACCTGGATTATTACTGTCATGCCTTGGCCTTCAGGCCCAGAACCAGTCTGACAGTAGCTGGGCCTTCTTCCCTTCCCCCTGCCCTGTCTCCACTGCCTGGGTTTGGGCGAACTCTTCCTCCTGCACTGCAAGTGAATGAGGATGCCTCAGGCAAAATATCTTGAAGTGGGAGCAGCAAGAGTTGCTGGTGCCTGGCTGGAGCAGTAAGTTTAGGAGCAATAAGTAAGGAGTAAGTTAATGATGCACCAGGCCTTCCTGCTGTGGCTGGAGCCATTCCTCACTGCAGAAGAATAGTCCAAGTTGGGACTCTCCTACCGGTCTTCATGTTTCAAGAGAAAGATCCCACGCTGGAGTACTTTCCCTTTGAGCGAGCACTCTCTCAGACAGAACGCCGGGGACAAAGAATGGCCCTGTCAACTTCCTTTCCCTTGTAGCACCCCATAATAGACGTGCTTGGGGACCCAAACTCCCGTCACTCCATGGTGACACAAAACAATGTGAATCAGTGGGTTCCTCTTCTAACTGCAGTCTTCTTTGGCTCCTGTTGAGTATTCCTTTGAGAGACTGAAACACCAGCAGTGTTCCATTACCAAGCGTGTACACATTACCAAGGGTTTGCTGCTGCAAATGTGCTGTACAAATTCCTAGGCGATATTACGGTGTGTATGTGCACAGAGCAACTTGTAAAACCTCCATTTTCTGGCATTTTACTTTATGCCATAAAGGATTAGGCCACATGATAGTTGCTTTGCAAATGGTAACTTATCAAACATAATATATTTATTAGGGGAACAGTATCATTTGATGTGGAAATGGCAGAACCAAAGGAGGGAACAAAGGTATAGTGAAGGAAGTCTGCGTGATCTTGGCACGTTCTATAGGGGTGTAGCAGGAGATGGAGAGGAAGGACGGGTGGTAGGGAGTGAGCTGGAGTTAGACTGGTTTTGCAGAGGTGGAGCAGGGACAAAGGAATTGAGAGCCAAGAAAGAGAGAGATAAAATGGGTGACTTAATACATGAGTCAAGGGAGGAAAAATTAGGGAAGAGGGGGCTGAGCATGGCAGAGAAATTGTGTGCTTTGATGGACTGAAAGTCACGGCAGGGCTGGGCTGGGGGCAGACAAGTGTTGTTGAAAGAGATCAAATATATGCCTGATATTCTTAACCTTCATTATTTTAAACAGTGTGATCAAGTAAAATGTGTTATTCAACAATAGTTTGCTTATGGCATTGTTCCCCTAAAGGCTCTATCTAGTTGCAGCAGCAGTTCCAGACAAAGCATGAGAACAATGTACATACTGCTTGCTATGAGCTACTAACTGGATCAGCTGAGCAGCAATAGCAAAAAGACAAAAATAAAAAAAAATTATCAGGATGAAATAGTTTACTGTAGGCCACAGTTTAGCACAGTGGGTCACACAAAATGTGCTGCCTTCAGTTGACCACAGGAGGTCTGCTACCCATTGATCTTGTGTCCTTCAAATGCCCTCTAGTGGTTAAAGTTCTGCATGGGAGCTGCTTTTCAAAGAATAACATGAGCACATCCGTTATTGAAGCACTTTGAATGAAGAAGCCAAGTATTCTCTGAAAACTTGTCAGAAAATTCTTTATGCATGCTAAAAGCCCCCTACTCCCTGCCTCTGATCTGTAATGTATGCAGTGTACAACACAGCCGTGCAGCTTTCTGCTTCACAGAGCAGAACACAGAACCAGGGAGAGAAATGGCATTCTAGTGGCAGTGAAGGCAAAGCTGGCACCATGCTGGTTTCCCCAAGACAGGGTCTTATACAAGAAACCACAATGTAAAGGGCAATTTTCTCTTCTGAATTTTTAAAGGGAGTTTTAGCATACACGGCTCCAGTGAAAGGACTATGCTCAGCCATTAGGCAGACATGGCCCAATAATAAAGGCCATAACATGAAGCTTTTTAGGGCTGTAATATTCTCCACAAACTGGGAAGTATTCAGGAAGCCTCCCCTAGCCCCATAGGATGCTATTGCTTAAGATACTAAAATGTCATGAGTGGGTAAATACAAGGGTTACATCCTGGTTGGTTGAAGGAAATTAAAATGGTGCCTAGATAAAGAAAGAATGTAAAGAAGAGGGGGATGTACGTTTGGATTCTGATCCCCACAGATTATAAGAAGTCAATTGTCCTTGACATTAAAAGTAAAAATATTCAATGGGGAAATAATGACTGGAAGTACTACTCCGGCTCTGATTTAAGAAATGGACCTTCTCCCTTGTTTTGTTCCAGACAAACTATTTTTGAGTCATACATATGAACAATCACATGTGATATTAAACTTCCTTGGCTGTGCCTTAAGCCCCATGCCTGAAGCATTTTGGAACAGCAAATCATTTGCTTGGCCTTATTGGTAATTTCAGGCCCACTGATGGGGGGCAGCAAAGGGAAGCAGTTGCCCCTGGTGCTCAATGATTCAAAGGAGCCTGGGGTCCCAGCTGCAGCAGCTGCTGCTATTGCTACAGTGGGGCCTGATCTCAGTTGAGACCCCTGGGCAACTGCAATACAAACAATGAAGAAGTCAGGCATTGTGTCCACATAAGAAGAAAATTCCCTTATCTGTGCAGTGTGTGGATGTGTAAATTACAACAGATGATGCCCTTAGCAATTATGTTCTTTGCATACAAAAGCAGGAACAACAGCTCCCAAACTGCCAATATCCATCTCAATTCTCATCAAATGACTGCGTGTCCCATGGTCACACAGCAAGGGGGCTTGAGGAAATGAGATGAAGGAATGGCATAGTAGGTTTCTTCGGTTTTAGAAACGCATCCCTTTCCTATAACAGAATGAAAAGCTACAAAATAACTACATTCTGAATCCACTCATGTTCCCAGAGTTTTGGTTTGGACCCATCTGTGGCAGGGAACCAAACACAATGGAGGTTTTCAACCCCAACAATGACAATAAAGCTCAAGGTTTAACTATTTTAATGCTCACAGCCCTGCAACTTGTTTTGAAATCTATGCCAGATCACCTTGCTTACTGGGCTTCATTTTTGTATTCGATATTGCCATTAAATACATTTGATTCCTGCGTTCTGTAGCTCCTCACCCACATTTTCTTTGAGATCATACATCCTTTGGAAATCTCTGATCTTCCTCTCCTACTATAAATTGAATATGTGTTACCTGTGCAAATGATTAAATGCAAGATCAATTTGTTTTACTTGAACATGGTGATACAGCAAATAGAAACACGGGATTTTGGGGCAGCTTTTTGTACTACTCAGTAACTAGCCCTCCTCGGACCACCCTTTTCATTTCTTTTCAGCAGGACTCAGAGAGAAAACTTTGACTTTCATCACATGTGACAATGAGTTTGGAGGTCTCAACATGGTCTTAGTAGCTGTTTGCAACATTTGACATGAGTCAGAATGACTGGAAGTCAGACGCAGACTGCTGGATCTTGCAGGACAGTTTGTAATGATAAATTGGCAGTACAGAGAGGGGCAGCCTGCTGTGCAACAACCTAGACTAAGCATATCTCTCTATATTCCATAAACATATAATCAAAAGTAATCTGATAACACACAGCATCCGAATCATATCAAATCTCCAGGTGGGGGAGTGTGTAAAAGATAGGAGTGCAATACTCTCAGTGCAGCTGGAGTCACTAAAACTAATGACCTGATGTGATAGGACACTTAGGGCCAGATTTTCACAAGAACTCAGTTTCAATTTGGACACGTAAATAAGTGGCCAAATTTCAAAAGTGCTCAGCTCTTTGGGTGCTGAACTGTATTTTAAAATCCGGCTATAAATGTCATAATGGAAGTCATTGAGTGCTGAGCAATTGTAAAAATCTGGCTCTTATTTAGGTGTCTAAATGGGAGCTGAACTCTCACAGTCTAGCCCATTTGTGGGTGCTGAACACTTTAAAATCTATCCTTTGTCTCTTTGGAAATTCTAGCCCATATCGTACTGTACCTGTAGCTGAAAGAGCCTTGTTCTGAAATGCTGAAATTCTGTAACTAGTCAACATCAGAAATCTCTCTAGAATACTATTGTTCTTCAGACTGTTATTTTTATTTACTTGTTTATTCATTTGTTTTACTTTATTAAGCCAGTGCCTAACATATAGGATCATGATGTTGATAGGAAACTTTAGGCACCAAACAGAGCTAATCCCTGCCCGAAAGAACTTACAATCTATATAGAATCATAGAATCATAGTATAATAGAACTGGAAGGAACCTCGAGAGGTCATCAAGTACAGTCCCCTTCCCTCATGGCAGGGCGACACACCATCTAGACCTATCCCTGACAGATGTCTGTCTACCCTGCTCTTAAAATTCTCCAATGACGGAGATTCCACAACCTCCCTAGGCAATTTGTTCCCATGTTTAACCACCCTGACAGGTAGGAAGTTTTTCCTAATGTCCAACTTATACCTTTCTTTCTGCAATTTAAGCCAATTGCTTCTTGTCCTATCATCAGATGTTAAGGAGAATAATTTTTCTCTCTTCTCCTTGTAACAACCTTTTAGGTACTTGAAATCTGTTATAATGTTGCCCCTCGGTCTTTTCTTTTCCAGACTAAACAAACCCAGTTCTTTCAGCCTTCCCTTGTAGGTCATATTTTCTAGACATTTAATCCTTTTTGTTGCTCTTCTCTGGACTGTTTCCAATTTATCCACATCTTTCCTGAAACATGGTGCTCAGAACTAGACACACAACTCCAGTTGAGGCCTAATCTGCTCAGAGTAGAGCAGAAGAATTACTTCTTGTGCCTTGCTTACAACACTCCGGTTAATACATCCCAGAATGATGCTTGCTTCTTTTGCAACTATGTCACGCTGTTGACTCATATTTAGTTTGAGACTCCTAGATCCCTTTCTGCAGTACTTCTTCCTAGGTAGTTATTTCCCATTTTGTATGTATAAAACTGATTGTTGCTTACTAAGTGGATTACTTTGCCGTTCTCCTTATTGAACTTCATCCTATTTACCAAAGACAATTTCTCCAGTTTGTCCAGATCATATTGAAATATAATCCTATCCTCCAAAGCACTTGCAACCCTTCCCACCTTGTTGTCATCCTCAAATTTTATAAGAGTACTCTCTGTGCCATTGTCTAAATCATTAATGAAGATGTTGAACTGAACCAGTCCTCAGATCTGATCCATGCAGGGCCCCACTCATTTTGCCTCTTCCACCAGGACTGTGAATCACTGATAACTACTCTCTGGGAATGATTATCCAACAAACTATGTACCGAACTTACAGTAGCTCCATCTAGGTTGTATTTCCCTAATTTGTTAATGAGAAAGTCACGTGAGACTATATCAAATGCCTTTCTGAAATCTAGATATACCACATTTACCACCTCCCCCTTATCCACAAGACTTGTTATGCTGTCAAAGAAAGCTATCAAATTGGTTTGACATGATTTGTTTTTCACAAATCCATGCTGGCTGTTACTTATCACCGTATCTTCTAGATGTCTGTAAACTGATTCCTTAATTATTTGTTCTATTTATCTTTCCTGGTATAGAAGTTAAGATGACTTGTCTATAATTCACTGGGTTTTCCTTATTTCCCTTTTTATAGATAGGCACTATATTTGCCCTTTTCCAGTCTTCTAGAATCTCTCCTGTGTTACATGACTTTTCAAAGATAATAGCTAATGTCCCAAATATTGCCTCAATCAGTTCCTTGAGTATCCTAGGATGCATTTCATAAGGCCTGGGTGACTTGAAGACATCTAACTTATGTAAGTAATTTTAACTTGTTCTTTTCCTATTTTGGTTTTTGAATCCACCCCGTTTTCACTGACATTCATTATGGCTATGTCTACACTACAGAGTTTTTCCGGGATACTGGAGGCATCCTGGAAAAACTCTGCCGCGTCCAGGGAATGCGTCTGCTCTTCTGACATTTTTTTTTGGAAGAGCAGACATGCTTTTTCAGCATCCCTGTAAACCTTGTTTAGTTTTTTTTCAACATTTAGAGTTTTTTCGACATTTGGCCCAGTATAGATGGGCCAAATGTCAGAAAAGCCTCTTCTGAACAAAGAAGTGGAAAAAAGCTTTTTCCAAAAGAACAGTGTAGTGTAGACATAGCCTATGTTAGGTGTCAAGTTGCCACCAACCTCTTGGTGAAAACCTAAACCAAGAAGTTGTTAACCATCTCAGCCATTTCCATATTTTCTGTTATTGTTTTTCCCTCTTCAACCCTATCCTGTCCTTGGTCTTCCTCTTGCTTCTAATGTATTTGTAGAATGTTTGCTTGTTATCCTTTATGTTTCTAGCTAATTGGAGCTTGTCTTGTGCCTTGGCTTTTCTAATTTTGCCCTTACATATTTGTGTTATTTGTTTGTATTCATCCTTTATAATTTGACCTAGTTTCTACTTTTTGTAGGACTCCTTTTTGATTTTTAGATCATTCAGGATCTTCTGGTTTAGCCAAGGTTGTATGTTTCCTACACAGTAAAATAGTTTGCTCTTGTGCCCTTACTAATGTTTCCTTGAAACACTGCCAAATGTCTTCAATTGTTCTTCATCCTATACTTAATTACCATGGGTCCTTACCTACCAACTGCCTGAGTTTGCTAAATTTCTGCCTTCTTGAACTCCATTGTCTTTATTTTGCTTTTCTCCTTACTACCATTCTTTAGAATAATAAACTTTATCATTTTATGATCAGTCACCTAAGCTGCCTTCCACTTTCAAATTCTCAGCCTGTTCCTTCTTATTTGTTAATATCAAATCTAGACTAGCTTCCCCCTACTAGCTTTCTGAACCTTCTGAAATAAAAAATTGTCTTGAATTCAGTCCAAGAACGTGTTGGATAATCTGGACCCTGCTGTGTTATTTCCCAACAGATGTCTGGATGGATTGAAGTCCCTCCATAATCACCAAGTCCTGTGCTTTGGATGACCTTGTTAGTTGTTTAAAAAAGTCTCCTCCATCTCTTCTTCCTGGTTAGGTGGTCTGTAGTAGACCCCAACAAGGGATGTGAAAGGTTAACCAGTTAAGGGTGGTGCTCACTGGTTCCAGTTAACTGGTGGAGGCTGGAGTAGGAGAGATGGTGAATAAGGTCCTTAGGCTGCCTACCGAGCATGCAGCAGTTTCTGTTTTATATAAAGACATCTGAACTGCCTGAATTACTTAACTTTCTATGCAGAAGGTGACTCTCTCTAGTATAAACTCCCTGTTGACTTATTGAATTTGAAAATCTTTATCCTACTGGGCAGTCAAGACAGAACCAAGAGATTTGCAAAACGCAGAGATGTACTGGCTGCTCCTGCTTTCACGGAATCACAGAAAACCATAGATCCAAACTCTTGGGTCCGTCTGGATAAAGCACCTGATTCATCCCTTCCCTGCTCCTTTACAGACATCACTCTAGTAAAAACATAACCCTGGCCCTTGCGTGCAAAATATGCTTTGAACTGCACTGACTACCATTGTGCAGTGAAATCTTCTTGCTGTTTTCCTTTTGTTGCCTCAGCTATTACTGGAGGGTTTCTGTAATGATCATCAGAGAGAGAGAGAGAGAGAGAGAGAGGAAGCCAACACACTAGAACATTGCAGCACAGAAAACACCTTTTAATGAAGAAATTTACTGGCAGTTTGCGCACTCTTCATCTTCCACCAAGATTGTCCCTGGCCATTGAGTGTGCACTCACATGTTTGTGTATAGAGGAGAGACTGTCTCCCCCTGTGTTCAAGGCTCAGGCACATTAGCTGTACCCTGTAGATATCTGAGCACAGGTACTACTCTTGCATATCCCCTCAATGGGATGAAAAGCAGGAAGTACAATTGTGCCACCCTCTTCTGCATCTGCTGGTGAAGAGAGAGGCATGTGCCAAATAGGGAGGTAGGCTAGACCATCCAAAAATGGGAGACTGCACATGCAGTCTGCTAAGAATTTAGGAGCAGAGCAAATTTTAACATATACTCCTAAATTAACTTCTTCAACTAATTCATATGTTACCCTTTTGCTTCCTGTTTGTGAATGCTGCTAGCAAAGATCCCAACATAATATAGACTCTAATGCGTCTTATAAGAGAAGTGTCTTGCTGATGCTTCAGATGATTTAATTCAACTGCGAAACGCTTTTCCCTCCCTTTTTTTTTCACATGGTGAAGGAAACATGTTTTTATATGAGCTCTTTCTTATATTATTGTTTCTCGTTATGAAAAGCCCACTGCTTGAGAGTGGCTGGATCAGGATGACAGGTTTTGCTAACGAACAGCAGGTTAGTGGAGACGAAGCTGGTTTCCCTACCATGAGAGAACAATAATCCCATGGTCATCCTGTTTTCTTTTTGTACCAAGCTGGTTGGGAAGTACTTGGATTTAAATAAGTGCCCTTTGTACTTTCTAGAGCTCTGTATAGTTAAAATCCAGTTTTGGGCCATTCTTCTATCCCTGCACGGGCTCTGCAATTTAGACAGAAATGTGGAGTGTCCTCATTTTCATTGAGAGGGCTCTGGTGATTAGCATAGAGCTTAAAACTAATCCAGGGGAGGCAAATGTCTTCCAACTTCAGCAAGGGAGCACTGGTTCTGAGCCTCATCATACACCTGGACTAATGGAAATATTTTGATGTTAGCTACTGGGACTTTTTCACATGGAACCTGTGGAACAATAATGTTCTATTTAAGATCAGTATAACTTAAGTATATAGTGTTGTGAGACTTATCGGCAACAACTCTCATCCAGAAATTTACAGGGAGGCTTACAACATACTTTGGGTCAGGGTATAATGAGTTTTCTCTTATTATTTCATTTTGCTTTCCCAATTGCATTGCACAGGGTTTGTCTGTGCTTGTGAAAAGAGCATGAGTGTCAATCCACTGAATACATTCACCACAGGCTCAGCAGAATCGCCTTCTTAATGCTACCCTACACAAGTCCCAGTCCTGACCTGAAAGGGCCACCCTAGATGTGAAAGAGGTAGTTGAGCATCCTAGGCTATTCAATTCTTGTCCTACCAGCTGAGAGTGCCAAATAAATGCTAGTTTTTATGATGATTTTTGGATGGCAGAGACCTGTCCACCAGCAGCTTAGTGTGCCCAACACTCATTTCACACAGACCACCTCAGATAGAAATACCTTATCATTATTGATTGGGTTGAATGCAGACCAATATTCCTAAGGTTAAAGGTTTCAAATCCAGACTCTAAGGCACCCTACCAAGGATGCAGTGCTCTCCGGACCAAAGGCAGATCAGCAGCTTAAACATGTATCAGGAAAGTATTTATGAGGACAGTTCCTAGTCAGCTGCAAGTCAGCAGTCAGGAGATTTGTGCCAATTATGAAATTAATAAATCGGGAAGTTTAGTTTCTTTGTGTGCGTCAAAGTCTGAATGTAAACTATGGCGAGGGTGGAGAGATTTGTTTAAATTGCACTTTCATCCCTGAGTTGCTCTCCTGCAGGATACACCTATGGAGCAAGGCAAATCATGACTTCCATGGATCAGCCAAGTTGCTTCTGAATAGTACAGAAGCTAAGATTTTCTTGTGCTATAGTGTACGGAAGGATTTAAGATGCTCATTTCATCCCCTGCTAAGCCCAACACTTCACCATTACAGTGTGTGCCAAAGTATTAGAACAGGCTTTGTCAAAACAAGGGGATCGGGAAGAAGGGTGCAGGAGGACCTTGAGAGCAGTCACCAGTGGGGGCTGACAGTACAGACACCTTCTGTAACTGACAGGGGTGTCACACAACAGAAAAAATAAAGATTAATTCATTGGTAATAAAACAGAAACAGATATAGCCACCAGAAAAATTAATAGAGAAACTGAGTTATAGGCAATATCTGTGGTGTAGTAGCATATAGAGGAAAATAGGAATATATTGTAATATTATACTTCTAGACCCACTCTCTTACAGCAATGTACTTATATTTAATCCTGCTCTGGTAAACGTGACAGGAATTCTACAGATGTCAGTGATGTTATGTACTGCAAGCGCGACAAATCTGTTGCAACGCGGTGCTCATTATAAGAAATAAAATACAGTACCTGACTCCTAACTGAAGTATTAATAATGAAAATGGATTATGTGTGTCCCATTTGCTGAGCAATTATCCCAAGTCAGGGATTGATTCCAGCTTTTTTTGCCTCACTGACTGAATGGCAGAACATAAACAGGCAGACAGGTTTTTGCATGCAGTGTCTCTGACCTGGAGAAAATGTCAGAAGGTGTATGCATTTCAAGGAGAGCTGCAAGCATTTTATTTATTCATTTATTTGTTTGTTAGTTAGTTAGTTTATTTATGTATTGTAATGCAGTTGAGTCATTTTATTTCTTAGAGAAAACGAAAGGTGACAATTTTTAATGTAGTGTAGTTTACTTAATCAGGCAAATGCTTTATCAGGAAATTGTCTCAATCAAAACATGACCCAAAGAACCAGTTTAAGCCTAATAATGATGCTTAGTGAATATGTTGTCAATGAGGGCAGTAATTCTGTTTAATGGACATACATACCTTAAGATGATTTAGCAATATTGTTTCCTTCTCTACATGTCTCACTGTTATGTTCATTCTGTCTGCTCCTCTAGCTGCTTTCAGTCCGTTTAGCTGTCATGCATGCAGAAAATATATGAAATGCTTCACTACTGGTTGGTGCAGATTCCAGGATTCTGACAACTACCCCGTTACCAGTGGTGGGCAAGCAACAAGCTCCACCCTTATGCCAGTGCAGACACTACTTCCTCTAAAATTCATGGAGCTGTCTGTTTGGATGACAGACTTGTGGAAGCTCTGCAATTCCCTAGGAATTACTATCAAAATAGGGCATTCTATTAAATGGTGATTATTCCATATCAGGACAAATGGCTGGAGCATCTTGGTTAAGCCATTTCAGTGGATGCACAATGTAAAACCTTTAACACTGACCTTTCAAAAATCATTAAGTTCATTAAAGACACTTTCTTTTGAGCTAGGGATGTAAGCGGGTAATTGGTTACCTGGTAAGCATCACGCTTACTGGATACTGCTTATAGGTAATCTGTTAACTGATGCCCAGCCTGAAAAGTATTTAGTTCTCCGCCTGCCTGCTCCAGCCCAGCCAGGCCTACCGCTGCATGCTGCAATGGGCCAGTTAGCCAGTTAAACATATAGTTTAACAGGTTAACATTTTAAATGGGATTTTACATCCCTACTTTGACCAGTTTTTTTGATTACAGTGTTTGACTGCGCGGGCCAATAAATGCCATATGTTGCTTTATAGAGAACCCAAATTAAGAGGGTTTTCAGAATTTCTAGGAGATGTTTCTAGATAGAACATCTTCTAAAACAAGAATCCTTCTAAACTTGAACCCCAAGGTTCAAACCTATTCCATGTGAAAATTATTTCCTCCAAGCCCCGGGGGCAAAGCCTTTGAAAGCAGAGTGAGGAGTTTGTTTGCAATATGATTGCCTTCACTATTGGCTCATGAGTAAACAAAATTGCAGTGGAACATTTAGTGAAGTCCTGCTTTCTGTTGGGTCATCTATCTGCTTTGGTTGCTAGGAAGTGTCCGATACAGTATGTGAATAGAATGCTGTATCTATGGCAACATGTAATTCAACTTATAACTTTTCAATGCGTAAAAAGGTAATTACATTATTTTTTTCTTTATATAATGACCTTCAGGTTGGACACTTAAGACCAATAAATAATGACTTTGGGTCCGATATTTTCTGGCAATTAATGACCACCTGTGTTAGGGGCCCTTGATTCCTCCAGTCATTCATTAAGTGCCAGAAAAAGGTCTCTCTATTGGTCATTATTGCACTAATATAACAGTTCAGTTTCCAGTTTCCAGAACTAGCTTTTTATACAAACACCATTTCTAAGTAAAAATAACAATAGTATAAACAGAAGCAGACACAATGTAGAGCTCCCAACTTCATGTTTTGAACTGATGGTTATTAGTGAGGAAGAAAACTGATTTGTTTGATGTCTGTTAATTTTCACATTTCTCTTGCATTGAAGGAGGAATTTAAAAAAAACCCAGCTAATACCAATTCCACTCTAACATGACATCATCCTTTAATACACTTTGGAAATTGTATATTCCTTTATTAGAAAAAATATCATGAGTTCCTACCCTTGGTAGTAAAACATCAATTCTACTTTTATGAAGCTGCAAGTAAAGTGTAGGTGACACAAATATGTAGTAGAAGGGAGAGTTAGAAAAGCTCTGTTAAGGCACCTAGCCCACCCCTCAGGAGCCAATGCAAAACATTCGCTAGAAGATACATACTTAGGGTTTTGTACAAATGATCAAAGTGCTAACTCATTTTCCCCCTTGTCATGGAAGGTCATTCTGTGTGTCTTGTTCTTCGTGGATAACACATACCAAAGATTCCCAGACTTGATTCTCATAAAATTCTGATTCTGAACAGTAGTAGATGCTTTAATATGTTAACCACTATAGCAATTAGCAACAAATTGTATCTTAAGGGGTAGGGGGGAGGAGACTGACTACTCCCTTTCTGACATAAGACCTTCCAATATTACCTAGAACTTTTAAACAGAAGTTATGGGCTTCATGCAGAAATTGTTTGATGAGGTTCTATGGCTTGTGTTATGCAGGTCAGATTAGACATTCATAATGGTCCCTTCTGGCCTCAAAATCTATTAGTCTTTCTTGAATCAAGCTTACCAGTGATCACCACTATAACAACAACTAGCAATCAGGAATCCGAACATTCTAAACCGTTTCTGTAGAGGTTGATAGTAGTTGGGCAATAGCAAGGCTTCTATAGGAGTGAATGGAGACCTGACAAAGTGGCATGTCTGGATCTGAATAGAGATGACTGTTTGAGGAGCCCCCACCAGTAAGGCATCAAATACTTTGCGATGATGGATTCCAAGTTGAGAAAATCTATATAGCCAAGGGCTAAATTCTCACTGGCCTCAGTGGAGTTACACCAGCAGATAATATTTCCCTAAATATCTTGACCTTGCATAATCTGGGTAGAAATCACATGTAAAGCTAATAGCTACATCATTTGTTAAAAAACATTTAGAGAAATGCTAACTTCAATATAGCAGAACGTATTTATATTTTTGATGCACCCAAAGATTTCAGAAAACAAGCAATGGACATGGAGTGAAATCATGGCTCCATAAAAATTACTGGAATTTTGTAATTAATTTCAGTTGGGCCAACATTTCATTGATGATTCCTGCCTGAAGAACACACATTCTTGATTTATCAGCATGCAGCCACAGGTCACTCTGAGGCAGTGGCAGAAGTAACTCATCTGAGGCAGTGGCAGAACTTGCCAGTGTCTTCAGCAAGTGTTTTGCAGACTCTTTTGCAACAGAATTTAGGGCTAGCTTGAAGTAGGATGTTAAAATTGGTTTAAATAGGTAACCATGTAACTGCTGAAAATCTCAGTAGTTAAACGGTTACACACTGTGGACTCTGTAGTATAAAGCTTATATAAGCAGCAAACCTCCCCAGGAGCAGGGTCCCTGCTGTAATGAAGACTCCTCCCGGGGAGCAGAGCAGGCAGCCTTTGCTTGCCTGGCTCCAAGGGAGGAGGCTTTGCTATCCTGTCACAGCGAGCCGCCTCCCTGTTGAGTGTAACCAATACCATTAACCAATTAGCATCATTATTCAGCTACACTCTAACATCCCTAGCTTGAAGTGGAGTACCTGGGGCCTTGACTATAATGTAACCAAGACTCAGGAATTTTGGCCACTTTCTAGCCCCTTCCAGTTGCACTCACTGGAAATTATGGATCTGAAAATCCTAACATATAAAGACCTCTGAGAGAAAGCATTGCAATTCTCTCTGGCAAGTCTAATCTAGTCCCAGCTTCTATACACTCATGCTTATAATAACCCATTCCGGGATAATATAACAGGTACTTTGTAGAGAAGGGCCTGGAGGAAGTTATAATTATTAAGAAGAAATAATCAAAAGTTAATTCTTTTGCATGTAGGAAAAATGGGAATTAAAGAAAACATTTACTGGAAAGACCACGTGAGACAAAGAGGGAAGAAACTGAGAGAGGCAACAGTTACCACAGAATTTGAAGTCAATAAGTGCTGAAGTTGAAGAGATGACTAGCAAGTAAGCAATTCAGAGAAAATTTCTCGATAGGAATGGAGAATAAATATGAAATACTAACATCTGACACTTATTTATTTAAAAATGCACCTATTCACAGCTCTGGATGCATGACAATTATTTTTAAAAATACAAATTAGATTGATATCCTAAATATACAGCCTTGCAGCCCGTAGCACCTTCCATCTCAGGGTCCCTACGAACTATACAAATAGCAACGAATTAATATTTACAAGACCGCTGTCAGCCAAGCATATTTTAGAAAGGGGAAAACTAAGGCATAAGATCTTATAGGAAGTAATTGGGGGAAGATGGTTGAAATGCCCTTAGTCTGTTTTGTGATTTAGCAACAAGAACATCCATCCTCTATAATATCACTGATAGCACCTCTTTCAGAAAGAGAAGCAAGTATCATGGGTCATTTCAAAAGGCAGATAATGACCATAGTAGCCTTGATTTTTCCCTCACACCAAGATCCTTTACTCTGGCAGATTAAAGAGACCTTAAAATGGGTATGAGCAGAGCAATTTAAGCTGCTTTAATATAAATGAAAATCAGGTCCATTATTTTGAGAAGAGTGCAACGGGGGACAAGCTACTTAGACAGACGCTCCAAGGAGCAGAATGGGACACAGCAAAGAAATAGAGAGAGGAAATGTCCCACCAGCTGCAAAAATGAAAGTGAGCCAGTATCACACAGTGTGACAATGTGTCTTTGAAAAGACTGTCTCAGTTTACTGGCCTGCTAATTTTCTCGAGAAATTATATCTGTCCCAGATTTTGCAACTCCAGCGAACTGATCACTTGCAAGAGCTCACCAACTGTCTGAGCCGATGTAACTGACAGAGACAGAGCAAAGGACTGAGGGATGAGGGCACATTGGACATGGAGAGAGAAACCAGCAAAGGAGAAGGGGGAAAGAAGACAAAAGCCTGGAAAAGATAAAAAGAGAGAAAGCCCTAGAGGTGGAAAAGAGCCTAGTGGCCAAAGGAGAAGAACAAAATTAAAATCAAAATCAGATCAGGTGTGTTGAGAACAAGGATGGCCCACCTTTGTGTCTAAGCCCACCAGGTTAATCCACTGGCAGGCCATGAGACATTTTGCTGACATTAACCATCTGCAGCTCCCAGTGGCCGTGGTTCACCATTCCTGGCCAATGGGACCTGTGAGAAGCTGTGGCTAGCGTGTCCCTGCAGCCCCTTTGCCTGCAAGCAACACTTCCTACAGCTTACATTGGCCAGCAACAGCAAATTGTGGCCACTGGGGCTTTGTCTACACTGCAGGGTTTTTGCTCAATAAGCTTTTAACGGAATAGATCTTCCGCAAAAACTTCTTGTACAAAAGCGCGACCACACTTCAAAAGCACATTGCAAAAGCTCACATATTTCACACATACAGAATGGGAAGCAACTGTCTAGGAAGGAGTACGGCAGAAAGGGATCTAGGGGTTATAGTGGACCACAAGCTGAATATGAGTCAGCAGTGTGATGCTGTTGCAAAAAAAGCAGACATGATTCTGGGATACATTAACAGGTGTGTCGTGAGCAAGACACAAGAAGTCATTCTTCCGCTCTACTCTGCACTAGTTAGGCCTCCGTTGGAGTATTGTGTCCAGTTCTGGTCACTGCATTTCAAGAAGGATGTGGAGAAATTGGAGAGGGTCCAGAGAAGAACACCAAGAATGATTAAAGGTCT
>JANRFK010004149.1:91596006-91617817 GCA_030068395.1 Apalone spinifera
AGACCATTTGTTGTTTTTTTCTGTAACAGACTAACTCAGCTACCCCTTGAAGCTTCTAATATTTACTGGTTTATAAAGGGCAAAGTTTAATAGAGCATCTGATCTATAGTTTCCTCATGGTCCACAATGTTCCACCTAAACTGATGGCGGGTCCCTTTATATTTTACCTCCCTTTCCATATAACTCACTGAAGCATTATGTGTGTAGTATCAAAAACTTCATACAATAGTATGTGATACAGATTGTACCTCCCTGGTCTGGCACCCTGATTGGTCCCCAATGAGGGATTTTTCTGGACCAGGGAAGGTAATTTCTGTCCCCACTGATGCCAGCTCCACCACCTGCCCTACCACCAGGAGTGGCCCGTGGCTGAAGGCAACCTCGGCAGTTGCCTAGGGCACCATATTTAATGCGGCACTCAATGATGACGTCACGCCATTGAAGGGGCGCCGATCGTGCATTCCACCTAAGGCGCCAGTTGCCGGCAGCTCTCCTTGAGCCACTCAGCCTATCACCTCACCGGGCTTCCTGGCTTCCCCAGCAGCCCAGCTAGGTTGTGCACTGGTCTTCCTTCCCCCACACCTTGATATTCCTTCTCCCCAGCTGGGCCTCATGCCAGGCTCCTAGCCCCCCACCCTCTGCAGCATCCCAGGACTGTCTGAATCTGGAACATCTGTGGTCCATCTGGACCATGGATGTTGCCGGACCAGAGAATTCCAGTTTATGGAGGTGCAACTTGTATGAACAACTGAAGACTGAAGGGGAATGACACTTATTTTTGAAAGGACAGTGACTACTGCTTTGCATAATATCTATTCAACCCAAAATGGATATTGCAGATGGAGGAAGGGAGAACAGGTTAGGTGAAATATTAGTGAGCTGACAGGCATTGGCCTGCTGGCCGACTCTGAATAAGTTTTCATGCCTGGATGGGAGTGGTATCTAAAAGAGGCATTACATTGCAATTTAGACAATAATTTATCAACACTTTTAATGTCAGAAGAGTCTGCTGAAACACAAGAAGTTTAGCGGCAGGAATCTGCCCTTGGGATACTGAAGACTTCCTGGTTAAAACATATCCCTCTATCTTTTGTATACAAAGGAGAGACAGACTCCCAAGAAGAAGTCTCTTGAAAAATCTTACCTTGGTACTATCTTATTGTCAGCTTGTGATTTTAAATCAAAGAGAATTCCCCATAAAAAACTCTGCTTTTATGTTGTCTCTGTATGACAATTGTCATTGGCTGTACTGCGATTCAGTATTTTTGCTCTTTCTGATCTTTGATACTCAGCACACAAGCAACATTTCTTTACTTTCTTTAATTGCATGTTAAAAACTGCATGCTATGGGCCCGAAAATACTGCACAGATAAGCTTGAAAGAAATTAAATAATCTATTTCTGAAATATTAAACCCTCTTTATAGAATAGATTGTACCATGGGCTGTAGCAACATAAGCTGTCCCACATCTCAGTTGTGACCTGGAGTGTCTAGCTCTAGGATTGAAAGTGTAATTTGGTCTTTAAGGGCATATCTACACTGGCAGAGTTTCCGTACAGACAATTACATCACTGCTCAGTGAGCACTGAAGGGGAAATTGCTGTTGTATGTTTATATTCAGGGGGAAAAGGAGGGCAACTGCCACAGAGTCTGGTGATTCAAAAGGCAGTGGCAGTTGGAGCCTGGGCTCTTTAAGTCACCACTAGAAGCCCCACACTCTATGTTCCAAACAGCTCTAAGAATGGGTGTGTGGAGGCTGATGCGCTCCAGGTGGTGCTGGGGCCTGGCTGCCCAGTCCCTCCCCCTTCCAGGAGCATGGAGCCCGTCCCACAGACACACATACCTTGCCCAGGGGCCCCGGAAGGCTGTCGGCTCCCCTATTCATACTTGTCAGATGCCTGCACAATAACATGTTCACACTTGTGGTGCTTGCAACAACATTCAGAGCAGTGCACTTTGGGCAACTGTCCCACAGAACAGCCCATTGCAGCGCTGTAACTGACACTGGCACCACAGCACAGTAGCCCCAGCACAGAAAGCTGTACACCTCTCAGCTGGGTGGTTGTTTTACAGCACTACAACCGCACAGTTTCTGTGTACAAGGTGGCTGGCGGTGTGTGCTTCATCGTAGCAAGCTGTTTTACTGTACAGAAACTTCCCAGTAAAGACCTACCCAAAGTCTGTTTACTTCTCTGCTGATCTGTTGTTATAGCTAATTAGTGCAATTTGAAATAGGGAGGCTCTCTTGTAAGAACTGAATTGAGCACACCGAATCATTTCACCTAAGCCACTAAGCAGCCAGCAGTTAGTAATAATTTTCAGTCACACTGCCTGCTATTTGGCCTGGATTTGAACCAAGAGCTAATATGCGAATAGTTACATATCTTATTATATCCTGGGAGCCACATTTATGGTTATGTGACCCAAAGAGCTGTACCAATGTTTCTCTGCATTATGTGCATATGAAATTAATTCTATCATGTTTCTAACGGGAATTTGTATTTTCCAATGCAGGGCAATAATCGTTTCAAGTGATATCTTCACTTACCAACCCAAGAGTAAGGAACAGCTGAATTGAATCTGTTTGAATCAGTGGTTTAAATTCACAGAGAATTTGACAGCTGTTTTTGGCTCTGTCTCATGTTGGTTTGTACTTGAAACAGTCTATGGTGGAGCATGGCCAGCTAACACATTTTAAAGCTTTAAAACTCTCTCTACAATTGGTTCTAAGATACAGCTGATACTAAGCTAAATTATAGTACCGAACGCATTTTCTAAAAATCACATTTTTTTCCCTTGAGTGATAAGAATATACAGACTGCTTCTTAAGAGTGTGCTCCACTATGCTTTGATTTCTCTCTAATATTCTGTCAGAGGAGTTGTTTTTGTTTTTAAGTATATTAGGAACAAAAAGATCCTGACAATGATATTGGTTCATTACTAGATAAGCATGATAAAATTTTCTATAATAATCCAGAAAAGGCAGACATTTTCAGTAAGTATATCTATTCTGTATTAGTGGAAAAAAGATGATGTTTCATCATCCTATAACAATATTTCCATTCTATTCAGGAAAATGTTAAATAAAAGCCACTAAAACAAGACATTTTTAAATCAGCAGGTCCAAATAACTTGCATCAATGCGTTTTAAAAGAGCTGGCTGTGGAGCTTCCTGGACCATTTAGGTTGATTTTCAATAAGCCTTGGAACACTGGGAATGTTCCAGAAGGCTGAAAGAAAGCTAATGTTCTACCAATATTTTAAAAGGTTAAATGAGATGACCCAGGAAGTTACAAGTCTATCACCCTGACATCGATCGCAGACCAGATAATGAGTGGATAATGTAGAATTAAGTTGATATTAAGAACATAAGAATGTCCATATTGAATCAGACCAAAAGTCCATCCAGCCCAGTATCCTGTCTGCCGGCAGTGGCCAATGCCAGGTGCCCCAGAGGGAGTGAACCGAACAGGTAATGATCAAGTGATCTCTCTCCTGCCATCCATCTCCACCCTCTGACAAACAGAGGCTAGGGACACCATTCCTTACCCATCCTGGCTAATAGCCACCAATGGACTTAACCTCCATGAATGTATCTAGTTCTCTTTTAAGCCCTGTTATAGTCCTAGCCTTGACAATCTTCTCAGGCAAGGACTTCCACAGGTTGATTATGCACTGTGTGAAGAAGAACTTCCTTTTATTTGTTTTAAATCTTCTGCCCATTAATTTCATTTGGTAGCCCCTAGTTCTCATATTATGGGAACAAGTAAATAACTTTTCCTTCTTCAGTTTCTCCACACCACTCATGATTTTATCTATCATATCCCCCCTTAGTCTCCTCTTTTCCATGCAGAAAAGTCTTAGTGGTTAAAGAAGGATGTCATGAACAGGAGGAGGAGTGCTGACCAGCACCTGGTGACTAAGGGTATGTCTACACTGCAGAGTTTTTTCGGAAAAAATGCCGTTTTTCCAAAAAAACTTCACTTATATCCACACTGCAATCATGTTCTTTTGAAAAAAATTGAAAGAACAGAGGGGGTTTTCCAACATTGGTAAACCTCTTTCTATGAGGAAGAAGCCTTTTTTTCAAAAGTGCTCTTTCAGAGAAAGGCATATGTGGATGGGGAAGAGGGAGTTCTTTTGAAAGAAGAGAAAAGAAGAAAAAGCACTGGTGCCTTGGTGGCCACTCTGTCCATAGTAATCACAGCTTAAATGCGAGATAGCGTCCATTCAGTATGAATGCTATCTTTCGAAAAAGCAGACCGCTTTTTTATGTGCTTTTGCTGTGTAGACGCTCTGGGGAAGTTTTTTTTTGGAAGATCTCTTCCGGAAAAGCTTCTTCTGAAAGAAGCCTGCAGTCTAGACATAGCCTAAGGGTTAAACTCAGGAACCTAGCAAAGATGTTGGTCAGGGGGCTGGGAGAACCAATCAAGATAGAGGGTTGAAATGTGAATTGGATATGTTCCCTGCCTGCTTTCTTTATGTGGGAGAGTTAAATCAGGAGTTGCGAGATACAGAATGATTTAAACCCAGGCAGGACTTTCATGCCCCCCACGAAATTCAGGGCACGGGAGCAGACTGAACAAAGAGAAAATTAGAAGTGAGTACCAGGGAAATGTGAATCCAGTCACGGTCAGGGTAATTTTTCTTTATTTTGTGGTTTGGTTTGAACTGCTCTATGTGAATCTATGCCTCCCTCCTCCCTTACCATCTAAGCATTGTGCCAGAGTTTTTTTCTCTGTTTTAATTCGGTTTCCTCCATTGCTCATTAACATCCAGCAACCAAGTATGCTTTATCAAGCTTATCTTTTGTTTTGCAGTAAAAATCACTTCTTTTAAGGTGATGATTTGATTCTTGTGTCCTGGAAGGTCTGTCTGTGTGTATCTGCATGACCCTGATTGAGGGGTCAGCTACCAGAGACTACAGCTTGTTTTTCTCTTTTCGTTTTTGCAAGCTCTTTTGGGGCAAAAGAGCTTGGGGTACCTCTGCGGATGAAAGGTTTTGAAGCTCTCTTGCAGGCCCCCACCTTCTGCATTTGGAGTACCAAAGTGGGGAACATCCCTGACAGCAGGAGCAGCCTGAGGCGGGCTGCAGTAGCTGGCGCCCCAGACGGAATGCGCGATTGGCGCCCCCGCCTGCAGGGCCATCAATGGACTGACATCATCATCGAGTGCCCTGGGCACCCCGTGACATCATCATTGGGCACCCCAGGTGCCCCGTTGAAGGTGGCGCCCTAGGCGGCGGGCGAGTCCGCCTATAGTCACAGGCCACCCCTGCCTGACAGAGGGTAAAATCATTAATGCCAAGCAACATATGTATATGGAAAATAAAACCTGTCAAACTAATTTGCTGAGACCTTGAGTTTGGTTGAGATAAAGAGTTTGTGTGTGATGGGGCAGTTGCCCCTCACTGGTATATAAGGGGTTAAAACAGCCCTGTGAGGGGGGTTAGGGCTAGGAGCCAATCACAGTCAGGCTTGAGGCTGCCAATCAGGGCCAGGCTGGGCCCTATAAGAAAGCCTCCTGGAGAAGAGGCGCTCACTCTCTTGCTTGAGCTCTGGAGGGAGAGGGCTCTAGCTACCTACTAGCAGGAGTTCCTTTGACAGAGCAGGACTGGGGAAAGGTAGAGCAACCCAAGGGAGCTCCAACCTGAATAAACCCCTGACTGAGGCCCAGAGAGGTACTAGGACTGCAGAGGAACAGTCAGAGAATGAGTAGGCAGCAAGTCCAGACCCTGTTGCCTATGATGAAGTGACCAGTTCAGACTTCAGTTTTCCCCTAAGGGAAGGGGCTAGATGTTGAAGGGTGTCACTGAGGCAAGTGGTAGCTTAGGGATAATGGGGTTTCCCCGGAGGGGAGGACCCTAGAGTGTGGGCACTGCTGCAGGGCAGTACCAGGGGAAGGGGCACCAAGGTCTGGGAGGGATGTGGGGCCTGACACAACATGGCGGAGAACAGGGGAAAGGACAGGTAATCGTGGGTGTTACATCAGCAGAAAGAAGGTTCTCCGGGACTGGAAGAGCTAATTCTCAGATTGACCAGCAGGAAGCACCACGGCAATGAATCAAACCCATTACAATGTAATATACTTAGACTTTTGTAAGGTGTTTGAGTTGGTAGCATACAATATTTTTATTAGAATTAGAAAGATATAATATTAACATGGCACACATTGAATGGATTTAAAACTGGCTAATTGGCGGGTCTAAAAATGTAATTGTAAACAGTGGGAGTGTTTCTAGTGGGGTCCTTCAGAACTCAGTTCTTGGACCAATGCCATTGGTGGCATAAAAGAAAGCAAAATCCTCACTGATAAAGTTTACGGAGATAATGTTTGGTAAACTAGGCACAAAACATACACTACGTGTTCTAATCCAGCTAAATGTAATCATATACATCTAGACACTAAGAATGTAGGTCACTCTTACAGAATTAAGGATTCTATCCTGGGTAACAGTGACTCTGAAAAAAATTTTGGAGTTGTGGATAATCAACTGAACATTGTAGGGACCGAGGTGTAAGTCACCAAGCCTAATGATTATGGTCAGGAGCCAAGAACTGGTGTCAGGGTCAGAGTCAGAAGTCATGCCAGGAACCACAGCCAGAGTCAGTATCAGGGGTAGGGTGTAGAAGCAGAGACCTGAGGCAGGATGCACATCAGAAATAGACAGGGATCTGGGATAAGGAGGGCAGGAACTCAGAACAGGCTGGGAAACAAGACTCAGAAGTCGAAGAATTAGGCAAGATCCAAAGTAGCAGCCAGGGTTTCACCTAGTTGTTCAGACAACTTCATGAGCCTTCCTTCTGGCTTATGTAGTGTATCCCAGCCAACTGATGGGACTGGATGCCTCCCACAATCAGGGCCTTCATAGATGGGCATCTTTGTAAGCTAGAGGTTTGCTAGCCCTCTGCTCCATTGGTTTGGGTAACCTTCCAGGTAGCAGTCAGAGTCTGAGCATTGTTTGGGGACCGATGATCCCACACAAAGATGAACTCCCAATGTGACAATGTAGTTGAAAGAACTAATGTGATCCTGGGGTGTATAAACAGGAGAATCTCGAGTAGAAGCAAAGGGGTATTTTACCTGTTTGTGGCATTGGTGCTAGAATAGTGTGTTGTTCTGGTGCCCACCATTTCAGAAGGGTTGCTAAATAGGAGAGGGTTAGAGAAGAACTACTGGGATGGTTAAAGGATTAGGAAGTATGCCTTATAGTGATAAACTCAGCCTAAGTCTAGACTGCGATGCTTTTGAGGAAAAAGCTATGTAAATGCAGTCTGCATTTTGCATAGCTTTTTCTGCTTTTTTTCTTTTTTGGGGGGGAAAAGCCTCCTCTTTCGGCAGAGCCCTTATGCCTCATGAAATGAGGTATATAGGGCTCCCCGAAAGAGCGTGTTTGCTCTTCCGCAAAAAAAAGTGGAAGAGCAAATGCGTTCCTTGGATGCAGAGGGGTTTTTGCGGGATACTGGAGGTATCCCGCAAAAAGCCCATAGTCTAGATGTAGCCTCCAGGAACTCAATAATTTAGCTTCACAAAGAGATCATTACAGTGATTTGTTTACAGTCTGTAAGTACCTACACAGAGAATGGATGTTTAATAATGGCTTCTTCAGTCTAGCAGAGAAAGGTTATAACACGTTCTAATGGCTGGAAGTTGAAGCTAGACAAATTCAGACTAGAAAATGAAATAGGCATACATTTTTAATGGTGAGGGCAATTAACTATTGGAACAATTTATCAAGGGTCATAGTGGATTCTCCAACCTCACCATTTTAAAATCATGATCTGCTCTAGGAATTCTTTTAGGGAAGTTCTATGGCCTCTGTTCTGCAGAAAGTCAGAGTAGACCAGTGGTCACCAACCTGCAGATCGGGATCTACTGGTAGATCTTGGAGCCTCTGACAGGTGATCTTGACTGGTTTGGCCAAGAGGTTATCAAATGCCAACACTTCAGCTGCCCCTCCATCCACTGCTGCACACCTCCTGCCCTTTGCCGTGGAGCTGTTCCCCCATCCCCCGCTTGCTGGGCAGGACAGGGGAAAGGAGGGGGCCCTCATGTCAGGGTGCCTCCTTACTACCCTGCATTCTGTCTCCCCAGAATAGAGGGGGGCATAACTGATTTTGGGAAAGAGTGAGTTTACTGGCTGCTGTTGAAAGTGGTGCAGGGCCAGGGCAGGAATGACCCTGCCTTAGCCCCACTGCTCCACCACCCAGGAGCCAACTGTGATAAGCAGTGTCTATGTGGAGCGCCCCCTAGATCAAAACTCCCTTACAGCGTGTGACGGCGTGGCGTGGGCATGCATGGAGAGCCCCACACTACTGGGGCACTCTGTTTCAGCGCTGCAACGAGCACACGGCCGTGTTGGAGATGCTCAGCGGCCACCGCTAGTGCCTGCACAATGGCTCCCGGTGCTTCTGAGCCGGCCGGCAGGAGAATGCATGTGCCGGTGTCTCTTAACCAGAGTGCTGGATTTGAAAAGGAGAGAGCCCCGTTGAGATGGGAGTGGCAAGGAGGAGAGAGTGGAGACGCCCGGAGCGAAAGCCGCTGGGGAACATGCCAGCGAGGAAGGTGCCGCCAAAGGGGACAGAGAAGGAGAGCCGTGGGCAGTGAATGGCTCTTTTGAACACTGCCGGAGGGGAGGAAGCAGCCCAGGACAGGGCAGAGAAGGAACCCATGGGTCGGTGAGTTACGGCTTGATCCCGCCAGGAAGGCAGGAAATTGGTGTTCCTGTCCTTAGGGTCCTGGGTTGAGACCTGGAGAGAGGGCGGGTCCAGGTCTCCCTACCCTTCCTGCGCTCGTAGGTCAGGAATCTCACAGGAAACTGTCGGGGAAGGAGTCCTGGGGTGAATTCATTACAGGTGGTGGAGAATGTGGGTACAGAGTCCCTAGCACTAGGAAGTAGGGGTGCTTATAGATAGATAGATAGATAGATAGATAGATAGATAGATAGATAGATAGATAGATAGATAGATAGATAGATAGATAATTTAGGCTAGGAAAGGAAGAAAGGGGAATATGGATCTTGCCAAGGTGTTCAAGTAGTTGGTTGAACTGCAAAAGCAGCAGCAACATAACAGACACAGCTACTGCAGCATTTGGTAGTGCAAAACCAAGAGCTGCAGTGGCAGTTGGTGAGGGAGCTATTAGAACAGCAGCAAGCCCAGCAGGAGAGGTGGCTCCTGTCAGCAAGGGGCGTCATTGGGGCAGGCTAGCATGGGGGGTGGAGAAGAGATGACTGTGACCGCGCAGTTACCAATAAAGCTAACTAAGATGGGGCCTCTGGATGACCCGGAGGCCTACTTAGTGACATTCTAGAGAGTGGCCACGGCAGCCCAGTGGCCTGATGAACATTGGGCCACCCTCCTCACGCCCTATTTAACAGGCCCGGCCCGGCCCAGCTAGCCTACCGCCACTCGAGACGCGTTAAATATTACAAAGTTAAAGAGGCTATACTGGACCAGGCAGGGGTAACGCCTAAGACTTACAGACAAGAACGATACCCGCCAGGGGCCCGGCCCTGGGTGGTGGCTCAGAAGCTGCACGCATTAGGATGGAGGTGGTTGGAGCCGGAGAGGCGGGATAGTTTGCAGTTGGCAGACACCATAGTGTTGGAGTAGTTCCTCCAGGTCCTACCAGCCAGAACACAATAATGGGGATGTAGACATCGTCCCCCCACCCTGGTGGATGTGGTGTCGCTTATGGAAAACTACCTAGCTTCTGAAACGCCATCAGGAGTTGGGAGGGAGAATAGGGAAACTCCGCAGGAGCGAACGGCCCTCAGGCGAGCCCTCCGACGCTGGGGGGAGAAAGAACCAGAATCCTGCAGTGGCCTGGGTAGGGGAGTAGGACGGAGAAACCCCGAAGAGGTGAAGGAAAAGCTGGGGGAGGACCATGGGGAAAGAAGGCCACACCCGGGAGAGGTGGGACCACCTCCCCGGTGGGAGGCATCCTCACAAAGCCATTGTTTTGAATGCGAGCAGGAAGGACATTTTAGGAGGGACTGTCCCTTTATGGATTGTTCCTGTGGGCAGGTGGTGTCAGTAGCCCAGGGTGCTCATCCATGCGACGAAGCAAGAGTAATCGCTCAAGTGCAGATCGAAGGGATACCTGCATTGGCCTTAGTGGACTCTGGGTGCGGGCAGACCATGGTCCGAGCTGATTTAGTCCTGAGTCCCGAGCCAGCAGGTACTACAGTCTGGGTAAAGTGTGTTCATGGGGACATGCAACCCTACCTCATGTCCTGGGTTAGTATACAGGACGAAGGGGAGGACACCGTATGCCAGGTCGCATTAGTGCCGAGGCTAGCGTACCCCGTGGTATTAGGGTGAGATTGGCCCGGGTTCATGTGGTTTCTGAAAGCATGGAGCCAAGAAAGCACCCAGTAACCCCTGGAGGAGGAGCTGGAGGAGATCCTAGCTTCCCTGAGAAAAGAACAGGAGCGCACCCCAAGCCCAGAAGGAGGGGTAGAACCAGACTGGGTCACTGAGCGAGACTTCCTCAAAGAGCAATGAAACAACTCTTCCCTGATGCGGGCCTGGGAACAAGCAGGGAAGGAGGATGACCCTGCTCAGCCGGAAGGTCAAGGACCTTACTTTGAGGTACAAAGGGATCAGTTATACCAGGTAACCCAGGAAATGGAAGGTAGGGGGAATATTCATCAGCTATTAGTACCGGCGTGCTACTGGAGTAGGGTTCTGGAGTTAGCCCATGTGAACCTGTGGGCCAACCATTTGGGGAGGGAGAAAACCCTCCAATGCCTTACACAATGCTTTTTTTGGCTGGGGGTGTACAAGGCAGTACAAGATTTTTGCGAATCGTGCCCCGAGTGTCAACAGATGCAGATGCGGTTAGGCCCCAAGGCCCCTTTAGTGCCAGTGCCCATAGTGGGGGTCCCATTCGATAGAGTGGCTATAGAATTAGTGGGCCTCTTAGGGCGCTCTTAAGACAGGCTTCCAGTACATCCTGGTTATCCTTGATTACGACACTCGCTATCCGGAAGCCGTGACACTAAAGAACACTACGGCTCCTATGATCGCAGGCGAATTAGTCAAAAAAATTTTTTGAGTGGGAATCCCTAGGGAGATTCTGACTGACCAGGGGACCAACGTCTCCTCCCAGTTAATGAAAGAGTTGTGTAGGCTATTAGGGATCAAAACATTGTGAACGTCTGTGTACCATCCACAGATGATGGATTAGTGGAGAGGTTCAACCAAACCCTTAAGAGCATGCTCCGTCGGTTTGTGGAGGAGGACCCCAGGAGTGGGATAAGTTACTTCCAGCCCTCCTGTTTGCAGTAAGAGAGGTCCCGCAATCCTCCACAGGATTCTTGCTGTTTGAGCTCCTGTATGGATGGCAACCATGGGGAATCCTGGATTTAGTGAAGGAGAAGTGGGAGGACCAGGAGACTCGGGTACAGGGGTCAGTAGCCTATGTCTTACACTTACGGGAGAAACTGTGGAAGGTAGGAGAATTCGCGAAAGCCAATATGTTGCAGGCTCAGGATTGACAAGCGCAATGTTATAATAGGGAGGCAAAGTTGAGAGAATTCAAACCCGGAGATAGGGTCCTCCTGTTGTTATAGTTGACGCAAAACTATTAGCAAAGTGGCAGAGCCCCTTCAAGATAATTTGGAGAGTGGGGAACATAGACTACAAAGTCCGGTTGGCCGGGAAAAGGAAAGGCTCTCAGATTTACCATGTAAATTTATTTAAAAAATGGAAACCCTTATGATAGCTCCAGCATTAGGGGAGACTGAAGTGGGGCCATGGGCAGGAGACATAGGTCGGGACACCCCGGTGCAGGTGGGCAAGGAATTGACACCAGCCCAGTGGGAAGATGTTGTGAGGATTACCCGGGCATACAGGACAGTCCTGTCCTCGGTGCCAGGAAGGACCAAGGCAGTGAGTCACCACATCGCCAACATCCCTGGATGGAAGGTATGTGACCCTGTGCGTCCCCTACCCCCAAAAATGTAGGAGACGGTTAGGGCAGAAGTGCAGGACATTTTGCGCTTAAAGGTGATCAAAGAGTCCCATAGCGACTGGAGAAGCTCAATAGTCTTGGTACATAAGTCAGATGGGACAATCCAGTTTTGCGTGGACTTTAGAAAGATTAACACAATCTCCTGTTTAGATGCCTACCCTATGCCCCAGGTGGACGAGTTGCTGGAAAGGTTGGGGCAAGCCCAATATATATCAACCTTGGACTTAACAAAGGGGTACTGGCAAATCCCCTTGACACCAGCCTCCAAAGAAAAGACAGCTTTTTCTACTCCCTTTGGGTTGTTCCAATTTAAAACTATGCCCTTCGGGTTACACGGGGCAGCTGCGACCTTCCAGCGGTTAATGGATCAGGTGCTTCGCGATCATAGGTTCTATGCGGCAACCTATATCAATGATATTGTGGTATATAGCAGCAGCTGGAAGGAACACTTACAACACCTGAGGGCAGTCTTACAGGCATTAGAGAAGGCCAGTCTAACAGCGAATCCCGGCAAATGCCAAATAGGCCAACGGGAAGTTACGTACTCGGGGTACACCATGGGAAGGGGAAGGTTAAAACCCTTGATCAGTAAGATACAGGCCTTAGCAGAATACAAGATGCCAGTGATGAAAAAGCAAGTCCAGCAGTTTTTAGTCGGGTACTACCGTAGATTTATACCGGGGTTCGTGACTATAGCTGCACCCTTTTGGACTTAACCAGGGGGAGACAGCCTAAGAAGGTAAGATGGTCAGAACCATGTGAAAGGGCATTTCAGGAACTAAAGATGTGTCTGATGAGGACACCGGTGTTAGCTCAGCCTGATTTTTCAAAAGATTTTATTGTACAAATGGATGCCTCAGCTGTTGGACAAGGGGCCATCCTGGCACAGGAAACAGAGGGGGAGGAACACCCTATATTATATTTAAGCAGGAAATTATTCCCTAGGGAACAAGCATACTCGACAGTGGAGAAGGAAGCTCTGGCCGTGAAATGGGCACTAGAATCCCTACGGTATTATCTGCTAGGAAGTTTGTTTAGATTAGTGACAGGCCACGCCCCCCCTAAAGTAGCTGCAGTCAATGAAGGATGTAAACGCTCAGGTCATGAGATGGTACCTGGCGCTGCAGCCCTACAAATTCGAGGTGGTATACCGACCAGGAAAGAAGCACATGAACGCAGACTTCTTTTCGAGGATGGGTGGGGTGGACAAGACCACAAGCAGGAAGGGTGCCAGACACTTAAGGGGGGGGTGTGATGGGGTCACGTGCAGAGAGCCCTGCACCCTGCACTACTGTGGCACTCTGTGTTGGTGCCACAACGAGCGCACGACCGTGTCGGAGATGCTCGGCGGCTGCCGCTAATGCCTGCGCAGTGGCTCCCAGTGCCTCTGAGCCATCCGGCAGGAGAGTGCATGCGCCGGTATCCCTTAACCAGGATGCCGGCTTTGAAAAGGAGAGAGCCCCGTTGAGAGGCGAGGCAGAGAGAGTGGAGACGCCCGGAGCGAAAGCTGCTGAGGAACCTGCCAGCAAGGAAGGTGCCGCCAAAGGGGACAGAGAAGGAGAGCCATGGGCTCTTTTGAACACTGCCGGAGGGGAGGAAGCAGCCCAGGACAGAGCAGAGAAGGAGCCTGTAAGTTGGTGAATTGCGGCTTGATCTTACTGGCCGGGCAGGAAATTGGTGTTCCTGTCCTTAGGGTCCTGGGTTGAGACCTGGAGAGAGGGCGGGCCCAAGTCTCCCTGCCCTCCCTGCGTGCATAGGTCGGGGGTCTCATGGGAAACTGTCGTGGAAGGGGTCAGTACAGCAGGGGCTGCCACATGCCCTGCGGTGAATTCATAGCACAGAGCCTGTACCATAAACCTCCTCCTGTACCCCAACCCTCTGCCCTTGCCTGATGAAATGGAGGAAGGATGGGGGAAGAAGGGAGGATGGAGTGAGCAGGGATGGGGCCTTGGAGAAGAAGCACAAAGGAGGCAGGGCAAGAATATTTGGGTGTGAGGTAGATCCTGGATTGCCCTTAAATTAAAAAAAGTGATCTTGTGCTTAAAAAGGTTAGAAATCACTGGAGTAGACGATCACAGTGGCTCCTTCTGACTTTGGAATCTTTGAATGTAAAGGCATCTATCCCATGCACTTATATGATCCCTGTTATCATTTTATCTGAGCACCTCCTAAATTTTAATGTATTTGGCTTCACAATACCCCTGTGACATAGTATGGCCCTAAAGCCCCATTTTACAGATGAGGAACTGAGGCACAGAAAGGCTAACTGACTTCCTCAGGGTCACATAGAAAGTCTGTGGTGGAACCCAGGGTAGCCCATGAGCCTAGGCGAACTAGGCAGTTGTCTAGAGCGCCGCTGGCCCCGGCGACCCGTGATGACGTCACAGCCATTGACGGCTGTGCAGGCAGGGGCGCCGATCGTGCCTTCCGCCTAGGGCGCCAGCTGCTGCAGCTGGTCTCCGGCCGCTCCTGGGTGGAACAGAAAATTTACCAAAGTCACTTGACTCCCAGGCTAGAGCCATAGTAAGGCCCATCTGCCCTGGTAGCTAGCTAAAGCAGAGCTGCTTGTATGTGTTGCACTAGATCTGGGTTAACTTACTACAAGTATAAACAATAAGCTTCTTTTGTGGGATCATCTGAATCAGCATTATAAAAGAGTACGCGCACGCACACACACACACACATATGCATAATGTCTGTCATCTAGAATGTTCCCTGATGCTGAGGCACGGTATTGGCAAGTTCCACCTCCCACTCCACTGCAGGTCACTCACAGAATTCTCCTCACAGGAGCATAACACAGGGAATTAGTGTTGTCTTCACCATCTTCCATTGCCCTACCAGTTTCCCCTCAGCTCCCAATCCTACCATCATGCTCACCTTTTCCGCCAGCATTTCCATAGTTAGGCTGCAGTAAAGATGATCAACTGATCATAGGAAGGATCCGTCTTTTCATCTTGGGTATTAATATATTCTGATATTGACTCATCATTATTATTGTCACTGATCCCTTTCATGCCTGCCTTTTCATCAGCTTCATTAGGTGACACAATACCATCAGCAGCATCTGTACCAACCAGTGGACCAGCTGACTCTCACCCTTGCTTTCCTAACTTTCTCTTTGTCCTTGGCAGGGAGTTTAAACTCAAATTAAATGTATCTGCCTCTGTCTTAAATTTTCAGGTGATGCTAGTTGTACTGTGGAACCAGCCAGGGGGTGGGTAGGCACAGGCAATAATGAAGAAGCTATTCTTTCTAACTGCTTTTCCACTTCCTCTTTTCACTCTCTTGCCATGTTTTGGGCCAAGATCAGAGATGGAACACAGCATCCCTGGCAATATGTGTGCGCAGCATGAATACATGGCTTTCACACAGAGTGGGAAAGACAGAGCGGGAACACGGAGAGAGACAGGGAGGTCAGAAGAGGAGAGGGGGACAACGATGGAAGAGAGAAAGGGATACAAAGATAAGGAAGAGAGAGAAAGGACAAAGAGGGGTGGTAAGGCACAAAAAAGAAAAGGGAAGATGACTGGGGAAATGGACGGGGGGGAGGGGACTGTTAAAGGAGGAAGAACTGACATTCTACCTTTCAGTGGATAGTGCTTTACAACATCCAACCCTATTTTATTGGGAGGCTGAGAGTCTGAATGAGGCAAGGAACTGGTACTGCAAAGGTAGCATAAGAGAAATCTGGTCTCCCCACCCCCACCTAATTTTACACTCTGAAATTATTATTTTTACTACTTGTATCCCAGTAGCACCTTGAGGCCCAAACCATTATGTTTGGTGCTGTACCTTAGAGACATATAACAAGACAGTCCCTATACCAAAGAGCATGAAGAAAGAATTTGCTACAGCTAAAGCCTTATTATTTAGGGGACTAAACGGGGGAGGGGAGAGGTTACTACTGCAGCCATTTCTCTCTCTGGACTACATACAGATTGTGACTCCATTCACAAGTGAAAAATTACTTGGGTCTCATTGTGGCCCACACTGAAGCCCCTGACTTAACCACGTATATTCAAGCACAATTAGCTGCCTCTGCTCCACAGAGGCCTACGTGCAGAACAGCAGAAGTCCTGAAGGTCAGGCTGAGATGAACTGGCTAAGCTGGCTGGGGAATCTAGTGCAGTATCCTCCCTGGTTTTTGCCTGGTTCTGAAAGCTTCTTCTGTAAGACCCTCGCTTTCAAAAGCTCTAAATCCAATGCCAGCAGCAACAACGAAAAGTCTTATGACTGGTATGAATAAGTCACAACATGTCATCTGATCTCAAGATTGTAATATTCTGGAAGCAGATGGTAGGCACAGCTGACGGTGACAGTAGTAGTAAGTGTAAATAGGAGGTGGCGGAGGGGAGGAGGGAGAGATTTAGGATTACCCAAGGAAGGCAGTGTATGAAAAAGGAGCTTTTATTTTGAAAATGCAACCCGCAAAGCAAAGATGTTGGGGAGGATTCAAATGCCACAGAGAAGCAGTGGGAGAAAAACATCCAGTTTTGCCTTTTGTGCATGGCACAGTGTGTGTTTAACATCTTATGAAACAGGCTGGAGAGAAGAAGAGAGACCAATATGCTCAACTGCACTGTCCCTTAAAAGCACCCCTTTGCTCTATTATCTGTGTATTTTAGAAATGTGCGCCTGTCTGTCTCTATCTGTGAGTCTGTTTATTCAAGAACTCCTCCTAAACGGGAAGAGCCACAACCACCAAATCTGAGATGCAGCTTCCTCTTATCCTAACTTGAAGCAAGGTCCTGGTTTGATTGGGCTGGCACAATGGGATGTGCCTAGAATCCTATTGTTTCTCTTAAAACGGAAAGGGAAGAGTCTGGAAGGAGGGAGTTATACTGTGGAATGACCACAGGGAAGCCACTGGCAGGCAGCAGCTGATACCCCGTCCTGCTCCAGAGAGCAGCTGCTGCGCAGCCCATGCTGGCCCCAGGCCATCCCTACATCTGTGCTGACCCCAGGCCATCCCTGCACAGCCCCACCCTACATCTTCAGGCCAGGCTGACGACCCAGGTGCACACACCCCTTCCCTGGGCTGCCCCACTCTTGCTCCAAGGAAGAAGCCGGAGGCTAGGGTACACAGCCCCCTTCCCCACTCCAGGCCGACCCAGAGAGAAGCTAGCAGCTAAGGTGTGTGGCCCAACCCCGCTCTGGGACAGAACCAGGAAATGCTAGTTAAGTTTTCTAATAGGAAATAAATAGCAATAGAGATTTCAGAACCAAAAACTCTGCACATAGATAAGTATATACAATAAATCCCTGTTTCCGGTGCTCCTTCTTACCTTTTAATCACTACTCTGACTCGGGTGCTTATTTATTTAATTATGTCACGAAACGAACTTGCTATCATTATTGCTTGATTGTGGCAACCTGTCTTGAATACTATATCTGCATTGCTGTCTTGGGGTGGGATGCAGTTCAGGATGGGTGTGTGAACCCATCTTGCTGCACAAAGTTCTTACAGTAAATCTAACTATCCCATGGAGATAGGACTATTTTCCTTCCTCCATCAGTCTGTTTGACAACCACCCAAAGAGTTAAGTAACAGTGAGGCAATGCCAAGGAAGAGACTCAGTGCATCTTTTCTCTTCTTTTTCCTCTCTTAAAAAAAAAATCATACATCAAAGCAAAAACTGACATGCAGCGCCCTGAAGCTCTCTGCAGCATGCTATTAGGTTTGGGAAATTTCATTTTTCTACCTTATGATGATTACATGAGAGAGGATGAAATGCTTGCTTTGAGGTTCATTTTAGACAGAGATATAATAAATGTTGTAGCTTCCCATTGCAGTGGAACAAATTCTGTGTAGTTAGGGGGGAAAAAGGTGGTTTAGTTTATATTCAAGTACCTGGATGTGGGGCTGTGGCATGGGGAGGAGAAATAAAGCCATTGGTGGCATAGCAGCCAAAGCACTGGCTTGAACTCAGAGTATAATCCATCCTAAGTGAAAACGAGTTTCCTGACCTCAGTCCCCACTGAGTGCCTGTAGTCCACGAAAACAAAACCCATCATAAATAATTCACTACAGGTTGACACAGTTTACAGCTAAGGCCCAGGAGTGAGCCAGCATGGAGAGTGAATTATCTCTTGCCCATAACAAGAGTCAGTTCCTCTAGGGGCAGAAGACAAGATAGAGATAATTTTAATCATGCCATACTGTGCACAATTGCATGTTTGTTTTCTGTCTTTGTAGGCCTACACTGTTCACTGGGGATGGCCCTGAGGCTGATAAACTTCACCTTATTTGGGGACTGCAGTTTCATAGGTAGGAAAAATAGCTTCCTGCCTGTATTGTGCCCTAGTTATAAAGTGTATACAAATCCAAAATGCATCAAATCGAGCTCCATACATGGAGAAAAGGCAACTATGTGAGGAAAATATTGGGCTTGAATCTATTTTGCACCAAATGGGATGTACTGATTGTTGGATGAAGGATTCTTATAGGCTTTTCTGCTGAAGTCAGCAGAATGCATTGCTGTGGATGTCCTTCAAAAAGGCCTTTTAAATCATCTCAGTATCTACTTATCTAGGTTTTTATGTAGCCATCATCACTGTAGTATCTGAACCTCGCTAGCATAACTGGAATTACTTCTACAACACCCTTGTAAGGTTTGAAGTATTATCCCTATTTTACAGAAGGATTGCTGAGGAACAGGTGGATAAAGTGACTTGCCCAGGGTTATAAAATAAATCTGTGGCTGAGATGGCAATTGAACCTGGATCTCTGCAGTATCTGTTCACTAGACCACTCCTCCTTGATCCATGTAATACAGTTAGCCTAGTCACCTATTGGAAACACCTGCTTTAATTATTACTACTAATACACAATAAATATAATGGATGTAGCATGTTTCACCTGACTACTAGGATGATGAATGTATTAGTCCCTTTCATCCCAACATAATTTACAAATATAGGGGGAAAGTCATGCAAATGAACAGCAGACTTGCAGTACTGACTTAGACTCTACCAGCAGAATCATATGGACTAGCATGGGAGTCAAAGCCCAATTGACCTTGTGAAAAAGCTGAAGCAGAGTTAAGCAGGTCCATGCAGTGCTGATATGTACTACCACTCCTTCTGAGGAAGTGGACTCAACTCCATTTCATGGTTACCTTCTCCCAGAGAGCAGTCAGTGTGATCTGTAATCGACTCATTCATTGGTGTGTCCTGGCTTTGCCCAGAGAGAGAGGTTGTAATCTGGAACCACTTCTATGCTGGCTTCATGCCATTGCTATTGGGGATGAGCCACAGTGACTATAAGTGATCTGTTGAGACTTGTAATAATACTGCTTGATCGTTGCCAGCACAGTGATGGACAAAGTTCTGTTATTCCCCTTGCAGAGGTGCTCATAGATGCTTGCCTGCAGTTCAAGTGGTTCTTGTCCTGGATATGGTGTACACCAGACTGGTTGAGGTCCACTGTTGGCCACATGTCATGCCATAGCCATCACCTCTCCTTGGTTGTCAGCTACATGCCCTGGGACATGGATGATGTAGAACTGAATTCTTTTCTTACACGGTAATGATATCCCTTCTTCTGCTGCCATATGGATGCCTGTCCCGCAGCCCTATGACTCCATCTTCCAGAATAACATCCTGGTTATAATGTTTCTGCCCTGCTTTCTTGGAACACTGGTATAAATATATTGTCACATCAGGGGTATGGTATCTGAAGGAATGGGGCAAGATCACATTGAAACCTTCTACCAATATGCAACCTTAGCCCTTTCAAAGCAGCACCTGCCTCCCCTGGAGTTGGTGACAGGAAGTCTCGCCCACTCAAAACAATTTTATTTGAATTCCCATCCCTCTTCTCACACTCATCTGCAACCCAGCCATTGCAGGGGTGGGAGAGATTCTTTACGCACTATATCTGGGATTAGGATTATTAGCAGTATGAAAAGTCATAATCTGCATTGTCTAGGAAGGAGGATTTACATGTTCTATATCTCTGTGAGGTCGGTATGTGACAGGATTTTTCCAAGTTGTAAGCAATATGGGATAACTTGAATGCTAATTGTTTGGAAGTCCTATTTCTTCAGGTCTTCCGCATACCTAGGTACCACCTACTAAAGAATCAAATGATGGAGTAAAGAGACATTACGTGGCAATGGTTCTGTGAGGGAAATGGAAAGGAGGAGGTCTTCTCCAGGAGTGGAAACAAACAAAAACATTCCAGGGTGACACACATCTCAAGGCTGGTCTATACACAATTTTTCTGACCAGTGTAAATTTTGCTGGCGTAAGTAGTAATATGTGCTGCACTGTGTCCGTGGAAGAGTTTCTCCAGAGGAAATTGCTACCACTGCTCATTGGGAGTGATTTAATTATGCTGATGGGGAAATTGTCTAAGGGGGAAAAAACAGTTAACTAGCTGAAATGGATTCTAATAAAAGTCTAGCATGCACTTGGGAGTATGGGCCCCGATATACCCATGTAAAGATAGTGGGGATGAATGGGGCCTTGTGTATAAAAGGAGGATGTGGTGCGCTGCTGCAGTTTATCCTGGTGAATTATTGGCAAGCTCCATTTTGCATTGGTGAGGCATTATCAGCATGAGGAGTTGGCCACAGGGTAACTTCTTCAACAGTGCACATTTCTTTAATCCAGACAAGTGCTGAGGGAGATGGGGGCACTATCAACAACAGTGTTAAAGGAGGCAGGAGTTCTGTTCTCAGTGGGGCTGGAGTGATTCAGTAGTGCTACTTTGCATCAACACTGGCTTGAGATCAGATAACCGGTCACAAAACAGCATGTGGTCAGGCTCCATTTCAAATTCTGAGGTAGAAAGCAGTCTTATGATTGTAAAGATAACCCTCCAAATGTGAACCTGGGGTGAGGCCAGTGGTCAAGATATAAGCAATCATTCTTTTAATTTAATTATCTGGTGATCTGGCCGTTAAGTTTATTTACAGATTTTTAAAACGTGCATCTTCATGCTGTGCTGCAATATATAACAATAGTGTGTGGGAGTTTTTTGTTGTAGTCCATGTCAGATTTTTCTATGTCCTTTCACTATCATTTCCTTGCTTTGAATGCCTGGATTTTGTAAAAGACATCACTGAGCAACTTTAAATGTTTTCTTTAAAATATAGGTCTGGTTTAAAAAGCTTAATTGACATGCGTCATTTTAGGGGAAAATTCCGTCAACCACGGGACAAATAACAGACTCTTATTATGATGGTAAATCCTTCCAGTTTTTCCACACTCCGTCTCTCATTGTCTTCCCCATTCTTGCTTAGTATCCTAGAACTCTCTTTACTGTTTCAAGTATCACGGGCTGATTTGCTATTCACATTCATACAAAGAAATTATTAATGTAGCATTAAAAGTTGCCTAGTGTTTTTCATACCCTTCCAGTACAGAAGAGTGTCATCCCTAAAACTCAAGGGTTGCAAAGCCAGGACATTCCCGTGACTTATCCCTACAATCATTAAAATTAAAAGAAAAATAAGCTTGAAATGTTAGGAAAAGCAGGAAATTGACAAATCTTAGGCTCAACTCTTATTTGGTGTTAAGGTGACACTGCCCAAAAACACAGCCATGAAGGCTGTGAATATAACCAAATCTGCCGATGCGGGGGGGAGCAATTGGCCTGGGGCCTGGTGATTCCAAGAGTCCCAGGGCGCTGGCTGCGGTTGCCACAGTAGCAGCAGCAGTGGCCAGAGCCCCGGGGCCCTTTAAATCACTGCCAGAGCGCCAGGCCGAATGCTCTGAGCAGTGCTAAAGGCTGGTGGGGAAGGGGGACGCGTCATGCTCCAGGCAGCACTGAAGCCAGCTGCCCTCATCCCCACTCCTTCCAGTAGCGTGGGGCCAGTCGTCC
>JANRFK010004149.1:91617827-91630541 GCA_030068395.1 Apalone spinifera
CACACACGTTGCCCACGAGCCTGCAGAGGCTTTCAGTTCCTTTGAATGTAACACTCCCTTTTCCCATCATAACCAAACCTGCCATTTTTCTGTGCCTGCCACAACCGCACTTCAGTGTTTCTGTTCATACATTCCCTATACCAGGGGTGGGGAGCCTTTTTTGGGTGGGGGACCGCTGACCCACAGAAAAATTAGTCAGGGGCCACTTGTGAGAATCAAAACAAAAAAACAAAACAAAAAAAACCCCCAAACCCTCACTGACATGGGCCCCAACTGAGAGAGAAGGAGAAAGACACTTCCCACATTACCCTTGCACACCAGAGCTTTGGGGAGGGTGTGTGTGTGTATGTCATGCTCCTAGACTTTGTGTGCTACAGCCCTACAGAGCAACAGCAGGGGAGCTCCCCAATGCTGGGGAAGGGACCCCAAGCCTCTGGGGCTGGATCCAGGCAAGCCGGGGGCCAGATCAGGCAAGCTGGGGCCACATCCAGCCCCCAGACCATAGGATCCCCACCCCTGCCATATACGCTGTTTAAGCAATGGGCAAGTTATATGGGAGAAATAATGTTTGGCAATTTTCTGCTCAGATGAAAATTCCCTTTGTGTGACTCGCAAAAAGTGTCTCCTAAGCTTTCCCTCTGACATGAGTGGGTGGGGAAAAGAAGCCTGTGTTGTAAAACCGTCAGTACCTACTCTATTGACAACATATTAACCTGAAGTTATTAAAACTGAAATGCGTGTTAAATATAAATGTCTATGTGAGGGCCACTACCTTGGTCAACACAATAATAACATAATAATGGGAAGTTTTCCAAGAAACTCTGTGGCTTTAGCCCTAGTTTATCTAGCTAAAAAAGACTGGTGTCCCCAGTGGATCAAGTACAGGGGTGGGAACATTACGTGCACCAGTCGGTGGGTTATATACTTTCTGTAGAGAGAGGAAGCTCATCCCCAGAGTCTGAGGCCCCGAGCAGTTCAAATCGTATACGAGCCCCACACTTATGTGACAAGCCACCATCTTGGCCCATACTGAGGGGTGAGGCATGGAACTACAAAGTTAGAAAGGATAAGTCTCTCCAGCTTGAGTTAAAAAGCCAAACTCTATGGCTGTGTCTAGACTGGCAAGTTTGTCCGGAAAATCAGCTGCTTTTCTGGAAAAACTTGCCAGCTCTCTATACTGGCCGCTTGAATTTCCGCAAGAACACTGACGATCTCATGTAAGATTGTCAGTGTTCTTGCAGAAATACTATGCTGCTCCCGTTCGGGCAAAAGTCCTTTTTGCGCAAAGCTTTTGCGCAAAAGGGCCAGTGTAGACACTCAGATTTGTTTTGCGCAAAAAAGCCCCGATCGCAAAAATGGTGATCAGGGCTTTTTTGCGCAAAAGCGCGTCTAGATTGGCACGGATGCTTTTCCGCAAAAAGTGCTTTTGCGGAAAAGCCTCCATGCCACTCTAGATGCTCTTTTCCGCAAATGTTTTTAACAGAAAACTTTTCCGTTAAAAGCATTTGCGGAAAATCATGCCAGTCTAGACGTAGCCTATCATTAGAGGATGTAACAGTCACAGATGCACATCTCCTGAACCAATATGTTATGTGCATGTTACCATTAATGCTGCTTGGCTATCTTTTGCTTTTCACTGGGCTTGGGTTGTGAATTAAACTGATTATTTTCAATTTAAAATAGAAAAAAAACTATATTGAGTTTTTCTTTTAAATCTCAAAAATATTTCTATTCATGTGATGGTCCTCCTTCACCCACTTTTTCTAAACAAAATTTACATCTGGGGCCTAAAGGATTTGGCATTTTGTAAATAATGTGTTGCATTTTTATACTATCTTTCATAAAAAGAACTCAAGGTACTTTATAAAGGTGGGTAAGTAGTAGTAGTCCCTCATTTTACAGATGGGAAAATTGAGGCCCAGAAAGATTAAGGTCCAGATTGTGAATCTATTACCCACAGGAGCGAGCAGTTACAGGAATGGTCCCAGTGATTTCCATGAGGTAGTTGGTAGAATATCTATTCCCTCATGTTACTGGCCCTCTGTGATTTGTCCAGTATCATTTACTAGTTATGAAACAGTGGCAGTTAGGAAAAGAATGCACAGGCTGGCTGTTGCATGAAGGCCAGCAGCCTATAGGAGCTGAGCATTGTCCACAAAGTAGTCAGTACTTTACAAGAGCAAGTTCTAGGTTTCATGACACCCAATCTTGTGCTCAACTAGTGGACAAAAGAAAACATTATTTATTTCTATTTTTGGGGTCTGTTGTCTTCCTCCCCTTCTTTTCCCTCCGCTCCCTTTCCTAGATATTGATATCCTAGATAATTAGCCATGCCATAGAGTATTACCAGGGGTTTTCTCCCTTTGTGTTGTATTTTAAAGTTCTTCTGCTTTTGCCATTGCCACTACCTTGGCAGCTGCGGTAGCTGGAGCCCTACCTGGACCCTTGAAATTGCTGCCAGAGCTCCCGGCAGCAGTGTCCTGGGGTCCTGATAGTACTGTAGGGTTGGCAGGGTGAAGCTAGTCTCCAGCTCGCCCCACACACTTCTGCTCACGGTCCTGCTCCTTGCGAGGGTGGAGCCAGCTCTCACCCAGGGCCCGGCAAAGTTTCTCATCAGCCCTGGCCTTTGGAGTGTGGCTGAGTCATGTTTTCAAGATTTCCACACAATTTTGAGGGCTAGAAACTACATTTTAATTTTAAATGAAATATAATGAAAGGATTCCAGGAGCTGGAGTTTTCAAATATTGCAGGATTTCTGACAAAATTGTGAGAATTGATAATGCTGCCTTCAACATTAGCTAGAGAAGGCTGCTAAGAAAAAGCTCAAATGCACAGGAGAACAAGCAGCGTTAAAATTTTGAAGGGAGAAGAAAACAACAGAGTGGGCTTGGAAAAAGCATCTAAGGAACAGATTTGTGCCCTTGTTTGGGAATCATTGGTCTGATCTCTGAGTGCTCTCGGTTCCCATGTAGGTCAAGCTCCATCTTTTGCATGTTTAGGCTGCTGCACATATTATTTCTGCACCTGATTGAAAACAGCATGCTCACTTTCAATAATAAGGAATTTTGTTTCTGACCCCAAATCAAAGTATTATGAAAATAAAACAGTGCTTAATTTGGAATGAAAGAGGTGTCAGGGCTCTAACAATTAGGCACAGGAGCTCAAAACATTTTTTTTTTTTTGACATTCACAACTGGTGCAGCAAACCCAGAGGTGCCAGGGCTATAAAATGCTGAAGCTAAGTAAGCACTGAGAAGTTGATTTCACAGCTCTAGTTTGAGCACTCCATAATGCCATACAGACTGTGCTGTAGGGACGGTTCACATCTTCTTCCATTAGCAACATGAATTCCTCAGAAAATACTGTTTAAATACAGTCTGGCCAACAGTGTGATGAACTAAGTTTAAGATATCAGTGATAATGCCAGAACATAGGAAAACTTTTGGTTTCGTATTTCTTTCCTTTGAAACGTTCATTTAGGGCACATCTAGACAGCAGGGCTAAACTCAAAATAAGCTACACAACTTGAGCTATGCTAATTGTGTAGCTTAAGTTGAAATAGTTTATTTCAACTTTTGGCATTGTCTACACAGCAGTTATTTCAAAATAGAGCACTCTTCCCCCGACTTCCCTTACTCCTCATACAATGAGGATTACAGGAGTTGGAATAAGAAGCCTGTTAGTTTGAATTTATTTTGAAATAACATGTTTGATGTGTAGACGCTCACTACATTATTTCAGAATAGCTGACGTTATTCAGAAATAATGTTGCTGTGTAGACATAGCCTTAGAGACCGGGAATTATGCTTTCTTGGCTCTGAAAAACAGAAATATTTAGATTTTTTTTAAATTACATACCAACATATATAACTAACGGGAATGAACAGGATCTTACATTTAATGATTAAAGAACATCACAACCAACCTCTGTAAACCTTTGACAGTAAGAATCTCCTTCTGTAAACACTTATGCATCAGTGGTCCCATTGCCTTCAGTGGGACTATATAGCAGTGTAAAGTAAAATATGTGCATAATTCTAGAAAGAAGAACAAATTAAAGATGTTAGGGCTTCTCTATATTGGGGACACAGAAAAATTAGTCCAAATTAATTTTTAAAGTGGATTAAACTGTATTAACCCCCTACATGGATAGTTTTATTCAGAATTGAAGTGGCCTTAATTTGATTTAGAGGAAAAAGTGAATTAAAATAAATTGAATTAAGTATTAAAAAGTGAATTTATGGGACCAGATTCTGGCATCCCTATTCTGATTAGTAGCATCTTACTCTATTTACTGTGTTGGAGGAGGTACGAGTCAGTGTTATTAAGGCTGCTAGAAACCACCTCCTGGATTTTAGTCTACATATTACTGAAGCTACAGTGTTCGTGTACCTTAGTAATAGGACAGGAAAGAGAAGTGACACTGGTGGATTCCATTTCTGACTCTGCCACAAATTTTCTGTCTGATTTTGAACAAGTGCACATAGCTTATATATGCCTTAGTTGCAACATTTATCCCACAGACTTCATTTGCCAATGTTTTTTTAAGTACCGTGGCCTTCTACCACAGAAGGCATCATAGAAGTTATATCAGTTTTATTATATATGGAAGATACCTCATAGTGACAGATTTCCAGTAATAATTGCGTTTATTAAGAGGACATTAGAAAGGGTGCCAACTCATTGGCTGACTAATATTAAGGAAACGCAAGTCTGACTATCAAAAATATCATGTGCTCAGCACCTTAGTGTCTACCAGACTGATCCTGTACCCAGCTACTTATGGTGAAACCAATGGGACTATATAAAAAGACACTACTCAAAGTGGAAAAAGGGGGCAGAGTCTCGCCTTCAGGACATAATATTCAATATGATTGAACAACCCAGAGTTTATTAGGCAATTGTTGCATACACATAATTAATAATTTTCTAAAAAGTGCCAATATATTGAAGTACAGTTATATGTAATCACTTTGCTCCAGTAGTTGAAACTCAGCATTGTCTGAAATTCAGCATATTCATTCATTCACAGTCCTCCCTGTGGATTTCCCAGCAAACTTCACACCATCCTATGTGCTGTTGTCTTTCAGTGATGTTGTATTTTCAGTATTCCAGCATCTTAGTGTGCTAAGGTCAGGTAGGCAAGCGACTTGGCTGGCACTGTTATGCTCATGAAAATGTATTATTGTTATTATTATTGCATGCATTCCTAAGGTGCCCATTATTAATTTAACATTTATATGATACAATAACTTTAGATAATGTTTAAGACATACTCCCAAAGATCTTCCAGTCCAACTCTTATTTATCTGCAGCACTGCACCTTTGTTCTCCATACACCAGACTGATTTTTCCATTGTTCATGCTTGCAGATACCTTTGACTGACAAGAACCTTGTTGGTCTGTTTAAGATGCTGAATTGTGATGATCATTGTCATTTTTGTAATTATTCCTCAGCTTTCCTATTTCAATGTGTCTTTGATGGGGTGCATAAAGCAGTGCTTCTTGCCTGGTATTCTCAGCTGTTGATAGTTATTGTGGAGTCCTGATTAATCCTCCCTGCTCTCTCACACAGAAGCGGTTGCATTCTAATACAGCCTTTATTATTTTGCAGCAGATCCCACACTTCTACATGCAAAAAATGTGTAAATCAAGGAAGAAATATTGGAGCTGTAAAAAATGTAAGACTATGAATATTTCATCATTGTACATTTTATTTCCCTGACTTCTCTGATTCTCCAAAATCTTGTTAGCTTATTTATGGGTGTACTGTTCATTTGGGATACCTAATTCTTTATATGGGGTCTAGCCAAACTTCCAGATCCAGTTTCTGGTCTGGATTATATTTGAAAGTAGTTATTTTAGCTTCCGACTCCAGACGTAAGGTCATGTCCATCTGTTTGTCTCACTGGAAAGCTTACAACATGCACCAACACGGTAACTGTGTTCATTCCCAAATCTTGCAAAATGATTTGTAACCATAGTTTGGATAAACTCTGTCTCATGTTTTATTATTTTTTTCAGCTATCTACCCTATTTTTGTTTAGCTGAAGTAGGCCTTTGAAGGCTTCTTTTCTTGACAATGAAAATCATATTGCACAATTATCTTCACTCCAAGGCCTATCATGAGTGATTTGCATGAACCAGCTTGCCTTGCAAAAAGTTGCAGCAAAGCCTTTATTTTATTTATAATAACATTCCTATTAATGGCCAGGGATTCCTAGTCCCAATTTAATGGGAGGTTACAGCCTCATTCATACCACAGGGTGTAATAGATACAAGCATAACTTTTGGTTCAGTCTGCAAAAACAATGTCAATTATATCTCTTCAGTAATGAACAATGTTGCTGTTTCTTTTACTCTATGGTCATCATCTTAATAGCAGCCTTTGGGACTTGTAATTTCTGGCTGTAAACCCTTCTTTGGGGTGTATGATGAAATGCTGCCAGATCAGTTTCAACAGCTGTGAGAAAACATCTCGATTGAAATATTGCTTTTAATATTATATTGGGATAGATTCTTCTCTTAGTTACACTATAATATAAATCTGGAGTAACTCAGCTGGGTGGGTGGAATTATTCCATATTTATCCCTCTTTAACTGAGAGAAGAATATAGTCCACTGTCTTTGTCCAGCATGGATAGCCAACCTAAGTATAAAGGTGTGTGCATGCATTTGTGCACTCGTGTGCATCCACACAGCTGCATGTTGACAATCTTTACTTGGGCAGTTCCCTTCACTACATCCCCAGAGTCTCCCCTCCTTCACAAATATGGAAACGATTAAACAGCCCTCTAAGAATGCTAGATGAGGGCAAAATGAAAAAACAACAATTAAATCCAAAGAGAAGGCAGCTATACCAGGTTACTTTTTAAGAGGTAGAAGGATCCTTGAATAAAGCATTCTGAGCGATTCTTCAGAACCTATTTATTTTGATAGCCAAGACAAATATCACACCTTATTTCCAACATTTGAAAAGCTGGGTCACATAAAATGATGGATTAATAAAACCAAGGACACAATAGTAGAGAGAAAATATAGTATGGGGAATTATGTCAGTACTAATCCAAAGGAGAAAAAGAAGCTGGAATGGAAATAGAAAGAAAGTGCATGATAGTAACTCTATGTGGAAAAATCCTGCTTGCTGTTTACTCTAAATATTAATTAATGTTCAGCAAACTCTTTGTTGATAGCAGTGCTTCATTGATAGTTATCTGCAGACAATTTGAATTTCTTTTTGTTAAAACCTATACTATGGGAATAACTGAGTAGCAGGTAAAATGTACTGTATGTACCAATATAATTACTGGTAATAATATCCAGCATGCATTTATGTTCTCCCTCCTCATAGTGAATATGATTAAGTTAATCCAGTACTTTCTGCTTGAACTGTTATCATACCCAAAGCAGTTGTAAAATACATTATCAGCTCTGGGTGTGCTGATAGAAAATCTATTGTAGAGTTCACTTATAGGAATATATCACTTTGTGGGTGATGTAAATACAGAAGGAACTGCAACACAGGCACCTGTCACATTTTCAGAGTCATACCTAATTCAGAGTGGTGTGTTTTAAAATATTAGGTATACAAAGCAATCATTGGGCACCATTGTGATTTAACCCTATGAAATGTAACCAAGAGAAAGGATGCTAACAAAAAAGATTTATATTATTATTATCTTTCAAAACTCCCCAACATGGCTTATCACTCATATAGTATCTTCAAATGCCATCCTGACATTGTATAATACATTATGCATATGCAATAATGAATTGGCAGGAAAAGTTCATCTTAAACTAAAACTCACAAGACCAAGGGCCAGATTTAGATCTGGTCACTCTGTAAATGCACAAGGAGTTTATGCTGCAATATATCTGTTAGTCTGTAAGGTGCCACAGGACTTCTCACTGTTCTTGCAGATTCAGACTAACATGACTAACCCTCTGATACAAGGAGGGGAAGATGATCAGGGTCAGGGCACTGTGTGGTTAGGAAGGAAAGCAAGCCCTGCTCCACTCTTGTGCTCTTATCAGGGCCAGCTGCCTGCAGCAAAGCAGATGAGGGAAATCTATGCCCTTGTGCTCTCCAGCAGAGCGAGCCTCACCTCAGGAAGGACATGCTCTGCGCCCTGTGTTGTGGCCGGTTGTCAGGCCAATATTCGATGCCTAGGGATCCCTAAGAGAAATCCTAGGAGAGCTGTCCGGCCACAGAACAGCTGGTGTGATTTGATTCCTTCCACATGATCCTAAGGTGTGAACCCTCCACTAGACTGTCACACACAACACTGGAGGGAATACCAGGGCACAAGCATAGGGTCAATCAGACAGCAGGCCAAGAGTGACATTTGGCCTAGGCTTCCAATTTAGACATTTATTAAATGTTCTTCCACAGAAAAAGGCTAGAAAAGCTAGGATTGCCAGATACCTTCACAAAAAATACCGAACAGGGCCAAAGTTGTTGAGAAAAAAAAATGAACAAAAAGAGTCACTGCGCCTTTAAATCCCCACGCTCCACCTGCCCACCCTCCCCTGCCAGACACGGCAGAGGAGGAATGTCCCAAGCACCCTTCCATCTGAGAAAAACAGAAAATACCGGACATTTTACATGTCCGGTATTTTCTGGGTTTTTTTACCGGACAGAGGCGGCAAATACCGGACTGCGGGCCAATATCGGACACCTGGCAACCCTAAGAAAAGCAAACAATTCAGATTGTGTCTCCTTCTTTTTTGTTGCATTATTTTGTTTTCATGTGTGGTCATTTTTTATTTTTATTATGGCTAGCGGCCTCAAAAGCTGGAAATGGCCCATAGCTCTCTGGACCCCTGAGAGGGCCTGCACAAGCTAGTTCATTGTCAATAAGCAGAATTACTGATGAACCACTTAAATTATTGTTTGCCTGATCCATCCATAATCTTTTTTTTTTCTGGTCCTCAAACAATGCTTCAAAAAAGGAACTAGTTCTGAAAATATTTGCATTGCTGTGCCACAGCATTTATAACCATGGCGGGCTGCAAAGTGTCAGTCCTTAAAATGACTTCCTTCCAAATTCATATTGCCTATTTTCCGCTATACTTGTGACATAATTTTAACAGCTAGTTTCCAAAGTAGACTTAAGTAGGATTTAAGCACATACTTAAGATTAAGCATGTGCTTACACGCTTTCCTGAATAGGGCCACAGTTCCAAATCCATCCCTGAAGTAAGCAGACATATCTGTATCAAAATGGAAAATGTCTGCTTTCAACAGGGAGGGATTTTGAAGCTGCTGTTCCAAATTTTCACACTAGGACTGATCTTAGCTCAAACTATGTAATAAAAAGTGGCTGCTAAAACCACAAAATGTCAAGAATAAAGTGTGGGGGTAAGAGAGCAAGACGGTAATCAGAGAGAAGTGATTTTACAGACTAAAAAGCCCAGGGGGACGGGACTGAAACCAAAGTGGAAATTACTCTGCCAGGCCAGCAGCCCTGTCTCTTATAAAGCAAAGTCAATGCAAGTTCATCAATTGATCTTAGGTCCTGCAGGATGGCATAGGGGAAGATGTATCTCTCAGGTAGGTAGATCCCAGGCCATTTGGGGCTTAATAGGTCAAAAGCAAAACCTTAAATTCCTTTTGTATGCCTACAGTGCAAAGTGTGAGGTGTACCCAAACAAGCCTTAATCTAGCTACCTAGGAGCTGTGGCAGTCTGGGTTTAGCACAGGTAAACCAACTGAATTCAGGCCCACCCAGGGAGCCCAGATATGTATTTGGACATCTGTGCTACCATCACTCCACTGCTGTTGGTACCCACGCCAGCTAAATTAAAGCTAGCTTGGGTATGCTTATATGTGCTGCAATCACACACCTCAATTATAGTGCACATATTCCCTGCATTTCTAGTTCAGTTCCAAACACATGATTTAAAACCAGTGATTATCAAACTGCTTCTAATTTTTTCCTGGTATGTTTTCCACCTTCTGAACTTAAATTACATGATGAAAGCCATCCAGCTCACTGGTGTGTCGCTATAATTCATTCATCTGCCATTTAATCACACAGTTGTCCTAAGAGTGTTTCTAGTACTATCTGATATGTGGCAGCTATGTTTCAGCAGTCTTAGCACACCATATGAAAATAATCACCAGTATTAATGTCTGAAGCTCTAAGGAAGAGGTATTTCCTGTACTTAATATTTGTAGTCCATGCTAAGCTAGCCATTCGTTAGCTTTCCTTTTGAGTGCTGAAATGTGTATTTACTGTACTTATGTGCCAGTGTTATCTGCATTCTGTGGCAATTTGACAGAATGTAGATTACAGCACAGTAATTGTTAAAGTAAATTTATCTCTTAGCTTCCCCAAGAAGGAAATGGTTAAATTTTTGTGTGTTCTGTGATAAAGTACACCCAAGGTAGTGCATTAATGGGTAACTGCATAACACACTAATGTAAGCAGTTATTGGGAAATGTTTCTTATACAACAGTACTGTATTGTGGTAAAATTGCACTGTACTTAAAGTAAATACAACTGGCTTCTCTCCAGAACTTGGAGAAGGTAGTTAAATGCCAGCAGCTGCTCATTCAGCAATTGCGTCTTATAATAAATTAGAGTAAAAAAAATTCTGGGCTTTGTTTTCAAAAAGGGAAGGTGAAGGAGTGGTTTTCCCAGCTGCTCTTTGTCCTCAGAGTGGTAAGCGTCAATAAGTGGTAAAATATTAAACTGCTTTAATAATGTAAATGTGTTAGTGCCCTGCATATTGTAAAATTTCAGTCCAGTAGAAATGTAATTGTTATCACACACTGTCATTATGGAGGTGTTGGACACAACTTAGTCGTTAAACTTGCAGCTAGGGTTTTTTCTGGAATAAAGCGCACACACAAAAGTAATGGTGGCTCACTGAAGAGCAAGTTCAGAAATTATTGATTTGTGTGAAAGGGCATTAATATGTATCTACAGAGGAGATGGTCTGCCAATCCTCACCCTGATCTGTTTATTTGAATAGTGTAGTATCACTTTCTGCCAACTTTCCTCTTTCTCTTTCTTTAGGCCTCAATCCTGCAAGCTCTGTGTATGTGAGTAGCTCCATTGATATAACCGGTCAAAGGCTTAAAGTTGAGCAAATACATGTATGTTTGGGACTGTAGATGGTATTTTCAGTCAGGGAACATCTTCCTATATATCTGTACAGGGCGTAGTACACTTGACCCTGCAACCAGATCCACTAAAGCAGAGCCCCAATGACTTCAGCAAGTTTCCACACATGGACAGAGGTCCATTTACATGGCTCTAATGGCGGGACTGGGGCTTTTGAGTACTAACATAATGTAATATTTCTCCTTCAAACATTTCCCTCTGAAAACATGTATACAGCATTGGGGAGGACAAGTCTATTTTTTTTAGCTAAATAAAGCAAATAGTTTCCAAAGTTTGGAATGATTTCTTTTAACATACTACACAAATTGTCTCTTGATTTTTTTCAGCCCCTCTCAGTAAGGAATTGAACTGTTTGAAAACTTGCAAGGATTGAATTGTAAAAGACAATGGATTTGAAACAAAAAAACTATTAACATTCTTCCTTATTCCTGACGCGATCTCTGTCACTGAATGTGCAGTATAATAAGACTGATTCATAGCTCACCACCTACAGGTGAGGAGAAATAAGGGGGAGCCAGGCATGCAGGGATTCTCCAAGGCAGCTTAGCTCTGTAGTACACTCCAGGCCCTGGTCTACACTAGGGAATTATTTTGAAATAACCAGCGGCACATCCACACTACCAAGCTCATTATTTCAAAATAACGGGCTAGTTATTTGAAAATCTTTACTCCTGCTTTCCTGGGGGAGTAAAAGACAATGGATTTGCATTACTTATTAGCATTAGTGTGGCTGCTCCACTGCTGCTAATTCGATGTAATTGGCCTCCAGAGGCCTCCCATAGCTTCACTTGTGGCTACTCTGGCCACGCCTTCCATCTCCACTACTCACCTTCTCCTGCGGGGCTTAAATCTCCAGGCTGCAGGAGAAGGGCCATGTCCTACAGCAAGAGTCAATGGAACCATCGTAGACCTCAAAGCTCCCTCAGAGCCTCCCATGGCTGCCAGCACTTCTGCAGCACCCTCAGCTATCATTGGCCAGGGAGGCAGGAGAGCTCCAGCCTGGACTGGTGTGGAGACCTTGGACCTCATCGAGGACTAGGGGGAGGAGACCAATCTCCAGGATCTCTGCACCACAAAAAGGAATGCTGAAGTCTACTGCCAGATGGCCACCAGCCTGGCCAACAAAGGCCCCATCTGGACCCTCAACCAGGTCTGGATGAAGATTAAAGATCTCCTGCAGGCATATAACAAGGCTAGAGACCAGAGTTGACATTCCTAGGTGGCACTACCTCTGCTTCTACTACAAGCAGCTGGATGCCATCCTGGGTCACCTCTCTCCCTGTTGTTGTGTAGCCTGGCCAGGACACACCTGGGGTCAGCCTCAAGGATGGCAGGGTTGCAGACAAGGAGGAGGAGGAGGAAGAGGAGGCAGGCCAGCCAGGCAACCATGTCCACCAGCCAGGACCTGGTCCTCACCCTGGAGCCAGTCCCCCACTTTCAGGATATCTCCCAGGCCTTGGACGATCCAGGGGAAGGCACTTAGGTGAGTTCTATAATTTTCCCTATGTACACATGGGAGCAGGTAATGGGACTGTGAGGGGCTGCAAGCTCCTCGCTCAGCCTACTCAGCTTGGGGGGGGGG
>JANRFK010004149.1:91637847-91651763 GCA_030068395.1 Apalone spinifera
CACCCCGCCCCCCTTTTGCCTCCCTCTGTGGTGCTTGGCTGACTTCTGCGCCGCTCAGCTGGGCCGCCTTGCGGGAGCAAGCAGCCGTTAGGGCTCCACAGTCCCCCGAGTGAGAGGCAGGAGGGGGAGGAGAAGAGAAAGAGATAGATGGAGAGAGAGGCAGGAGGCGGAGGAGAGGTGAAGGGAGGGGGGAGGCAGGAGGAGGGAAGAGAGAGAAAGAGAGACATGGACGTGGAGAAGAGACCCGAAAATCCTGTCTTATGACAGGCTATTGGCTAGTTTTAAAATAACAGCTGCTGAGCATCCACACTAATCCTATTTTGTAATAGCAATTTCAAAATAGGGGCTATTCCTCATAGAATGAGGGGTTATTATTTCGCTATAGCAAGCCCGTTATTTCAAAATAAAGGGCTTGCTGTGTGGATGCTCGCCTTATTTTGAAATAAGAGAATTATTTCGAAATAACTCTGTAGTGTAGACAAGCCCTTATAGAGCATTTTGTTGCTGGGCTTCTAGTCTGAATCTAGCCCAGGTCAATACTGTGGGTTGTTGCAATATGATAGCTCTCCAGGGACAAGTGAAATGAATTTGGTAATCTCGGCCCCATTTCGAACAAACATCATAAAAACACTGCTACAGGAGCTCAGATTAAATGATCACGATGGCCCCTGCTGACCCTGGTGTTTATAATTTGCATTAAAAGGCATCCTTGTTGGCAGCCGTACTAGAGAGGCCAAGACCTGAATAGACATAGAGTCTGAGGCTGTGCTGAGTATCAGAACAAGGGTAGGAGCACGTAGGCAGAGCAGTGTGCAGACGCTTACAGAGCCAGTACCTAAGCTGTAGACTGTTCTGTGGATAAAAAGGGGATTTTAGTCTGTAGGACTGGCAACCCATCATCTTTCATTAACTATCACGGTCACTAGATCTTTAATCAAATGAGTTGCCTGATTTGTCTGTTCCATGTTGTTATAGTTTGCAGAGACTTTAGGTTTTTTAAAAATGAATGCTGAGAAACACTAACCCCAAAGTTTTGATTTTTCATTTGATCTAAAATGGTTTTGTCAATAATTACCAATTAAAATCAATCTTCATAAAACCCCCATGATTTCTTGAAGAAGAAAATAAAATGTTAACATGTTCAGAAGGGATGCACATCCCATGTAGCCGGACTGGAACATGACCTGCATACATTCGCTTTTACTAGGTACATTGTGCTAGGGCTGAAGTGGGTCAAGATACAGGCACATGCTATTTTATGTTTGGATCCTATCTTACAGGATGATTGAATAGTTCTGACCATTTTGAAGTCGATTTCTGCAATATTTAATTTCAACTTTAAATGAATTGATTACCAATGTAACAACACAGTACATTAAAAAAAACAAAAACGTTTCCACCTATTATGTTTCACCATCAGATTTAAGAGTATCTTGCATTTGATGAATTCAGTCATAAGTTTATCCTCTTCTCCATGGGCTGACTTCTCAGTGGCCTTTTGGGTCAAAATACAAGATAAATTGGGCATCAAAGAACGAGAGGAACTCTGTGCTGGATCGGGGGGGGAAAGGGAAGGACACGATGGTGTGGATCCACATGGACCTGTGGCATCCCAGCATCTCCTTTCCAAACCTATGCTCTATAGTGGGAACTGTGACCCATTTGCAAAGTAATACTGGGTTGGGTAGGAGCTGAGTATTTCATGCAAGAGGTGTTGGATTATATTTTCCCATGTCCACAGTCTATTTCCTGGGGCTTTACACACTTTTCCAAGATTTGGCCCCTGAAACTATTTCACTTCTTGGGTTTTTTTTTAATGTACTCTGACAGCTAATTTATAAAAATAAGGCCTTTTGTACAATGGGAATTCACACTGATTTCAGTCCCTGGTATAGCTTTGCCAGTGCAAACCCCTGATGCAGACCTTGCAAAGCTACTATTTGGACCTGCTTGAAGCAGGCTAACTTCCACCAGGAGAAATAGCAGCTTTGCTTATCTATGTCAGTCGTGTGCAGTACTGGCAATCAGGACAGGTAATCAAAATGGTAATCAGGCCATTCTCCCCAGTCCTAAGACTGGGGAAATTCAGAAGTATTGTCACTGTGGTGAGTGTAGAGATTTGCTTAGTTAGGAAATTGTGTCTAATGGCTAGACTACAGGACTGGGAGCAGGATTTGTAGATTCTGTTTCTCATTCTGCTGCTGATGTGCTATATGACATTGGGCAAGTCTCTTAATCTTTGTGAGCCTCATTCATATTATGCACATAGGAAACTAACACCTACCCAGGAATTAAAAGAAGAAAAATAAAGAAAAAAGTGAAACCATTATGTATAATGCCTGAGAAAGATTTCACAAAAGAAATGTTAATATTATGACTGCACATTTTCAACACTACATATATATGCTTATTAGTATACAACATATGGTGTAGTGCATGGTATTTTATGCCCTGCAATATTATTATATACTATTATGAATCATCTTTGCTATGGTAGTGCTGAGGAATGAATCAAATACAGGACCCCCATTGTACTAGGTGTTATACAAGCATAGAGTGGTACATGGACCCTGTCCCAAAGAGCTTACAAGCGAACTGGATAAGACAGACACAGGGTGTGGGCAGAGGTATCACACTCATAAACAAAGGGAACACATGGCAAATATATTAGTTTCTCAGTTTTTTCAGGGAGGGAGGACAGTGTTTAGTCAGGAGGGGATAAACTAAGTGGAAAGAAAAATGAAGGGAGATGGGCTATTGAAGGGAAGACTGAGGGGGGACATGGTAGGGAAGAAGAGAATAAGAGGGATAGGGGTGGAGTGAAGCTTGACACTGTGAGGGAGGCTTGGACAAACAGCCAATCAGCAGAGGGCAGATAAAGTCCAGTCAGAACTGTAGAAAATTCTCTGAAAATGTCAAAAATTTTCCTTCTGCTAATTCTGCTGCTCCTACCAGCTGTAGTCTGGCTGGCTCCTCTCTGCAGTTTCTCCCCAAAGCCACAGGAAGTGAGAGGGGGGCTCTTAGTTTCCCAGAGTGAGGGTGGGGTGGGGAGGGCCCTTTCCCATAAGATTCTGAGTCTAAGGGTGTTACTGGGGCTGGGGGGGCAGCTGGTCCTCATTTTACCCCCACCCCTCCAGTGCAGCAGTCCTTGCTTTAGTTGTTTCTGCTAGTGGCTGGAGTCCCTGGCATTTGAGATTCAATCACGTTACCAAAGATACCATATGTACATAGGTATTATATGACACATACCTTCTTAAAGTGTCTTTCCTGCTATCAAGAACTGAACTCTAAGGGAAACAAATACTGTACTAGATACGACACAGTATGAGGATACTAACAGCCCACATCCATGGTGGGGATGGGGGTGGTGTGGTGTGTTTCTAGTCTCAGAAACTGGTTGAGGTTAGGATGTGCTTAACTAATGCAGTTTAGGTGGTTGAGGCTGAGCCTATTAGGAAGCACCTCAGGCTAAGCTCCCAAAATCCCTGGTCACCACTTTAAAAAACCTTAGCCATTATTTGAGACGTCTTTTAAATCTGAATCTCTGTTGGGGGTGTGTTGCCGCATGCAGTATGACTATTTTGTGCCACCTCCAGCCTTGCCAGTGTTTTACCTTACAGCTTGTTTGTGCATGTACAGTATGCTCCCCTGAGTACCACCTAAACTGCCACAAACAATGGAAACAAGATGAAAGAATCAGTCTACAGGTTTTCATCCGAATAGTTTGCCAGCTCAGCTTAAATAGGTTCTCAGGAGAGAGATCATAAACCAGCACTGTACATGTTTGCCCCCAGAGCCTCATGAATTTGTACCTCTGAGCTCAAACATCTCTTCTTCTGTCTATGGGCATGGAGCGGGGAGGAGAAAAAAGTGGGGGCATGGAAATTTGCCAGTATCTACAGCCTGATAATTTGTGTAAATATAATAAATAATGAAATTTGAGTTAAAATGTTGGTTAGCTTCACAGCCACAAGCAAACCCCAGGGCAGGTCACACTGGCAAACTAACAACTAATTATAGTGGATGTCCACTGATTGCAACTGACCACTTTTAAAAAGTGAAAACTGTTTTAAAATTTGTTTGTGCCTCATTAGTCTGCTTTTCTAAAGATGAGAAATTTGCTTTAACTGCATTGTTTTGAATCGCTGAGGGAAGAATCTATCAACCACAAGGTGCCCTGCTGCTGAACTCAGCCAAAAAGCTGTTAATAACTCCAGCAGATGTTTCTGCTTTTTAGGCAATAGACTCCCTTGCTCTCCACTCTTCCTTTTTCAGAATCAGATGCCAATATGACAGAACTCCAGAATCCTCTGCTGCTGTTTCTAAAGAAAAAAAAAATTAACCAGGCAGTGGTAGCAGAACTTTTAGTTCAAGAGTTCAGCAAATTAGTATTCAGACTTCCAGGAGATTTACATTTAGGTGTGAAAACAAAGCAGGAAAATTTCAAGCACATAATGAGTCTTCTAGGCGTGCCACTTTCTGAAATTAAGACCAATGTAATTGAGATCCACACCCTTTTACTGAGAATAGAGTTAGTAGAATGAACATTTCTACTTGCATGAAGTTTTAGGATTGGACCCTATCATTTCATTATCAATATATTCCCATTTTAAAAATCAAGAACTGTATTGCTCACAGTAATTGAAGATCAGGTTACTTGTTAATGTATTATTTGTCAATGGTTCAGCAACTGGTCATTCATTTAACATCTTGTTTAGAACACTGAATAGGTTCCATTCAATGCACAACAAAATGTTGCAGGGTTTTTTACCACCTGGTTTTGCACAATCTGACCTTCGCAGTTCTGCAATAGTAGAAGCTTGTTAAATAATAAGATAAATAATACTGTATCACTCCGCTGTACATATTGTACAGAAGCAAGTCTTGACTCTGCAGTGCCTGAATAGTTCTTGTCAGCATCTCCGTGCTGTTGTGAACCTGAAATCTTAAATTAACTCTGTATTCTGTGCTTTTCCTAATGAGAAGCAGCAAGCAATCACCCCCTTACTCTCATTTTGGAGCACAGAGATTAAAAAAAAACAAAACAAAAACCAAAACCCAAGCAACCCTGTGACAAGGTGGTGTGACCAAGGAGAAACAAGTGCAACACATGTATGGATAATCATCTATGCCATAGATTGCACACCCGCAAGCAAAATAGCAGAATTTTGTTATTTGAAGAAGGGTAGAATGAAAGACCATGTGCTTATCAGAATAAATATTCTGTTTTTATTTTATTCCGAAAACAAATTATTCTGGATTCAGCATCACCAACTGTAGTAATTCAATATAAGAGTCCCCATTATATAATATCATCACACTGCTGTATTAGCTGCTAAAGGTAAGCTGTGTTTTACTCATGCTTCTGTGACCAAGCTGCTCCTACTTAAGTCTGTCTAAATTAGGATTTTTTTTTCTTACAAATGTCCCAGCCTTGCTAACACTGGTGGGAGCAAGAGTGATAGTGCTAGACTATGTTTACGCTACAGATACTTATACAGTGGCACAGCTATGGAGTAGCTATCCGGCTGTAATGTGACAGTGTAGAAAAAAGGGGGTTTTCCATTGCTTTATTTAATCCACTCATTTGAGAGGCAGTAGCAAGGTCAACAGAAGGCGTATGGTTCAGGAGCGGATTGGGCCTTAGAGTGGACAAAGCTTCTGCCTTCTGGTGATCTTGCCACCATTTTGTATATACCTACTCTGAAAAGCTGTCAGAGAGATGGTGCTTAAACACTGCTAACCTTTGAGGCCCTTTCTATGCTAGCATTCCCAACCATTGCCATACCAGGTGCAGCTGAACAGGTGTCAAAAGCAGGGCATATTCAGAATAAAGGATTGTATGGACTCTCTTCACAGACAGTAACATGCAAGTAAAAAAAAGAGAATTTACATCTATAAACAGGACTCAGATGATAATGTTGGGCATGGTGGACTCTCTGCTTTTCACATAGACCTGTCAGGTATTAATGGGAGCTGCCTGTGTGCCCCGAGGAAAGACCAACATATATGCATATGATATATTCTGACTTTCAAATCAGTCAGAGAGGGGGCAAAGTTGAAAAATATTAAGGCCTTCAAGTTGTGGGATATATACAGAACATCTTGTACAGTAGTTTATATTGCAACCTTGTGAATAATGAGATTCCTACTACAACATAAAATATGACCTTGTTATAGTCAAACTATTATTGTTTGTAAGAAAAATTAGAATTATTTAAATCATAAGTTTATAAAATGGCAGTAATCATTTTCCATTAATACAAGTGACACAACTCTTTAATGATACACATAATGCAATATGGATTACTAAAATAGCAAAATAGTCTGACCTGCATAAGTGAACCTGCATTGTCTGCAAATCAAGCTCTGGATAAACCAAAGGTGCTACAAATAACAAGTGAGTTGTGGCTCATGGTCAGTTTATTTATGAATGTTAGTACATAAATCTGGTGCCTGGAGATGTCTGGGAGCTGTATAAACATATGTCGTACATCATAAGCATCTTGCACTTTTTCTGGCAACTTGTAGTTGATGAATTCCAAAAGGCAAGCTATTCTTACTCATTTCCAACTAGAGTGAAGTTGAGAGTAGAAAGACTTCAGCACAGTTGGCTTTCTGGGCTCCAAATAACATTTGATTAACTTCACAGTATATTAAGTCAAAATGATATGAGTGCCTGAGTGACTAGAGAAAATAACTTTATCAGTAACAAAACCAGTGATAAAATCAAAGAGAATGTTACTGCGCATCAAAGGATAAACTTTTATATTCTATTGATTTTTGCTTTTGGATCAGGTCTTGGAGAGATGACCACATGGAGTCAGAACATCAATTCACACATCATGTTACATGTGTGGGAAATGGATCCTTAAATGTTTACAGAGTTTTGATGCCATCCCTCCAGAGGGGTGTTTTTCACACCAAACTGCCCTACAGAAGCAGTGGAGGCAACATACCCTTCCTCTCTTTGTCCCAAGGATCTGTGGACTTCACGTTTCAGAGAACATGTTAGTCTGTTTCTGCAAAATCAACAAGGAATCCGATGTCACCCCAAAGACTAACAAATGTATTAGGGCATAAGATTTCACTAGATAAAGCTCACTTCCTCAGATGCTTGAAGTGAAAGAAAGGCAGGGTTACAGAGATGGGAATATAACATCAATGCTAATCAGTGTTCATCTCCAACAGTGAGAAGAATATGAGAGTATTTGAAGGGAAAATTACTTATTGCAATGAGAGAGACATTCTATGTCACTATTCAGACCTTCTGATGGTGTCAAGTTTGCACATGAATCTTAGCTCAGAAGTTTCATATATCAGTCTGGGTTCGAAGAGGTTTTGTTTTTTGTTTTGGGGGTTTTTTTGGCCTACAAATGGTGACTTGCAAGTCACTTTCTGATTATGCTGAACATGCTTGCATAGAAAGCATAACATGGGAAGAATAAAGCATATCTTTCTACCGGTGTAGAGGTCTGCATTGTGGTTGCTCAGTGACTGGCTCTACCAGATAGGAAGCTTGGTGTAAAATGTATCCATTTTTATTTTTGAGAGAGACAGAGAATGCCAGTCCTAGTATGCAGATCAGTGAAAGCCACACAATCTGAGCACTTCATCTATCTGTTCTTCAGGATATTAGGCACTTTCTCCAGGAGAGCTTCTGTCCTGGACATGCTAAATTCATTCTCTGTAACAGATTAAAAAGGAATTTCTGGTTCATGTCCTCCAGGTTCTTCTGATACAATCCCTTTACCTCAGTACATAACATAGTAAGTTTCAGGTTCTATTTGAGATGCAGCAAATTAATCTGCATTGGTTTATAAAACATAATGCATAATAAAAAAAATCTGTATTAGACTTGAGAAAATCTGCTGCTGTTACATCAGTGGCTGGATTTTTTTCTGATCTCCGTAATGACAAAAGGTTTCATCATGTGTCCTAAGAGCTCTTTATATAGCTTCATGATCACTGGCTGTAATCTGTGTATCACGGGATCTTCACTCTAGAGCAGCATATCAAAGAATGCTTAATCAGAGACTTAGATGGATTTGTCAGAGCATTTTTTCAGAGGATGTAACCATTTGGAATCTATGGACATTTATCATTGACATGCTTCCTCTTAGGCATTCATATGGTGGCAACCTAGAAAACACCAGCATTTTACAGGTGAAACTGTATAATCACCTTTGTTCCTGCTGTTTATTTCTGAAACTGATTTAAGAAGGTTGTGTTGGACTGAAGTGGTGCTAAATGAGCTTCATCTCCAGCCCAGAACTTGCTGAAATCTGTGCTTCTGATGAGACACTTCAAAACTTCTAGTTAAGACCCTCTAAATTGAACACTGAGGGTGGCGCTGGTTGATGCTGGTACTCCTTGGTCATGAGAAATAAGGGAAGCTAACGGGATCATTTGCTCCTGTCAGCTTCTCTCTGTGAAGATAGTGCCAAGTTCGGCTTAAGGTAAGCCAACTCCAGCTACATATTTTAAGTAGATGGAGTTGCGTACTGTAGCAAAGTCAGTCCCACTCCTGGGTCCCAGACCCCAGTTCTGCCCACTAGCCCACAGTTTAGGTGCCACAGTACAAGTCTCCCTCGCCTTTTTCGGTGTATGGCCTTCTGTTCCTTAGCAAAACAACAGAGTGTTGGGGACAATTCCCTGGGCCAGTCAGGGCTGAGTAAACAGTTCTCCTCTGGCCTCATGGGATGAAGGGAGCCTCCAAACATCCCCTGTTGGAGTCCCTCACCTCCCCCTGCAGTCTTTGGCAGTGCTGATGTTGTTCTGCTCAGCTTCTCTGAATCTCCGTATCGGTTGCTGGTTCCTTTCCACCTCCACTCTCCAAACTCCTTCTCTACTCTCCCCTACCCTTCCCCACAGGAAAGGTTTTTAAAGAGGTCATGTGGGAGCCTGAATCAGCTCACCTGGCCCTTAATTGATTTATGGCAGCCAGGGCCATTGCTGTTTATTTTTAAGAGCTTCCTCTCTCCCCTTCTATCAAGCCCTTTAACCTGCCCTGTCACAGTACCTTAACCCGGCCTTCCAGGTCTAGTGTAGACCTGGCTTTTGTGGATCTGCTATGCGGCAGGCTGCCCCTTTAAAATGCCACCGCCGCGCCTTTCAAAGGGGCAGCCGTGGAGCCCAGGGTCAGCTGATCCCAGGTTCCGAGGAAATGCCACAAGTAGCCCGGGATCAGCTGGGAGTCCCCAGCTGATGCCGGGCTCCACGGCTGCCCCTCTGAAAGGCAAGGAGGCTGCAGTTTCAAAGGGGAAGCCACTGCACAGCTGATCTCAGCTGTGTGGCGGCTGCCCCTTTGTAACTGCTGCCTTCGTGCCTTTCAAAGATGCAGTGGAGCTTGGGGGTCAGCAAGGGACTCCCCAACTGATCTCAGGCTCTGCACGGCACTTCCAGCGGAGGCTCTTGTACATTTCAAAGGAGGAATGGGGAAGTGCCTATCGACTAGTCGATGGAAATTCCATCGACTACTTGACAAGTCAATTAACCACATTTTAACATCCTTATTCTGCACCAAAGGGTGATACCAGAACAAATTTTTATACAGTGCAGTTTAACGCTGCCTCGGTGTTTTATCCTTTTTAAGGGGAACCTGTACTGAGATCCACAGTTAAATCAACCAACACAAAAAAGTAATCATTTTTGTAGCACATGATTCAAAAGAATTACACTAACATTTTTTAAAATAAAACATTTTATTGTTAGGATTCCTTGGGGACCCTGGTCTTTCAGCAGAAATATGAAATGTGACTTGTGCCAAACCAGAAAAGTGAACTTCAGGCAAAAATGAATTTCAGGCAACAGGATGGCTAAAAAGCTCAGTTTGTGTCTGTAAAGCTGGACAACTCCTCTTTGCACAACTTGAACACACAAAGGAAAACATCATGAGCAGTTATAATACTTAAGATACAATATGATACCTAGACAAATATGTACTGAATGATTTGGGCCTGATCCGACTCTCATCAAAGTCAAGGGATGTCCCAAAATCAGGAGAAAAGACTAATTCTCTTTTCACTCACACCAGTATAATTCCATTGACACTGGTGTAAGAGAATCAGACCCCTCAATAGGATTGAATTGGGCCCTATATTTATACATATATTTTTGTACAGGTTGTACTTCCCTTACCTGGAACTTCCCGGTTCAGCAATATATGTGGTCCGGTATGGACCACGATTGTTCCTGGACCACAGAACCTGAGGAAAAGGAAGTGTGGCAGTGGGGTAGGAGTGTGTTATGGGGCACCGACAGCCCAGTGTGTGTGTGGGGGGGGGAAGAGGTGGAGGGGGAATGGGTGGCACAGTAGGGAGTTCTGGCCCCAGCAGCAGCTGTGGAACTCCAGCCCCAGCAGTGGCCAGGGAACTCTGTCCGTAGCTGTGGAGCTCCGGCCCTGGCTCTGACCCTCCACCCCACCCCAGCCCTGGCTGCAGAACTCCAGCCCCAGTCACGGAGCCAGGTGGCTGCAGAGCTCTGTCCTGGTTGCGGAGCTCTGGCTGTGGTGCTCTGCCCGGGCAGCAGTGAGGCTGGCAGCATTCAGTGAGCCCCAGGAGGCTGGGGCAGCAGTGGAGCAGGATAGAGCCCTAACCCGGTGTCAGCACAGTCCAAGAGGGGAGGGACTTTCCCTGGTCTGGCAAATCCCCTCGTTTGGGTGCCAAAGGTGCCAGACCAGCAAGGTCCAACCTGTACTGTCTATTCAAAAGAGTTTTTCACACAATTAGACATTGGAGTTCCTATTTTTCTCAGTGTGGAACTGCTTCATTTGGATTCCACCTCTACAAAGTTTTATCCCTATATTTATCTTTACACACTACGATTAATGATACTGAAGTCAAATGGACTATTCAGTGCACAAAGTTAAGTATGTGCTCAAGTCTCCGCAGGACTGTGGCTTTAGTGAATTGCTTCCCACTTGGAAACCCAGTCTAAAAAGGCAGACTAAGACTAAGAAAATTCCAATCCCATCAGTAACCACTGGAAATTAGGGTATTCCAAAACATCTGCAGAAAGGGATCTAGGGGTCATAGTAGATCACAAGCTAAATGTGAGTCAACAGTGTGACACTGTTGCAAAAAAGCAAACATGATTCTGGGATGCATTAACAGGAGTGTTGTGAGCAAGACACAAGAAGTTATTCTTCCGCTCTACTCTGCACTAATTAGGCCTCAACTGGAGTATTGTGTCCAGTTCTGAGCATCACATTTTAGGAAAGATGTGGAGAAATTGGAGAAGGTCCAGAGAAGAGCAACAAGAATGATTAAAGGTCTAGAAAACATGACCTATGAGACAAGACTGAAAGAACTGGGTTTGTTTAATTTGGAAAAGAGAAGACTGAGTGAAGACATGATAATAGCTTTCAAGTACCTTAAAAGGGTGTTACAAGGAGGAGGGAGAAAAAATATTCTCCTTAACCTCTGATGATAGGACAAGAAGTAATGGGCTTAAATTGCAGCAATGGAAGTTTAGGTTAGCCACTAGGAAAAACTTTGTCAGGGTGGTTAAGCACTGGAATAAATCACCTAGGGAGTCTGTGGAATCTCCATCACTGGAAATATTTAAGAGCAGGTTAGACGGACTTCTGTCACGGATTATCTAGATGGCTCTTGGTCCTGTCATGAATGCAGGGGACTGGACTTGATGACCTCCTAAGGTCCCTTCCAGTCCTAGTATTCTATGATTTTATGATCTTTTAAATGCAAGTTCCACTATTAATATAGAAAATAAAAGGTGAGTTAAAAAGACACTTAATAAAAGAAGATCTTCTGTGTGAGAAGGTTGTACCCATTATGGTTTCAGCAAGAGCTAAGATTTTCAGCTCAGAAATTATTAGAACAAAATCAACTGATTCACAGTTTGTTTATTTTGCAGACTTTTTCAAGTTTGTCACTTTAACAGCACTTCAGCCAATATTTTCAAAGTAGGGTACCCAAAATTAAGCAGTTAAGTCCGTATTTAAGATCCTATCCTGCAAAGAATTGCACACATGCTTAACATTACATAAATCACTTCCATAGGAAGTAGTATAGTCTGGTGGATAGGTCACAGGACTGGGTTCAGGAAACATGCATTCCATTCCCAGCTCTGCCACCAACTTGCTGTGTCACTCTGGGTGAGTCACTTCACCTCCCTATGCTATTGATTCTCTAATGCTATTTTTGTTCTGTGTATTTCAGTTGAAATTTCTTTGAAGTAGGGACAATCTCTTACTGTGTATTTGGACAGTGCCTAGCCCAATGAGCTGAGGTCTCTAAGTGCTACTGTAATATAAGCAAGAAAAAATAATAATACATTTACATGCATAAGTGTTTGCAGGCACAGGCTGTCATGCACTGAAATTACTGAAATGAGACAAGAGTACTGATTTCCACTGATTTCAATGGAACTTCTGGTTGTTCAGCACTTTTGACAATCAGGCAACTTATTCACATGCCTAAGTAAGGATTTCAGGGACAAACTTAAGGCCTTCTTAATTCAATGTAGTGACTAGAATATTATATTGTGCTTCAGTTTTCCTTTAACTATGTCCACAGACACACATGTTGGCCATTGGTTTAACCTCTGCAATGTAAATTCGAGTTTGCCTCTTCAAGCCACTCCAATAGCCTGCATTACAGCTGTCATAATCAGGAGTGCTGACCAGCACCCAGTGACTAAGGGGTTAACTAATATCTTCTGTACCTAGCCAGGTATCGGTGGTCAGCCAATAACAATGCAGGTAGCAATTTCAAACTGGAAGAGAAGGGTTTTCTCTCTCTCTTCTTTGAGAGGGAGAGCAGTTTCTCCCAACTATTGAGAGAGATGGGAGACACTTCTCTCTCCAATAATGGACTTCTTACAATGTGTAAGTAAGGAAAAGATTAGGTAGTCTGTCCGGGTTTATAATTTTCCTTGTTTGGGGATTTGAAAATAATGTCTGAGCTTGTTAAGTGTTTTTTTTCCTTTTGTAACTAGGGACTTTCCCTGATTATATCAATTGGTGTCTCTTTCCATCTAGCCACTTTACTATGCTTGCAACTGTAGTTTTGTTTTGATAATAAATTATTGTTTCTTTTTTCTAATTAACCGATATGGGTTGATTCTTGTGTCCTGGAAGGTCTGTCTGTGTATCTGCATGCTTGACTAAGGGATGAGCTACCAGAGACTGCAGCTTGTTTTTCTCTCTTCTTTTTCAAGCTCTTTTGGGGAAAAATAGCTTGGGGGACCCTTGGGGTTGGTTTCAAGTGTCTCCCCCCCTCATTTGTGGGTTCAAAAGCACTTGATGGTGGCAGCGGATTCCCCAAAATTGGGGTATTAGGATTTTTTTTGGGAGGGGGGGATTTTTGTACCAGAGCCTATAGAGGCGAGGTTTTGGAGTGCTCTTGCAGGTCCCCAACTTCTGCATTCATCGTGTCAGAGTGGGGAACAGCCTTGACAACAACTGAATATGCTCCTGAGGGATACATATTTGTGTGACAGAAACATTTGGTATACACCCAATCTTGGCAAATAATTTGCAACAAATAAAAAAATTAACTTGTATTTTGGTTCTCAGGATTCAGATTTCCTCAAATGTATTTATAATTCAACATGATTGGATGGGAACACAAGCACTTCCAATACAAATACCAGTGCATGAATTAAAATATGTGGTGTGGCAAGGGCCCCTCTTCCCCAAGCCACCACTGGGTAGGCCGCCTCCTCCTAGCCCCAGGGATTGGGGTTTTGCAGCGGGTCTCAATGGTAGGGAGCCCGGCCAGGCGCCCTCAGGCTTTCCCTAGCTGCGTTTACCTAGTGCTGATCCAAATTGTTCACTCCAATTTCTTCCTCTCTGTCTCTCCTCCTCCACCACCTTCCTTTCATACTCTCAGGCTGCGTCTAGACTGGCAAGTTTTTGCGCAAAAGCTGCTGTTTTTGTGCAAAAACTTGCC
>JANRFK010004149.1:91655091-91666318 GCA_030068395.1 Apalone spinifera
CCCAGAATTAGTAAAGTTCGACTACATTTATTTCAGAAGCATTTTGGCTGTAGAACAGTGTTATCTTTGTTTGGAGGATTTGTATGGTTTAGTTGAGGGTTTTTGTTTTTTGTTTTTGAGGGGGAGGAGAAGTTTTTAAAAATATGCCTGTTATGCATTTATGTTATATATCGCAGGATCAAAAAAATGCAGCTTGAACTTGGAGCAGGACGTGATGAAGTTTGTGATGGTCCTTAGCTCCTGTGGGAGTTCATTCCACAGTCACAGACCACCCCTCAGGAAAGTTCTGTCTCTTCTATAGATGAGAGCTTTCCAGAGGTGAAAGTAAGGTGATGCGCCCCGGTGCTCTGCTACTGTAAGAAGGAGCTAGCAGGTGGTGGGGAACTCTGCTGCATGTGGAAGAGACACAGCACACTCTCAGCCAGGCTCCCGCTGGCTCCCAGGGCTTTCCTGCAGGCTGGAGCAGGCAGCAGCAGTATGCTAAGCATCAGGCAGCCAGGCAGGTCAAGGGGACTGGCTGGAGGTGCAGTGTAGAATGTGTGTGCACGCCTAGGTGGGCTCCTGGTAAGGCACCCAGGTTCCAGTCTGTGCTTCCCCTCTCTGATTGTGCTGGCTGGATGCTGGGCAGCACAGGAACATGAGCAGCATGGGGCAGGAACCTATCTACCAGCTGGGTAACCCAGACATACCAGGACTTCCTCAAGCAAGCCCTGAGCCCACCCTCTTTGCCCCTAGTCTTGGACTGCTCCACCTCTGAACTCCCCCTACAGACACACACCAACCTCCCAGCTTAACTAGACTTGCTAAATCAAACTCTGGAAGATTGATCATGGCAGCGGCGAGCTTCCATTTAGTGAAGACAAATTATAGTATTCAGAAATGATGTTTCTAAAAGTACATATATCTAAGGAATTATTATAAAAATATTAAATGTTGTTATAGAAAAATTAATGGACCAATTACATAGCAAAATAGAGGACAGACGGACATATAGATATTTGATTACCATTTATTCGATACTCAGAAGTACTTATATTCATCTGGGAAAACCCCCCAACACACCTGTCCACAGTATTTTTTAAATACTAACATTTGATAGACATGCCTGTTGTGTTAAATGTGCAATCAGAGATTTTACTTGGTTTAATGAAATAACTAGAAACTATATATATAGGTGTTGTAATGATGCTCATTCTGCAATGACATCCTGACGCACAGAGTTCTGATGAATACATTACTGTATGTCTCTTTAAACAAAAGATCACTATTGAAATGATTATTGTTTTGTATCTGATATTTACATGGCTAAGATTTGTAAACCAATTAATTAATACTTCCTAAATAAATAAATAGTTTTAAAAAAATCTATCCTTTTCTTATTTGTATTGATGTTAACAGGCACCACTATATTTAAATCTCTGGTTGACAAAGCCCTTTCCAACATCTAACCACAATCTGTTCTTAGTCTATTTTAGTTCATGGCAATGAGTCATGCTCTTATCTTTTAACCTAAACAAATTAATTCCAGGGTCTTTGTATAACACCCCCATCCCCTTAGATATTTGCATGTTATAATTAAGATACTGTGTCATCTCCCCTTCATACCTCACAGGAACGATGTTGCCCTTTTCTAAAATTTCTCCCAATACTTGAATGATCTTTTAAAAACTTGAGGACGCAACTGTATTATGAAACAAACTTACAATGTATTTTCCCAGATCCTGTTTTCTGGCCTGTTTTTGAATAGGTTCATAGCTTCATTTCATTGTTGCTGCCCTTGGAAGTCTAATCTACACATAACGGACTAAAATCTTCACTAAAGCCAACTGAGCCAGGAATCTTAGAGTCAGGCATTTCCAGGAATCAGTAACATTCTCAAATATAAGAGGTTTTCCCCTAACAGTATCTACCTTACTCAAACTAGGAAAAGCAAGAAAATCCTTTCTTTTCATAGTAAAGCACTAAATATAATCCTGACAGTTTCTAACAGAACCATTTAAAAATACCTACAGTTGTCTAGCTTCATCTTGCTCTGTTTTCTGTTTGTTATGGATTCAAAGTGGGTTATTTCAGTTGTACAAACTAAGGACCAGATTCTGCAAATTCAGCCCCACAAAGTGTAATAATCCATGTACCTGCAACACTAAGATCACTAAATCTTAAACTCACTAAAAACTCAGTTTTTGCACTAAACTGTTGCTCTGATACTATTCTACTATATTCTAAAAAGGGGCATTTCCATGCCTTCACCACAACATTGTTCTTTCCCTTATATATAAATAGAAGACTTACCAAGTGTTGCTTGGGTCCTTCAGGTCAAGGGGCTGTGAGTGTAGGGTCTGCAGGAATCAGGGCAGGGGACTGAGGATATGGTGAGGGGGCTCAAGGCAAGAGACTGGCGGTAAGGAGGTAAGAAGGGCTCAGGGAAGGGGGCTGAGGTGGAGGTGGGGCTGGCCCAAAGTAGTTGTGGGGTGAGTGCCTTGCTCACTGTCTGCTCCTTGCAAATGGAGCACTTGCTGCCCCCTATGGTTATTCAAGGGTATAAATGTCCCCCTGTGCATCCTGCCTCCCTGCAGTCATTTGTGTGTATAACTATCATATCCCTCCCTTTCCATCTCATGAGAAACAATTGCATTCCATGCGCCTGCCATTGTCTTGACACAACCAAATCCTCACCTTAGTTGAAGGTAGGATAAGAAGAAGGTGCATCCCAAATTTGGTGGTTGTAGCTCTTACCATTTAACAGGAGTTCTTGAACAAATGGACTCACAGATGGCTAGACAAACTCTCTAAAATATATAGTAGATAAACAATATACAAGAACCTTCATCAGATGTGCTTGTAATACAGAACTTACTTTCTTTCTTTCTTTCTCCTCAGTTTTGACTATTTCCACCAGTTTCTGCCATTTATTTTGTTTTTCTACTTGTTTGTTCAGGCTTCTGAGTGTCCGTGTGTTTCAAAACTTCTCCTTTTTCCTCAGTGGTCTGTATAGCTTTACACTGAGTAAAGACCCAGAATCTGATGAATGTTTGACTCTCAACATTAAAATGGTGAGAGGAGAACAAACACAAAATGATGGCTTACACCGGAGTGGCTAACTCCTGAAGATTATAATATCTTGTATTCGTGTAACAATTCACAAATATTTTTATTTATTGAGCACAATCAGCACACGTTACCGTACAAGATAGTAGAGGAAGAACCAGTCCTTTCCCCAAGACATTCTACCTAGAAGAGAAGAGAAAGTTCATGCACTAATTAATCAACAAAAAACCCACAAAGAGGTAAAGTAGTAGTATTCAAATTTTATTCATGATGAGAGTGAAGCAGAAAGCTCAGTGATTTTTCCAAATGCATTGCTGAGACCCTGGCTATAGGAAGAGTTGCACTGGTTTAACTAAAAGTGTGAAGTGATATAGTTAAACCAGTGTAACCTCTCTACAGTTGTATGCTTATATTTTTTTTTATGTGCGAGGGATCCATAAGTAAGCAAACTTTACCTCTTAACATAAATTATTTTTCTTGAGATGGTTTGGGGAGAACGTGCCAATAAATCTTCCAAAATTTCTGGTCTATCTTTGATTTATTGTAGTGTCCACAATGAAAAAAGATGGTGAGGCTGGAAGATGGTAAACAAATCCCTAGTGTTGGTTCAAAAAATTCTTGGAAAGAAGGTTTCTTTGTAGTTCGCCACTTATTGATCTAGGTTATAGAGTGCCTGTCACCATAGTATATGATGGTCTCCCAAAATGATAAGGAGTATACACAACGATAGCTTTATCTCATCCTCTTCTCTCCAGTCAGCAGGATCTGAAGAAATTTTCCCCCTCTAGTGTCACTATTGTTCCCAGTGACAGTATATCCCATCTTTTGGTTCTATAGGCTAAGTAGAAGAAAATATACACTTAACAGGCATCTGTTGCATCTGTATCATTTGAAAGGACCAACGTCACACTGTTTGTGAAATCTGTGTTATATATTAATTACTGTGCCATCTTGGTCAAAGGTTATATAGTATGTGTCTGACTTAACCAGGTTTATACCTGGGATAAATTTAGCAGCATGCCTCAGAACTAGAAACAATATTCTTTTTGATCGGACCAAACTTTTAAGTGAATGACAAGAACTAGACAACTAATAAGGTGAACTTACATTATTAGATAATACTAGTTCCACTTTGGGAGCTACCATCAGAAATATTTAATAACAGTAACAATGACAGTGCTATTAGGTACAGATCTGACTATGTAAATACACAGTGTTGTTAGGTACAGATCTGACTATGTAAATGGCTTCATGCTTGAAAGCCAGAGAAGCACAATGTAGAGAAAAACCACAGATAAGAAACTATACAAGGAGAAAAGCAAGTATTGAAAACCCAGTCATTAAACCTAGATGAGCAAACATGCATAGCACATGACTCCCAAAGGCAGCTTGGAAGAAGGGAGAAATGTATGTAAAACAAAAGTGCAGTTCATGGCATGTTCTAGTGCTCTTAGTTTGCAACAATCCATCTAGTTTGTGATTGTTTGGTCACCCTGATGTGTTGAACAGTTACAAAACTGCCACATATCAGGAGGCCAAGTCATTTGTAACTTTGATCTATGAAGATTTAAGAGTATGTCATCCTTTCCAAAGTGACAATAGCCACTTTGTGCAAGTAAGTCCATCTCATTTTATAATTCTGAATTGCAAATTGATGTATTTAATTCAAACATTACTGGCGTGATTCTCTCTTCCCTGGCACTGTTTGGACCCCTTTGAACTTAGGAATAGCTCAGGGGAGGAGTAGGTCTTCAGTGTTCATTGCTGCCTTGAATATGTTTAGTCATCATGTACATTGACTAAACATATGCATATGGAAAAAATGCATTGTGTTTTCTTCACTCCTGATCTTGTGCACTTTTTCTGCCCTATGGGCAAACTATGTACCCTGGAAATTTTTAAGTCTTCCATTGTTGCAGTACAATCAGTGAAACTCCAATTGTGTCAGCAAAAGTGGGAGCCCGAGTGTTAACCAAGCACCCGCTTTTTATTGCTGTGTCTTCTAGCACTTCTCAGTGCCGTGTTAGAAGACACAGTGATTGAAAGGTGTGTGGCCTGACACATTAGTACTCCCACTGCTGCCAGCCTAAGTGCTAGAACAATGGTGGGAGTCTGCCCAAAAATTACGAATATATGAAGAAGAGTTGTGTTTATCCCACTAAGAAAGAAGTGTTTGACCTTTTCTTCCTATTATGCATTGGTGTCAGCTAGATAGAAGTTTTCTGAATTAAGTTTTTGCCTGTCTGGCACCTTAAACAAATTTTTTTGAGACCTGCTCATTAAGTCTGGGGAGTTGTGAGACAGTGGAATTACCTAATCATAATTAGAAAAAAGTAGAACTCAGTAAAAATGAAACAAATGATAACTGGGAGCCAGCTATGAACCAAAATATCATTTGGTAACTCACAGCAAAAAATTAATTAATGCACCTTCCAGACTTGCTGGGCCAAAATGACACAGTAGTGATGATTTGGTCACAGAGCAAAATTCAAGCCTGATGCAAATATGTGCAACTTCTTTGGAGTAGGGATGGTTGAAAATTTTACATTGAAATTATTTTTATGAGAAGAATCTGACTTTCAAGGAAAATATCAGTTGTTTTTTTATCAGAATCAAAATGTGATTTGGATGTTGCCTCAAGTCCTCATTTTTCTCTATGGGTTGGCTCCTAATTTAGCTTCATCTCCTGTGATGCACTATGGCTGAATCTCATTATGTACTTTCACCTCAACAAAAAGCCTAACCAGTAAGACCAGCTTATAACAGAGAATAGGAGCATGAGGTACACCAACTACAACTCCAATGAGTACCAAAGTGGCATTTTGGAACTGAATTATTTCAGGTTTTGGCCAAAACATTACATTTTTTGTTTTATTATATTTTAGTAACCTAACAGTCAAAACTTTCTATGGAAAAAAAATTCTGACCATCTTCACATTGAAGTCAATGGCATTGCACAAGCTTACAGCAGGTCTAGATTCAGAGTTTTTAATAGGCTTACCACTTCCATGATCTAATCTTTCCACTTTCCACTAATCTTTTATGGTGAAGAGAGACTCTTTCCTCTAGAACTGATGACCCACTTGAAAAAAAAATAGTGTTATTTGTAACCAAATTACAGCACATGAAAAAGCGAGTTGCAGTCAGACAGTACCTCTGAAATTGATTGTGTAGCAAGTTTTTCCAGGCTATTTTTACCTCAGTGATTATGAACATCAGCTTTAAGACTACAAGCAAGAGTCAGAAATCTCAATTTCCATAGGCCAAATTTTAATCTCTGCTGTTAGGGGTTTGCATACATACAAATTTACAACTGAAAATAACTATATCAATTTTAATTCATGCCTTTTTCAGTTGTTTATAACCTGAAATAAGAGTGTCCACACACAGACTTGCAAGAAAATGACAAAAAGTGTGAATTAAACACATTTAGGTAGTTTGGTGCTAGGTTGTGTGAAGACAGGCCCTCAGTTCCTTCTTAGTCACTGGGAGCTAGTCTATCCTATAGAGAAGATCAAAGCTGCTGCAATTGATCTTCTGGGGTTCGAATTAGTGGGTCTAGTGAAGCCACACTAATTCAAACTGAGAGGTGCACCCATCGGTGCTGGTATTTCTGCTCCTCACAAGGAGTAAGGGAACTCCTCAGAAGCGTGTGCTCCCACTGACCTTCTGCTATGTGGATGCGCCAAAACACAATTTAAGATACTTGCAACTCCAGCTATGTTAATTAGGTAGCTGGAGTCTCTCTCTTAAGTTGACTTTCCCCTTTAGTGTAGACCAGGCCTAGGAGCAGTGTTAGGCCATGTCAACAATACAAACTTTGGCTGCCACAAGTTACAGCAACATAAAGCCACTGCAGTTAGTATATCATTTGGGCACATCCCTGCTTGGCTCCTAGCTTTAGCTCTCAGGAGTTCTTGTGCTGATCCACAGGGCAAGCATGCCATTGGTAGGAAGAGTTTGGCAACATGTCTGGGATAGGTATCTATGTGTTATCCACTGTCTTGTAAATATTTAAGGCAGGCAGCAATGCAGCCATTGCGAGCAATGGTGGTGTTTAGAGTAGTGACATCCAGAATGGCAAGCAGAGGTTTTTGAAGGAAATTGTTAATGTTGCAGTTTCTTGAGAATGCTGGTAGTAGGATCATGGAGAAAGCTGGTCTGTTGTTTGGTGCATGAGTTCAGGATGGTTTCTATAGTTCTCTACATTCCTTTTGTAAGCATGCCACTGCCAGATATGAGGAGTCTGCCTGCTTTCCTGTACTTGTATCTTATGCGACTCATGTAATAACTCATTGGCATCATGGCATGGGTTCATGGTGGATGAGGTTGTAGAGGTTCTCTTGGAGTTGTTTGGGGGAGTATTTGATGATATTCTTAAATTTCTAGGTAAACTGTGGTCTGGGTCTTCTTTGAGTTCTTTAAATAGGTGGTGTCAGAATTGTCAGCTGACCTTATTAACATAGACATAATGGTTGAGGACCCTGATGGAGTGCCCCTCCCACTGGTTTAATCACTATTCAGTGATTGGATTTTAGGCACTGAATAGCACTGGAGAGATTGTGATGTTTATGAAAGATTTCAGTCAATTTTTTCCTTGATGCTATCAATGTAAGGATCAAGAGTGCAATTTTGTTTACTGCAAGTATCCAGGCAGATGACTCTTTTCTCTAATGACTATTTATGGAGACATGACAATTGTGAGCACAGATGTTAAAATGGGTAGTCAGGTAAATGGTTACCTGGTAAGCATTAGCCTTAACGGGTGATGCTTACCTGGTAACCAGTCCTTGGAAGCAGCCACTCTGCCCCCCCCACAAAAGTATGCCAGTAGAAGCAGCCATAGCAGCCCCTGTAGGGGGGCCAGGAGCTGTAGTGGCAGCCCCCAAGGAAAGGGCAGTGGTCCCCATGGTGGTGGGCCAGGAGCAGCCAGGTTTGGGCAGCCCCAGAACACACCTCCTTCAATTGGTTAAACACAGTGCCAGCACTCCGTTAACCCATTTAACCAATTAAATGGGATTTTACATCCCTAAATGTGAGTGTGTCATCACTGTTGTGAAAGAATTCTTTGAGGTAGAGTTGTCAGAAGAATTAATTCTCCACATTAGTATATTGGAATCCCCATCGTCTCAAATAAAATCCACTACTGCATGAATTCCAGCAAACAAAAGTAATCCGTGCATTTACCCCTAACATCATTTGAACATGTTATTGTGCCTGGAAGATTAATTTCATATTATTTGCCCTCTCTGTATTTTTTTATTTTAAAAGAGAAAGGTACAGCCATTTGTTTTGATTTCTGCTGAGTCCAAGGCCAATGCAGGTGAGCTGTCTTGTATGCGAGCTCTTCTCCCCTAGGCAAGCCTTTCTCATCTTCACAGATAAAGAGCACAATGTATGCACATTTGCCCTGAATAAAACAAGAGACTGGATAGTGGGGGTGAGGAATGGGCAAAACATCAGTCTATTGCATTTGTATTGCTGTGAACACAAATAGCACCTCACAGGGGTGCTATTTTTGTTATCGCTAAAATGCTGGGTTGTAAATCATGGTCAGACACACAAAGCCAAGACTTTGATGTCCCCTTCTAATTAGATTAAAATAAAGTTACCAAATGGACATCTCTTGGACAGTTTATCCTGCCTAATCATAGCTTCACATTTGCATTCTGTACTACCATTTCACTAATTTTGTTCCCAGTAAGCTTTTTCCATATAGGCCATGTTGAAGCTTATGACAACAATACCTGCTTCCTCTTCGTAAGGAACAACCTTTTTACTGGTTACTTGAAGCTTAATACGGATTCTCTTTGGTGCAGTTATTTTTTATCATTTTCATACTTAGTTAAGAATAACTTAGGAGCTGAAGATCACGGAGAAAATAATAAGTGATAATTAGTACTGTATACCCAGAATAATAATCTGGCCATTACACATCTCAGAAAAAGTCAACCCATGTAAATAATGCCTGTCACTTAATCCAGATGGAGCATTTGGTGCTGTCACCTTGTTTCAGGTTCTTAATTACTACAGCTGGTTGCTAAGATCAGTAAAGGTCCTGCATTTCAAACACCATTGCTGAGAAATAGTCTGTACTTTTGAGAGTGAAATTTCTCTCAACATAAGATTTTACTCCAGGACAGAAAATAAAATCCCCATCAAAATGGTTGCACTGTACTTGGAATGACTAATTCAGTCTACTACATTATACAATAAGTAATAAATCATAAGTCATTTACCACTATCATGCTTGAATATAGCCAAATAGTATCAGCTTTAATTTTAAGAATCAAGCATCCATACTAGTCAGGAATTAAAATAATAGGTCTAACAATTTAACAAACAAGTAACTTTTCAATCTATTCACAAAACAGCTATTTTCTCTAGAAATATTGTGATAGATTTGTAGTTTTGCATTAGACTGCAGACCAGGTAATTATGGGAAAGGGGAGACAACCACTACGTAAAATTATTTCATCCCCACATAAGTGAGCAACTATACTGCAAGTTTTAAGGATGAAAGGCAGGCAGAGAAAAGGAGTTAAAGGAACTACAAAATTTACTCTTCCTAGTCCTAAAAACCAGATTCGCCCCCAATTTCTCTCCAAACACAGTTGCAGTCTTTTTACATGCAGATTACATCTGATGAATAGTTTGATAGCTTTTCCCAGACCAATGACAAAACACAATCTCGGGTCATCTTGAAGGAATAGTTAGCAAAGAATAGTATATCACGGCTGGTGCTAGATCTTCATTAACAGGCATTTGGAAGTTGAAAGCCCAACTGACTGACAGATTTAGCAGGAATGTTCTCTTGCAGCTTTCCTCTTTTCACAAATGGAAGGCCTATGATCACAGATTAGGAAGGGAATACAAAGTTTCAGCACGCATGACAATGCCCGGGGGGGGGGCCTTTTAAAAACAAACAAATACCAGGTACAACAAGCAGCCTTCTGAGCTCTCCTCCCCCTCTGCCTCGGCAGACGTGCACTGGCAGGCACAGGCAGAGTTAAATTCCAGCACCTTCTTCACCTACCCCCAAACTACTATTCTCACTCTTGCTACTACACAATCCCCGTCTCCCCCACTGGGGCCCATCAGTCTGTTCGGCTCCAACCCAAACACACGAACAGGAGCCCAAGCGAGGGGGACCGGGGCAAGAAACTCAGCCTGCAGCCGCCGTCCACCCCTGCACGCCCCATTCAGCCAGGCACAAACCGAGGCGGGACTGCATGGAGCACACTTATAGACACACGCGCGCGCGCGCATCTCGCGCCCCACGACCACATTCTTGTGCATCTCCTGCCTCCTCGGGGGGCAGGCAGAGTGACAGAGCCCGGCCGCCAATGCGCTCGGCCTTTCTGCAGCGGGGGCGGGCGCTCTCTCGGCGAGGAGCCACTCGCAGAGGCGCTTCCTGAGCGGTGGTGCCGGGCTGGGGAGGAGGAAGCAGGGGGCGGAGCCAGGGGCAGGAGTTTAGGGAGAGGAGGGAATGGCTGTCATCAATGAAGTCATATTCATAATCTAGCCCCTCTCTCTGTGGCGCTGTACTCTGGGTGACTCGGAGAGAGAGCGCGGGGAGCCCTCCCGCACGCCACACTTCTGGAGCCAGGTAAATCCCACTGATCACTCCCCTCCCGCCCCGTGTCCGCCCCGCCGCCGGCTGCTCACGCACTCGCAACCTGCACCATTCCTCCGTCTGCTTTGGCAAGAATGTGCTGTTTACTGGTGACACACGCACGCACAGAGCCCCCGTCCCCAAGACACGCGTCCCCCCCGGCCCCGCAGGCCGGGCACGGCCCCCTCCCTTCGTGGGCAGAGAAGAAAGTTTGGGAGCCGATCCTTGGGGAAATAGCCATTACAAGAAAAGGAGCCCGGCGCCTGGCTCCGGAGTCAGCTGCGCCGCGCGGGAGGCTGGCAGAGGAGGGGACCGGGGACGCTCCTTGCCAGCGGTGTGTTTTAAAAGGAGGCGGCTGGCGAGCCGAGCCAGCCGTAAATAACAGTCACCAGCTGCTCTCGCAACCTTGGCGAGGGCCGCGGCCGAAGCGAGCCTTTGCAAAGGGCTCCGGGCAGAGACAGAAATAGATCCCGAGAAGCAACAGCCCCCCGGGAGGAGCCGCTTGGGGCCGGGGCGGCTGGACTGGGCTCCGCTTCCTCTCCCCGTCGGCGGCTCTGGCTGGAT
>JANRFK010004149.1:91675298-91688762 GCA_030068395.1 Apalone spinifera
TCTGTAATTGCCCGGATCGCCTCTAGAACCCTTTTTAAATATTGGTGTCAAACAGAAGTGTCAAACATTTTGTGCTCAAGGTATTTGTCCGGCCCTGGTAACTTGTTAAAATTCTACAGAATACAAGTATTCTGTTCCCCAGGCAACACTGCCTGTTACCAAAAAGGCCGAGGGATCTGGCTACAGAACTGGCAGATCCCCAGGAGGGCTTCCCCTCATCTCTAGGTCCCTACCAAATTCTCCATGGTGAAAAATGTGTCAGGGACCATGAAATCTGGTCTCTACTGTGAAATCTGGTCTTTTGTGTACTTTTAACCTATACATGGTACAGATTTCATAAGTGAGAGCAGTATTTCTCAAACTGGATGGTTTAGAGTGGCCGCAGTTAGCAGCACCCCTCCAGCAGCAGCACAGAAGTAAGGGTGGCAATACTCTATCATGCTACCCTTACTTCTGCACTGCAGCTGATAGTGGCACTGCCTTCAGAGATGGGCTCCAAACCAGCAGCTGCTGCTCTCTGGCCACCCAGCTCTGAAAGCAGTGCTACTACCAGCAGCAGTGTAGATGTAAGGGTGGTAATACTATGACATTCCCTTCCACCCCACAATAATCTTACCATTTGCCCACCCCCCACAACTTGCTTTTGGGTCAGAACCCCTCCAGCTACAACACTGTGAAATTTCAGATTTAAATATCTGAAATAATACAATTTTTGATTTTTAAAATCCTGTGACTGTGAAGTTGACCAAAATGAACTGTGAAGTTGGTAGGGCCCGACTCACTTCCCATCCTCATTTAGTTTAACAGGAGTCATACTGACATGAGCTCCTTCCTCTATCTTGCCTATGGTGTAGCAGGTACAGATAGGCTACGTCTAGACTGGCATGATTTTCCGGAAATGCTTTTAACGGAAAAGTTTTCCGTTAAAAGCATTTTCAGAAAAAAAGTGTCTAGATTGGCACGGACACTTTTCAGCAAAAGCACTTTTTGCGGAAAAGCGTCCCTGCCAATCTAGACGCGCTTTTGCGCAAAAAAGCCCCAATCGCTATTTTTGCGATCGGGGCTTTTTTGTAGAAAAGAAATGTCTGCTGTCTACACTGGCCCTTTTGCGCAAAAGTTTTGCGCAAAAGGGACTTTTGCCCGAACGGGAGCAGCATAGTTTTTCCGCAAAAGCACTGACAATCTTACATCAGATCGTCAGTGCTTTTGCGGAAATTCAAGCGGCCAGTGTAGACAGCTGGCAAGTTTTTGCGGAAAAGCAGATGATTTTCCGCAAAAAGTGGCCAGTCTAGACGCAGCCATAATGTAAGATCAAAAGGGAGGATAGCATGCATTTCCAGGGTGAGACCAGTCACTACCTGCTTCCCAGTATAGACTGCAGACACAGAAAAGGAAATATATGGCTGTGTCTAGACTGGCCCCCTTTTGCGCCAAAGGCATGCAAAGAAGGCCAGTCGCAATTGCAAATGAAGCGGGGATTTACATTTTCCCCGCTCCATTTGCATGAACATGGCTGCCGCTTTTTTCCGTCTTAGAGCTTTGACGGAAAAAAGCGCCAGACTAGACAGGGCTCTTGCAGAAAATAAAGCCTTTTCCGCAAGATCTCTTATTCCCTTTAAATAAGGGAATTTAAACTTCATCTCCAGCACACAGATGAATACAGGAACTAGAGGTCACCAAATGAAATTAATAGGTTTAAAACAAATTGCACAATGCGGTCAACCTGTGGAACTCCTCGCCAGGGGATGTTATGAAGGTCAAGACTAGCAGGGTTCAAGAAGAAGCTAGATATGTTCATGAAGGATAAGTCCGTCAATAGCTGTTAGCTAGGATGGACAAGGATGGTGTTCCTAGCCTCTGTTTGTCAGAAGCTGGGAATGTGCAACAGGGAACGGATCACCTGTCCTGTTGATTCCCTCTGGGGCACCTGGCTTTGGCACTGTGAGAAGATAGAATACAGCGGTAATGGACCTTTGGTCTGACCTAGTAGGACTGTTCTTATATAGGCACAGCAGAGCCCTTCCTGTGTCTGCTGCAGTCCATGCAGTTTAGTACTCTCCTTAGTAAAAGGCAGGGGGGCTGGCATGGGGGAGGGGAAGGGGGGTCTGGGAGCAAAGCTAATACTGGGGGGGGCTCTGGGACGGGGCTAGTCCTGGGGAATGTTGGGGGTGGGGGGTTCTAAGAGGCGGGGGGCTGACACTGGGGGGCACTGAGGCGTTCGGGGTGGGGATCTGGCACTGGAGGGTTCATAGTAGTGGTTCTGCTATGCGGGCCAGAGCTGGTGCTCGGGGGCTCTGGGGACAAGGCTAATATTGGGATCTGGGGGCTGACACTGGAGGGTCTGGTGGTGGGGGGCTCTAAAGGGCAGGGGCCTGGCACTGACGTACTTGAGGTGGGGGGCTGGTACTGGGGGGATGAGTGCAGGGGACTCTGGGGTCAGTGATTGGCGCTGGGAGGCTAAGGGAGCCAAAAACCCCAGCCCCTAGAGCAGCTGCAAACAGCTGGCTTCAGCTGTGGCAGCCGCCTGCCATGTGATGAGTGCTAGAGCTGAAGCTGGCTGTTTGTGGCGGCTTTGGGGGCTGGGGTTTTTGGCAGAGTGGAAATATTTTATTTGCATATTTGGATATTCATTACTTACATGCAAATGAATATGCAAATATGCAAATTAAATGTTACCGGCACGCCAAAAGTTTGTGCATGGGTTTGCTGGTCCGCGGTATAAAAAAGGTTGGGAACCACTGGAGTATGGCATGCAGGATTCGCCTCTGTGGTGATTGTTTTTTACAGCTTAGGCAGTTGGTACCCCATTAGAAATGAATATTAAATCTTCTAAGTTCTCTTACATGAACTTTTTAATGTACATATAAATAATCTTACAATTTACATGCAGCTGTATCTGAAGCCAATTAATTTTTATGAAAACTCAAAATTAAGTTTGAAATAAATGAGAATATAAAGGGAGTGTTTGTGATAGTTATGTAATAGTATAGTTGATGAACCGATAAGCAAAAGCTCATAGGTTAGTGGTACAGACTACACAAGTTTCCCCTGCCAGTAAATTTTTTAGCAGGCTGGCCAGCAGCCAGGCTTAGTCCCGGCTTATGCTAGGTCCAGGACCTGCCTCCACTGTGGTTCTGCATTTAACATGTATTAGGAGCCAGGTGGGCAGGCAGCCCGGCTCAGTTCCAGCTCGCTCTGGGTCTGGGAGCTCAGACCGCCCCCTTGACAGGGGCTGCTGCCACCCTGTGCTGCTGACTCTGCAGTGCGGCGTGGCAGGCAGCCAGTCCGCAATGGGGAGCTGATTTTTAAACTGATATGGACCATTTCCTGCCTGGCAGCCCACGCTGCTGCCTCTTACAGAGATGCAGCAGTGTAGGGGGGCAGGAGGCTCCACTGGAGTGGGGCCAGAGCATACTAGCTGCCAACCCCACCCCAGGGGCTTATAGAGTAGTCAACTAACCTGTAAGAATTCATGAGGACAATTGACTATTCAATTAATTGATATTTAACATCCCCAATTTTATATCATATTTAATGGACAAGTTTAGGTACAAGTAATGCATGAGATACTGGATCTCAGGATGCTGTGCAAGGAAAATATTTCTGACACTTTTACATTGATTGCATAGTTTCTGTTAAATGCAGCTTAATCATGGTAGTGGTGGTGGTGGTGCTGCTGCTGCTGCTGCTAGGTAGTACCTTGTTAAAATGTGTCTGACATGTGTGGTATAGGGACACAACCATAAAAAGGTCCTAATGCTGCATATTTCACCATGGTGGATATCCCTTATACAAACTCCTTTTGCTGTGTGGAAATATCTTTGGTGCCAAGAACAATCTTATTGCAAGCCTCTAAGAAGCTGTATACAGCTGTGATCATTTACAAACATGATTCTTTTTGTGGACATGCCATGGGATTATAGAGGGACTAATTAGACCCTGTGGTGTTCTGTTGTTATCTTTTGTTTTGAACAGTAAAGCTTCAGAGATATCACTGTCTCACTCTGCAAGGAGCGGGCTCCCAAGGTAGTTTATTTTAAGTAAGTTCAACAGCACTTGTTCCAATTTGTTGTCTTGTATTAAAGTAGAGAAATAAATAATAAAACATAACAGTAGAGAGTTTATAAATAAAAGCTTGTAAAAACAATTCCTGACAACACCTAAATAAAGGGGAGAAATAGGGGAGTGCTCTCAGTGTAACAGACCTCTTTCTTATTTGCAATATTTGGTTTTATGAACTCAATGAAGTTTACAGTATAACAATCTTGCTCCATTCAACAAACTAATTTCTTGTGCACAGAACAGAATAGGGAACAGCCAGAAGTGTAACCTTCCCCTCCTGCTTTGCTCAAGGCCTCCTGTCTAACCTAACTGTAGGATAATCTTCTTATGTCCATTCAGTCCTTAGGATCCCAACTGCCCTCTAGTAACTGGCTTGAGACACTTTCTTTCACATAAGGTCACTGAACAGCTACTTAAGGGTCTTAAAATCAATTTACCTTAGGGCCAGTGCCAATCCTCAAATCCTCCCAGTGGTCATCCTCCTCTGGCAGGCCTCTTGGGTTCTCTGCATGTACTCCATTTTCCCCCGGGCATCCCCCAGCCCCTCCCCTTCCCATGCATGTGCCCCACCTGACACATCTAGCTGATTAACCCTCTTCCCCCTTGGGGAGAGGCTCATGCCACCCACCCTCCCACATACTTAGTAGGACTAGAGCAGCTCCCAGCTGCTAGGTCCACATCACTGCCGGCATGTCCCTGTGATCTGGGGCAAGTGTGTGAAGAGCCATCCTGACCATAGGATAGTTTGGGACAGCTGCTCCAAACATCCTGTCGATGGGACAGTCCCCCATGCTCAGGTTAGCCCATGGATGAAGCAGAGCGACCAAGCTGATCTGGGAGATTGCCGCTGAGTGGAGCAGGCTGCTGTGTCACTCCACTTCCCCACAGCTGCAGTGAGTGCAGGGTCCTGACCCTGTTGCCAGGCTGCACCAGGTCTCCCCTCCCCCCTCCGGTAATCCTCCAGGCTGCATCCCTTGGGGGAGTGGGCTTGAGGGCAGGGGTATGATGTGGGGGAAGAAGGCAAAGCAGCAGTGCGAAGAGGGCAAAGTAAGGTCTGGGTTTGGGGAAGGGTACAAACTTTTTTCCCCTCATCCCCAACTGCCTGATTGTGAAACTGCTTCCGCTATCATGAGTTTGAGACTCCTGCACTAGAGGGTAAGGAGATTGTGCTAGATCAGTGATTCCCAACTTTTTTCCCATGGAGGAACCCCTAAAATAATTTTTCATATCCCAAGGAACCCCTACCTTAGATACGAACTGACCAAAACAAAGAGGCAGTTGTTAGCGTACAAAGATTACTCCAGTATTGCCAATTGCCGGACAAAAATTCCGACGATATTTCAAGAGATATTTGGAATTATTCGTGGTATTTCAAAATTTGTATTTATTTATTCCACGATTTCTTGTGGAACCCCTGACGATGGTCTGCAGAACCCCAGGGCTCCGCGGAACCCTGGTTGGAAAACACTGTGCTATATGCTAGTTTGCATGTCTTTGACTCCAGACCTGGGAGATGAAAGTTTCTGTGTCCCATTATCAGTCTTGTGATCCATCACTCTTCCTCCAGAACTTCATTGACTCTACTATGTTTTGGTGCCACGCAGTAAAATGAAAGCACCTGATTTAAAAATAAGGCTTTGTTTTTTGTTGTAGTCTTAGATAAGTTAATTACTACTTCTTGGCAAACCAACAGGGAATGCCCTAATTATTTCCTTTCATTGACTTAGATGATCCATGTCCTTACATTACAACAGGTTTTCACTATCATTGGTGAACTAAGAGTTCTAACTGTTAGACACTGAAGTGTGAGAGACGAAGTATGATCCCAGCTTATATCCTGCTACGTTTTGTTTTGTTAAGTACACAGAAATAAATAAAATTGTTGGCTCTCCAGTAAGTTTGAAGGCCTCTAATTTTTTCTCTGGGCTCTTGTCATTTTTTAAGTTACTTGAGCTGCATTCTCATGGTTTCTGACATCAGCAGAACCCCTCGAATGAATTACAACTGTTTGCTCCAGAGCAGTCTGTCCTTTGTGAATTGCACTTGATATTGCTATTGCATATAAAGATAATAAAGGTCTTAAATTAATGTCTTCTGGGGGTTTTTTAAATTGTAAAATGAAAGTATTTTATATTAATAAAATCTTTACTTATTTTTCTACATTATTTTTAAAATTAAGCATTTCATTCCAGTCATGTAATGAGAGATTTTCAAAAGATATATGTGAGTTAGGTGCCTAAAGATTTGTATTCCTTAGCACTCACTTCAGTAGAATTTATGTTGCTCAGCTATGTGAATAAATCACCCCTCCCCCTGCCAAGTGATGTAAATTACATCGACCTAAGCATCATTGTGTATAGTGCAATTTCTGGCCGACATAGCCGGCTGCTCAGGAAGATAGAGTTTTTATGCTGACAGGAGGGATGTAGCAATTTTTCTATAGACTAGCCTTAGTTGTACATTTCAGTTATTTTCCTGAAGAAAAGTTGATTCTTACAGGTCAGTAACCATTCAGACATGTCGATTGACAACTAAGTGTGGTCTTTACACTTAATTTGGTGCTTTTTACTAATCTGGAGGGTAAATCTATATACAGTGTAGCTGGGCAAAATTGTTTCACAACTTCATATTTATTTTACAACTTTTATACTTGTTAGAAAATACTGAATGGTACGGTCTCTGGTAAATCACTGTAAATAAAAAGTTAATCATTTTGTGTAAAACTCAAAATTAGAATTTCCATCCAAATAATTTAAAACACATATTTTTCATTAAATAAAAAAATCTTTAAATGTGCTGGATTTCATAAGAAGAAAATTTATGAAAATGTGTTTTGCAATTAAAATTAGCTGATTTATTAAACAAAACTTACCTGTAGTTTGTGAATTGAATTGATTGTTTCTGTTCACCCTGTCCTTGAAAACTTGGAACTAATGGATCTCATCCTTTCACACACAGCTTTTATTTATAAATTGGAAGAAGAAAACAAGCTCTCTTAAATTTTCAATTCCTACTTGGTTCCTTAACTTTGAAAGAACTAGCCATTGAACTGAGTTAATTGAATAAACTAAAAGAAATACTCTCTGCACCTGCAGAATTTAGCTCTTCAGCAAATTCTGGTTATGGGTCCTTAGCCAGTGACTTTGACCGGTTGAGTAGTTGTACTTTTAAAAAATGTTGACAGCAAATGTGCACTCCTTTACATTTTTGTATTTAAAGGATTGTACTAGATTATGAGCTTAGGCCTTAACATTGTCAAATTAAAATTCAATTTTAAATAGGTTAATTTTAATAAAACTAATTTAAATAAATAAAATCCCAATTTTAATAAAAAATTGGGGATAAAAATCATCTTGCTTCTGTGGATGATATATAAATATATCCAGAAGCTGCAAAAACTGTCTCATTCCTCTAGTCTTCCACGGTCTTTTTGAAGGACAGGAAAATTGATCTGTCATGCTAAGGATCATTAAAGCATTTTTTTGCTAATGATAAGTCACCTATGTCTGTGATGCTAGTAAAAAAAAAAAAGTTTTATCAGGCATAGTTTCTTACTGACTCTGCTCCACTAACCCTCATGTTATGTAAGATATAATGTTTTCTTTCTTTTTGAAATTAGAGCTGCTCTGTTGATTGGAAGAAAGACGGAATATAGATGTCCACACCAACAGATCCGGGCGCAATGCCTCACCCTGGCCCTTCTCCAGGGCCAGGGCCATCACCTGGACCAATTCTAGGACCTAGTCCAGGACCAGGACCCTCTCCTGGTTCAGTACACAGCATGATGGGACCGAGTCCTGGACCCCCGAGTGTCCCACATCCTATGTCTAACATGGGGCCCACTGACTATCCACAGGAGGGCATGCACCAAATGCACAAGGTAATTGTGTCTCAGAATACATCTGCTGATAAAAACATACTTTTATATTGTCAGTCCCTGACACCCTGTATTCTGATTTGTGGCTCACCAATGAAACTACCAGCTAAAAACTGATTCCATCTTTATTACTAGAGATGATGCACAATTCAGATTGCAAAGAATATGTTTTTATTTTTATTTTTTCAGACATCAGTTCAAGCCTGCCATTGCTGGCAGTTAGACAGATCATCACTAGACATGAAATCTGCACACATTTTGACATGGTAGTCCTCACTAGAAAATAAATATGTAACATCACAAGGCCAGCCTGGCAATCTTTATAATTATACCACACATTACATCTTAAGGCAGATTTCTTTTCTAAAAGTCCATTTGTAAATATTCTATTTCTATGGTGCATTTTAATGAATTTTTTCCCTTTTTGTTTTATTATTACAGAAGGAAACTTCATGAACATGGAAATCTTGCCTCTTAAAGGCTTATGCTAACATAACTTCCACACTGATGATTTTTTTTTGGTTTCCCAGTTCAGTTACATAAGCTCCAGGTTTATTGAAACTCTTGAATGTATGTGTAACTTAAAGCAGGTGATTAGTCTGATCTCAGTGGGACTTGTGTGCTTATAGTTTTGCATGTGCTTAAATACCTTGCTTAGTCATTGCTATCTGAAAATATTTGTGTCTGGGATTTCTTCCCGAAACTTTCTGCCATGTGTTCCAATCTCTAATTAACCAGCAAAGTTATTCTGACACTAGAGTTGCAATAAAGTTTCACCTGTCAGGATTAGTTTCCCTTGTAGATACCCTATATCTTGTTCTGTAAAATATTTTAAGCATGAATTATTTTGGAGACTGTTTCTGAGGAGAATTAGAATTGTTGTGCTCCCAATTATGGGTTGATAGAATAGTTTTCAAATTACAGCTTAAAAAGTTACCCTTTTAAAAATAAACTTTAAAAAAAATTCCCACTTTAGAAGTGGAAACTTCTTGAGCTGGCCCAGTTTCCATTTCTGGATGTACAGGTTCCACCTCTGTAGTCCAGACTTCCATAGTCTGGCAAAATCTGTGATCCTGAATCCCCATGGGTGCTCCTGTGCTGGAGCTTTCATGGGAAAAGCTGGGTCCCATGCTCAGCAGCTCCTCACCTACCCTCCCAGAGCTTCTGGAGTGCTGCAGATAGCTCACTTGTGGCACTCAAGCTCAGGGAGGGATGGGGAGGAGTAGGGTTGCAAGATGCTCAAGGAAAGAGGCAGGATGGCTGTGAAACCCTGGGGCCAGGAGTGCAGCCCGGTGGCCATAAGGGTCAGTGCGTTCCTATGGAGGTGTGATCCTGGGCTCCGCAGCCATCCTTCCTCTTCCTCCAAGTGCTCCCTCCAGTCCCTGCTTGGTCACTGCTGGCCCCTCGGCTGCCTCAGGAGGGGAACCCTGCTGTGGCAGCAGCAGAGAGGCCAGCATTGACCTACCCTGGCCCAGCAGATTCTTGGGTTCAAAACTTAGCTTCAAATGACCAGTCATCAGATTTCATACTGACTGAATCATTGTCCATGAGGGTGCCATTTAAAATTATCAGCAGGACAATGACATTTGGCTAACACCTTTGACATGAAAAACTGTCATTAAGACATTCATGACACAAACATAGGGTGGAGCGAAGCCTGGGAAAAGGGCCATGTGTAGTTTAAGAGCATGGCAGGTCACAGGTTGCTGGGATGCCCTTGTTTGTAAACACTTCTGAAATCTTAATGTTTGAAGAGGCAAACTGGTCTAGGGCTTGGTCGATTCAGTGCTTACATTTCATGCACATAAAGCTTGAAGCTTTAAATTAACTGAACTCCAGTCCAGTTTCTCTCCACAAATATCTCACTGCTGACAGTATTATGTCTGTAGTGTCAATGGTTGCCTTTCTCTGTCAGTGCCCTACGGAACACCAAAGAGCTCCTGGTGCTTGGACTTAGCTTCCCCCCATCTCTGACTGCTGCTTGTCTCCTGAGAGGTCCTGAGGCTTACAAAAGCGTGGAAGCATCTGTATAGTTCAGCAGAAGAGCAGCTACAGACTCTATTTCTGTAACATTTTTAGTGCACAGTGTATCTCTAACTTTAAAATTCCCCCTTACTTCCCTGGTAGGGCCTTTCAAAATGCCTGGAAGAGCATTCACCACACAAACTCCATGTTCTCCTCTTCTGTAGAGCTCAAGAACTTCACAGGAGAGGAAGGCATCTTCTGTTTTTTCCCCTGTGAACCACAGTAGCAGATCTGCTGTTCTGAGCATCTTTAGGCTTGTCTTTGCTCAAAAATGTTATTGAGTTTGATCATTATTTTGGAGAATCTAGATAGCTGACACAGCGGTGACTAGTTGGCCTAGACTGGGATAATATTTTCAGAAGCCTCTAAGACTCATTTTCCAAAAGCGACTTAGGCACTAGGGAGCTGTTGAGGATATCAGAGCAGTCTTTGCTGCTTAATCGGAGCTATCATAAATCCTGCTAGCTTTGGTAACAATAGCAATACACAGATAGTACTGCATAGGCTTCAGCATTAGTAGTATAAGCCCAGCATGTCACCTGGCTACACAGTTGAGTCACTAACCTGCTCTGAAGCTTTCACTGTTTTCACTGTTACCCATGCTGGCTAGATTTGAGCTAGTTTGGGGTAGGCTAGCCCAAACACAGCTCTTGATTTGTGAACATACCCTGAGTCTCATTGCAAGCCAGTGAGATTTAGGCTTCTTAGGCTCTGAGGACCTGGAGTGAAACTTCCAAAATAATATCATATCCAGCATTTTGCCAGCTCATTCAGCATAATGTTACCTACTCATGATACAAATCAGTAGTGGTTGATATTGTGTAAGCTAACACGACTCTTCACACTTACGATCAAATGCAACAGTGTGTTATTAGTGAGAAAAAATGCCATAGAAGTGTGGTGCTGGAGAATGTGTGACTGGCCTATCCATGTGTGGAGGTTTTTAAAAAAACAAAAAAAACCCCCCAAAACACATGTAAAAATGCAGTTCCCATTTGGACATGTCATTAAACTTACAGTGAATAACATAATCCTTATACAAAATTAAAATGAATGTATTAAAATACGTGTTAATATTTATCAGTTATTTAAATTGGTGTTAATAAAGTATAGATCTTAACATTCATATATTTAACATTGCTGATGTGAAGATAACAGTTGTACATCCTATCAACTGGAATTCTGCCTACAAAAAAAGTACTATTTCATAGAATCAAAATCCTAGGGCTAGAAGACACCTCTGGAGGTCATCAAGTCCAACCTCCTGCCCAAAGCAAGACCAACCCCAACTAAATCATCATTTATATTTCTATACATCAATAGTAAACAATGCATATAATAATTATGGTTAAAATTGATACAATACATTAACTTTTCTGGAACAGTGGGGCAAAACCAACTTATTATGGTCAACCTTGAAGATTCAGAGCTCTGGAAAAGTGAAATGGATTCTCCTTTGGCTCATATACAATCAACAAAATTGTTGGCAGAGACCCAGTTGCCAGGGCTGCGTGTGCATCCCCATTGTCCTCCACTTATGCCCTCAATTATTCCAGTGCAATTACATTGATGTCACGTATGTAACAACAATATTTGGCCTACAAAAATGTTGTTCGTTAGTGACAGTGTATAAATAGAAATAACCCAGCTTTTCTCAGATCTCAGACTGAGGTTGCAGGTCTAGCAGTTAGGAGAGAGAAAAAGTTTTGTAAACTAAGGAGATTTGATCTTTAAGTAATTGTGATGAAATGCAAGTTGAGAGTTAATGTGGTTACTTAAACATATAATAAATGCAGTGTAGTTAAAATACACATTCAACATGCTTAGTCATTGCCTAAAATATGAGTCCTGCAAATGGGAATGTCATATGACCTTGCATGTAACTGAGGACTCCCTCAGTTTTCCAAAAACATAATTTATGACACACAGCCCATCTACACAAATACTTCTTTATACAGAAAAATGGAAAGTGATTGTTTAAAATGGATCATTTAATAAAGGCCTTAAAAGCTAATGCTCATTATTTTCTATGATAATGAGTACTTTAAGTTAAATATTATCTCTACTCCCCAAAATGCAGAAATAGCACCATTGCATTGTTATAAGATGTTCTCTTCTCCCCCAACAAATTCCTTGTGGGAAAAAGAGTATATAATTTAATAGGTATGGGACCAGTCGGAGTTTGGTAGGGTTAGAGATCTTTTCTGTAAGATTTTTTTTAACCATTATATGGAGTTGGTTATATTCTTGCTATGTAACTATACAATGATTCTATAGAAAAGATATGTAAGTCTACTTAATTTTCGTAGACCCCCCTCTTGGGTTTTGCTCCTGTTACATTTTCTAGGGCTTTTTTAATGGTTGTTCTATAAAGAGAAGCTGTCAGATTTAATATTATACTTAAGCAGACATTTTTCATTTAAGTTAGGAATACCATAATTGAAATTAATCTTTTACAAATGTTCATGCTGTTTAACTTTTCATAGCTTGGACAATTTAAAAAAATAGACCAATCAGGTTAATTTGTGTTGGTAGTCAGTTTCTAGTGAATTTTGCTTTAAGAATTCTTGGGTTGCTCACACTCACTCAGGGCAAACTCTCTGTCATTTGTAGACTTTTTTCCCCACTACTATATTTAAAAGTTGTGGAAATTTTGGCATTTGCCTTAGATTTGTAAAAGCTTCCCCCCCCCCTCCAAATCTATGGGTCACTTTACTCCGAAAGCATCTTTTTATGTATGAAGGTGCTTTGCAATTCCACAAGTGAATCTCTCACTCCATAATTGATGCAGAGACATTCTGGTGTTGCATTTATTTCTCTCCTGGTACCTACCAATCCTTTCTTCCTGTGTTTTAGTACTTTTTTTAAAATTGGAGACTGGGGAGGGAACCGCCTCAAAGGGCCCTTGGCTCTTCTGTCTCTTCTAACTGACCTACCAACTGTCACGGAACTTTCTTTTCTCATGCTTGTTAGTATAATGCAGTGTAATCACTGCACTAATACCAGAGTGTATACCGTAATGGACCCACGTGTTGCAGATGAGACCAGTTTCCAGTATAAATCCACCTGAAAAGCTGTGACTAGAGCTTTGATCCTTCAGCTTCAAAACAATGTGGCTCAAATTCAACCATGGTGTGACTTTGACTCCAATGTATTTGCACTAGAGATGAATTTGGCCCTAACTTTAATGTCAGTGTAACATTTGTATGTAGCATTTGGACTACCAGGATCTAAAACTGTCCTCAGCAGTGTTGATGAATTGCCCAAAACCAGAAGAGAGTGTCCCATAGCATGGGGAAAGACTGCACATTTCAGAATCGAGAGGGGCTTTTTTTTCCCCCCCTCTTTTGCTAGAAGTAGCCCAAACTGATTTTTTTAGACTTAAAGATTACTTGAAATTTTCCCTGAGCTTTTTAATGAAAAACAGCTTTAAGTACCAATTTTCTCCAAGGGTATGTCTACACTAGCCCTCTAGTTCGAACTAGGGAGGCTAATGTAGG
>JANRFK010004149.1:91706208-91717012 GCA_030068395.1 Apalone spinifera
CGCTCCCAGTCGCTGGTACCGATACGGAAGAGGAGGCCTAATAGGGGTCGGTCCTTGCCCAGACATGCCCCCTCCATGTGCTCTACAGTGGGGCACATGGCTCCAGCCAGTCCATAGCCCGGCCTTTTCAGGTCGGGTGACTACTCTTCCCACTGGAGGGATATGAGTCCTTCAGAGGATCTCCCGGACCCGTCCACCCCGGAGGCCTTGGAGGTAGCAAGGGTCCTTACAGATTCCTCTCCCTTCCCTCCACCAACTCCTGCACCCTCAAGACGGCATGGGGTTGCCCGGTACTGCTCCCCTCCTAGGGAGCCTGGCGAAACAGTGCACAAGGTGCGGCAGAGCCATATGGCACACGTGGCACCTCCCCTGGCACCGGCTGATGTGGCTTCACGAGTCCTGGCCATTGGAGTGGTCCTGTGTCGCAATTCATGGCTCCAGGGCTCCGGAGTGCCGCCGGAAGTCCAAAACACCTTACAGGACCTCCCTTTCGAAGGCATGTAGCTCTTATCTGAGCAAACTGACCAGTGGCTGCATGGCCTGGAGGACACAAGAGCCACATTAAAGTCCTTTGGCCTAAAAACACCTGCCCACCCAGAGGCAGTTATATATCAACAGGAACGTTCCTAGACTGCCTCCACAAGGTCCACGTCCTGACTTTACCCGATGTAGGGGCAGAGGTAATAATGGCAGGAACAATAGGCGCCGCCCTCGCCCAGCCCTGGATTCTAACCAGGGACCCCCCCCCCAATAAGACAAGGGTTTTGACGGGACCCAGAGGGCTCCTTACCAGTCTCCCCATTACCGTTCCGGGACCATTTATCCTGTTTCCTCCAGGCCTGGCGCTCTGTTATATTGGACCGATGGGTTCTGGAGATATTGGAAATGGGTTATGTAATCCCCTACCCCATGCCTTTTCAGGGACCCCTCCCACGAGCTTCTGTTACAGGAGGAGACTCACCACCTTCTCAACTTCGGGGCGGTGGAACGAGTTCTCCTCGAATTTCAAAACAGGGGTTTTTATTCCCGCTACTTTCTGGTCCCAAAAGCAAAAGGGGGCCTTCGCCCAATCCTGGACCTCAGAGTTTTAAACCTCTTCATCATCAAGACAAAATTCAAAATGGTGACTCTGGCATCCATCATTCCTTCCCTAACCCCCGGGGACTGGTACCCCACCCTCGACTTAAAAGACGCTTATTTTCATGTTTCAGTTGCCCCTTTCCACCGAAGGTTTCTGTGATTCACTATGGGCCAGGACCACTACCAATTCACGGCCCTTCCCTTTGGGTCTTCACCAAATGTATGGTGGTGGGGGCCGCCAAGCTGAGAAAAAGGGGAGTCCAAGTGTTCCCTTATTTGGACGATTGGCTCCTCCGGGGGCAGTCAGAAACCCAGGTGAGAGACCATATCGCCATAGTCCTGAACTTTTTCAAGAACTAGGTCTTCTTTTAAACCTGGACAAAACCATCTTAACGCCTACCCAGACAATAGAATTCTTGCGTGCGACCCTGAATTCCTGGTCTCAGAGAGCCTCTCTACCCAGCTCCTGCTTTCTCACGCTATAGTCAGCAGTCAGGTCGCTCCAGAACTTTCCAGTGACCACTGCCTGGGCTTGCATGCATCTACTGGGCCTCATGGCCTCCTGCACTTATGTAGTGTAACACGCCAGACTGCGCACGCGCCCGCTTCAGATGTGGCTATCATGAGTCCACAACCCAGCCATCCATTCCTGGGACAGAGTGTTAAGCGTCCCCGCCCATGTCCTCCTTGTGCTGGAGTGGTGGACCCATCGAGTGGAAGTCTGCGCAGGGGTCCCATTCTCCCAGTCAGTCCCGTTCGTCCGAATGGTCAGACACGTTGGACACGGGTTGGGGAGCCCACCTGGGAGAGCTGCACACTCAAGGTACGTGGTTCCCCCGCAAAACATCCCTGCATATCAACGTCAGGGAACTCAGGGCGGTCTGACTGCCCTGTGCAGTTTTCTTTCCCCACCTGAGGGGCAAGACTGTCCTCATCCTGTCAGACAACACGACAGCGGTGGCCTATATAAACAAGCAGGGCGGGGCTCGTTCACCTCACCTGTGATCAGAGGCGATCAACCTATGGGAACTCTGCATCGGGGCGGATATCCACTCGATGGCCTCGTATTTCCCGGGCTCACAGAACGTCCTAGCGGACAGATTGAGCAGATAGTTTGCGAGGCACGAGTGGTTCCTGCGTTGGGACGTTGCCCAATCCATCTTCTGCGTGTGGGGGTTTCCCCATCTGTTTGCCACAGAGCAGAACACAAAGTGCCCCCACTACTGCTCCCTCATGGGACAGGGACGGGAGTTCCTAGGGGACGCTCTCCTCCTCCGCTGGCCGCAAGGCCTGCTGTATGCCTTCCCGCCCTTCCCACTAATCCACATGGTCCTGTTGAAAGTGCGGGAGTTCAGGGTATCATTAATTCTAAGCTCCCCAGCGTGGCCCAGACAGCATTGGTTTTCGACTCTCCTCGATCTCTCATGCGAGAGGCCCGTAACCCTCCCACTAGTCCTGGGGCTGATATCCCTGGACTCGGGCAGGCTTCACCACCCAGACCTACGGTCCCTCCACTTGACAGCATGGAAGTTCCATGGTTAAGGGCAGAGGAGCTCCAGTGCTCTCAACGAGTCCAAGAAGTCCTTCTGGGTAGCAGAAAACCTTCCACTAGAACTACGTACCTTGCTAAGTGGAAGCAGTTTTGCTGTTGGGCTTTTCAGAAGGGAGTATGCCCGAGGTGGGCACCAGTCCCCTTGATCCTGGATTACCTGTTGGACCTTAGGCTCCAGCATCTCTCTTTCTCTTCTGTTAAGGTCCACCTAGCGGCCATTTTGGTCTTCCACCCAGGGAAAGGGGGGAAAATGCTATTTGCCAACCCCATGGTCAACAGGTTCCTAAAAGGAATGGACAGACTCTATCCACCTGTCCGGCAACCCGTTCCCCAGTGGGACTAAACCTGGTACTATCCAAACTTATGGGGCCCCCGTTCGAACTGCTAGCCACGTGCTCCCTTCTTCTCCTATCATATAAGGTGTCCCTCCTAGTGGCAATCACATCTGCGAGGTGGGTATCTGAGCTTAGGGCGCTGATGTAAGATCCCCCTACACAGTATTTTTCAAGGACAAGGTTCGTCTCCTACCTCATCTTAGCCTTTCTGCTGAAGGTCGTTTCTGCATTCCACACGCCCCAGGATATTTTTCTACCTGTTTTTTACCCGAAATTGCATGCATCAGGGAAAGAGCAAGCTTTACACATATTAGACGTCAGCAGGGCGCTAACCTTTTATTTAGACAGAACCAAACCGTTCTGAAAATCACCACAACTTTTTGTAGCCATCGCGGAACGCACGAGAGGCCAACCTGTATCCACTCAGTGCATCGCCTCATGGACAACCGCCTGTATCAGGGAGTGCTACTCCATAGCATTTCAGTCCCACCCCTTAGAGCACACTCCACGAGAGCTGTGGCAGCTTCCACCGCTTTCGCAGCGCAGATTCCCATCCTGGACATCTGTATGGCTGCCACATGGTCCTCGGTCCACACGTTTGCCAACCATTATGCGCTGTCCCATCAGGTCAGAGAGGATGCTCCCCTTGGTAGGGCCGTCCTTAACTTCTCCTTGGTTTTAACATCTGGCCCTCCATCTAGTTAGGTTCTGCTTTGGAGTCACCTATATTGGAATACACATGAGCAATCACTCGAAGAAGAAAGAATGGTTACTTACCTCGTAACTGTGATTCTTCGAGATGTGTTGCTCATGTCCATTCCAAATCCCCGCCCACCGCCCTTTATCTGGAATATGCCGGTAAGAAGGAACAGAGTGGGTGAGGGGGCCAGCTGGGGTATATATGGGCCGATATACCGCCACTCCAGGGGGCTCCCTACTGGCCCTAAGGGTACTGCTGAGGGAAAAGTCTCCAACGGCGCATGCACACTGTGCGCACACACATATATTGGAAGGGACGTGAGCAACACATCTCAAAGAATCACAGTTACGAGGTAAGTAACCGTTCTTTCAGAAAAAGTGTGTAGTGATGGTCCATCATCAAGACCCTTACTTCCTGTCCTCATCACCTGAAAAAAAAGTTATCTGTTTATGTGAATTTATTCATACTAGCTATATGCTGAGACTTAATGATGCCATATGAAAAGAAAATATCAAATTATTTAGAGACAGTTTTAAATATCATTTATGTATTGCTTTTGTGTCTCTTGTAACCAGGGTCTATGAAAATTTAATCTGTGTTTTTAAAGAGTTAATCTCCTCCTGCTGTTTATTACCCACCTGAAGAAGGAATCCTCTGTTGTGACATCATAGTGTCTCCTAACTGAGGATTATAATTTTAAACTGGGAATAAGAAGCAAGAATAGATTTTATAATATGCATATTTTTTAAAGAGTTAAAGATTTCCATGAACTCTGTTGATGAGCTATATTCTTGTTTGCCTTAAGTGCTAGTCACTTAAAATTGATCCCAAACAACTTTTCTTTAGTCAAAATCTGGGAGTTAAAATGATCCTATTTTTCTTGTTAATAACAATGTTAATAACTCTGCTAGTCACTGTAATTCAATGTACATGGCATTGTCTTCCAGTCTTTTTTTGAGAGACTTGATTTAAATGCACTTCATTACATTTATTTTTCACACAGCAGAATCCACTTAAATCTGTATTTAATGCCCAAACTGTATTTGCATAAATAGACTTGTATGCCCGAAAGTGAAGTGATTTCTAAATGCTGTGTATTTTAGTAAGTTTCTTTCCTTTGTTAAGTTGTAGGTATTGGGGTGCATTCAATTACTGGTCCCGCAACTGGGCCAGGACCTGCTTCAGGAGTGCCAGGACATGCAGCTGCCATGACCCCGAAATCTTGGACAGAAGGTAGAAGAGAGTACAACAATAATTTCGTACTACATAGATAAGTTTAAACTGTGTAGGCAGGGCTTGGGGAGTAGGGACAGAAAAGGAGGTGTGGGGAGATAAAAAGGCATAAGGAAGACATAGTGTAACCTTTATTTTATCTTGCACTTATACATCAAGGAGTGGTCTACAAATGATCAGACCATGAATGATTGGGGCAGATGAAATTATTGCTGCGGTTAGGCATCCTGAACATGAAACCTTGCTCTACAATCAGAATGAAATAGATAAGCTGCTTGAGGGACAAGCATAAAACCTAATAAATAGGCAGTTACATTCTGAGCATGCTTAAATGCAGTGAGCTTTTCTAACTTTTTCTGGCTGCTATAAATAAAAGTTTTCACATAATGAATAAAACAAGGCTTGATTTTTAAAAACAAAATTACACTAAATTTTAAAGTACAAATTGGGTTTCAAGGATTAGAGAACAATGTTATGTACTAGATAATTTCTTTTATAGTCTGACCTTCTGGGAAATAATTTTAAAAACTGTTGGGTTATTTTTGTTACCCCCCTCCACTGCAGGAAAAGATGCAAGGTGATGGGACAAATTTAATCAGTTCAATAGTAAATGTTCCTTTGGAACATTTTTGTTCAAAGTGTATTTAAAAAAAATTAATATCACTTACATGGTACAGATTTCTCCTAAGAAGGTCCTTATTTTGTCAGTGCTTAACGAGAATTAAATCTTGGAGGAAATGGGGACTAAATTTGATGGTTTGCTATCTCTAAAAGAAATGTCGTTGGATGACACTTATTGCTGTTTTTAAAAAGCCATGAAATACTTCTTTCTAATCAGGTGTATCATTATGCTCCATTGAGTACTCCAACAAACTGTTACCATGTAACCTTGGGTAGGATGATGAAGATGAAAATAATTTTATTTTAAATATTAGTAAAATCAAGAATGCTTCTATCAAGGGCCCCCTAAGAAACTTTGATTGGTGTACAGAGATATTAGTTGGAAGTTTTTGTGTTGATAATCTTTCTATTTCTTTTAAAATTTGTATTTTTTTAACGAAAACTACCTTAATATGTATTTTACAATAGCTTTTTTTTTGAGGGCATGGGGAAAGATATGCCTGTGTACAATATTTGTTGTGGATTTTTATTTGGAGTTTTGTCTTTTTGAAGTCTGTGCTGGCCTGCCTTAGTTTTATGACATCACTAAGAGATCCTGAAAATTGAGAAAACAGTATTTTGAAGTCCTGAAATATCAGGCTTGACATGATGCCAAACCTACATTTCAAAAACTTATGTCCATGATTTTTTTGCCCAGAGTAAATACGTTTAAATGGCAGATGATGAGCTCTGAAGATGAGCCATCTTCTCCAAGTGGATTTCAGATCCTGGGTCTGAAGTAAACTGATTCTGGGATTGTGGACAGATTCTGAAATTGTATTTCATCAATTGAATTATTATATACTAACCTCCTTCAAAAACACAGTGACAGCTTTGTTGTTGCAGCTATCTGTAGTTCCCAGTATCTCTATCATCTCCGTGAAATCAGTAACCTCTGTTGGATGCTACTTTTGTGTTAAGTGATGCATTTAATTTTCAAAATAAGGAGAGTGAGAAATTTTGGAAGAAAAATCAAGCACCCAATACTTTAAATACTTATTTACTTATATTACTATATTAGTCTGTTTTTTTTAAGTGTAATTTTACAAGTACATTTAAAATATTTAAAAATATATAAAAGTGGACATTTTAATAAAATGAATACTGCCAACTTTTTTCTGTAAGAGCTGTGGAAAGGATCTTGCTCATGGCCTGGCCAAATTCCACTCCTGGGCGTATTTTCATATTGGAGTTGGAGATAGTGCCCATGTAAGAGAGCAGAGTTTGGCCTTCTGCCTAGATCTACCCAGTGCTAGAAATATTTTGCTGATACAAATTCTATGTTTTAAAAAATCTAAATTAAAATATAGCTCTATTAATTGTCACTTGCAGTTACTATTTTTTGATTACTTTCTGTAATTTCTACTATCATATAGTCTTCCTCTATGGGAATTGAAGCCTGTCTCAGGGTGCGTCTACGCTGTACTGTTTTCCCGTAATAACTGCCGTTATTCCGGAAAAACAGTACTGGGTGTCCGCACTGCAATTGCGTTATTTCAACTTTGTTGAAATAACTGATGGCTTTTTTCTGACAATGGTAAACCTCATTCCACAAAGAATAAGCCCTTTTCCAAAAAACCTTTTTTGGAAAAGAGTGTGTGTAGACGCTCTACTGCTGCTATGTTGAAATAGCTCCTCACCAGGCCATTCTAAAGTTATTCCTCACCTGTGCTTCCTGGGACTCTAACTCGAGATAGCGTGTCCACATTAGGTGAGCCTGCCTCCGACTAATTTTCATGCTTCCCTGTAGTGTGGACGCTCTATTTCAAAATAAGCTTTTCTGGAAGATATCTTCCAGAAAAACTTATTCTGAAAGAGCTTGCAGTAGTGTGTTCTTTTGTTAACTTTGAAAGTTTGTCTCAGGTGCCTACCTGCAGGGTTTTTTGTTCAAAATCAAGCTGCTCTGTTTATCACATGGCCATATTACTTATTTTGCAGGTCAAGGACCAGATATGAATGTTGCCACTACACCACAAAAGCTTGCTGTACCACCTCCTAGTGGAAGGCCTTCGCCTGCCCCCCCAGCTGCCCAGCCTTCTGCAGCCATGCCTGGTCCTTCTGTACCACAGCCAACTCCTGGACAGCCATCACCTCTTGTCCAGCTGCAGCAAAAACAGAACCGTATTAGCCCCATACAGAAGCCACAAGGATTGGATCCTGTTGAAATACTCCAGGAGCGTGAATACAGGTAAATAGGGTATTTATGAGACTTAAACCACATGTTCTGTGTTATATTTCTGGACGCTAGCTGGTCTCTGTTGCAATTATAGCTCATAATGTTCATAATTAAAATAATTCTTTTGAGAGGGGCCTCTTTGTGATAGAGGCAGCAAGATGTGTATGGCGGGGGGGGGGGGGGGGGGGGGGGGGGGGAGAGGTGGGGAGTCGACTAGTCATTCACATCCCTATTCAGAACTATTAACAAACAAAAAAAAGACAGCTGGAATTCCGCAGTGGTGTAGGGGAGAGTCTTAAATGCCAAGGACTCAAGTATATCTTCCAATAAGTGGGCATCAGGCCCAAGCAATTTCACTAGAAAGGAACAAAGTATGACAGGTGAAATGTTAAAATGAAAATTAGTAGGGCCAGTATGGAAGTCAAAGAAAAAAATAGCCAAATAAAAAACAGGAATTTTGTCCAGTGGAACATGGGTTGGTTGATCTGCCAGGGAGTAAAGGGAACACACAAACAAGCGAAAATAAAAATGGAAAAAAAAAAGAACAAAAATGAGGTCCTCATGTCCTTACTTAGGCATATAAAAGTATCCTGACTAAAAAGTGCTGAGTACCCAGTACTACCTGTTATAATAGCACATCACTTTCATACTTTATTATTATTATTATTATTTACTTATTTGAGTTACTGTAGCATCTATGAACCCCAGTCATGGACCAGAACCCAGTTATACTAGGTGGTATCCATATATGTAATACAAATTGTTCTCTGCTCCTAGAGCTTATAAATTCAGACTAGAGACGATAGGTGCAGATAGACTGACAAACGGGCATACCAGGAAATGCTGTGAAAGTATTGATCAGTGCAATAGGCAGGTTTCTTCAGGGCCTACTTAGGGTTAAGAAAAAACATCACTTTGGGGAAGATGGTCATACAGGTGCCCTTTTTCAGAGGAGTTGCACCCTCTTTTTAAACCTCTCTTATTGGTCACTGTCAGAGACAGGCTACAGACTAGATGTTCCATTTGTCTCGTCTAGAATGGCAATGCCTATGTTCCAGTTACTGAAAAGGTAAAGGCCTAATCAAATAGAAGCAAAAAGACAAGCTCATCTCCTGGAAGGCAGGTTCTAATGACATTGCTCCAGGAATATACTCAAGCTATACAGATGTCTGAAGGAGGATGACTGAGATGACCTTTTAGAGAATACGAAATGTTTAGCGGCAATGGGCTAGGAAGGGGAAGTAGTGAGTGGATGAGGTGCCCACAACAAAATGATCTGGATCTATTGTTCTGTTTAGAAGAGACCATTACAGTGTGGGAAACTTAGTTTTATCCAGAGTCATAACTCCTCTTTTGTGATGACGCTCCAGGGATTTGCTTTGTCTCAAGCTTTGTTTTCTGAGAGAAACAATGATCAAATAGCCCATTTTTGGTGAGCAAGACTACGTGATTACAGTACTCTGAGCAAAACTAGAAAATAGTGCAGAGATGGGGAAGGTCTTACCTAGAAATATCTTACAGAGAACAATATCTTGCAATCTTGCTTGATTCTGCCTCATTGCATTTTAGCTGCCTTGAAGACTGTTTAGAGGTACTTGAGTATGCTGTATATATGCTTGTAAGACAGAACTGCCCTGTCAGCTAAGAGTTATGCTGCTGCTCAAAAATCTACTTAATATCTGTAGTATTTTGCATAATTTGACATACTTGTAATGATACTAAGCAAAAAGTATCTTGCTAATGATTAAGAACAGGCATACTCATGTCCTAAAGGCATACTGTACTGCTTTTGAAACTATTTTTTCAAGCCATGATCCAGCAAAACAGTCAAGCTTTTGCTTAAATTAATTCTGCAATTAGGTGTTTTGCTGTATTGAGTCCATAGTCACTAGCATAGTTTTTACCTTAACTAGGAACGGCCTTACCTGTTTCATTGTGTAAGATTATTGTAGTGTAACAGCATTTTCAGAAAACATAGATCTTACACAAAGTCTAATACATTTTAACTTTTGTACATATGGAAAGGGATATAGCTATGATGTGAGCTAGAAATCCTATGGGCCAGTGCCACACATGCTTGCATATACCAGAGATGGTGCCCCTGAGCCTTGATCTGTTAACTGCTTCTTCCAAGAGCAGGGATGTATTCAAATAGGGATCTACAGGAGAACATATAACTATTCTTTTCACTGAGTTAGGCTATGTCTACACTACAAAGAAAAGTCAGAAAAAGATTCGCAAATTGCGGTTCACAATCTGCTTATCTTTTCCCACTTTTCTTCTGAACGGGGCTTTTCTGACATTTGACCGGTCAGAACGAACGTGCCAAAAGAACGTGTCTGCTTTTTTGTTCCTTGGACGCAGCAGAGCTTTTCCAGGATACTTCCAGTATCCCGGAAAAGCTCTACAGTGTAGACATAGCCTTAATTTAGAATTAGAATGTGGATCTCTTAGCAGTGCATCAATCGACCGTCTCTACCTAGAGTCGTGTATAGTGTTCTTTGGGTTCAAACCATGCCTCTTTGTGCTGCATAGTCAGGACCCCAGAAGGACCTCAGAGGCATTGTGATTTGTGAAATCCCTAGTGTGACTGGGAAGCCATGAAGGGTGTGGTATTCATTCTTCTTGCTCATCAACAATGCTAGCTGGCACAAATTAGGAAGGGTGTGTGTGTATTCTCCCCCATTTACTGCCTTTGGGGAGGCTCCTGGTTTTAGCTCCACACAGTTGTTTAAATATAGTCTTATTCCTTGCATGCTGAACTTGTCTCTGTGCAAGGGGCAGACGTGTGTGTTAGGAACCTTGAAAAACTATGTAGACTACGAAAAACTTAAAAAATATAGTCTATAGCATCTTAAAGACTAACAAAACATGTAGATGGTATCATGAGCTTTTGTGGGCACAACCCATTTCTTCAGGTGCATCTTATCTATTGTTAGGCTGCTTAGTTTGAAATACCCTCACTTTGTGATCTTCTGCACAAGCTGCTGCAAAGATGTTTTTGTAGGTATTCAGAGAAAGCTTGAGGGTATGCTGATCTGAATGAGGAAAGATTGGAAAGCAAAGGG
>JANRFK010004149.1:91717112-91735447 GCA_030068395.1 Apalone spinifera
AGTAAGAGAATGAAAAAATATGTCTTTCCACGTCTTTAATAGTTCTGTACTCCAAACATTAAGTGTCAAAATTTTAAAATTGTCATATATCCCTACTTGTAGAAAAAGATTTGAATATTTCAGTGGATATGTGCCTTGGGTGTAATCAAGTTAGAAGCTTTGAAAATGGCCTCCTGTGTATATGCAGAAGCCTCAGGTACAGATGGGATCTGCTGGCTTAGGTTGTGGAGTGTAGCAATAAGGAATGCCATACTGTACAAGCATGTATGGCTAATGTAACTGCCTTGTGAAAAGTGACCTGAAAATTGTAGGCAGTGCATCTCAGCACACGTGCACTCTGTAAGAAGTCGATGGAATGCTTTTGTAGACCTCCAAACTTGCACAGGATGGGATTTCTGCTGCTGCACACATCTTTTTCCTGATGTGAGTGCTTAATGGTTCAGCCAATAGTTAATATAATCTTTTTATGGATGTTATAAAGATGAAACATTCCTGTAATATTTTCTGTTACATTGAAGAAATTTCTCTCATTCGCTTAGTGACTGGAATTCCTCTGTCTTGGACTTTCTTTAGAATAGAAAGCTATACAGTTGATCTGACAGTTCATCAAAGTAGGCACTTAAAGGTGTAGCATTGTGTTCTTCTCCATTAGCCATTTGTTAAATGGACCACTACAGGTGGAGGAGCAGTAATAGATTCATTAACATATTGTTTAGATTGAAGAAGCCTTGAAACTGATGACATATAAATGGGAAACTTTCTACTTTTAATAGATTCCTCCCCTCCTCCCCCCAAAGAACCACATTTTCACATTAAAAGGTTTGGCTTAAATCATCATCAACAACAACAACAACAAATTAGAGTTAATGTTGCCACTGAATTAACTTGGTTGTGCCTAGCAGCTATTGCAGCATATGTTGCTGTGAAATTAGGAGGTATAATTGTTGTTAATCCCTATGTGACTAATGGTAGATTAAAATAAACTTGGATATTTAAAATACCCATCACTATAAAAAGTTTAAATTACTACTATGTGTTGAACTGTGCAATTTGCTGTGCTACTTGAAAAATGGCCAAAGTAGTAAATTCATGACATGCTTTTATAAAACTCCATTTTAATACTTTCTTGGAAATAAAGTGCTGCTTTAATCTTAATGAATATGTCCTAAAACTAATAATATGTTGTGTAATTTAATGTTATTCCACTAGGTGGAATGGCTGTCCTCCGTATCAGCATTAATTACAAAAATTTACACTTTACAGCATTTTAAATTTATGTTCACTGCAAACCATGTGAAATTGATTCCTTTTATTATCTGAAAAGGGTTTCCCTTTTATAAAGCTTTCTTGCTTGCTGCCTGGCATCCATTTCATATGCTTGCAGTGCTCTGTCATAATTTCTGCAGTTACCCCCAATCAGTGAAGGAGCGGTAAATATCACCTGCTTTGCAAGGTGATCTTCAGTTTGAAATTCAATAGCTGTGTTTTGTGAGGATGAAGATAAAATGATGGACTGCAGAGATTAATTAAATATATCCTTTAATAGGGTTAGTGAATAGACGTCAACTTTGGGTGTTCCGGGGGCTGGAGCACCCATGGGGGAAAAGTTAGCAGGTGCTCAGCACCCATGACGGTCAGGCAACCCCTTCCACCCAGCGCATCTCACCTGTTAGTGGCCCTGATGACCAACTAACTCCTCTCCCTCCCTCTGAATGCCTCCTGTCTACTGCAAAGAGCTGTTTCCTGGTGTTCAGGATACTCTGGGAGGGAGGTGTGCAGTGTGTTTGTGGGGAGGAGGTGGAGAAGATGCAGGGCATGGGTGGGACATTGGGGAAAAGGGTGTGATGGGAGCGAAGCAGGTATGGAGCTGGGGGAGAGGCTTGGGAGAAAGTGTAGGGTAGGGGTGGAGGCAGAGCTGGGGGTCAAGCATGCCTTAACTCCGGGGTGGGCGGGACACTTAATGAATTTTGGTACGTGGCCACGGGCCGGCTCCACCCATAGAAGGGGCGGGCATGGGGTGAAAGGGGCAGGGCTGAGGACTAGCCTTCCCCCCAGAGTTGGCTTTGAAGTAAAAATGCAGCAAAGGGTTTGTGAATTCTGGCCCAGCTGCTACCACATTGCCTGGCAGCCGCTCAGGAGTACTGCAGCTATTTAAAGGGCTCATAGCTCTGAACCCTGCTGGGGTAGCGCCATGACTGGGAGCCCTTTAAATTGCCAAGCAATTCTGGGCAGCTCCCATGGAGCATTGTAGTAGTGGGGCTGGGAGCTACGAGCCCTTTAAATAGCAACAATTAAAAAGGCTTGGGGCTCCAGCCTCTGCTGGGGTAGTGCCATGACCAGGAGCTATGGGCCGTTTAAATAGGATCCTGCTGCCTGAGCCACCGCCTGGAAATTCAGTGGCAAGGGCAGCAGGATATAAATAGAAAACGGCCAGATGCAGTCTGCGGGCTGGATCAAAATGTTAGGCAGGTCAGATCCAGCCCCTGGGCCACATCTTGCTCATCCCTGCTCTAACTAATGGGAAAGTAGGTGCCTATGGTTAATAGGTCCTTCACACTCTTGAAAAATGCTGTTTTCTACTTGACCTTCTATTCTGACTGAATGACTTAGTAGCCGTTAGCATTGTTCCCCAAAGAGAGAAACAGTCCAACATATTTTTATCAACTTGAAAGATTAGAAGATGAGCATGGTCTAGAAAAATCTAAGTGTAATTTAAAAATCATACGTTCTTTAAGTGAAAACTGGCTATCTATAAAAAGATAATATTGCTATAGATAGAAAAATATTTTCCAGCAAACTGCTACTGTGTTCCTTTTTCCACTGTATATTTTAAGCTGGTTGGCTGCTGTTTCTTATTCCTTGTAAAATACATACTCTTTGTTTTAGCACTGTTGATAAATTAGAGACATTTAAATTATTTGAAAGTTGTTTGGAAAACCCTACTGAAAACCAGATACTTTTTTAAATTATGTAATCGGTCTTTATCAGCTTACAAATACCTTCTTTTTCTTTCTTTTTTTCTTTTTCTCTTCATTACTCCTACATGTTGGGAAAGGCCCTGGCTTTCATTGTGAACAGTTCAGTGAAAATCTCTTAAACATTAAGCAGACAACATTAGAATATTCAAAGACTGGGATAGACAATGATGATGAAAATATTATAACATTAATTTATATAATGGCACATTATATCTGCTGTAAGTTTAGACTGTTCAGTTCTTAACCCATCTGATTATACAGAACATATCACAATAGGAGCAGGTTTAGCGAATAGCAAAGAAAATGATCAGCACATGTCCAAACACCTCTTTTACATGTGGGGTGCAGCTAACAAGTACCTGGGGGCTGATCCTGCAGCATCAAACTAAGCAGGAGTTTTTTCCATTGACTTCAGGGAATATAGGATCAAGTCTTTAGTCCTCATCGATACAAACAACACTGATCAAATGCCTTACTAAGTCGAAGAAGTAGTTTGGGGAGATGTTACTGCACATATAGCAAAAGCCATATCGACTTCAAAGAGTAGGATTTCGCTTTAACTGTTTCATAGATGATTGCCTCAGCAGAAAGATTCCAGCTATTTTAGAACTGAGAGATTGAGGAAAAATTATAGCTGTGGTCTGGGCTCAGCAGTATGTGGACATGCACCTGTATACAACTCAAAACTCTAGGCCTGGTCTGTTCTAGTCAATATTGGTTGAGAAAATCCACACTTCTAGGCAATGCATTTAAACCAGGGATATCCAAACTATGACCTGCAGCCTGTGTCAGGCTGGTCAGATAGTTTACTTTGGGTCATGGTTCCTGCTAGGGAGCAGGATCAGGATCTTGCCCTGCACCGGTTCTCCAGTCTGGGAACAGGATTGTAGGCTTACCCCATTCCATGTGTACCATAGTTCCCATGGTACAACTGGAGCAACAGGGGTGGCCTTGGTAGATGGGGTAGTGCACAGAGCCACCTAGTTGCACCTCTGCATAGGAGCTGGAGGTGGGATGTGCTGCTGCTTCTGGGAGCTGCTTAAAGTAAACTCCACCCTGACTCCTGCCCTGATCCCCTCTGAACCTTTCAAGCCCAATCCAGAGCACTTTCCTGCACCCCAAGTCCCTCATCCCCAGTTTTGTCTCCAGCCAGAGCCCTCACCCTTCCTGCATTCCAACCTCCAATTTTGTGAGCATTCATGGACCACCATACCATTTTCATATTGAGATGTGACCTTTAGGCCAAAAAGTTTGCCCACCCCTGAATGAAGCTAATTTAAGACCTGGAGTAGACAGTGCTAGGTCAGTGAGAGAATCCTCCCATCGACCGACTTATCACGTCTTGGGGAGGTGGCTTGCCTATCTGTCAACATAGTCACTGAAGTGTGACAGTCAGCATTTTAAATGTAGACAAGCCCTAAGTCTCTTTATGCATCTATCGGCTGCTATTCTATATGGATGTGCAGTAGCTAAATCTTCATTTTTAAGGGCAGGAGATAGGGAAGCCACTAGGCTTGTCCAGTAGTTTTGCAGCTGTAACAGCACTGAAATTCACTCGCAGTCACTAAATCCAGTTAGAGTTATAGAAAATGTGGTTTTCTGTAGTGTCCTATAGCTACTTGAAAGAACAAAATCTACTGGTGTTATTTTCTGAACAAGTAACTCTCCTATAGGAATCATAAACTTCTCCTCTGGACCTGAACAAATATCTGTTGCCGTTAATGGAAGTCTTTCTTGCCAGAATAGTAACACCTCTTGATTTACTGTTCAATCTGTATGAAAAACCTGCTGACCTAATTCTGCTTCAATTTTCTGTGCTCTTGAGAACACTAAATGAGTCTCCTGAAGTTATGCATTATTACAGCCTTTTTGTTGTTTCAGGAAGTTTCAAATCATGTTTCTCTATATCAGACTACCTACTGTATTCTGCTGAATATTGAGACAAAATAGTATGAAGAGGAGCAATGCTTAAAATACAGATAAAAAGCACAAAAATCCTCACCTCTGAGTATGATCATTTTGGTATCTGGAAATTCTTATGTACTCCAGCCTCTTCTGAGGGGTTGACCCAAATGTGTAATATGATTCCTAATTTTCTTTGCAACATCCAGCTTTTCCACCATTGCTGCACTAACTGGAAACTTCTTTAAGGAATGTACCTGTAGTGATGATTTGCACAGAGATTTTTCCTAGGGCCAATTTAATTTCACAGCATTTGTATGATTCTAAACCATTTCTGCTAGAAGCAGGAATTCTAAGGTAAAGCAGTCTTTATGAGGATTCCCATCATTGCTCTTGTATATATCCCAGTAGCACCAGCAGTCCAACAGATGACTTATTTTCAGGCCTTCCAAACTGAGACATATGCCCTCCTATTGTAATGGACAGATTCCCAGGTTTGGTTTACTATACTCTAGAAATGATAGTGCAAGATTAATGGTCAGTGTACTCTGTAGATTGTGGTAATTTACTGTAACAAAAGGTAAATTTAACATCAGTCCAGTGTTCTCAAAATATCTCACTGCTTCCCAATGCAATGATAAAATTCAATGATTTGTCTACTATTCTAATTTAACACAAGGTACAGCAAAGAAACGGTTAAGATCTCCAAAAGAGATTTTTTTTTAAAGGATTCTTCTCTGGTGACATATTTATGAATGGCAGTTTTATAGCATGATAATGCAGAACTGTACCATTAACAGATTATTCATTTTGTAAATGTACCCTACAACAGAGAATTAACTGACATTGCCACTGTATCTGTGCATCTATATTCAATACTTTTTTCACTGTTTCCATTTTTATTGAACAATAAAAGATTTATCCAACATTGCTCGGGCCTTTAACTCAATTAATTTTTGTTATTTGGAAAATAAAACGAAAACATACATGCTTCATTTCAACCATTGCTCTGGGCTGGGGCTGAGGATGAGAGGTCAGTATGCAGGCTGTCCTGCGGAGAGAAGATAACCCTAGCCCTCTTTCACTGTAGATGCTTGGGGCCAGGTGAGAAACACCTTTCCCATGGTTTGTATGCCCCCTGCGCTCCTCAGCCAGAATGAGGAATGCAGCAAACTGTGCATTTCCCCCTTACTTCCTGAGGAATGGGAACAAACAGCCATGTTCCTGTATCGGGGAGGGGGAGGCTCAGGTGCCCACTGCCCTCCCTGAAGGCCACCTGAGGTGTGACAGGCTTGGGGCCGGGCAGTGGACCAGGGTGGAGGGTTTGAGGTGTTACTAGCTCTTACTAATATTTAGGAGGAGTTCTTGAACAAATGTACAAACAGACACACAAAGTCTCTCTCAAATATATAGATAGAATAGACATATAAGTAGTGTTGTATAGTACTAAAAATGAGATTGTCCAAGCAGCTATTATATGACACCCCTTGCCCCTCCCTCAAAAAAAAAAGTGAGAGCAGATTTATTTTGACTTTTTTAAAAGGTATTAGCAATGTTTGTGTTGAATACACATCATCAGGATATTTTTTCCTTAAAAAGCTTTCATCAAAAATGTGTATTTTTGTTTGTTTTGCAATGCTTAAGTTTCATGGAAACTGAGATCTGCAGAAAATTAACCTGTCAATATTCCAGTCCTGATGCCATTGGAGTGTCTGGTAAAATTTGCACAGACTTGGGTGTCATCAGAATCAGAGCTAGTTCTTTGCCTTTTTATATCAGTGTGCCTGTAAAGTATCATGCATCAAGCTGATTGCACCTCTTATTATTGCAGATTGTGGTCCAAAGTATTTAATGACTGGATCACTTAGAATTTATTCATAAATTCTTACTTGGTATTGACAATAATCCATTTGTATCCAGTTATAAGAATTCCATGGTTGAAATAACACTGAAGTTAGACAGAATTGCATTTACAATTGCTCTGAATATTCCCCCCCCCCCATTTGTCAGAAGATGGGAATGGGCAACAAGTGATGGATTACTAGATGATTACTTGTTCTGTCCATTCCCTCCAAAGCACCTGGTATTAGCCACTGTTGGAAGACAAGATAGCAGGCTGGATGGACCTTTGGTCTGACCCTCTAGTGTGGCCATTCTTATGTATTATTTTGGAGCAGGGGTGATGTGGAATAGGACTGAGTGGTGTGTGTGGCTTTAAAAAGCCTAAGTTACAATTGTCTTTTTAGGTGTAAGCAGTTCACTAGTTTGTGACATCGCTAATATCTTTAACATTTTGCTTTGTTAGTAAATTTATGTATCAGCCTTCCAACTGCTCTGTTAATGCTGCTGTCAGTTTCTTTCTTGTGTTGTGCTGTGAAGGAGAGAAGATGAGTGACCGGATAGGTTTGGCTGTGAGTCTGTTATCCTTTTTTTTAGGAGGGAGTAGGATCAGCCTTTTAATTTGTGTAATCAGACTTCCCTTATAAATTTCCAGCAGTATGTATGTCACATGTAGCATTGGTAGACTAAATAAATTCTCCATGGTTTTGTAAAAAATTGGGAGAGAAATTTTCTTCTCTGGCTTCTGTTGTTGATTCGACTGAATTTTATTGCAGATTGTGGCCCAAAATGTTTTAACGACTGGCCCACTTAGAATTCATTCAGAAATTCTCATTGCTTATTGGTTATAGTCCATTTTTATCTATTTGTGAAAATTCTGTGGTTAAAATGACACTGACGTTAGACAGCATTATATTGCAGAAGGGCCAAAAAAGCCAAAAAGAGCGTTAAACCACACATACATAAAGTGATTACAAATATCATGGGGGGGGGGGGTCCATGTTTGCTTGTCATTGACTGCCTGATCAAATATGCTGAGTTATAAGTAAAATAAAACAGACCGTTTTACAAAGATTATATAACTACCATCAGAGTTTAGAATTTGAAAGTGAAGCTGTGTTCTTTCTGGGTTGTGCACCATGGTTGGTCTTTAAAGAATTTGCAACTGGAAATTAATTACTCATGCTGTGGAGGCTGAGTGAGCCAGAATAGAATCCAGCTTGCACTCCAGTGGTTCTGCAATGTCAACAGTTTGCTTAAACAATAAAAAAGTGGCAACTTAAACTTTGCCAGTAGAATAGGCACATGGGATTTTGATTACTAACAAGAAACAGTTCTGTTAAATAAGAATGTTCCGTTATTACACAAACATTATTCTGACTGCAATCACCTAAAATAATACCCAATCATTTTATAACTTTTTTTCTTAGTGCTTTACAAACTTCTCTGTCAACACAAAATGCTTGAAAGCATGAGCAGAATAAATTTTCGGAGTTGCTGTTCCTATACAACTAGTAGCTAAAATTAAGGGGAGGAGGGAAGAGACTCTTCGTTGTTTGGTATCAAGGGTATTCCTGCAGAGTAAATGTAAGCCTGATTTCCTTTCCATTCCTAGAAGTGCATGTTAATTCAGAATAGATGAGTAGTATAAATTGATTGGCTGTCTGAGATCTATTGCTGATATTGCCATATAATATTGATAACTACTGACGGATCTCTCCTGATATCTTTCCCACATCCTTTCTCACCTTAGACTTCAGGCTCGAATTGCTCACAGAATCCAGGAACTGGAGAATTTACCTGGCTCTTTGCCTCCTGATCTGCGAACCAAAGCTACAGTTGAGCTAAAGGCACTTAGGTTACTGAATTTTCAGCGCCAGGTAATGCCTTTTGCTGAAGGGAAGTTTTTGTAGTAATCACAAGCAAAAGTGATCTTCTGCACAGTAGACGTTTACAGAAGACTGAGCTGAAAGAGAAATGTCAGTATTTGAGCAAATGTAACTGAAAAATGCTATTCATAGACACATTAAACTTATGGGATCCGTATATTTTATTTCCTTTATTATTGAAGATGCATGTGTTCTCTCTCTCTCTCTCTCTCTCTCTCTCTCCCCCATTTAATCCTGCAGTGTAATCCTTATAATCCAAGATTTATGGTCTAGTCTTTGAGGGAGGTCATGGGGATGGCACAAATTAAGGTACAATAGGAGAACAGGATATGCTGAAAGTCCACAACTCCTTGTTCATATACAGATCACAATCAATATCTCTTTTGATAGTCTCCAAAACCTACTGAATCATATTTTTGTAAGAACCAGTTTCATGATCTCACAGATATATGTGTATGCACGATTGCTATGTGTTCCTCAGAGTTGTCCCTATTTTCAAAAGGCCTGTGTTAGCATGCAGCTGCCAAGAAAAAAGTTTGCCCAGACCTCGGGTGCAGGCATAGCATCAGAAGTTTGCAACAGGCCAGACTCCCGAGAATCTTGCCATTTGACTCTGCCAGCTGGCCTGAGAGAAGTAGAGATGTTATTTGGCTACTCTTGACCCAGCATCTATTGGAAATCTTTGGTACTAGCAGTTTAGTAGTAGGTGTACCATGCTGTGTGTAGGCTCCTTCCCATTGCCTTAGTGATTCGTTAATGGGAGGGCCTTGTCTGAGGCCAGTTCCAAGAAGCAGCATGCTGTTCATACTATGCATTTAGAACTGTATGGCCATGTCCCTCTCAGCTTTAGTAATTCCCTGCTCTTTCTTTCTCACGCACACGCATTCCCCCATCCCCATAGTTCCGTATCTGACGTTGAAAATGAATGTTCTGTGGATATGCAGGGGAGTCAGCGCATTCAGTACAGGGTGTCATAGCTATAAGTCGCCCCAGTATAGGTTGGTTCTGCACTAGCATCATTGACGCTTGTGGGAACTGTTTTAAGTCCTCCCATTGCCCGCTCTTCTGTTGCACACAAGAAAAGACCAGTTCGCACAAATGGAAGTCAGCTGCGGGGACAAAAATGTCCTGCTTTATGTCCTTTCGCTATATGTCCACTTTTTTTGACTGTATCTTGAATGTATAGTGGGGATACCCTATATCAGATTTTAAAAAGCATGCAAGTCATTGTTCTACTATTCTCTGTTAAGATCTTGGTTGGCCCCTTCCATGCAAGCAGGATAATCATTTTTAACACCAACTTGTGATGGAGGAAGCAGTGTTACATCTGCCATGTTTGACCCTTAATATCAGACACCCCACTTGTGGAGCTGCTATGTAAGTGGAGTTCATACCTCTGCATAGAAAGAGGAAGATCCTACAAAGAATGAAGAGCTTTTTAGAAGGACATTCACTTTCTTTGCTGCAACTGAGGTTTGCAAGATCCAGATTTTCAGTACCACAGGGTACAAGGGAGAAGCAGGATTGAAGAGCTCAGGAAAAGTTAACTTTCTACCATCGTATATTGTATTGGTGACTAAAATTCTTCTGTGTGCAAAATGGTGGGGGGGATTTTAAGTTTGTCTCTCCTTGTTGGTAGTTAAGACAAGAGGTCGTGGCCTGCATGCGTCGTGACACAACATTGGAGACAGCACTGAACTCCAAAGCTTACAAACGCAGCAAGCGCCAGACTCTGAGGGAAGCCCGCATGACAGAAAAGCTTGAGAAACAGCAGAAAATAGAACAGGAGAGAAAACGCAGACAGAAGCACCAGGTATTTTAATCTCTGCTATTCCAAAATTAATGCATTCCAGATACAGAAAAATGCCATCAAATGAAATGTTAGACTTTGCTTTTCTTGGTCGGTTATCATGGTGTAAGCAAGCAGAAGAATCCAGAATTTGGGTGTTTGTAGTTTTAAATCCTGTGTTCTGTCCATTAGACTAGGAGTCTCAACTGAATTAATATTTTTGTTCTCTAGGAATATCTGAACAGCATATTGCAGCATGCTAAAGATTTTAAAGAATACCACCGGTCCGTGGCTGGGAAAATTCAGAAACTTTCTAAAGCTGTGGCAACTTGGCATGCCAACACTGAACGTGAGCAGAAGAAAGAAACTGAGCGAATTGAGAAAGAAAGAATGAGAAGGCTGATGGTAAGAGGTCTTTTGGTAAAATGTCAAATCTGGCATGCTCTATGGGAGTAATTCTAATGATGTGAGAATGGTGGGGGGTGTTATGTAGCATATTTTTAAGACTATTGGAAAGAGTTAGGAAAGACAAATTCTTGGGTTCCCAGGGATTAGAAAGATCACTATGTAAGTTATTTTGTAAATGGGCATTGCTGTTCAAACATTGCTGCAAATACTGAATGTTGCACTTTTCAAATTTCACTGCCAAACACCTTTTGACTGAGATCAAATTCAGTATCCATTTAATACCTGACATATGCTCTCAAGGACCCATAAACTTCCATTGCAGCATACGAGCTCGCTAATCAATTAGATTTTTAACTAGTATGAGTCTAAATGTGCGTGGGAGATTAGTTGTATGTGTTTTATACTGGTGAAAGTGACATTATTTGTTTGACTTTGTTCACTTTGAGCCATATTTTACTTTTGTTTGTGGTTTCAAATAATGTTTTAACTATACTGCCACCCCTGCACATATTTGTCAAGTCTCATTATTAGCAATCTGCTCATGACTGTATAGCTGCTGTTTTGTAATTTCCATTAAATCGCCTAATCTTTCTAAGGCTACATCTATACTGTAGCCTTCTTGTGGAAAAGCATATGCAAATGAAGCGTGGTGTGGAATATCACCGTGCTTCATTTGCATAAGTAATGACCAGCCGTTTTTGTGCAAGAGGCTTTTGTGCAAAAACGAGCAGTGTAGACGGATCCTTTTTGTGCAAAAACCGCCTCTTGCGCAAAAGCCGTTCTTCCTGAGGAGCAGGAGGGGGATTTTGCACAAAAAGAAGCCATTTACATGGCTTGTTTTTTGCGCAAAAGCCTCTTGCACAAAACCGGCTGCTCATTACTTATGCAAATGAAGTGCAGCGATATTCCACACCGTGTTTTATTTGCATATGCTTTTCCACAAGAAGGCTACAGTATAATGTAGCCTAATTTATATTTCAAAGTTTCTTACAACAGTGCAAGTATATTGCAAAGTTTTTTATTTTATTCACCTCATGAAAGACCATCTATGTTCTAACTTTTTCATCATAGTTGCACAAATGACTTAATTTTTTTTTGCAGTATTCATCAGGAATCTAGTTTGATTATGATTTATGTGCCAAAGAAGAAATTTGCTGCGTAAATTATTTTGTAGAGAAGCTAAAGAATAAAAACAGGTGTTTCATTCAGTAGCAGTAACTTTCTCCCCTCTCTTCATATTATATCCTCTAGCCCACTCTGGCTTTTTAAAATATAAGTATATAAGCAGTCATGATAAATATAATATTTTCTGGGAATTAGTGACTGTATCTAATTTCAGCTGACCATTGTTATAGTCCAAAGAAAACTAGCAGCAAGAATATCTCTCTTCTTCTCTCCCTCTTCTTACTATCTGCAATTAATACCAATCATAGTTTCTTTTGAGAAGGTAGTAGGTGACTGTGGATAGCTGTGTGACAATGTCTCTTCATAGTGTGATTGAACTGATTGGCAGTCATGTCTAAATTAGGAAATACCTAGTGTTTTTATAATATCGTAATCAACACATTTTAACAAGAAAATTTTATACAGGATTTTGCACCTAACATCAACAAGGGCAAGTTGTGTTTAGAGGTTTGTTAACTGGTCATGATTATCACTTCAGAGTAGACTAATATTTTCTTTTTAATATTAGTAGAAACCTGGTAACTTTATGGTCTAATTCTATTTAACAGTAGGATTTACTGCACTCTACCAACAGTGTCTGGAAAACTAGTTATTCTCAGTTTTACAAGCATTTGAGTGATACACTTCCCTTAAGGCACAACACTAGCAAAAGAGCAATTAAGTGTCTCATTCGGGTGCAGATATGGGGCAAAGCCTCAGCCCTTGTCCAAAATCTGTCACTACCAACTATAGAGCCGGTGTAGATTGGTTTTAAATCACTAATGGAAAAATACAAGTACATGCAAAATACAAATGAAGGATTTGCAAAGAAAGAGAATAAATCTTTTGGCCCTGAGGCCTTTTTCAAGGTTATATGCCATATATCTCTATATATGGATGTTTTATGTTTACATTATAGAGATCCTTCAAACTAGCAGTAATTAGAAACAATTGCAAGTAATGTAGCTGCTCAAATTTTTGCCATGTTAATTATCAGAAATAAACATGTAAATGAAAAAGGTACTCTTGCTGTTTTTAAAAACATTTTTACATATTAGGTGAACAAGCTAATGTCAAATCAGGGTTTTTGTTAGGAGTACCTAGGTCCAAAGTCATTGCTAATAAAAGTAAAGTACAGTTTGCCATCAGACATCCAGTCTTCCTCTTTGCAGTCTTCTACAAGGGTGTGAGTTTCCAGCATTTTGTCCTTCCTGTCCCATCTTTCTTAGAAGATCCTCAATTTATCCTGGACCTAAAAAGTGGGCGTAGAAGCCATTTCTAATATAATTCTATAGTTCCATTGCTAATGGTGGTGTTTCTTCTCTAAAAGTGTTTGTAGCTTGAATGTTGTTTTCTCGGTGTTGATAGGCTGAAGATGAAGAAGGCTACCGTAAGTTGATTGACCAGAAGAAAGATAGACGTCTAGCATACCTGCTGCAGCAGACAGATGAATATGTGGCCAATCTGACTAATCTGGTGTGGGAGCACAAGCAAGCACAAGCTGCCAAAGAGAAGAAAAAGAGGAGGAGAAGAAAGAAGGCAAGTAAACAACAGAGCTATAACTAATGCCTTTTCCCTCCCTTAATAAATCACTTTTGTTCATAGGTTCCAAGGCCAGAAGACACCATTGTGATGATTTTCTCTGATCTTCTACATAACACAGGCCATAGAACTTCCCAAAAATAATTCCTTTTGAAATAGAACCCATATTTTTGTAAAGCATTCAGTCTTGATTTAAAAAATTGTCTCTGATGGAGAATCCATAACTTTTGGTAATATGTTCCAATGGTAAATGACTCTCATTATTAAAAATACACATATTTCCAGTCTAAATTTGTATAGCTTGGGCTTCTAGCCTTTGGATCGTGTTACACCTTTTCCTGAAAGATTGAAAAGCCCATAATTAAATATTAAATACCTAATATAGGTACTTGTAAACTGGAAATGAAATTAATAGGGAGCAGGTTTGTTCGTTTTTAAAGAAAAATATTTTTTCACACAATACACAGGCAACCTCGAACTCCTTGTGAGAGTATGTTGTGAAGTCCAGGACTATAAAAGGATTAAAAAAGAGAGAGATAAATTCATGGTGGACAGGTCCATCAACGGCTATTAGCCAGGATGGGCAGGGATGGTGTCCCTAGCCTCTGTTTGCTGGGAATGGGTGACAAGGGAGGAATCACTTGTTCATTCCCTCTGGGGCACCTGGCATTGGCCACTGCCAGAAGACAGGATACTGGGCTAGATGACCTTTGGTCTGACCCAGGATGGCCATTTTTATGTTCTTCATCAAGAACCCAGAACCTTCTCTGTTAGCTGAACTCTGCAGTGGTCTTACAACTTTTCAAGAAAGTTCATAAACATCAAACACAAAATTACTAACATTAAGTGAATATAATTTTTTGTTCCAAAAGTATGTTCTAAGAAATGTGGTTTATGCCATATAAATACTGAATTAGCCCTTTAAGTGTCATTTTAATATCAAAATGAATAATTCCATCAAATGGAAGGGGGAAAAGATTAGAAAATTGCAGTTGGTTATAAACTTGATTTATTGATAAACATTGAACAGGCAAGAATTAGCCAACCTACTGCCAATTAGCAATCAAGTGTATGTCTCTTAAATTCTGTAGATTGGGAAGCTGAGAGATGGGCTGTCTTATGCCAACAGAAATTGGTCCAATAAAAAAAATTAGCTTTATCTACTTGTCTCTTCTAAGCAGTTGTATTAACAGATAATTTGTCATAGTGAACTAATAGACCATTAATATATCAAATCAGGTGTGCTGGCTTTAGCAATGGATAATATGCTTCACAGATACACTGAAAATACCCCATGAGTCACTTGCTAATTGTTCAGTGTTTCACCTAGTGGCACAAAAAATGAATATTCCTTCTGGACATTTGAATTTAGCCAGTTTGACCTCTGAAAAAGTTATCTTAAATCTTCCAATTCTGAGATCAGCAGAAGCCTATATATATTTGACAGAGCCAGCAGCCAGAGCCACAGAGAGAGAGATAGAGACCATTTTGTATAGCCTGGACATAGTGTTGTTTTCTCTCTGCATTTTTACCATTTATATAAGCCTTTTTAGAATTCACTTTGGATATGAAACTTTTTTTTGTCACAGAGGGTATGGCTGGGAGTTAAGCAATATTATTTAGCTAAAAATAATTCTGCAAGTGAAGTCATTAAATAGTAGTTTTGGTATTTTCATGACTTCTTAACTCCTTTCATACTTTGAAGTATGTTTCCCGTTTCTCTGTATTCTCATTGTATAAGTCTACTTCATACGAGAGAGAAGAAATAATGGCTCAGAACTTTTATTTGCTTGTTATGCATGAACAAAGAACACACCTGCCAATTTTCCTGTCATTTTAACCTTTGCAGAATTTGAAATATTTACTTATGTTTCTCCACATAGAGTAAATTCATGCTAGAAATGAAAATGGTTAACTGCATTCCTGGTAAGCATCCCCCTTTCCTGGTAAGCATCCCCCTTACTGGGTGATGCTTGCTGGATAAGTGGTTAACCTGTGGCCCGAACGGGCTAGAGCAGCCCCTTGCCATGCTGCTGGTTAACTGACCGGCACCGCCCCCCCGCTGGTGGCATGATGTGGCTGGCTTAGTCCAGTCCAAGCAGCCCCCCGTTTGTGGCACCATGCGGCTGGCCCAGCCCAAGCAGCTCCTCCACTCACGACGCAGTGCGACAGGCCTAGCCCCTCCCAAGCAGCCCCTGCCCGTAGTGCAGCAGGCTTGGCCTGGCCTGCCTATAGCAGCCTGCAGGCTGGTGGGCCCGTCTGGGCTGGAGCACCCCATGCCTGCATTGTGAGGGCTGCTCTAGTGTGGCTGGGCCCACTGCACCACACAGCAGGGGAAGGGCTGCTCCATCCCTACTAAATACAGTAACAAATAACAACATGCAATCCTTGGACAATATTAAGAACAACACACCTCAAAAGTAACCTTTCCTCCCCTCCCAAAAAAGTCAACTGTGGCTCTGTAAGCATATGTTTCTAATTTAAAAAGGGCTCATAGCACTCCAAAATGAAGAAGCAGTAGCTTAAAAAAATGAGATTTTGGGGTATTTGGTGTATCATAATGGCAAGAGCAGCATTTGATTGTAACACAGCTAATTCTCCCCACCGATATCACATAGCATCAGTGTGCTCATCTTAAACACTGGTATAAAAATAATGTTCCCTAGTATTTCTGTTGACACGCGCTTGTGTCATTTGTATCTGTGAATAGACCTATTTCAGTATTTTCTTAGAATAAGTCTGTGCTCAGATGAAAGCATCTTCTGGTGATGTCAGTGCATGTCTCTAATGCTGAAAGATTGTGTCCAGAGACACCATAAATATATAATGTAATGTGTTTTGCCCAACTCAACATATAAAAACATCAGTAAAAATGTGTACTTTACTCTGATCTTCTTCAACTTCTTAATGCTAATGAGCTATGCCATCAAGAGAGAGGTGAATGCTAATAAATATGGCTGTGTGCATACTTTGATTTATTATTCTGATTTCATTTGTTACTTAAGTTTGACCTACAGCCAACCAGTGAGTTTTCATTGTGCGTCTTAGTCACATACTTTGGACGCCTCTGTTCTTATATTAGTTAATCCATTGAAAATATGGTTTAATCAATTAAAAACACAATTAAGTGTTCCATTCTTAAATAGGAGCAAGACAAGAGTCTTTAGGCTTGCTCCCAAGGGTGAACACTGATGAAGTGGATGGTGCAGAAGTACCTCTCCTTTTTAGCCTCACTGTTTATAATTAGGAAATGAAGCCTATTTACCCAAGAGACCAGAGTGGGTTATAAAGAATCAATTTTGTCTCTTGAGTAAATAGGGTTTGTTTGTTTTTCTGTTTCTAATTTTGCACTTACCAGCACAGCTTCTTTTGAATTGCTGTAGTGTTTTGAAGAAATGCATAACTAGGCCACTCACTTTTTTCATAGACACCCAAGATTTTTCATGTTCTGTAGATAATGTGTACTGTGCAAGTGGTAGGAGAACAGACAGAAGTTCCTGACGCCATCCTTTGTTTGGGACTGTAGCTGACTCTCAAATGCTCCATGCACATATTTGATGTAGTGAGAATATGTTTTCAGTATTAAGTGCATGAATGTCAGTGTGAGTGTGTTGCCCTCTCTTATGTTGGCATGTACGTGGCTTTCCCTTTGAATTGTGAAGATGCTAAGCAGGTGGAATAGAGCCAGAATAACCAGGAGCATAACTAAGATGTCCCATTTACAATTTCATAAAGCAATGCCACATCTGCTCTGCAAGCATAGTGGTATATATCAACTGAGAAGAACCTTTTTTATGGACATTGTTCCAAAATCTTTCTCCTAGTCCCATGTCAGCTACTGAAGTTGTCATGTATAGATATGAAGGAAAAATATTTCAGTTATATACAGTTGTCATCGCCTCTGCAGTCATTCTCTATTTTTCTGTGACATCACTGAATAGCAGATGTGGAATACCCTCTTTTAGTACCATTACTTAGGTCCATTTTTGTTTCTGCCCCTGTCTGGAGAGTTTTTTAGTTATGTTGGCTGTAATTTATTGATCTTGAATGTGCATGTCTTTGCCATCTGATAATATTTTGTCAGGTGCTAAGTTATAGTCACAGCTGCTGCTTGGCTATAAGCTGTACAACAGATAGTCTATGCTAAAAATATCCCATTTATTTTCGTTGCCTCATCCTGCTGCTTTGCTTGTTTCATCTACCTCAGGGATGGGCAATAATTTTTGAAGGGGGTCCACGTCACAAATTTCTGAAGTGATTGTAGGCTGTCCCGGAAGGGGCAGGGCCTCTGATGGAAGGAGTGAGGCCAGGAGGCTTCCCGTGCTCCCCACCCACAGACACTGATAAGCCTGGAGGTGGGGGGAGTGCATGAAGACTTCACCTTTCCCACCTCCCAGCACCTAGAGAGAGCCACCAGCTGTTTTGAGAACCATCCCTGGCAAGGGGAGGAGACTTCACATGCTCCCCTGTCTCCAGGTCTCGATGGGCCGGGGAGCAGCAGGTTGGCCGTGGGCCAGATCAGTTGACTTAGCAGGCTGGATTCAGCCCATGGAGGCTGTCTTGCCACCCGGATCTACCTGCTACATTAGACTGTAAGGTCTTGGAGGCAGAGGCTCTTGTTTACTGGTAGGCAAAGTAAGAAATCTACTTGAGAGCTTATTAGAGTTTTTGTTTAAGGATATTTACTTTGTATATTTCAACACGATTCCTTTGGCACCTTAAAAACTAACAGATTTATTTGGGTAAAAGTTTTCATGAGTAATCATCTGACAAATAGTGATAGAAATGTAGCCGTGTTAGTCTGGTGTAGCTGAAACAAAATAC
>JANRFK010004149.1:91749667-91761009 GCA_030068395.1 Apalone spinifera
GGGGGAAGCAAGGGGAAGAAGGGGGAGGGGAAGCTCAGGGTTGGGGATCTCGCCTGACCAACTTAATTTTATTGCAGACTTGCTCCTGGATTCACATGTGGCCTTTGGTGGCCAGGCTGGCAGCTATCCTGCCATAAACAGCTGCATTCCTCCGTCTAGTGTGGAGATCATGGACATTGGGGGCATCCCCCGCAAACCTGAATAAGGTCCATGATCTCCACCCTGGACCAGGAAGGCGCCCGCCTTCTCCGGACCCTGGCAGGCTCCTGGGAACTGGCAGACTGCTCCTGGGGGGCGGTGGACGGCTGGCTGCCAGTGGCTTGCTGGCTCATGTTTTGGGGCCACTAGTTCAGAGGCAGAGACTGCTGGCTCTGGGCTGGCAGGCTTGGAGCTGGCACAGGCACTGTGGCCAGAGTCAATCCCTTTAAGGGCTCCGGGGAGGGGAGAGAGAGAAGAGTGTTCTTGGTTGAGGCTGGAGTGGCCACCAGGGCACCCTGTGAAGGCTGAAGGACCCCTATTTCGATATAAGTGTCTACACAACACTTATTTCGATATAGCTATTTCGAATTTGGCGTTATTCCTCGTGGAATGAGGTTTACCAAGTTTGAAATAAGCACTCCGCTATTTCAAATTAATTTCGAAATAGAGGTTTGGCTGTGTAGATGCTAGTAAAGTTATTTTGACATAACAGTTCTCTCAACCATTATATAAGACCATTCAGTGTGTTAGTACAGTTGAAATCACATCGTACAAAAATGAAGGTACATAAGTGGCTAACTGACACAACTGTGGTGCTAGGCGTTAATAACACATCATCACAAGTGAATGGCACTGATGCATTTTACCTTGGACATTGTGGCGCAATATCTGAGAATTTGCACATTCTGCTTGTCACAGCTGAGCTGCATGAGATGACAGAGAGGTATGTAAAAGGTTAACTGGTGAACTTGTAAGCCTCACCCTTAATGGATGAGGGTTACTGGTTCTGGTTAACTGATAGGGGATGGAGCAGCTCCCTGTCTGCCCTGGATAGGGGGCTGCTCCAGCCCCGCATTACCCGCTGGAGCAGCCCCCTGTCCATGGCAGGCCTGGCCAGCTGTCCTCCTACTCCCCCACCCCCACAGGTTACATGCTGACAGCCCTTGTTGGCCCTGCTCCTAGGAGTGGAGCAGGGCCAGCAACAGAGCTCCCTTTCCAGTAACGGGACCAGCAGGGGCTGCTGGCTTCGTTGCGGGCTCTGCAGTATAATATTGCAGTATAATGCAGTATAATATATATAATATATAAAGCAGTATAATACTGCAGATCCCGTAGCACATGTAACCACTATGATATTTAGTGGTTACATGGTTAAATTTTTAATTGCATTTTTACCTCCTTAATAACAGATATGTCTTTTCTGGGAAGATCTATCTCTTCTCACTTTTTTACTATGTGTGTTAACATTAACCTAAAGTTAAGCATATGCCTAAGTGCTTTGCTGAATCGGGGCCAAAACAAACTTCTAAATATGACTTGAAAAACATTTTTTTCCAAATCAATTCTCCCCTCACCTCTAAAATGAAGATGGCTCATATAGCATATCAAAATGTGCATGTTTCTATTAATATTTAATCTACATGTTCAAGGCAAAGTAAGAAATGTTTTGGGGACTCAGCTTTCATTGTGAAAGAGGTGTTTCGGTGACAAAGTTGATAAATAATACCTTGGATTTTAAACAGATAATTAGATATTACACTAAATTGTTAATATTCTTAATCTCTCACTTAGGACTTTATCCAACTGGACATATGAATTTGACAAATGGGCTCCTTCTGTGGTGAAAATTTCTTACAAGGTTTGATTTGCTTCCTTTATGTGTATAAAACTGAAAGTGAAGAACAGAGCCTTTCCTCTTCATTTCCCAAGCTCAGCTGTAAACCCTATTTGCCTGTAAAGTTTTGTCATGTACATCATGTACTAAACAGTGACAGTTAATCATCCCAAGGAGATTACTATAATAAACCATAATTACTTTCAGATAGTGAAATTCAGAAGAAAATTGTTAATTATCATATTGCAAGATTTCTGATGAGAGTAATACAAATGATAAATAAGACACATTTTATATATTGCTGAATACTTTTGTGTTAGGCTGCTGCATTTCCAGTTGTTCCTATAAATTCAAGTTGTTACCAAGGAGACTAGCTTGACTTTTGCTACTTCCATATAAACAGAGTTTTGCAGTCCAGCTGCTAGTTTCCTGGTTTGAGTTTATTATAATTTTTCTCTTCTCTTCTCCCTCCTGTGGTCTTCATTGAGGAAACCATTCTGAAGGGATCTGGAACATGTCAATACATTGTTTGATTTTGCTTTGTAGCACACTCATACAAACACCTATTCTCTGCTTATCTATGAATGTAAGAAATAGCAGTGGACTATAAACAATATTTTCTTCATCCTTTATTTTATTTTCTCTTTTAGGGTACACCTGCCATGCGTCGTTCACTTGTTCCTCAGCTTCGAAGTGGAAAATTTAATGTTCTTTTAACTACTTACGAGTACATAATAAAGGATAAACACATTCTTGCAAAGGTAAAAATTGATTTCTGTAACCTCTTTACTGCAGATCCTCCTCCATGTCATCAAATTGTGTCTTGCATGAAACTTTTATTATGTTGTCCATAGAAATGTTGGTCTGTAAGGTGGGAATTCAGTAAGTCATCTAGTCTAGACCCCTTCTCTGAAGGCTGAACTAAATGTTGTCTAGACTATCCCTGACAAGTGTTTGTCTAACCCTTTCTTTATAAGCTCCAATGATGAAGAGTCCACAGCTTCCTTAGATAATTTTTCCAGTGCTTAATGACATGTAAAGTTAGGAAGTTTTTCCTAATGTTTAACTTAAATCACCCTTGTGGCAATTTAAGCCCATTATTTCTTATCCCATCCTTAGTGAATAAACGAAACCATGCATCATTCTCCTTTCCATAACAACTTTTTACATATTTAAGTCTGTTATATCTTCCCCCTTCCCTTCTCTCAATTTTCTCCAAACTCAATAAACCCTTTTTTTTTCATTCTTTCTACGTAAGTCATGTTTTCTAGACCTTTAATAATTTTTGTTGCATTCCTTTGAACGTTCTCCAATTTGTCCACCTCTTTCCTTATGTGTGGTCCCAGAGTGTCCAGGAGAGGGTTTGTTAAGTGCTGAGTAGAGCGGGAGAATTATTTTTTGTGTCTTGCTAATATATCACAGAATGATGTTCGCTTTATCCAGCAGTGTTAGCAATGGTTGACCCATGTTTAGTTTGTGACCCACTATAGCCCCCAGATCATTTTCTACAATATGCCTTCACAGGTAGTTATTTCCCATTTTGTATTTGTGCAGTTGATTATTTCTTCCTAAGTTTAGTACTTTGCAGTCATCCATACTGAATTTCACCCTGTTTAACTTAGAGCATTTCTCCAGTTTTGTCAACAACATTTTGAATTTTAATCCTGTATTCCATAGGGATGTAAGCAACTAGTTGACTATGCAAAAGCTTATTGGGATAGTCGACTAGTCCCTCAACTTGTTGCCTCTATTAGAAGCAGCAAGGGGTGGGGGATTAGGAGCCAGAGCTGTGGAGAGCCAGCTTATAAACCTGTTCCCTCCAGCACTGTCTCCATGGGAGACGGGGGAAGCAGGGCCCAGGCACTGCGCCTCTGTTTTTTAAATGTATTAAGAGCATGCCAACTCTTAATACATTTAAAAATCAGAAGCACAGCAGGGGGGACCTGGCGTGATACAGGACAGCTGATTCCTGGCTTGCGCCGGATTCCCTGCTGTGCTTCCACCTTCTTACGTTTAAGAGCTAGCAGGCTCTTAATACTTTTAAAAGTCTAAAGCGCAGCGAGGCGGGAGGGACCCAGCATGAGCTGGGAATCAACTGTCCTGGCTCGTGCTGGGTCCCCCTTGCTGCGCTTCAGCCTTTTAAATGTATTAAGAGCATAATTGCTCTTAATACATTTAATAGGAAGAGCCACAGCGGGGTTAGCTCCTAGGACCAAGAGCTAACCCTGCTGTGGCTCACCTGCTTATCGACTAGTCGATAGAAAATCCATCGACTAGTCGATAAATTTAGTTTAATCAAGTAAACATCCCTAGTTCTCCAAAGTGCTTGTTACTGTCAGCATACTTTTTAAGTGTACTTTCTATGCCACTATTCAAGTCATTTTTGAAAATATTGAATAGAACCAGACCTAGGATAGATCCCTGCAAGACCCCACTTGATGTGCCTAAAGTTTGCCTTCTTGAGTTTGTCTTTATTCTGCTGTTTTTCATCCTACTATTCCTTAGAATCATGAACTCATTTCATAATCTTTTCACCCAAGCTGCCTTCCACCAGGTTCTCAACTGGTTCCTCCCTGGATCAAATCCAGAATGGCCTCTTCCCTAATCTCTATCTCCATGTGAACAGATGTCTGGATAGCTACTCTCTGAGCTCCTCCGTTGGAAGCAGGGCGCTCCAGAAGTTGTTCAGATGGCCCTTCCCCCACAAGTCAGCTGAGCTCCCTGCCTGCGCTGGAGCTCTGAGACTCTATGCAGGGCTTATTAAAGGGCTGCACAACCACACAGCTTACAGAGAACTTAGATCACCACCAAGTTTTGCGTGTGAGATGATTTTACTAGTAGTTTTAAAAAAGCCTTGTTCACCTCTTTTTTCTTGTTAAGTGGTCTGTAGTAGGCCCATATCATGATATCCTCCTCCTTTTTTACCCTTTTTATATTTATCCAGAGGTGTAATCATATTTGTTCCTCTGTTTTGTTAAGCGGAGTCCCTGGTTCTTTTTTGCCAGATTAAAATTTGAGGACGTTCATCTAACTATGCACTCCCCATTTACAATTGCAATTCTCAGTCCTGTCTTTTCTTCCTGAGAACAGCAGTGATTTTCAAGCTATGGCTAAGAAAACAATTTTGCTGTTCTGGGGTCTCATCAATGACACGAACTTGTCAAACCACAGTAAAATATGATCTTTTCTACTCTTTGTAATAGAATTTATCCTGATCTTCAATCTATGATCTGTGCTATTCTAGTTCTGTATTTCTGGTCAAAGACTGATTACACTATTACATTTCTGATTGTGTGGTGGTTTTTATTTGTGATCAGATAATAACTTATGCCTTGCATTTGATATCCAGAAAACTTTACATTATCCAAGGATCCAGTTTTCATAATTCAACTAAGTATTATTATTATTGTTATTTAAAAACTCACACTCACATGTGAGTATTGATTCCTCAGTGGAAGTGGATGTATTTTTCAAGTGTGCGGCCAATATATAACAAGTACTATCAATATACATCAAGCAGACAAAAAAGAATCATGACTGCCTCACTGGGAGACCCTTTGATCTTACTGCTTCCCCTTTCCCTTCCTCCTACTTTTTTGTGTGTTTTAGACTCTGACTTGTCATGTTAAATGTAGGTTATATGCCTTTTGGAGAATAGATGCTGGCTTGACTCATTTGGGGGGGCACCTGGTACATCTCTGAATGCAGGAAAAATAATTAATACTAAATCCCAACAGTTTGTTTTGTGTCTGCAGCATTTTTCTATCCCCCAGTTTTTTCCCACCCATGTTCTTTTTCTTCAGCTCTTAGGATGTAGATGGTTCATGGGTCTCCAGGTTTCAATATCTTCTCTGTCTCTGCATTCGATCTTTCACAGTGGAAGCTGAAATTTCCTTGGATGACATCCGTTGCTGGCTTCCTCTGCGAAGTTGCAGTGTCTGAAATGGCCTCGGTTACCTTGTCCTGCTTTGTTTCCTCACATTTAAGTTAGAAGGAAGGATTTGGCTGAACTAAAGGAATATGCATTGTTGCTTCTTATATGTCTGTTTGAAAATGTGTTCTTGCTTCCGAGTTCTTACTTGTGAGAATTTCATTCATGGTTCTTGGTTTTTTTCCTCTTATCCTGTCCCTACAGTATTAGGTCTCCCAATGTAAGACCCTAAGGGAGGGTGGGGGAATGAGCTGTTTGCAGTTGCAGACTCTGATACAGTTGTACCTGAGGTCAGTGTTTCTTAACCAGTGGTACGAGTACCCTTAGGGGTACTTGAGAGAACCCTGGGGGGGTACTCAACACAACTGAAATTTGGAGAAAACTGAATTTTTGTTTTAAGTTTTACACCGCTTTATTATTTTTGTACTTTTCACACCCAAAAATTTCATCGGCTGCCCGGCTACGATGAAGTTGTTTAAACAAATGTGTTGCAATGGTAGAAAAGAATTTTGTGTGTCTGAAACCCTGTAGGTACTGGGGGTACTTTTTCAAAAAAAAAAAAACAAAAAAAAGGGGGGGGGGGATACTTTATTAAAAAAAAAAAAGTTGAGAAACACTGCCCTAGGTCACTACTGCCTGGATAACACTACACTGGACTCTGATACACAACAAGAACTACTCTTACAGCTAAAATAGCCAAGATCTGACAACTTCAGTCTCTCTTTCCTGTTTAATGTTGGTAGTAAGCACTTAGCATTGATTCTGGCAGTGTCTCATCACCATGTCAAAGGTTTGCTTTTCCCTGAGTTCACTAACTTATCCAGAATTTTTTCCTGTTGCAGATTCGATGGAAGTATATGATAGTAGATGAAGGCCATCGAATGAAGAACCATCACTGCAAGCTGACTCAGGTCTTGAACACCCACTACGTGGCCCCTAGACGGATTCTGTTGACTGGGACACCATTGCAGAACAAGTTGCCTGAACTTTGGGCTCTCCTCAACTTCCTCCTCCCCACCATTTTCAAGAGCTGCAGCACCTTTGAACAGTGGTTTAATGCTCCGTTTGCCATGACTGGAGAAAGGGTACTGGGACATTTTGCTTACATTTATCAGACCTAAACACTAGGGGTGCATCTGCACTGCACCCTTAGCTCAAAATAAGCTATGCCGTAGCTTATTTAAAGTGTATTTCCAAATAGCTTATTTCGTAATACTGTCTACACAGCACTGTCTACGCAGTACCAAATTTCAAAATAAACTGCTATTCTGAAATGTCCCTTAATCCTTGTGGAATGAGATTTACAGGGACATCGGAATAGTGCACCCGTATTTCAGAAGATATTTCAAAATAACGGGCCCGCTGTCAAGACGTGGAGTAGCTATTTCAGGATACCAGAAGTATCCCAAAATAGCACCGCAATGTAGCTGTATCCTAGGATGAAAACAAAATGAAGCCCATGATAAAGGATAGTGTCTGAACTCTCTGTGGTACTCAGAGAATTATCATCCTAATGTAACTGTCACATTCATTACAGTTTTACAGTTTTTTACTTAAATTTCTCCTTCTGGACTCGGACTCCTTTTTTAATGATAATACAAGAGTTCAGCATAGGGTAAATATTGCACTTGTATTTGTAATGAAGTCTAATCTCCCACATAGTCCCAATATGACATAGTTCATAGATTTATTTTGTGGTAACTCTTAAAATTGCATTTGTGAAGGTGGACTTAAATGAAGAAGAGACTATTCTGATCATCAGACGTCTCCACAAAGTGTTACGGCCCTTCTTGCTGAGGAGACTGAAGAAAGAGGTTGAATCTCAACTGCCAGAAAAGGTTTGTTGTGGGAGGATTTCAGTAAAAACTTGTTTTCCAGTGTCTAGGATTTTCATTCTTAAAAGAAAAATGTTAAAGCACAGTACAATGTAGCTGTTTGGGTTATCCTACAGAAGGAGACTTCCCAGAGGCACTAGTTAATTTTTAAGAAAAATCTTTATTTAAGATTTCCCTTTGCAATGCAGAAACAGCTACGAGTGAGGTTGCTGGAGGGTTTCTGTATGCTCAGTCTTTCATCTAAATCCAAAGTTTGACAATTTTTGCTAAAATATCAATATTTAAGTCTGACAGCTTAAACATAACATTGCCTGCTAAAACTGGTTTACATAAAATGTTTATTTCCACAGTATTGATATTCAGGGTATCAATAAATATCAGCCTTACACTGATAACAGGGTCAGATTTTGCCTCCTTTACTCTCTTGATCAGTACTTTTTTCTCTATGGTAGTTGCACTGAAATAATTGAAACTCATGAAGTACCATGTTAGTAAGGGAAACAAATATTTTGATTTTGCATTAGGGAACCAGAAACCTTCCAACACTATGTTTTGTGATATTTTTTGAATCTTACACACAACTTTTAACCGGGAGGTCATCCATCTCAGACTTTCTCAGAGCCAGATACATTTAAAAAAAAAAAAAAAAGGCAATTTGACATATATGAAGAGACATATATAAATCCTCTAGATTATTTTACTATTACATAAAAGTGCAAGTGGCAATGTTTAAACCAGGGTGGGGAACCTTAGGCCCAGGGGCCAGATGCAGCCCTCAGCTTCCTTGATCCGCCCCTTGAAGCTCAGGCCCCTCCCCAGCACTGGGAAGCCCATTCTGGTTCTCTAGCCCCTCTGCTGCCCTCCTGGGGGCAGGAGCACACAAATCTACTAAGCTAGGCCCCCCCTAGGCTCTGGTATGCGAGGGGGATGTGGAGAGTGTCTTTCTCCTCAGTCTGGGACCTCAATGAGGGTTTTTTCCCCACTTCACAGGTGCCAACTGATTTTTCTGTTGGTCAGTGACCCCTGACCCAAAAAAGGTTCCTTACCCATGATTTAAATGCTGTTACAGTCCAAAACTAATGTTAAAGGATGCAGGAATCAAACTATTGGTGCCTTTCTGATACACCAAGCTCATGCCAAATGCTGATGCTAGTTCTGTCCTTTGAATTATAAACAGCTAAAACTTAAATCTAAAAAGTAATGTATTGCTAAAGAAAATACTTACTCTTGACTGGCTCTTCCCCCTAAATTTCTTCCATCAGTGTGCATGAGCAGATGATTGAAATATACACAAATTCTGCTCTCTAAAGCACATTCAGGAGTCAAATCAATGGAGGAGAGAGATTCAGAAAAAGAAACCGCATTGCACTATTAAATGAGCTTTGAAAACAATTTTTGCTGTTTCTGCATTAAATAAAATGTATTTGGTAGACAGCAGAGGACATGTGAAGTTTGGTTGTCACAGCTGTTTGCAATTTCTGACCGAGGGTATGTCTAGACTACATGCCTCTGCCAATAAGGGAGCGGTCGACAAAGGCTTCCCCTGTTGACCGATCTGCATCTTGACTCGCGCGCTGTGCCGACGATCAGCTGAGCTGGCACAGCGCGGCGGCCATTTTTATTTTAATGAAGCCGGGGATATTTAAATCCCCGCTTCATTGACTATGTCAGGTAGCCTATTTTACATGCCTCTGTTGGCAGAGGCATGTAGTCTAGACATACCCCTAGTGTCTTAAATACCTTATTGATAAGACACAGTTAACCTGGACTAAATTACAGAATATTTGGATGGCTTTGTTTCCTTACGTTTCTTTTGAAATATTATGTGACTCAATTTAATTAGAATGTGAATCTTAGCCTCTTACAATTAAAATACCAAGGGCATTTAAAGGTAAAACGTAAATCCTCCATTTACTTACTTCTTTACTTTCTCACACAGAGAAAACTAAGTAGCACTATGCTAGAGGTGGATCTCACCCCATCTCCTGGGAAGCAGAGAAGTCACAGGCAGTTCCTGTATAAAGCTTCCTATGCTATGTGCAACCTGTAAATATAAGAATGTGATTCAGAGGAAATTCCATCCAAGTGATCTGTTGTATTGTATGGGGAATGAGAGAGCCCCAGGATCTGGAAGCCAGCCTACTCTGGGAGCATTAGGGAATCTTGAAGTAAAACTCATTTTGCTTGCCTAGTTTAGTGTGACTGTCTAGCACAAACTTCTCTAGGTCAAGGTGCTAGGTAAAGATGCTAGGTGGGGTTCTCCTGCTTACATCGTTTTCCCGTCTCATAGGCAAATGGATGAATTAATCAAATCAAAACAGAACTTGAAGATTTTGGAAAGGTCTTTCTGTTAATTTTCTTTGTTGTTCTGCCAGTAGCTCATGTTTTAAATGTGAGGGGGGTCCTTGCATACTGTGGACCCAGTTCTGTTCTCACTGAAGCACATGGAAAAACTAGCAGCATAGGGCCTTCATTCCAAAATAATCAGCAATATGAAGGCTTCATATTTGGTTGTTAGAGAAATTTCTTAGAACATTTATTTTAGTAGGTGTTATGTTAATTACAAGAAATGGGCAAAACCTTTATGGATCTGTGGCTACTAAATGGGGCTTGCCAGTGATGTGCAAGGATGGAGAAGATGTTTCAGAGATCCTCTTCCTCTCCATTTTGTGGCCGTCAAATAATCTTTGTCTAATTAGAGTAAAATGCAAACAGCACGCATGCTGCAAGATAAATAGGTGTGAGCCACAGCAATCAAATCTAAATGAAGATTATGGGGAGAGAAAAAGTCTGGGGGTTTAATTCATCCCATTGTAGACAGAAAGCACTGCTGTAAAATTCAGCTCTGACTTCAAATACAGAGACCTTTGACTCCATAGTTAAACCCAGAACAATTGGAGTATGTAGGAAGAAGGATATTATGTTGCATGATTTTTTTGTGAGATTGTATGAACATTAACGTGAATCAGCATTCTGAATATATAAAGCAGCTGTAAGTGCTCAGTAGTATTTTATTTACTTACTCATATAATATACATCTTCAGTTAAGTCTTGTGAACTTTATTGACATTTTGCCCTTCTCTTTCCCAACATATGGTGTTCATACCAGCCTTCTTTACAACATTTTTATTAATTTTAGCTTAGAACGTATTCAGATTTGAAACTTGACCGAATTGCTATCAGTATAATCCCATTATTTAAATTTTAATTGCAGTTCAGTTTTCTTCCCATTGACTATCAACGAGACACTGAATTCAGTAGCTTTTCTAAAAAAGTGCAAGTGATAAAATGCTTAAATATGTTTGTTATGGGGAGTTGCGGTTGTATCCCCCTATTAAAAAATTCAAAGTCAGTGTGGTACATTAGACTTGTTGACACAAGACAGCTAATGACAGTTCTATATTGTCTGACAGGCTCTTGGTACAGAAGTGACTAAATGAATATTCAGTTCCCTCTCTTCTGTGACCTCATCCTCCTGATCCTCGGAGCTGAAAATAACCTAATCATTTTTTAATCCATTTACTAAATATTAGGTGGCTTGCTGATTTACTTTTAATCACATCCTGCAAGATTTCTAGCCATAAATATGGCTTTGTCTGTGTATTAGATTTTTAGTCTAATTATTAAAAACACAAAGAGCATATACCAGTGCCAGATTTTATGCATGAATTCTTTTGTAGAAAAATGTGTGTGTTTCAAATTATATAGGGAAAACTCCTTATATTACTGGCTTTGATGTAGGGATGTAAAATTTCAATTATTT
>JANRFK010004149.1:91761109-91781972 GCA_030068395.1 Apalone spinifera
ACCCCAGGCTCCACAAGATGTTGCCATTTTGACAACACCGCATGCAGACCAGGCTCCCAGCTGGCCCTGGAATGTAGCATTTCAAAGCAGCAGTGATGCCTGGGGTCTGGCCCCAGGCTCCACACGGCACTGTCGCTTTGAAGCACCCCCTTCTCTTCTCCATCCCCCCCTTGCTGCCTCTTTCTGGTAGAGGCAGCAAGGGTGGAGGAAGTGACTTATCGACTAGTCATTCACATCCCTACTTTGAGGCTGATACTTGATTAGAGCAACCTAAAGACAAGTTAATTCATCCCAGATGGTAGATGAGTTGAATTTTTGGGATAACTCCATACTTTCCTAGAATTGTAAATAGTTCACTTGTTCTCATATGAATGTTTAGAAAAGAAAATGCATATTTCCATCTAAATGTTAGTAAATGGCATGATATTTAGGGCTGAATGTGAATCTCATTGATTTTTTGACAGGTACACAGCCACAACTGATCTTTTAAAAATGTTTTGCAAGTGTAATAAAGGAAATTCAGAAGTTATTGGCCATTCCATTTGACAGCTCTTTTATAATTATAGAAAGAGAAAATACAAAAATCTCTCTTTTTGGTTGTTTTGCTCAACATGCTGAGAGAAACTAAACAATTTACAGTCGATATGGAACCCAGAGACAAACCTTGGAGATAACCATTGCATTGAATGAATCTAGATTCCAAAAGTGTGGGTGGCCACTTTACAATTCACTTCATCTCCTTAGGAGATAAAATATGTTGCTGGGTTACAAGTGTTCTTACGAGGGGAAAGTCCTGCAGTTAAATCATTCTAACATCATTATAGCTTGGCAAAACTCCGTGCTCCATTTACCTCTTGCTAATTTTTTTTCTTTGGCTAGGTTGAATATGTGATCAAATGTGATATGTCTGCTCTTCAGAAGATTCTCTACCGCCATATGCAAGCAAAAGGAATCCTCCTCACAGATGGCTCTGAGAAAGACAAGAAGGTACAAAGGGAACTATAATACTTACCAACTCAATATGGTGGCATATTTAGTAAATTCTTGGCTGCTCGCACCAGCCTGCTTATTAAAGAAAAAAAGGAATTTTTGGGGGCTATGCTACTGTAGATGTGTCAGTTGGGAAAATCGTTTTCCTACAACTGAAATGTTTGTGCAAACAAAAAAAGCCTTCATTCTCCATTTACAATGCAAAATCTGATCTTGTTTTTCACTGTATAGTTTTAAAGATGCACTTCTGGGTACAATGTTACAAAAACCTCCCGAAAAGGCTGAAACCTAATAGGGAATCCTAAGTAAAATAACTGGGGTTGTAGCACCATTGACTGCATCAGGTTATTTCTCAAAAATGCTGAAAAGCACTCCTCCTGATTCCCAGGCTTTGTCCAGTCAGTGTTTTCCTCCCCCTCCATTTTCCGGTAGTAGTTTCCCTTCCCCATCCAAGACTCATCAGCCCTTGTTTGCTATCTCTAGAGCATTTTTTCTTCTTAGAACCATGTATTGTTCTTGTGATTGACAGAGAAGCAGATAGATTCAGGTAACTGCCAGAGGAAGGCCCTGTAGGACTGAAAAGCAGCTGAACAGAATTGTGCCCTACTTATAGGGTTTAGACATCACACAATCTGTGTGGCCTAGATGACAGACAAGCATTGCCTCCCAATTTAACCACTCTAATTATATACAAACCCCAGATCCAGTACATTTCCATGGCTTTCTTCCACATATTTTTCTATTCCCCGCCCTTTCCCTCCCCACACACACTCACAGTGGACAACCAACTTCATTTTACTACAGTGCTTCTTCTGAGCATTTCCTATGCAATTCTGAAATATCCTTGCAAGAGATGGACTTTGATTTGATGTAGAACTATAGAATGTCTCCCTAAAATATTTTTTAAAAATCTTCAATAAAATAGTGATTTAGTTTTGCCATTTGACTTATATTTTTTCCTCACTTAGGGAAAAGGTGGAGCGAAAACTCTTATGAACACTATCATGCAATTGAGAAAGATATGCAATCACCCATATATGTTTCAGCATATTGAGGTAAGGCTATCATGTTCAGTTTGCTTGGTCTTTTCCAGCTTGGTTCCAGCTGATCCCGGGTTCTGGGGAAATGCTGCGCGGAAACCAGTCAGCTGGGGAGTTCCCAACTTATCCCGGGCTCTGCTGCAGAGTCCCCAGTGGACCCTGGCCTCTGTGTGGCATTTCAAAGCCGTAGCACAACATGGAGCCAAGGGTCAGCAGGGGACTCCCCCGCTGACCCTGGGCTCCATGAGGGCGCTTCTGCTTTGAAATGCACAAGGGCCCCCGCTGGGGACTTTTGTACATTTCAAAGCTGGCACGCCGTGTGCAGCCTGGAGTCAGCAGGACTTCCTGCTGGCCCTGGGCTACACATGGAGTTCTGCATTCCTCCTTTGAAATGTACAAGAGCTCAAGCTGTGGAAGTGCTTATCGACTAGTCGACTAGTAAATTAACTGACATTTAACATCCTTAATCTTCACATGACTTATGAGGGTCTTGTTCTTTTGGGAACCATCATCTTCTAAAAGGGATTTCTGTGTTCAGCATCACTCCAAGACTGCATTCCATTAGTTATATGTAGTGTATATGTGAACTTGCCTAAAACGTGAAATATAAGTTTTTTGGTTTTAAATGCCCTCACATTGGAATCTCACTATTTCTGTTAATTCGTCCTAAGGTGCATCACAAGAGGTAGTCTTTCCTCATTGTTTAACAAGAATTTAACAAAAAATGCTACCAGACCATTTGTTGAAAAATGTAATAGTCATGCAGCAGTAAGGTGTCTCATTACCGAGCCTTTGTTGTTTTTACAAAACATAAATGGACTAGTCTGTTATGAGGACTAGTATTATAAATAATTAAAATTAAGCTATAATTCACCAAGTAAATGAACAAAGTACATCTTGTGATAAATTATCAATGTGATTTTTTTGTTTGCTCACTTGCTAATTCACAAAATTCAATAATTTGCAAATGGGTCTCCAAGTAATTAGTACAAATTAAGTTCCACTGTAGTTGTAATCTGATAAAGTGTACACTGAGGGAAATCATGCCTACCGGTGATGCATTTTAAGCAACAGTGGGAAATTACAGTATATTTGCACCATACGGCAGATTCCAAGGTGTGTGGGTGGCAATGAGACTTGAACCCCAATGTTCAACAGATAATTTCTCATTACAAACATAATTGGTCTTGGATTATTGTATAATCTCAGTGTCTAATAATCCATTTATATTATTTGTAGGAGTCCTTTGCTGAACACTTGGGCTATTCAAGTGGTGTTATCAATGGGTAAATCTTTTTTTTCTTCATTGTATATTTATAATGAAACTACCAGGTAGGGTGCTTTACATTCATTTCAAGAGTCATGTTATAAAAATTAAGCAGTTTGCAAAACAAATTCAGTCTTAGAAATAACGTACTTTAGTTCCCTAATCAATGAAAAGCTTTGTACTGTAATGGTTCTTCATGTCATCTGGAGTTATGCAGTCTCAAAGGTTTCTGCTTATTCCAAAGAAGTCTTGTCTTCTTGGTAGCAGCAATTTAAAGTGGCATTTGTACTAGTGTAGTAATTCGAGATTTCCTAGGCTCCAGTCTGGCTTTTGTGACTGTCAGGGCAGGCTCAATGTCTACACCAACATTTAGGTAAGAAGCAGTTTTTTTCTTTTGCCAATTTTAAAGAAGCTTCAAGTTTTGATGGAATTTAGCCTGGCAAAAGACGAAGAGGTACTCCTCGTGGCAACGAGTGTGTGTGATTTCTGTTGAGGTCAGACAAGTGATTGGGAGTAGGATCTCTTCCTCCTCAGAAATCTCCAAGATTGAGTAGGGTGGAAAGCATTTCTTCTCCTTGCTGTATATGCATCCAAAGGTTCTTTTTTGAGTATGTGTCACTGTGGATCTTCTAGCGTTGTAGTATGCCTGAAGAATGTAAAATTGGAGGTTTTTTTAATAGCTTGTCCATGTGCTTGCCTGTATGAAGGCATGAGCAGTGGGGCTGCCATGACCCTCCACTAGTTTTCTTACTGTCCGTGGTAGCACGACAGGACCTTGCAAATGTACAACCCACTAGTTCTTGGCTCAGGCTAAACTTCAGTGTTTTCCATAGTCTTCAGAACTTCTTCTAATCTACTGTATTTAACTCCCATGAACTAATCCAACCTATTGGGACCAAACTCTACTTGTCATACCACCTTGTACCAGACTCCATATTATGACAGATTTAAAACATGCAAGCTTCAAAACCCATCCATTCTGCAATGGCCTAATACCATGATGAATGGACATAGTAGATATCTTTTCTGCCTCAGGGGATTGTATATCCTGAGCAGATGCTTGCACATAAAACACAAGATGCGCAAGGTTAAAACCCCATCATCTGGAACAATCCATGAAGGTTTCATCAGACCCTGAGGAAATGAGTTCCAGAACCCACTAGTGGAGGAATCAACATCATTGAGTGTTCCATCGAGCATCTAGAGAGTTTGCAGACTAGCACAGAGAAGACCGCACTGAAGAATATTCCAACATCAGAGTTGATCACAGAATTAACATTGAAGCCAGAACTAACACCTCTGTTATCAGTCACAGAGAGAAGGCTGCATTATGGTAGAAGCTTGAAAGGAGCTCAGTATCCTCTCATAAGAGCAAATGTCTAAGCCTCTGAGGAGGAGTCCACCAATTCTTGCCCTGTGTTGAAGGCGGAGCTGCTCATGATGCAGCAAACTCCACTGGCCCCAATGATGCAGCCCTCCGCCTTGAACCCAACCTCAGTGGAGAGGATAGGACTGCAACAAACCCTGGGCCACAAGTGATACTGAGTCATCAACATCCTTCCAGAGTCTCCCACTGAAGCACCTTACATGTTGGCACTATCCCAAGAAGAGGTCTGTTCGTCCACAATTCAGGACACATCCTTCCCATCATCAGGTAGAGAGCCCTCTCCCTTGAAGTCCACAAACCTACAGGCTTCTCCTGCAAATCTCTACCTTGCTCACCCTGTAAAACAGCCATACTCCTTTGGTATGCCAGCATGGCCCTGCTTTTGTAGCAGAGGAAAGGTGGAACCTGCCTGTGTAGGCAAGGAATCAAAGGAAGATCTCTCTCTCCCTAGGTGGCATTGCTGCTGCCAACTTCTCACTACCAGGAAGAGCCAGATTCAGGAGCAGAGCAACATCAGTGCTGTCTCACACTGAAGAGTATCTGCTCTTCATCAATGGGTGAGGAGGTATCTGTGGTACCGGTGCAAGAAAACTTTAAAGCATTCCTGTAGTTCCTTGTGCTGATTACTGAAACTCTGGAGATTTAGGCATGAATCATCCTGGAGGAATTCCATAATCTGTTAGACATCGTGTCAACCAGTCCTGAACAAGGAATTTGCTGGGCCAAGGAAGGTTCCCTGCCACTGGCCCACCAGCCTGCTGCACCTCCCTGCTGCCAGCTCTGCTTCTAGCCACTGCCCTCCTACCTCTCTCCAGCTGTGTTGCCAGCTGGCCCCCTCCCAGCTGTGGGGCTCCATGCCATACTCCCAGCCTCCCATCCCCATGGGGTGATTGGCTGCACTGAAGTGCTCCGGCCATGCTGCTGGCTCCCCTTGCCATGGAGCTCCCAGCTGTGCTGCCAGACCCCTTGACCAGCTCCCAGTCACACCACCAGACTTCTGCACTCTCTGATTCAGGAATGTTGCCAGACCAAAGAGACCCAGTTAAGGGAGGTTTAAACTGTAGCATCTTACACATTGCTGGTGAATTTGACTTATGACTGCAGAATTGTCAGTGACTGAAAGCAGATGCATCAAACATTTAGGGCACGTCTACACAGCAGGGCAAAAGATGAATTAAACTACACAAATTGAGCTACATCAATTGCATAACTTAATTTGGCTTTTGTGGAAATAGCTTAATTTGACTTTTGGCGCTGTCTACACAGCAGGAAGTCGAAAGAAGAACATGCTTCCTCTGACTTCACTTACCCCGTGTGAAATGAGGGTTGCAGGAGCTGGAGTAAGAAGTCCTCCAGCTCAGCATTATTTCCAAGTAATGGCTGCTGTGTAGACGCGCACTTTGTTATTTCGAAATAAGGTTAGTTATTCCAAAATAACGCTGCTGTGTAGACACTCCCTTATTTACCTATGAAACTGTTTTATCTACTATAGAATTAACTGTTGCTTGTAGAGTACTGGATTTATATAAAGGAAGTTACTAGACGTGGCTGAAATTTTAATGCGTTTTGAATTTTTTAAGAAAGGGAAACTTTTTTCCAAAAATTCATGTAATTCTTCCCACTCCTTCATTTTTTAATAAAACCAATTCTAGAAGAAATATATTAGGATATTTGCATTAATTCAGTAACAATTTTAGAGAGAGAAGAGTACTGTTAATTCTGCTTTGCCAGAGTTAAGGAATGTTTCCAACTCAACATCTTCCAGCATTATTAGAAATATGGTTTTAAAAGTAGGCTTGTTAATGTTTTTTATTGTGTTGATTTATTTTTCTCTCCAACAGAGCCGAGCTTTATCGGGCCTCAGGGAAGTTTGAATTACTTGATCGTATTCTACCAAAGTTGCGAGCCACTAATCACCGTGTGCTTCTCTTCTGTCAAATGACATCCCTCATGACCATTATGGAAGACTATTTTGCTTTTCGAAATTTCCTTTATCTTCGCCTTGATGGTAAGTTGAGAGAGGAAACAAAGCACAAATGATAAAGTGGGAGCTAGTGTGATTCAGTGGATAGGGCACTGCCATTGAGGAGACTTGGGTTCTCTACCTGGTTCTGCTACACACCTTACCATGTGCATTTGGACACATAATTTCACCACTTTTTGCATCTTTTTCTCTTCCTACCCTTTATTTTATCTATTTGGATTATGAGATACTGTTTGTACAGTTCATAACACAAAAGGGTATCAGTCTTTCCCAGGGCCTCTATGCACAAGCCTAATAATAAAACATTAAAATATTTAGTATGTATGCACTCAAAATACTACACTTTGAACATATTTGAGGCCAGTACACAATGCAGTTAATCCAGGGATCTAGGTCTTGTCCCATTCACTATTTTTCAGATAAGATGTAAAATGAAAATCTTCACCCTTTGTCAAAAATGAAGTCCCTGTAGCAATTTCAAATGTTCCCTCTAATTTTTTCCAATCCTGTGAGAAATAAATTTTGTTACATACACCAAGGCATGTGCAGATGTGCACCACCAGTAAAAACACTTGCTGCTGGCTGTGGGCACTCAGCTGAGTGGTACCTGAATCTCTCCTGGGTAGCCTCCCAAGCGCTCAGCTTACAAGGAACACTAGTGTTGACTCCACTGTTTTGCCCAAATCCCAATTGAAGTAATCCCTTTCTACTTCCTTAAATTCCATTCCTGTTTTCCCACAGGGATTGCTGTATTTTTGTGACTGGTAAAATGATAGTTGGGAAGGTTAATTTGTTAATGTCTGTGAGCGTTTTATGATCCTTGAATGAAGGCTGTTACAGTAATGTAATATAGTATTATTAAAGGGATATAAAACTAAAAATTGCCTCTCTTATCCCACTCAGGGGATGAAATGCATAATACACTTAGAATTTGAAAGATGCTTTCTTTGTCGACAGCCTATGACACTATTCAGGATGTTTAGAGTGACCTTCAGCCTTCTGCAGTAGTAACAAACTCTGTCTCTTACTAACAAGTTGAGTGTTAGCTTTTCTTTATTTCCAGTGTCAAATGTGACAGTATTTAATGCAGTGTTGTTATAGCTATGTTGGGCTCAGGATTTAGAGAGTGGGTGGGTGGGATGTAGGATCTTTTGTTCTTCTCACTATTCCAATAAATGGTTACTTTACCCATCTTGTCTCCCTAATATTTAGTGGGACAGTGTTCAGTCAAATAAAATATCCAGAAAAATATAGTAATTGTAGGAAAATATAATGAAAAATGCAAACTGTGCTTAAGTTACTGATGGGATGGCTGAGGACAAGTGAACTGAGGTTTGCATCCCAGATGTTTCCTTATCAACTTGTGTCTTTTCCAGATTCCTTCTGTACAAGTGCTTTGCATGCTCTTTCTTTGCCTGTTTTTTTCAGGTACAACAAAATCAGAAGATCGTGCTGCTCTGCTGAAGAAGTTCAATGAACCTGCGTCACAGTACTTTATCTTCTTGTTGAGCACAAGGGCAGGAGGCCTGGGCCTGAATCTTCAGGCTGCTGACACTGTCATTATCTTTGACAGTGACTGGAATCCTCACCAGGTTATTTTTATTTCCTTATCAATGCTGCAGTGTACAAAGAATTGGATATGCGTTGGGGGCCTCCTGTTTTAATTTGAGAAATTTGATAGTGAAACAAATAGACTGTACTTCCAAGTGCCACTTTGGTAAAGAATCAGGCACTAGACTACTATTTGTAAATAATTACTTGTTTTAAAGCAGTAAAGTGGTCTGGTATCTCTATCTGCCAGGGAGCCCCATATGTCAGAGCTCTGTGGATTCTGTCTCCTACTACCCTAGTGTAGCTTTCCTCATCCTTTTAGTCGGAGCTAGTAAAGTGCTCCCTTTGGAGCATATGAATGTCAGTGTTTTAAACAACTAGGAATGTGGCAGTAGAGTAGTGCAAAGCGTTTCCCAAGAGGAAAAGTGCAATATGTTCACAGCAATGTTGTAATTTCATAATAAGGGTGGCATAAAATAGTCCTCTTATGTTTTTCTCTGACATGGCAGGAGACCCCGATCGTACCCAGTTATTTACTCCAGTAGCTTATAAACAGGCCCAGTTCCTTATTTCTTGCAAGATAGATCCTGCCCTTTGCAGACCTTCTTAAATCCCTTCTCATAGGGGATCAAAAGGAAAGTTATACGTTTACCACATCTGATAATAGCTTCTTCCCAGAATCTGTCCAAGGGAGAAAAAGGCCAGCAGTAACCTTACTTCCAAGGCCAATTTCATAGTGGTTTTTTAGGAGTCATTCTGGCTGGGTTTCAGAATCAGGCTCACTCTATCAGGCTTACCCTAGAAGTTCACAGCATTCCCTGTAGGGTCAGAGTGGAAGTCTACTCCTGGATGGGAATTACCCTAAGGCTTCACTCCAGCAGTCTTCTCTTCAGGGTGATCTCTTGCCACAGCTGACTGCTGTTTCCTCGTTTTTAAAGTCCTCCTCCCTACCAGATGTGATTAATGGGGCTAGAGCAGGGGCGGGCAAAAGCCTTTCAGCAGGCCAGATCCAGCCCACCCAGCTCTTTGATCCGGCCCATGCAGCAGTTCCAGGCCCCTCCCCCTAATGTGTTGCTCTGGAGCGAGGGACTCAGCAAGCCCTTTCAACTGCAACCACAGCCATGGGGAAAGCACGAACCCTTTAAATAGAAGCAGTTGAAAGGGCTCACATGCCCTGACTCCTAGGCAACGTGCTAGCAGCGCCAGTGACGCTGGGAGCCCTTTCAACTACTATTTAAAGGACTCGCGCGAGCCCTTCAAATAGAAGTAGTTGAAAGGGCTTGCAGCTCCCAGCCCCACTGCTAGTGCATAGCTTGGGAGCCAGGGACGTGCGAGTCCTTTCAACTGCTTCTATGTAAAAGTCTTGTGCCTTCCCCACAGCTGTCAGGCAATGGCAGCTATGGGGAAGACACGAACCCTTTTAATAGAAGCTGTTGAAAGGACTCATGCGACCTTGGCAATGCGCTAGAGGTGCAGGAGCTGTGAGCCCTTTCATCTGCTTCTATTTAAAGGGCTCGCGCCTACCCTGCAGGGAAGGCGCGAGCCCTTTAAATAGAAACAGTTGAAAGTGGGAATGTAAGCGACTAGTGACTCAACTAGTTGCTTCTCCTCCTCTCCTCCCCTCCCTGGCTACCTCTGTCAGAGAGAGGCAGCAAGACTGTGGACCAGGATCCAGTGCTGGGAGGAGCCAGATTAAAAGCCTGTTCCCCCCAGCACTGCCTCTTCAGGGAGAAGGGGCAGGGGTACAGCAGGGAACTGGCTGAGCTCTGCCTTTGAAATGTAGCAAGAGCAGTTACAATTGTAACTTGCTACATTTCAAAAGCAAAGTGCCAGGAGGCTGGGGCAGCTGGAGACTCAAACAGTCCCCTGCTGGCCCCGCGCTCCCTGTTTTTGAAATGTTCAAGCCCTGTGCTTGCTCCTTGCGGCACTTCTGCCTTTGAAATGTAGCAAGAGGCTCTTGCTGTATTTCAAAGGTCAAGGTGCCCTTATCGACTAATCGAATAGTCAATGCATATTACATCGATTATTCGATTAATCTAAATTTAACATCCTTAGTTGAAAGGGCTCTTGTGTCCTGGCTCCCAGGCAATACAGTAGCAGTGAGGCCAGGAGCAGCAAACCCTTTTAATAGCAGGAGTTGAAAGGGCTTGCAGCTCCCGCCCCCTCTCATGTGATGCCTGGGAGCATAGGGGAGGTGTGAGCGCTTTCAACTCCTGCTATTTAAATGCCCTGCCCCTTCCTGGATGGCCCGCAACCACTTCAAAAATTTTTGAAGTGGCCCTTCTTTCAAAAACCATTGCCCACCCCTGGGCTAGAGCAATGGAACTGGCATGTACAATGTACAATTAACTACTCAAGTGCCCATGCAGAACAAAGTGGTGGGGTTCCTTGAGAGAAGCTGACAAGTTTTAAACAAACAAAATCTTTAAAAGAGCACTATCACAAATGCACAAAGATCAGGATAATCAGACACATCTAGATCCTGAATAGCAACTTGAAACAGTTCACAGCTTGTGAGTCTTGGTTTAAGGACTCTGAAAACAATGCAGTATATACTGTATAGTGTTTCACACTTTCACTGAGTTAGTTGTGTGATATTTATAGTACAGTTTATTATATGTGCAGTAGCCAGGAAGCAATAACATAAACATCAAATCTTATTTTGCTGGAGTGCCAAGTGAACAAACTGCTAAATTGTGAAGTACATTTGATTTCTGCTTTTCTCCTGAGAATGGGAGCAATTTGTTAGCTTTAATGAGGCATGTGCTAAAAAGAAGATACTAATAATATTCATTAGAGCCAGGCAGAGCACTTGTAGGAATGGAAGCTTCCACTTTCCTGTCTTGACATTCCCAGTCTATAAATGAATTCTATGAATGTGTTCGTACTGTGACCTTATGTTCACTTTTTTCCACTATTGGCTGCAAATACGTCTTTAACATTAATAGAGTGTTTTGATTTAAAGTGTATACAGCAAAGCTATCCAGGTAGGGCTTTGTGATTGCAGTCCTGAACAGCTGGACTGAAAGGCTGATTTTAAAAATGCTTATATCCTTATTTTAATTCATGTAAAATAACATGATATTGTGATAGTACAATGGCTGCTCTTTATGATTAACTGTCCTGCTTTAGCATTGTTTGTATCTGACTCTGCTGAAGTAAGATTTTGCATTCTGAAAAGCTACTAGGATTGCAGTGTGCATCTTTATAGAATCCTAAGTAAATAATTATCCTCAACTTTTGACCTTCTATGTTCTTCCTTGACTGTGACTTGTAAGTAAAGATTGCCAATCAAAAGTCTACTTTAGAGATGCTGACAAATGTCTGCTAAAAATAAAAACTAATATTAGACCATGAAATTCATATAATTTGAATCCAGATTTAAATAACTTGAACCTAGGTTTATGAAGGCAAAAGGTTGGTGATCTAAGTCAGTGTTTCTCAACCTTTTTTTTATAAAGTACCCCTTTTTCAAACAAAAAATTATAAGTACCCCCAATACCTACAGTTTTCAGACACACACATTTTTTTCTACCATCGCAACACATTTGTTTAAACAACTTAATTGTAGTCGGGCGGGCAATGAAATTTTTGGTGTAAAAAGTACAAAAATAATAAAGCACTGTAAAACTTTAAAAAAAAATTCAGTTTTCTCCAAATTTCAGTTGTGTTGACGTAACCTTCCCTCCCCCCGACTTCTCTCGAGTACCCCTAAGGGTACTCGTACCACTGGTTGAAAAACACTGATCTAAGTCAATGCATCACTTTAGTCATCACTGTTTGCTTACTAACATTCATAATATTCTCTCTGAGGTACAAAATTCATGCCTGGATTTCACCCTCTCATCTTTCAGCCTTTATTTTTGCACCTAAAATGTGGGGCAGGTAGAGCATTGTTTTGTTCGGGGTTTTGATTCAGACCCATTTCTACATATGTATTTCATTCTCATAGACATTTTAAAAGATAATAGTTTTCTTTGACCAGAAAGCTGGTTTGCACAGCAAACAGGTACATTGCCTTATGTACAATGTTTTTTTTCTCAAACAGGATTTGCAGGCACAAGACAGAGCTCACCGAATTGGTCAGCAGAATGAGGTTCGAGTCCTGAGGCTGTGCACTGTAAACAGTGTGGAGGAGAAGATACTTGCTGCTGCCAAATATAAACTGAACGTGGATCAGAAGGTTATTCAGGCTGGCATGTTCGATCAGAAATCTTCAAGCCATGAACGGAGGGCTTTCCTACAAGCAATATTGGAACACGAGGAAGAAAATGAGGTACTGTAGTTGGATATTGTTTAAGAACTCAAAAAAAGAGGAAAGACTGTTTTCAAAGTAAATTGGCTAGAATATAAGAAGATGAGGCAAATTCAAAGAAACCAGGCCCAGTTTGCAAGTGTGGCTTCCTGATACTGCAATTAGGTGGTCAAATGATCTTGTGGCTACTTATAATGCTAATCAGGGCACCTCACTTCAGAATTAGATTGTAACTTGTACTCATTCCCCTCCTTCATGAATTCTGGGAAATGGATGCCCCATAACTTCTGGCTAAGCCTTTCAAATATAGGTGTCTAAATCCATACTTATTTGCCTAAATAATCTGATTTTCAGAAGTGTTGAGCACCCAGCAACTTTGCAGGTTTCTGAATACAGGGTCCTGCCTCTCCACAGTTGCTTCTGTCTTTTATGCTTCTGAATGGAATTAACAAACCCTACCTCCTTGTGTTTCCAGGGTGAGCCAGCAAAATAGCTCTCCTTTCTGCAGGCCACTGAAGTGTGATACCATGTCACATTGAAGCTTCAGTATTCCAGGGCATTTTGTAAAAGTCCTTGTCAATGGATTGCTGCAAAAAGTTTCCAAAACTTTACCTTTAATTGATAGAAATATAATAGTAAATTAGACGAAAGTTGCCACTGCCTTCATCCCCTTTTGGAATTGTGGCAACAGAATAGAGAGAAGCTTTTTCCTCCATTCCTTTTAAGTAGGTTAGCAACAATTGGACGTATTAACACAACTCTGTACAGATACTGGATAGAAGGCACTTTTTCAGATCATTCCATTCTGAAGTGACTTCTTCACTGCCAAAAAAAGCCCACAAACACACACAAGCAAACAAAAACAACCTACATAATCAGAAACTTTAGCGCTCTAAAAGCATAGTTTGTCCCTTTAAATATTTGCACTAGCTTCTGAGTATAGGTTGTACTTGAGTAAAGAGCATCTCCTGTAGCCTCTGCTTTCATTAACATGCAAACATGGTTCTCCATGAGGCCTCCTTAGTTCTCAGAGGTCAGGGAAATTACTTCTTCAATAATTAGACTTTGTTTAATAAACTTGTCAATGGTACATTGATTATGTTCCATTTAGAAAAAAGCTGGTATGTCATGAAGCAGTAGTGCATTTTTTTGTGCGGGTTGTCAACAAATGGAATGTTTTACATAACAAATATGAAAGAGATTACACAAATAATGTTGCTTTGATTATTAATCCTTCTCCCCCATTTTAACGCAAAAATGCAAATGGTTTAACTCACAGTGAAGTAACAATATAGTTATCACCCATCAATAGCATCCACCAAAGAAGCTAAAAGTAATGTGAGTAGCGAAAACTGAAACTAATAGAAATCTTACATTAAGGGATTGGGTTTTGCTGCACAGCTAGCATTCAGGGTCCCTGGACATGCTTGCTTTGACAACCAATCCTTGGAACAACCAATTAAATAAAAATATCTGTATTTATCATCAAGCACAGTTGTGCACAACCCTGTTCTAGATTTACATGTAGTATCTCTCAGTTATTTTTTTAAACAAATACTAGAAAATGACTTTCAGCAATTAGTAAGTCTCAGATGGGTAGCCATGTTAGTCTGTATCTTCAAAAACTAGGAGTCCTGTGGCACCTTAAAGACTAACAGATTTATTTAGGCATAAACTTTTGTGGGTAAAACCCTCTTCATCGGATGCATTGGTGTGGAAATACTACAAGATACTATATAGCGTCACACAATAACATTTTAAAAATTAAGTTATGAATTGCAAAAACAACAAGGAGTTGTGGCATCTTAAAAACTAACAGTTTTGCTACATTTGCCTTCTTTTACTAACAGAACATTATTCTTTTAATTATCAATCCACCCCTGTTCAGGATCCTGTGTATAATGGGCTGATTCTAAAGCCTTATTATTTTTGAGATTTGAGACAAGTCAGCAGAGTTTTGTGCGTGTGTGTGTGAGCTTTTTCACTATCCCACAATACATACATACGTTTTCTCATGATGTTAAACTCTCAGATGTCATGTAATAGTAATTATTAATGCATCATATGCAACTGTTTTAATATTTCTCAAAAAGCTGATAAGCTTAATAGTAAAACTGAGATTTGTAAAGCGCTCAGAACAGCAAGTCTGATAGCAGGGAGGCTAGAACTTCTTGGGCTCTGCTTATGGTGCGTCTGCTTATGATGCGTTATAGACAGTGTGGTGATATCAGTAAAGTCAGTCTTGCTATGAAGTCGTATTCAGTTTCAGATTTAACTGGCATATAATTTACTGTTTGAACCAGTTAATCTACAGCCAAAAGAGATTAAATTGTAGAGTTCATTCAGAAGACTGCTTGACTGGATTATTGTTTTGATGGATTTTTTTAAATAATCGAGTATATTAATAATGTAGTTATAGATAAGATTGTAAACATGCTTTTAGAGTATTTCGTTGAGTTGTCTAGAATCTCTGGAACATAACTGGGTAATCTGAAATCTTTGATTAAAAGCTCATTGACATACTCATGCCAAAGACTTCCCTCAAGTGAATTTTGCAAGGTTATCCAAACTTCCTCTTTCTTAGGCTTTTTCTTGCTGCCTAAGAATAGATATTAGAAGGATAAAAATTGAATTGCGATTTAAAGTTGAAATGATTTTTGTGGTAGATGGGACAAACCTAATACTCTCTCAAAATATTGTTTGAGTACAGCACAATATCATAATGTTATGATGTTGCTTATACAATGAGTTTGTCTTGCAGGATAAACTTTTAAAGGCTGCAACCGTAGGAGGAAAGAGGCTGGAAAACAGTCATGTTCAATTAAATAACTGCTATAGCAGTTGTCTATAAAGACCTAAACCTAATGTGCTGCACTGTCGCAAAACCTCTGTTACATATAGGAGTATATCCTCAGCTGGTGTAAACTGTGATAGCTCCATTAGCTCTATTCAAGCTATCACAGTTTACACCAGCTGAATATCTGTCTCATGGACTCTCTTACAGGTTTACCTCTGCATCTTCTCTTTATTTTGTCTTCTGAGTCTTTTTTTGTGTAAAGAAATTGTGCTTGGTTCTGATTTTATTAATAATCACTTTGAGCACAGAGCCTGCAACTGTTAGATATTAATCTAAAATGGTGAGGTACATACCAGCTGCCAATCCCACTGGGTTAAGATCTTGGTACATAAACAGAAATCTTAGACAAATGCAGTTAGTGTACATACACGTTGTAAAATGTGTCAGCATGGCAGTTTATCTTCATGGAAGCCTTAGAAAAAGAACTGAATGAAAAGTAGTTACTTGAGTCCATAATGAAGATAGTATGTTACCATAATGAGTGGCAGAACAGTAAGGATTTTCATTTTGGTCAGTTCTATGGTCATAAGAGTCTAAAAATAATAAACTTCATGATTTCAGCTCTTTTTATTCTGAAATGTCATGATGTTGTAATTGTAGGGAGTCCACACCCAAAAAGGAGTTGTCTGTGCGGGGTGTGTGTGTGTGTTACAGTACTACTGTCCTTACTTCTGTTCTGCTGCTGTCGGTGGTGCTGCCTTCAGAGCCAGGTTTTGGTGCATCCTCGTATCGGTAATCGGAGATTTTTAACCTAGCACTGCCTTCTCGCACTATGCATGATCTCGCACTGTGCAGATCTCTTCCGAAAAAACTTCTTCTGAAAGAGAGCGTCCACATTGCCAAAGCACATCGAAAAAGTGATCTGCTTTTTCGAAAGATAGCGTCCACACTGCATGGACGCTATCTCGCATTTAAGCTGTGATTACTGTGAACAGAGTGGCCACCAGGGCACCTGTGCTCTTTCCTCTTTCCTCTTCTTTCAAAAGAACTCCCTCTTCCCCATCCACACATGCCTTTTTCCAAAAGAGCTCTTTAGGAAAAAGGCTTCTTTCTCATAGAAAGAGGTTTACCAATGTCAGAAAAACCCCTCTGTTCGATTTTTTTTTCTCTGAAAGAACATGATTGCAGTGTGGATGTAAGTGAAGATTTTTATGAAAAAATGGCCATTTTTCTGAAAAAAACTCTGTAGTGTAGACATAGCCAAAGAGAGCCCAGGAAGGGAAATACTAGTTTAAGCACTTTTGGCTACAAACAAGTTATTGGGAAAAACAAAAGGGACTGAGGTTGGTATGCTGTGCTTCAAAAAGGCATGCTCTGGTTACTGTCCTGCCGCACTGTTACAGTATTATCTGGAAAATATACAGGTAATAGATGTTTTAATACGAGCCCAAACTACAGTCCAGTACTTAACAGTAGCAGTTGTACAGGTACTTTAAAAAGTGGTTTTCTACCTGTAGTCAACAAGTCCTGGGGGGTCTACAGACCATCTCTAAAGTGTCTGTCAAAGGTGACTATGAAAATAAAGTTTCAGATCCCAGAAAATACATTCAGTTATTCAAATCAATCAAAAGTATGTGAATATCTCCACCTACAGGTCAAAACCTAGAAGTGGTGGTGTTACCATAGAAGACCACAGTATAATGCCCTTTCTCACACTGCCTTAAATGCTATGCCAAGCATGTACAATATTTATAGTTTAATTATGTTGTGTCAGTTTTCAGTCTAAAACTCTGAGGCAAGGATCTGCGAATCACAGGTTGATTTTTCCAAAGGCGTCTGCACTTCCTCAATTTCTTTAGAGGTCTACAAATGGAAAAAAAAACCAAACAGATTGAAACCACAGATTTAGAAAATAACATTTCAGTTAGACATCAACTTTAACTTTTTTCTCTTTTTAGTACTATACTGAATGTTTCCCTGTGGGTACATACCTCAGACTTCCAAAGTAAATACCTTGTCATAAATCATAGCAAGCTTTAAATTTAAACTTTCTACATTTCTCAATCAGTGTATAATAATCTTTTAAAATTCTGGTCTTAACTGTTTTTAATCAAATTTTAACCAGGCCCATGCCCAGTATGCTATCATAAAAATATATCAAGTGAACATAAGGTTATATCATTAAACACTCCAAAGACAAGAAATACTTAAACTCTGCCACTTCTGCATATTCATTTCAATATGGGCTTGAATTATATGATCACACACTGTTTTTCAAAATTTACTACATATATTCATACAACTTCTTCCATAGTCTAAAATATATTGAACTCAGTGACACTCCTCCCATGCATAAAATTGCACATGTGCCAAAGTGTTGGCAGGTCTAGGGCCTAGCTAAGATATAGTCTGGGAATTCTTAGAAATGGCATTGAAAATCTTATCTTTGGAAAACTTCCATCAAATGTAGCATATGTCATGTAAGTACCATTTACTATATAATTCTTTTGTAAATTATTTTCATGGATTCTCTTTCTGTCATACACAGAATATATCCGAACCATCTTACAATTCTGTATATCTGTGGACACAGGGGATGAGGGAGGAACTACAATAAAATTAAACAAAACCTTGAAAAATAATATGTCATTGTAGAATTCAAAATTATTGTAACGTAGAAACATGGAAGCAGAATTATGGTTTGTCTTTGGTCTGTTCTGATTTTTGAGTGCAAAACCATGCAACTTTATAGTTCACTTAATATAGCGCTTGCTTTGTATGCATAGTTGGGTTTTTTGTTACGTGTTTTGTGATTTTTTTTTAAAACTCTGAAACGTCTCTTATTTCGCCCTATACCCTTTATGGGTGGCATCTCCAAGGACACTTATTCATTGATGCTTCAAAAACTCACCCAAATCTGGGACAATGAATGTTATGTATGCTATTTGTTTCTCACTTGTGTGCAGAACTAGCAACTGATTTTTCTGTGGGTCAGCGGCCCCTGACCTGGAGTGTAAGTCATAACCCCAAGCTTGACCCCAGATGTATAGTGCAATCAGTTTTCAAACATGTTACTTTTGAAAGTTAGTATGTTGACAGCTCTTGGGAATTATATCCTTTCTCTGGAGAACAGATATAGCATGGGCCGGGGCAGTATAAGCTTCCTTCATAGTTCTCTTCAAATGTTCTTTCAGTCTGACTGAGGAACCATCCATCTGTAAAAAGTTAAATTGGGCTCCAGGTCTGTTCAGTCTGTGTCCTGTCCTCTGAGACTGCTATTAAAGTTGCTAGTTCTGATGTACAGACTTGTCAGCCAGTAAGCGGACTTAAAATACCAATGCCTTTCGCAATAATAAATATATTTAGAGCGGGAATTGAGCACTGATCATGTGAAAGTAGGTGTTGTGACTGTACATAAATAACACATTTTGAATGGAATGCTAGATTCTAGATTTATTTTGCCAGTGAACAGAGTTTGGATTTTGTATGTCTGTATTAAGGAACTTCTTTGTCAAATAGCAGAAGACAAAACTTTAGGTTACAGCTTATGCTGTGGCATTGGGTCAGAGAAATAAAGCTTGGCCAATTCCTTTTGCTGTGATTAGCCATACTGTTGTATTAGAATTCTCCTCCTTCACCCTTGATAATGTACAAAGAGAGCGTGGGAGAGAAGTGGCATTTTGAGGGGGCGGGATTTCCAGGAAGAGAATTCTATACTTTAGCAAAAGGAAATGTATTCATTAACTGAAAAAATGAGCTGACAACAGGCTGTGCTTGTGACCCAGGAAAACCACAAACCAAAATTTCCTGGTTGCACATTTGCTCATCTCTTCATACTATGCTTATGAAGGCGATAATAAGGCCCAATTGCTTTTTTGATCAACTCAAGCCTCAGAGTCGCCAATCAGCTAGAGGCTATCAGTTTTAGCTTTCATTTGAGTGTTTCACATGTGTCATCCTCGAGGAGAAAGAAGGTCACGGAAGCACTGACCTGGTAGGAACTGTTGCGTCAGATCAGCCACTGCTTTGCATGTCCATATATCTTTTTCTCTCTGTCACTAGGAAGAAGATGAAGTTCCTGATGACGAGACTCTGAATCAGATGATTGCACGACGTGAAGAGGAGTTTGATCTCTTCATGGTAAGGGCACTATCACGATTAATGGTATAGCTTTTTCCATAATCTCTTCCTGTAAACACTTTGCTGCTACAGCTGCTACTCTTTTGGCGTTCAAACTATAGAATGGTGTTGTGAGAGAGGGAGGAGCATGTACTGATTTTTGCTCCCTAGTTGAAAGAGAATGTAATCTCCATGGGAAAGGGAGCAGCTTCACTGGATGACTACAAAGGAGTAAGTCCTGAAGAATGGTAAAGTGGTAATGCAGTAGTGTCCACTGCATTCTAACTCATACATGATAGGGGCAAGAGGATTCAGAGTTGGCTTCGAAGAGTTAAGTGCATATCAGTTGGTCAGTCTTTCTGGCTCTGATTTTTTGAGACTGTTCCATTTTTAAATGACTCTTCTTCTGTTGTTCTATACCAGGTTGCTACCAGGGGAAAACACAGTAGTTTAACTAATGGTATATTAGAAGCTTATGGTGGTGGTCATTAGTTAGAATCATCATAGGATCAGTTTGGCTTGTCTTCACAGAGAAAGTATAGCAATTCTTTAAGCAGGACTAGATGATACAGAGATCCAGATGCCAGCCTCTGGTCTGCTTTAGCACTTCCATCATTGTTAGTAGCAAGAAAGCAGCACAACTAGGAGAATTGCTAAGAAGTTCTGCATAAGCACAGTGATTGGATTGGCCAGTTTGTGAGCATCCAAATCAGAGTTTGCTGAAGGAGCTTCCACATGGTCACATGCGAGGGCCTCGCAGAATCCCAGACCCAGTGTGCATATAACCCCTGGAGCACACACCCAAAAGGGGGAAGTGTGAAGGTGGAATAGTTGCCCAACATACCCAGAAAGCTGGGAAGGAATGGAGTAGCTTGAGAGACAGTCCCTGCGGTAGTATACCTGCACATCACCTCTCGGGGCTCAAGAATGTGCCTTCAAGCTCAGCCTGTATACAAGTGTGAATCATCACTTGTACCAAACTTCAGATGGCAGAGGCAACATTTCGCTTGTGTGGCAATGTACCATTTTGCTAATAAACTGTCACCGCAGCCCTGCTGTGTTCTACAGAACGTTACCTGAAAGCACCAGTGAGCATTACTACTTGTTCCCAGATGATTCAGTAATGACTAGCTCCTCCTCCTCTTTGGTACTGGAGGATTTCAAGGCATACCAGGACTTTTTGCATTATGTGGCTGCTTCCATGGGCATTCAAGCAGAATTCCTGCAAAAGAACACATATATTAATGAATGTCCTGCATCTTATGTTCTTATCTATCTGCCCCTGGCAGAGCTGCCCTATTAATGATGCACTCCTTGAGCCTAATAAAGTCCTTCAGAGAACGCCAGCTTTGTTACACTGGCAGAAAATTACATCAAAAACTGCTACTCCACTCCAATGCAGAGATGTATTCCAGTGCTACTCCCATCCAGCCCCAAATTCCCTGTTAACCTGGATTGAGAACTGGTTAAAAG
>JANRFK010004149.1:91782072-91811357 GCA_030068395.1 Apalone spinifera
TCTTATGTTGTAGCTGACCTGGCAGAGCAGTGTGAAGTCCATTAAAAGATAAGGACTCTAAACAAATGGACCTGATGGGCAATGAGATTTATACCTCCTTTTCCTTACAAATGCAGATAGCTAACCAGCAGGCATTCCTGTCCAAGTATGACTTTGAGAACTGGATGGCTCTCTCTGTTTGCAGACCAGCTGCCCAGAACACAGAGAGGAATTTTGGGCATATATTACCATTTGCTTGGTGTCCAAGATTTCCCTACAGTCCATGCTTGATGTCACATGTACTTTGGCTAGAGTGATGGCCTGGGTGGTGACCATGAGAATGGTTTCCTGGCTGCAAAATTCAGTCATTCCTCCTGATGTGCAGCAGACTATAGAGGATTTGCCTTTTGATAGACAAGCATTGTAATGGGAAAGATGGACAAGACTGCACTCCTTCAAGGACTCAGAGGCTACCCTTCAATCCTGTACATGCCGGTGGTGCAGAATCACCATTATGGTGGTAAACAGCAATGATAGTATTGTTTGCAGCACATATTTGAGCAGCCTCTCTCTCCCCTGAGATAATGCAACTCCCTCAGAAAAGAACATTGATCTTCTAGAGCAAGACAGTTTGGTCCAGGGTTCAGACAGTCCATGCACTCTCCCAATGCCATTTTGACTCCTTGATCCAGAGTAGTATTCCAGTTCTTGCTACTTTCTACCCCATCTACTCCATTTGGGCACAGGCAATGTGCTATCAAATGCTTGGGGCTCACTCACCACTCACAGCTGCATCCGAAGCAACGTAAGATCAGGCTATGCCATCCAGTTCTTTTTCCATCACTCCCTTCACTCTTCCTCACTGTTCCTTTTTCAGGGACCCTTCTCACAACGTACTGCTCCAGAAGCAGGTTTCTTTCTACTGGCTTTTGGAGTACAGGAGGAGATTCCACCAAAAAAACCAGGGCCACTTCTGTTTCCAGTAATTTCTGGTACCCAAATCCCAGGAAAGAATAAGACCCACCTCAACCTTTGCAGTCTCAACAAGTATGACATGCATGAGGTTTTGAATGGTTACTCTATTGACTGTTCTCCCTGTGTGGTCCCTGAATGACTGGTTTGCTGCTCTGGACTTCCAGGATGCCTACTTTCATGTGATGATTTTTCTGGGCCACAGAAAATTCCCTTGATTCATCATAGCAGTGTACCATTGTCAGTATATGGTGCTTCCATTCGTCCTTGCGTTTGGTAAGAACCCCAGGAACAGAAACATGGTCAGCTCAGGCAGAAAGGAATCCACATCTTCCAATTTTTGGAAGACCGATTATTGAAGGATAGTTGCAGTGAGGAAGTTCTTCCTCATGTCAGTCCTACACTACGTTTGCTCAGCTCTCTGGTTCTCATTCAAAACACTGCAAGGTGTGAGCTCTTTCTACAGGTATGCAAGCATTCCTCAGTCCTGTTTCAATGTCTGCACTTGCAGAGCGGATATGTAGTCATCCATCCATACATTTATGAACCATTATGCCATTACTGCATCTTCCAGGGTGAAAGCCAAGCTCCACCTCAAGGAAGATGCAATAATGACATAATGGTTCATAAATGTATGTATGCTTGTGAGGCACATAAATTGACTCACCATTGTCTGCTGTGGAATGCTGTTGACATTGGTTGTACACAATATTTATTTTTATTAAACAAAACAAGCCTTTAATACTGCATGGGTGTACCTACATTGTACCCATAGATCAAAATAATACACGCAACTTGAGCTACGCAAATTGTGTATCTTATTTCGATCTAATTTTGAAATAGCTTATTTCAAAATTTGGCACTGTCTAAACAGCGCCAAATTTCAAAATAAATCGCTATTCTGAAACATCCCTTAACCCTTGTGGAATGAGGGTTACAGGGATTTTGGAATAGAAAGCCCATTATTTTGAAATATATTTCAAAATAATGGGCTGGTTCAAAAAACACGGAATAGCTATTTCGGGATATTTCCAGTATCCCAAAATAGCGCCACAGTCTAGATGTACCTTATATGAGTTACTATGCCAAAAAAGCTGTACCTCAAAAGTTCAGTTTGTTCCCCATATTTGTTTTTATGTAGAAAAGAACAATTCCTACTCAAAGATTTTGATAGGCTCAGGAATTTAGCATATGTTTTTATTTAAATGTTTTAAGTTATAAGATTAGATCAACATATTTTGTATTGAATTCAGATTTCATTTAAACAAGTTCTTTTTTAAAAAAGAAAAACTTAATAATTTATTATAATTTAAATAACAAAACCAAAAAAGTTATTTCAATAATAAAAATCAAATCCCCTTTTTAAAAATATGATCAATTTTTATCTGCTCTGAAGGAGAGTAAAGAGCTGACACTAAAAAGTCTAGAAATGAAGTTAACACATCCTTCCAAACCACAGGATATAAAAGTAGCTAAGGCACGTGTTAGTGAATAAGAAATGTTTTAATAGTTAATAAAGTAAGTTACTGTAAGTAGGCATATTGATATGCAGTGCTAGTCTGAAAGTTATGCTCATATTAGCATTGGCAATAAGGGTTCCATGTTTGCTTTCTCTGAAATTTCAAGACCAGGTGTTCTCGATTAACAAGGAAAAAGTTTTTTTGTTTGTATCTGCCAGCCCTGTACACTCTGCCTTGGGATCTCAGTGGAGTTGGGGAGTTTGATTGTCATGCATCATCACCAATAATAAAGATTATTCTTTCACTGATACCTGTGCATTCCTGTTCCCTTCAGTGAGGTTGCCCAGGTGTAAGTGGAATTTAACATACTATTAAATTGATATATAAGAAGGAATAGAATTTAGCTGCCTGTCTCAGCTGAGCTAAGAGATGTAGAAGGTAGTAATGTATTTAAGTCATGAAAGTGAGCAAACTGAAAACAGATGAGAGTCGATTAATTTAGCAAGAAGGCACCATTTGTACACTGGATTTTCAGATAACAACTGTTCTTTACCCGAAATCCTCACATGCAGCTGAAGAGCATGCAAAACTGCTCAGGAAAGGATATGCAAAAGTGGTTTTTGCTTCCCTGATTAGGACTAATTGTGTGTCTGGCCAGCGCCCTACAGCATATCTCCAAAAAACCTGAAGGGGCTGATATGACAGCTAGTAATCAGTGAGATGTGAAGAAACTGCAGCCACATTATTTTCCTGGCCTTGCTTCCTGTGCTGGCAGTGATACAGAAGGGTGTAGAAGCTGGTTATCAAACCAAATGAATCTCCTGCCCTTATGTGGTTCTCTCATTATCAATTACACTACAGCACCTCTGTGCCTAGCCACATTACAACATCCCAGTATCAGGCCTTTATGTTGAAAATATTCTTTTGTACTATTATTAATCAAGAATAGTGAATAAGTTTACATCATAGTCTCTTAAAATGGCCAAGTCTATAGCAGTAGAAAACAAGGTACTGTATCTGTGGCTGAGATATTCAGGATGCCTAAATTCTTCCTGTCTCCACACCATTTCTACACAGACACAGAAAACCTTTCCTTACTTAGAAATATTTCTCCATAGGATACACTCACTGTACCAAGTCTGTATTATTATTTCGGTATGGTGCGATAATCAATGGAGTAACTTTCCTCTTTTTATCACATAATTATATTATTTTCGAATCTTTTCAACACTGTATTGCACACATACAGCATTGCATGCCCAGAAGCTGAATTCTGAACAGACCCACCTCTTGGGTCTTTTGAGATTTACTGTAAGCCTCCCCACACCACCTGGATCTCCTAGTCAGTAGCACCAAGTCAAGAAGTACTGCACTTAATCCTCTTTCAGTGTTCAGTGTAAGATTTATAGCCAGATGTCAAGGAAAATGGTTGCCTCATGTTTGAAAGGTAGTAATAAATTGAAATTCTTTCTTGCTTTTAGGTGATTACTTATAATTCTGTCAAAGGTACTTAAAGGTGACTTGTGCATAATAAAAAGAAATTCCAGCATTTTGTCAAGTTTCTTTTCCAATGTGGAATTAGATATTAAAGAAATTGCTTAGGGCAGTGGTTCATAACCTGGAGTTTATGGGCAGCATCAGATGGAAATCTTTTTATTAAAAAAAAGATAATGCCAAAGTCCTGTTGCTTTTGTGGGTGTACCGTTTCAATAAATAAATGTATCCACTCATGCAGTACTTGTTGGAGTTCTGTCCAGCATGCAAGACAAATGTCTGTGAAACTAAAAACTCTGCATTCTCTACCTTTCAGGTTACTATCAATAAGCGCTTATCCAGGGTCACCTTCCGTTCTTTCCAGTTATTTAAAATAACTATCATCTAGTTATTATCAACTAGTTATTCAAAATAACTATCATCCCTCACTTCTTTTTCCTCTGTCTCCCTTCTCACCACAACTGCTCCTAAACCTGGTCAAAACCTACCTTGAATTTATGGAGGAGAAACGACACAGAGGGGAGTGTAAGTTTTTTACCTAAGCTGGAGTAACTCTGGAGTAACTCTGACCCCTTCAAATGCTTTCAAGCACATTTGTCCCCTGACTCAACAAAGAAAGAATTATGTGTTTTCCCTCCCTTTTGCTATATACGTAGTGATAATTAGCAGTTGTGAATATTGTGGGCAATCCCTAAACCTCATCTATTACTGACTTTTCTTCTCACTTGCTGCAAGTGATAGCACCTATATTTTCTGGTTGCACCACTAGCAGGAAGAGGAAAAAAAATTTGCAGTGAGAGGTCTGCTACTGAAATGTTTATTAGTGTGTTGCAACAAATCTAAACAAAATAAGGGAAAATATAAATTTGTTTTTAGTTGAAGTATACATAAAGCCATGTCCAGAACTATTTTTAAATTTAAGTAACTCCTAATCTAAAATCATCCTTTGAAAAGGGATCCTAGGACCCAAAAAGTTTGAATTGATACTTTAGTTGTGTTACTTTAATTAATTTTCCTTCTCAAAACTACAGTATCAGTGTATTGTTTATCTTTATGCTAAAAATAAGTAGTTGTTAATTCCAGATGAGAGCTATTCCCTGTGGGTATGTCTACACTTGCACCCTAATTCGAACTAGAGATGCAAATGTAGGCATTCAAAAGAGTCAATGAAGCGGGGATTTAAATATCCCGCGCTTTATTAGCATGATCTCGCCGGCGTAGTACTCCGATCAACAGCTGTTTCGAAAGTGAAAGTGTGCGCCAGGACGTATTAGTTCAAACCGAACCCCTCCTCAGTTTTTGAGGAGTAACGTTAGTTTGAACCAAGGGGTTTGGTTCGAACTAACACATCCTGGCGCGCACTTTCACTTTCGAAACAGCTGTTGATCTGAGTAACGCGCCGGCGAGATCATGCTAATGAAGCGCGGGCTATTTAAATCCTTATTTCATTGACTCTTTTGAATGCCTACATTTGCATCCCTAGTTCGAATTAGGGTTCGAGTGTAGACATACCCTGTGTTGCTCACTTTTAGGACCAACACAGTTGTAATATAAAAGGAATAGACTGCCTGTTGTATAGGTCAGCGGTATGGGGTATTTTTTAAGCTGATGGTTTTAGGCCTTGATCATGCAAACAAGTGCATACTTAACTTTAGTTACATGGAAGTATTTGCAGTATAGGTGCCTGAATCACTACGTTAATTTCAGGCATCATTCAGGTGGCAGTGGGTATATCTGTATAACCTCTGTATAGTACCAGAGTTATAGTAAACCATGGTAGATTTATCTGTCTGTCACTGACATATTGGTTAGTTGTTTTATCTGTCTGTCGCTGACATATTGGTAGATTTGACCACAGGTGTCCCGGTAATACAAGATCATTTCTGAGTAGTTTTGGGGGAAACAGAATCCCCGTTTGCAGTCTTTTGTAGTCAGGTTCATTGAGAGTGGCTTAACTTTTTCCCCCTCACATTTTCCCTCAGGAAAAAAGCATAATTAATATGTATTTTAACTTAGCCTTTCAATCCATGTCTTGCAAATTGCAAATAGCAAATCAAACACTTCTAAAATAAATTAATAAAGTAAAAATTTATTATTTAAAGGATGCTGATCTATGCAACTTATGGGAATAGTGTACTTTACTAATCCTTGCTACTAAGCAATCAAAACAAACCTGTTTGAGGCCTTTTCTCTCATTATAACTGTACATTCTTTGCCAGACCTGCTAAGAATTGAAACCAGTTCTAAGTTGCCAGTTCTTTAATACAGAAATTGATGCATTTCAAAAGAGAAGTAGAAAAGTCTGTGTAAAGCAGAGTTATATCTAAAATCAATGCAATGTAGGTGGTTCAAGATGACAACATGACTGCTTGTGCTTTGGTTATCCCAGAGGTGTGAAAGGATGAGGCTCTTCAATTTGCACTGGATATATGATAGTGCATAGCCACAAAGGAGTAAAAATGGATTGTTTTTGAGTAAAAAGGCATGTAACTAATCTGACCACAACTATAACTGTTTTTCAGTGTTACATTATTTTGGCCATTTTTAACTTTTTGTTAATTGGTTTTTCAAAATATGAAATCCAAACTTTTTCAACCACCTTCTGGTCACCTACTTAGTTTACAGGAATTGAGACTCCAAATCCCATATGCAACTTTGAAAATCTCAGCTGTAATGTCTACTCTACTTTATGGAATAATTGTTTGGCAAGTATGAAAATAATCCAGTCGTTTCTTTTAAGACATTAAAAAAAAATTAGTGTTGCAACACAAACTTTTTAGTAGCATAATCCGATAGATTTTAGATATTTAAATTTGTAGTTGATGCTACAAGTGGATAGCATTCTAGCTCTGGTAACAAAAAGACAAGGTGTACTCTGAATAGGATTGAGGTATAAGAACTTGTTTATTCTAATTTCACCTACTGTGGCTTTCAACAAAGTTTTCCCCTTCAGTAAAGTAAGAATAATATCTCAAACGGTTGTTATCAAATAATTCTAGTGTTTGTAAATCACTTATATCAGTGATAAGATTGGAAAATATGTGCAAAAGTAGAGAAGCATTTTAAACAGTAACTATCCCACTACCACCATGGCCTGATTTTTATGGGTGCTAAATATCTGCTCCTCCGATTACTTCAATGAGAACTGTGGGCTCTCAGTGCCTCGGAAATAGAAGCCACTGTGTAATAACAAACCTGAATAGAAGATTCTTGATCAGTTGTTATGTATGATTATTCCTACTTAATAATACACTATAAGAGTATGGAGAATTGGGGAGAAAATGTAGTCAGTCTGATTTTAAAAGAACATTATGTAAAATTTCATACAGTATTAAATGCCCAGTTTCCCTTCATGGTGTTAATCACTATATTGACTGCCCTTGCAGCGTATGGACATGGATCGCCGCAGAGAAGATGCCCGAAATCCTAAGCGCAAGCCTCGCTTGATGGAGGAGGATGAGCTTCCCTCTTGGATTATTAAAGACGATGCTGAAGTGGAGAGGCTCACATGTGAGGAAGAAGAAGAAAAAATATTTGGGAGAGGGTCCCGTCAGCGCAGGGATGTGGACTACAGCGATGCTCTCACAGAGAAACAGTGGCTCAGGGTATGTCACATTTTTCCTTTCTGACGGCTGCTATTTGTTGTTTTGTCAGGGGGTGGGCATGGAGGTAGGATTTGTCAATAAAAATTATGAATTTGGAAAGTTGGAGTTAGAGTAATGTGTCTGTAGACTGAAAGTTGTACAAATGGATTTGCAATAGTTAAGGTCATTTACTCTTATGAAGTTCAGTTGCTGGAGCCAGGCACTATTGCTACATCTGGAATTAGTATTGTTCTCTGTGTTGCAAATATTCTATTGATACAGATCTAGATATTTTTCACTCACATATGATTGTAATTTTTCAGTGATGCAGATGCTTTTTCATGTTGTCTATCAAAGCATTGATTACTGCATTCTGAGCTGGGAAAAAACAAGAACCAAAAACACACTGACCTTTATTAGAAATCCAGAAAACAAGGGAAAAGTTCTCACACTTCTTTCATTCCCACATGTCTGTGCATTTCCTGGTTTCAGTGAGAGCAGAAAACTTCCAAAAGAACCTAATTGCAAGATTTGCAGGCAAGAGAATCTTGGCTCAAGAATCCAAACTTAGCTGATTATTCACACCAAACTTCTGGTTCTGTTGAGGCTTCCCTATCATCCTGTGCACACACCTAATAATCCTCCGTGCATAGAGCTTTTCCGTAGGTTATTTGTCTGCGGGGGTAGGGAGTTGATGTATAATCTGCAGAAAGTGTTTCCATAACCATGTAAGAGACTTTTAGCATTCGTTTCTCAACTAGAATTTCCAGAAAGAGATGATAAATGTATATCTTTTTAGTCGCCAGTTTGCACATACACAATTACTGTGTACTTGAGTAAGAAGGCTGTGATCTATTAAGGTATTACAATTGCATACCAATGTGACTGCAGAGAGCAGCAATGGACACTACAAATGTGAGCATAAATTCTAAAGCTAACCAATTAGTGAGAGAGTATAGCAAAAAGAGAGATTGTGGTGTACAATCTCGAGGTAGGTACGTGGCAGACACTGCTGACCTACATGGCCTCCATCCAAACATGGATGCTTTTAGCAAGAGTTTGTTTAAAAGAACACTTAGTTCACAACAAGCTAGTGTGTGAATCTACCCCAAAGCTCGTGTGCTGTGCACTTACTATCCATGTGGATCCTGCTGATGTGTTTCAGAGGACTAGATCAAAGCACTCTAACAAACAGTATGTGTTAGCATGGTCCATGCACACAGTCAATCTATGGTGGTCTAGTGCACATCAAAGTTTTCAGTAAACTGTTCATTTAGACAAACCCCTAATTTGCATTATGAGACATGAAGCTAAAGAGCAGAACCAAATCAGAACTGGTGTGCAAAGAGGATGTAAGTTAAAGCCATTGCTAAATGAGTGTAAATCTAGGCAGTTTACGAGAATCTAGCAGAGTTTGCACATTCAGAGGTTAGAGGAAGGTGTACATAATGTCAGCTTAGGCTCCATTTAGATTCAACCAGTTTAATTTCATCCTAGGAGTGCACTTGTCACTGAAAAGTGCAATTGGATTGCAACAGGGCACACATGGGAGAGAGTTATGCATTTATTAGTAGGAAAGGCTCATGCGTAGACATTGCTAATGATTTCTTGACTATTCTGTAGTGATATAAAATCCCGATCAGTCAGTTAACCAGTTAAATGTTAAATTAACCCAAAGTTTAACTGGTTCACAATCTATGTGGGATTCCCGTCCCTAGGCCCACACGGAGCTGGCTTCCAGGTCCTGCTCCCGGTCCCAGTTGCCAATCTCATGGTTGGACAGCTGGCTGGTAGCTCCATGTAGTGGGCATAGTAGGTTGGAGCAGCCCTCTGCCACCGGGGAACCGGTTAACTATTGCCTAATAAGCATCACCATTAACTGGTTAACCAGTTCCTGTTTGCACGCCTATTATGGTGTTGCATAACACCTGTTCACCTGCTGCACAGTAAGGCAACCTTGATTTCAGGTAAGTATTGAGAAATTGAATCATCTGACATTTGATCCATTTTACTAGATGTTTTGATTTGACTGTTTGCTACTCCCCCACATGATAAATAGTAGAGAGAGCTGTGTTGTCTTCTCCATTCAATTTTCCGTTAAAAGCATTTTCAGAACAGAGCGTCTAGATTGGCACGGACGCTTTCCCGCAAAAACACTTTTTGCGGAAAAACGTCCGTGCCAATCTAGACACACTTTTCCACAAAAAAGCCCCGATTGCGATTTTCGCGATCAGGGCTTTTTTGTGGAAAACAAATCTGAGCTGTCTACACTGGCCCTTTTGCGCAAAAGCTTTGCACAAAAGGGACTTTTGCCCGAACGGGAGCAGAATAGTATTTCCGCAAGAAGCGCTGATTTCTTACAGTAGGAAGTCAGTGCTTTTGCGGAAATTCAAGCGGCCAGTGTAGACAGCTGGCAAGTTTTTCCGGAAAAGCGGCTGATTTTCCGGAAAAACTGGCTAGTCTAGACACAGCCCTGGAGTACCTAAGGGATTATAGAAGATGAAATGACAATCTATAAATGTATACAATTGTCAGACTTTATAATTAGCTTTACCCCAACACATTTCCATTGTAACGTGATCTCCTGAACACTGGACAGAAATTTTAGATCAACTGTTTATTGCTAATTAGAATTTATAAACAATAAACTGCTTTAAAGTAACACTTAGGCCTTCCAAAAATACACATGATCCAGTCAATTCTAAATTTAGAAAGACATTTTGTCTTTTATTCATACCATTCTTCCCTCTCACAGATCTGCTACAATAAATACTTCAGCCTGCTTGCCATATGAGGGCAGAACTAGACCTGTCAACCACTGGCAGCTGGAGAATGCCCCATATTTCCCTCCATTGATCTGCTTCACAGAGGGTCATTGGCTCCCTAAGATCACCCCTATTTTAAATTAGGTTGAGTAAGGGTTTATTATGTGGGAACTTTGTATATGTTCCTTTTACATTCAGTCATAATAAGAAATTTTAAGGTATTATTTTGTAGCCAGCGGCCAGCAGCCATTTTGTAGCTAGGGCTCTTAGATTGATCTTGTAGGGGGTTTCATTAGGCAATAGAGATTTCCTCAGTGGGGTGTCTGCCTTATGTTCATTATTCATTCCAATTTAGGCTATCGGCTAATCTAATCCTAATGGAGATTTGATTTATCCAAGCTTTGTTGGTGGCCAAGAAGTTGTGTTATAGGAGATAAGATAGATATCTGCAAAATTAGGCAAAAGCTGTTGTATGCAGAACGATCCATCTCACACGCTATAGATGAATCTTTTCTGATCTCCATTAGTTCTTGTTCCTCTCCCCTTTCTTTATTACATGCGTAAGGTTTTTGTATCAAAGTTCGGAGACTTGCTGAATATCTATTTAATAGTCAGATAAGTGATTATTTGCCCAGAGGGCTGGAAGAAAATTGCATTCTAAACTAAATGGTGTGCTCTGCAGCAGTGTTCCCTCTAAGATTTTCCATCCATGAGCATACTGAGTTTTGTTTTGTGCACCAATATTGAGGTCATGTGCGCATGTTCGGATGTGTGCCACTGTGGCACCCAACTTATAAACCTCTCCCTTTTCCTCTCTGCTGCCATGTCTCCTATCCTCCCCTTGCCCCATCTTCTCCCCTGGTGTCCGCTGCTCCCTTCCACCTGTCACCCTCCTCTGCTGTCCTGGCACCTGCCCTTCTCAATCCCCTAAGCTCTCCTGGGACCTGCACTCCTTCCCATCCTCTATGGCCCCTGCACCTGCCCTTCCCTTCCTCCCTGGCCAACCCCTCCTCAAGCCCCACTTTGATCAGCTGTAGCTGCCCCTCTACCCACCTGCTCTGACCTCTGGTACACTCCCCTCTGTGTGTCTGTGCTCCTGCTTCACCCGTATGATCCCCCTAGCACCTGCCCCTTCCTGATTCCTGTATGTTTAGTTCTCATTTAACATTCTTCCGGAAGAAAGGAATATTGAACAATATGTGGCCCTCCCTCTGGTGGAAAGTGCTGCAAGTCTTCACCCATTATGGTTCTATTGGTAGCAGGTTGAGAGAGGAAATTAAGCTAGCCTCTGGCTTGCAATTTTGCATGGAGCCTGAGTAGTTGTTTATATTACATGTACTGAAGTCAAGCTGTAGTTGAAAGAGATTCCATTGAGAGTGATCATTTCCAGAAAATAAAAAGAAAAAAGGTGTCCTGACCGGTGTTCCCTCTAATATTTTCTATCCTTGGGTTGCTGAATTTTCTTTGGGGCGGGTTGAAATTTCTTGTGTACCACCAATATTGAGGATTTATGAGGATGTGCAGTGTGTCCGTATACAAACAAAAAACCTAGATTATAAATATATATTTTAAAGAGTCCATCAGTATGGAAGACAATATATTGAAACAAGGAACATTAGACTGAGAACTAAACATACAGGAATCAGGAACTTCCAGCCCCAGGAGCATCCATGCCGCAGTCCTGTCTTCAACTCTGGCACACAGGGCAGCTGCCGGCCACACCAGGCAGCCACCACACGGCCCTGTGCCCCCCTCTCCAGCCCTAGGAACACCAGAGACCTTCCCAGCTCAGCTCTCACTTCCCCACCAAGCCCACCATTACCACCAGCTTATCTTTTTCCAATGGTAGGACAGTGGACCTAAGTAGTACAGGGCTGTAGGCATGCTGCTGCACGGCTCTGCTATGGAGGTGGGCGGGACTTATATTCTTTCTGCACATCTGCGCAAGTGTGCACCCTGGAGGGAACTGTGGTCCTGACTAAGGATGTTAACTAGCGATTAATTTACTAGTCAATAAGCACTTCTGCATTAATCAATAAGCACTTCTGCATTCCACTTTTGAAATGTACAAGAGCCCCAGTGGGGGCTCTTGTGCATTTCAAAGTCGGCACGTCACATGGAATCCAGGGCCAACGGGAAATCCCGCTGACTCCGAGCTGCACACGGGCACTTCTGCTTTGAAATGCACAAGAGCCCCAGTAGGCAGCATGCACTGAGCCCGGGGTCAGCTGGGGAGTCGCCAGCTGATTCCAGCCTCCAAGCTGCTTTGTAATGCCACACAGAGCCTGGGGTCAGTTGGGGAGTCTGCAGCTGATCCTGGGTTCCACCAGGCATTTCAAAGCGGCAGCACCACTTGGAGCCCAGGATCAGCTGGGGATTCCCCAGCTGGCCCCAAGTTCTGTGCGGTGCTGCTCGTTTTAAGTATTCCCCTCTTCTGCCCCTCTTCCGCCACTTGCTGTCTCTTATCTGATAGAGGCGGAGGGGGGGAGAGGGCGAGTGACTAGTCGACTATCCTGTTGACTAGTCCTTTATATCCCTAGTCCTGACTGCTACTTCCAAGTTACAATTAAATTAAAACTAATGATACTCTTTAGATGAAGGGTGCTTTAGAGGAAGGGAGCTTTCTTTCTTTAAACAGTCTTTTAGAAAATAGTTTGAAACATGAATGAGAGCCAGAGAAATTTACCAGTTTATAGTTAAGCAAATAAACTGTCCTTACTCTGCTGGCTGTCTTTTGCATTAAGTAATTTGAGGAAGTATCAAAAGTAAAAGTGTTGTGGGAACTTAAACACTCATTGAAATACTCCTTTGTATTTAGGATGGGCTCTCAGGAAACAGATTCACAGACCCAGAAACTGATTTTGTGGTGAGAAGTCATGAAAGGGGAAATTCTAAGTGGCCATTCAGGAGAAACAAAAAGCAGTAAAACATTTTATGGCTTGTCAATGAGATACTATTTGGTTTGTTTTTAAAGAATATCTTAAATATTACAATAGTTTCTATTGATGCCCTAAATACATTATCCTCTGGTAAACATTAGGCTAATAATGAGACAGATGTGTACTAGGGCACACCTTTATGCAAGGCAGGGAGAGGTTAATGAGCTAGTCAGTAGAGGCCCAATTAACCAAATTTAAGACACCTGGAGCAGGAAGCAGACACAAATAAGAGGCCCATACCACCCTTGCAGTTGGAAGGAAGCAAGTACAAATGTGGAGGGCTTAGTGAGAGAGAAGGCTGGTTAAGGCCAAGAATGGGAAGACTAGTGCCTAGCAGATCTTTGCGAGCAAGAGGAGTGTTTAAGTTTGTGTTATTGCACAGTTGTTTTTGACCTTAGGTGCCACAGAAAGGTAGAGCTGTAAGAGTCATCTAGAAAACGACTTTGCAAAATATTCTGTGACTAAACTAATTTCACATCATGGGCCCTGAGCTTCTGGGTAACAAGAGGCTGAGTTCTCTCCCCATTTGAGAACAGCAACTCCCAGTTTAATTGCTTGCCACAGTTGCTTACTACAGCTCACTGTCTAACCCCTTAACTTCAGATCAAGCCAAAGGCTGATTTATCTACTTTCAACATTGGCATAGCAGGGGCGGGAAAAGGAGAGGAAAATATTTTAGCAGGGGAGGGCAACAGCTTCTGCAAGCCCCCAGGAAAGGGATGCATCTGGGGGAAAGAGTAGCCAGCCTTCAGTGCCACCCAGAATGCAGCATCTGCACCCCCAATTCCTCAGAACCACCCAGCGTGGCACTCTAGCAGCATTTTAAAAGGATTAGGACTACCAGCCACTGCAGCATTACAGGGAGCCGTGAGCTCCAGGCTCTCCTGAATCACTGCAGCCTGGTGATACAAAGTCTCTCCTCCTGTGGCAGGAGTTTACCTCCTTCAGACTTCTGGAGCCCAAAGGCTACGTCTACACTGGCGTGTTCTCTCACACAAATTCTTTTGTGGAAGAGTTCTTCTGCAAAAACTCTTCCAGAAGAGAGCATCTACACTGGCATATGCTTTTGCGCAAGAGCATCCATGCCAGTGTAGATGCTTTCTCGCACAAGAAAGCTCTGATGGCTGTTTTAACCATAGGGCTTTCTTGTGCAAGAAATTCATGTTGCCTGTCTACACTGGCCTCTTGTTCAAGAACAGTTGTGCAAAAGGGCTTATTCTTGAGTGGCAGCATCAGAGTTCTGGCGCAAGAAGCCGTGATTTCATACATTAGAATGTCAGTTTACTTGCGCAAGAACACGTGGCCAGTGTAGACAGGCAGCAAGTTTTTGCGCAAGAGCAGCCGCTTTGGCACAAGATCGCGCCAGTGTAGACTATGATGGCGCGTTGGGTTTTTCCCGTCTCCTGCACCCCCGTAATGGCACGGACAGACTCCACCAGCCAGTAGAATAGAGGGAGTTTATTGCTTCTCCAGGATACAGCACAGATGTCATCTGGTTACAGGGCAGGCCTAGGATGCCTCAGCCCCCCTTGAGATGGGGGAGACTGGGACCCTAAATCCCAGCCCAGTTGCCTAGTCTCCTTCCTCCATGATTCCAGACAGCAACTAACTCACTCACTTCCAGCCCTGCCCCCCAACCAGAGGCAGCATCCACCTTCCTTTGTTTCTCTCCCTGGGGGGTAGCTGGTCAGACAGGTTTGGGGGTCATTTGCATACTGACTCAGGAGCTGTCCTGCTGGGCCGTGCTGTAGACAGCAGCTAGTGGAGGCTGCCCACTGCCCAGCACAGCAACCAGCAAGGTACCCCCACTACATCACAAGACACAGCCAAAGAGTCTTTTCCCCAGGCAGGGCTTTCCCATCCCTCCTAGTACCTGACTGCATCTCTACTCTCCAGCAGTGCATACTATTAAAGGAAAGGCATTTAATGAGTTCAAGCTAGTGCTTGATTGGCTCCAGGTGTTGCAATCAAACCAAACTATCTCATTTGGTTCTAGCAGGTTCTTGATTGCCTCCAGGGGGGCTCAATTAATCTGGAGTAGGCCTTGTTTGATTACCAGGGAATAGGGTTGCCAGATGGTTGAACCAAAAATACTGAACACTCCCCTCCCTTGCCCTCTCCCTCCCCCACAAAAACACACTGGGGGGGAAATTCTGTTGAGGGGAAAAATGGGGGGGGCAAAGTTGTTGAACACAAATAATAATAATAATAATAATAATAAAACATTAAAACAGCATGGCCCCTTTCAGAGTGAGTGCAGAGTTAGAATAGGGATAGGAACAGGGGAGCGGTTGAGCACTAAGACCCAGGGAAGGCATTGCTTCCCCCTTGGTCTTTAGGCTTTTTGCTGGTGGCCATTTTGTGTTCTTGTTCAAGCCGGAACTTAGCTTCCCTGCGGAACCAGGTAAGCAGGGGGGCGGAGGGTTGGGGGGTGTTAGGGGCTGGGCCTGAGCCCGGGCGCTAGGGTTTCCAGGTGTCTGGTATTTTCGCCTCCTGGCTGGGGGGAAAAAAATTAGAAAATACTGGACATTTTAGGTGTCCAGTATTTTCTGAATTTTTTTTTACTGGACAGGAGGCGAAGATATCGATCTGTCCGGGTCAATACCGGGCACCTGGCAACCCTACCAGGGAAACAGGGACTTGTTTAACCAGAGGTTAATATACTATGGTCTGTTACTTTCTTGTAGCCATCTGACCTGACCCTTTGTTACTATTACAATTAAGTGGTTAAGTTAATTCTTCTCTTACTATTTCCTCTTTGAAATGGGCCACTGAATTTAAATTCATTATTTTCAACAGGTGGTTAAAAATCCGCTCAGTTATACATTGACCTTCTGCTAGAGGGTGTGTTGGCCTTTACAAAAGACAAAATTAGACAAAACCAAAATACTGTTAGACAAAACCAAAATACTGAACATTTAAGGCCCTGATCTAGCAATCACTTATGTGGGCATGTGACTTTACTCACAAGAATAACCCTTATTTATTTAATAGCACTACTCAGGCTTTCAGGTAACCATGTGCATAATTGTTTAGAGTAAAAAGGGGGTTAATATTTAATCTATATTAAAAACTTTCTCTTCACAGTAAGGATGTTAAAGAGCGGGTATTTGTCTAATCGTGTAGTCAATACAGTTTGTATTGAGTACATGATTAGTCAATAAGGGGAGGCACTCTGCAGAGCCACAGTGGAGGTAGCTCTTGGAGCTGGCACAAGCCGGGACTTGGCAGTCCTGGCTTGCACCAGCTCTGGGACTGCTGTAGCTCTGCCTTTTAAATGTAGTAAGATCCACCTGCCTTTTAAATGCAGCCAGAGCCACAGTGAGGGTTGGTCCAATTCCCCTCCCCCCCCATCATCTGCTCCTCCCTCCCACTGCCTCTGATAGAGAGGCAGCAAGGGGTGGGGAATGTCAGTAGTGGATTAATCAACTGCTCTTTTACATCCCTATGCATGGCATAAAATATTTATCACTTCAAAGCAAAATACTTCAGTGCTAGTAAGGAAAATTATTTAGATTTTCAGTACACTATTAAAGTTATTGTGAGCTTTTATGTACACAAACCAAATTGGAAGGGGTGGGGATTTTAAAGTCAGATTTTAATTTCAATTTAGACACCCATTGGTGGAATTAAAAAAAAAATCCAAGCAAACAAAACAATCAGAGAAACACAAGTCCTGTTATTTTGAAAGAAAACTGCAAATCCTAATGGTGGAGATATTTCAATCAGGCTATTTCAGCTGTCTTGATTTCTGAAAGTTGAACATACTGGAAGAAGGTTATGTGGGTTACAGACATAGCTTATGCATTTGCTTGCCAATAGTATCTTTGTGAAGGAAATCATTGTCCACCCTCTACAATGGTGGGCAATAACTGGCCCACAGGCTGGACACGGTTGACTAACCCTAGAGAACTTTATTTATTTACTAGCACATCCATGAGTATAGCCTCTTGCAGCGGATCGTTGTTCCTGTCCAATGGGACCTGCAGGAAATGGTGCAGACCGAAACATCACTTCCTGTAGCTCCCATTAGCTGTGACCAATGGGAGCTGAAAGCGACTGTATCTGTGAACGTGCCAGTAAATAAAGCACCAGTGGCCCACCAGGGGCTAACCCTGGCATATGATGTCTGGCCCAGGGACCACTTATTGCCCACTCCTGCAGTATCGTTTGGGAAGGAAAATTCTTAAGTAATTCCTTTATCTGAGATATCTTTGCTCAGTTTTGCTTACCCACAAAATGGTGGAGTCAGCAGTAGAAGCAAGAAAAGCCTAGGTTCATCCACTAAAACTTTATCGGTGGTTGAATTAAAGCATAATTTTACTCCTAGCAAAATCAGTCTGTTTTAGTCATTTCAGGATGCCTTTCAACCACAAAGGCAATATAGGTGAAACTCAGTTAAAATAATCTTTTCACTCCTTATGTGAACCTTAGAAGTTTGTTCATAGTACATGCAACAGCATATTTTATGGACGTTATGTTGTGTGGTTGTGCTTGGCATATGGTGATTTTCTATCGTCACTACTCCTTCACTTGGTTTATTAATATAGTGCTATATATGTAAATAGAATTTTTTAAACACTTAAGGACAAGGGCACTTCCCCCAAGGAATTAACAAGTGATTCAGAAGTACACAATTATGTTAAGCCCAGAAAAGGGTGCAGACACTATTTGGGGGAGCAAGTAACTGAAATGGATTTTAAAGAGAAGGAAGCCATTTGGCACATACAAAGCAGAAGGCACCATCAGGCATTAGGGATGTAACATTCTGTTTGTTTAGTTAACGGGTTAAATGTTAAGTTTAACTGGTTAGCCAATTAAGCAGGATCCCACAGGTGGGGCTGACAACTACACCAGCTCTACAGGGTTGCCAGCTGCCAGCTCTGAGAAACTGCTGGGGCTGCTGCTCCGGCCCGGCCCTGCCCTGCCCCTCCCCGCAGTGGCCAATTACCCATTCACATCCCTGTCAGGCAGAGAAGACAACATGAATAAAGACCTAAATGGAGAGAGGAAGGAGAAGGGGCGTAGAGGAGGAATGAGTTGAGATGTCAGCACTAGGAAAGCTGCGCAGGTCATGGAAAATAAAACAGATGATACAAATTCAATGTGGAAAAACAGAGGTCATCTTAAATTTTGGCATAGAACATTCCCATAGAAAGAGTCCTTTCCCCTTCTCCCTATTGCAAATTGGTAATGGGAGTCCTGTTTTCTGAAGAAATAACTTATTGTTCAATATCTTCTGCCTGATGCTGAAGACATGGTCATAACTGCTTAGTATCTCTATTAGGAATGGGAAAATGTAACTGTGTAAAAGGCTGACCGATTAATTTGGGCTTATCGTTTAACATTCATGGTTACATGCAGGCTCCTAGTATGCATGGGGGAGCCGGCTTAAATGCCAGCTCCTCATGCGCCAGCTTTGAGAGAGCTGACTGCTGCCCTGCATGTAACTGTGTAACCGCTGAACATTGCAGGGTTACATGGTTACTTAATTACATGCTTTTTAACATCTCAAATCTGTATACCAGTAGGTGGTGCAATACATGGATAAGCAATTCTCTCTTTTTTGAAGGATTTTACCCTTTAAACTCAGAAGGTCTTAAGTTCCTACCTCCTTTATTATCTGTTATCTGATTATTGAACTATACTTTAAATATCTATTTTGGGTACCTTCTCTGAAACACTGTCCTGATCGATGTTTCGTTTGCTGTTGGAATACACCAAAGTATATAATCCTTGAATAGCTGGGGGGGTTTCTGCTTGCATGATCTTTTTTATTGTTTTAAAACATTAGAAATTAGAAAACTTAAGGAAAAACAGTGGAAGCCAGTGAAGGGTTTCATGTGGGCATTTCTCCATTAATATCCCATTTTCTTATACTTTTTTTTCTTATGCTCAGTTCAAAAGCCTAGAATTTCTTATTTATTGAAGCCTAGAATCATAGCAAGTTTGTGATGGACCTCTGAAAAAGTTATAATTTTTAGCTTTTATTTAAAAAATAATGTTCTCTGAAGAGTTTCTCTAGTTATTAGATTGCAGTGCGCACATTCCCACGAAGGGGGTCATGTTCTGGTTCACAATGGTTTCCCTTGGATTAGATCATCCTACTGGCATCTTAGAGGTTGTTGTGACTATTTCCAATCAAAGCCACCCACAAATGAGAAAAGAAGTTTTTAGTGGTGTGAGAAGCAAACAAAAATAATACCATAAGCATCACCTTAAGACTACAGCAGAAGCAAAATCTACGGGACCAGTCAATCATTGGTATATCCATATTAGGAATAAAAGGTTTCCCCTGTGTTTCTGGGATAGGTATTTTTTGGGAGAGAGCGGAAGTGGTAGGAGGGGGCATGAGGACTTGACTTTTTCTGTTTTGCCTTTTTCTGTTTTGCCTTTGGTACACTTTTAGTGAATATATTTAGCTGCACAATTAATGTTCTAGCATAGCAACAGGATTTTTTATGTGGTTTTTAGAGATGTTGGACACTGATGTATGGAGGGAAATGAGTCAGATATAGCAATACTAGCAAGTAAGGCCTGTCATTGACCAGGCAAAGACATTTTTGCATAGATTAAACTTATAGGAAAGTTAAAGAAATTAAATATATGTACTATAATTGTTTATTAATGTGCTAGCAAAAGAGAAGTAAAAGAACAGTTTTAAATATGTAGGATTTCAACTTTGAACATTGTTCATTTTACTGAATAATTGCCATATATAGTAAATTTGAATCATAAACTCGTAAAGCTTCCATTACTGTTTCTGTAATTAATTTGAATTATTTTGTGATTTGTAACAGTAAAATTTTCTTTGCACTAAAATAACAGTTGAATAGGCAATTCGATTTTAATTGTTAGAAATTATTTTTAATGAACTTTAATCATAATAGTCATGAATTTTTTTCAATGGAAAAACAAAAATAATGATTTAAGCCTTTCACCCAACATATTCCGGTGTAAAAAGTAGTGCATTCAGCTAATTTAAGTGTCAGGATTGTTTATGAAAAATTTGGTATCTATAGGTAATAGTGAAGTATGACTTTATTTTGCACAAACAAATTCACAAATAAACTCTTTAAAATATATAGTAGATTCCTGCAAGAGACTGATAGGGTTGAGGGGGAATGAGGTGGGACATTAGAAGAGAGATTTGTTCCCTTTGGTTTTCTCGTGTAATCAAAAAAGGATGATCAATGTGTTTAGCATTATCAAGGCGTCTTAACACCATGGCACTAAGCCATGATTGAAAAAGACATTTGCAGGTTCCCATCATTGCAGGTTTTCTGAGACACTTTACTTTCTAGTAACTGCCTAATGGTGGTCTCAGAGCAAAGGAAGTTACTATATATCTTGATCCATGACAAATCTCTTACGAGATTGTGCCCTTTAATGATGAAAGTGATTGGAAGTCAGAGCTACTGAGTTTTTATCTAACTCTGCCTTTGATTAATTGTGTGACCTCAGTCAAATTACTGGATCTGTGTTTCACATAAAATTAGTCTAACCACTATCGAAAATTAATGCTCTAAATTTTAATTAATGTATAGGGTGTTTTGAGAGCTTTTCATGAACCAGTGCTATTAAGTGCAAAGCATTTAGTATTTTATTGTATGTCGTTACACCACCTTGTTTTAAGATACAACTATTTGTTTAATGTAATATCTTTAATACTCTCCCTATAGTGTATATTTGTTTTTTACATATTTAAATATTCTAATATTTGTTTGATGGGTGCATCTTATTACAGCAGTATTCCCTTGAATATTATGGGAGTGACCTAAAGAAGGAGATAATTACTATGTAAGGATCAGGAGGGCTATATGTATTACTGACTCTTGGTGCCATAATTAAGTGAATTGTGTATTCATTTTTCTCAGTACAATTCTCATTTTCCAGATTCTAAACTCAGTGAATGTTGAAGATGTATCCATAATGTACATATTCTCCAAAAGGATGAAACAAAATGTAAACTGGTTTGATTCTCCATATTTTACTTGTATGCTGTTCCCCCAAAAAGAGATTAAGAAATGCCTTTCTTCATCAGAGAAAAGACATTTCAAACAGTATTGGCCAGGCCATTTTGTGGGGCAGGCCCACTCTCGTAGCATTCATTTCAGTCTGATTGTCTTCAGAAAACACTGAGCTGTATCTGGCCAAACTTTTCTCCATTAAGGACCATTTTAAGTTTTGTTTTCCCTTTCATCCATTTTCAATGTCAACCTCATCGTAGCTCCTCCGGATTCTGGTGCCTAGGCAATATCAGGGTCTTGGTTCCCAAGCAAGGAAATGTTTCTTGCCTTGATATATATAATAAGTATGCAATGAACCAATGAATGCACTGTGGAAATGCACTGCCTGTTGTAATAAGTGCATGGTTAGTAACAGTGAAAGGTTTTTCTTCAGTTTGAGCCCACGCTCACAATTTCTATTGGCTTTACTGAGAAGTGAGGGCACTCTGTACCTTTCAGGAGGTGCTCAGCTCTTTGCAGAATTGGGCTCTACATGAGCGTGGTGCAGCTTTCTTTTAAGATAATAGGGCCCAAGCTTAATTGGAGTTACACATCTCTTTTTCTTTAGGCAAGGAAAGTGTTAAACTCTTATTTGTACACTATTTTCCTGACTCTCTTTCTACTTACCTCACTAATCCAGAGGCAGTTGAGCATGGGAGATGTCTTTGTGCTGTGTCTTGCACTCTTGCGCAACACGTCATCAGTCAAAAACTGGGGATTTGCTTCTGGGATTTGTTTCATTACCGTGCTGGTAAAGGTTTGGAAGGGCATTCTGTTTGGTGTGGAGCTCTAGCCCTATGTAGTAAGGATTCTAGCACAGAGCACAGTCAGCTGTACTGGTTTAATCAATTTGTCATAATTCATATATAATATATATTTTAAAGATACATCTGATATTTGACTTGCATGTAGTTGTATTCAACTTTTTTGGTCAACATAATCATAATTTTAGCTTTGAGTTTTACTGTCTAGTCCATGGTATTAATTTACCTTTTGTAAATTAATGTTAAAGTTAGCTGTCACTTGTACATAACTAAAGTATTTAACTGTTCTTAGTGTAACACTGGTTTCCTGGTGCAAGCACTACAGTCTTAAATTAAGAAAAACTGTATCTGAATTTGCATGTGTTTGCACATGATTTTGAGAGCTAATTTTAATAACAGATTTATATACATAGTACTGAAGTACAGTTTTTTAATATTCATTTGCAGATTTGTGCTGTACTAGCAATTAATTCACTGTCATTTGTCTGCTAATCACAGATTTACAGAGCATATAAGAGCAAATGTCAGTTTACTTATTTGTGTTAATTTTTTGTTTTTGATAGAATCAAAATATATCTTTAAATATACTTAACTATCCCTTGTTACCATTACCCTTTATATCAGCCCTTCAAAAGTAACAATAGATACCTTACTTACATTTGCGCCTTTAATTGCTGCTCAGGGTATGTGGAGGCTCTGGGATGGAAGTATAGCTTTTGTTTGGGGGGTTTTAAAAGCAAAAAAAAGTATTGGTAAACAACGTCCTATTTTTAGTAGAAAAATATTCATTTAAAACAAATATCCATTTTCTAAAGCAAATTAAATTAGAATATTTACCTCATATTTTAAATTCAGAGTAGTTTTCAGAGTAATCTCAGTAAGCAGAACCCCTCTGTTCATAAGAGAACAATATAATTTCATTGTGTAACAAGTGCAGTTTTACAATGCACACATTTTTAAATTGCATTTTTCAGTTTTGCAGTCAGCATTTTAATTATTGCAAGAATCAGTAACTGCCCAGCTAAAAATCTATTTGGATGCCTGGAATAATAAGGGTGAAATATGATAAGTAGTTGTCAATATTAAAGCAGACTGAAGGAAGAAGGCTTCGGGCCTTGTAGGTAGAATGAAACAGCAGATTTGAGTATCCACAATTCTTTCAGTATTAAATTTTCAGTAAAATAAAATTACTTGTATATGAAAACATAGCCTTTCCCCAGCTCTCTTTTTTTTCCTGATCAGCTGATGAAGAGACTAGCAGCTCGCTGCTTTGCTGGCTTGTTAATTTTATCCCCACTAACTGTGATTTCCGATAGCCGGCCTGCTGATAGTGGTAAGGTAAATATCCTTTTTCATTGCCGTCTTGAAGATTCAGTAGAACTACATCACAGGCATGTGTAGGTGTGTAACACATCAAAAGCTGGTGTTCTCAGTGTTTCTGTGTGCAACTGAGTGCTTAAGGAGAGCAATGACATTAACTGTTGACAGCCTTGCATGCTGTATTTATTATTAGCATTTCTAGCTTCCAAGATTTACGGAGAAATTTCCTTTTCATAATCTTCGCTAGCTGCAGTGGTATATAGTGGTTGTCCTGCTTTAGCCAAATGAATATTAATGAATTTGTGTGCAGATTTTTTTCCCTTCCTTTTTCTTTCTAACTCCTCTGATCAAGCCTCCTTCATAATGGTTATCTGAATGCTGTGGAAGGATGATGGAAATTGTCTTTTGATTATTAAGGCCTAGTTTCAGGCTGTCCCTCAGGATTCTGTGTTCATGTTTGTTCTATGGATTTGCACATCGGAGGATGCATAGGAAACAGATTTTGAAATCCCACTGGCATTTTTAACATGCCAGGTTGTTTTGTGTTGTGCACCAGGTTTTGTTCACAAAACGATTTTCAAGAGACATTGTACACAAGTGAAAGAAATTATGTCTGGGCTGTAATCACTCTTTTTATATTGATTGTTATACTCACATGATCATAAATATTAGCCATGTTTGGTGCTGTGGAAAAATGAAGGTAATTGCCTTATGATTAGAGCTCTTTCAGCTACAAGAAAGGATTGATTAGCATTTGCATGTACTCAAGGCAATATTGAGAGGCAAGAGAGATAAATATCAACATCAGTTGTGTTCTGAGAGAGCATTAATCCTATAGCCTAATTTTAAGATTTTGAATATATTTTTCTGCAGTCTCTCTATATACTTTCTTATTAATTTCAATTTTCTTATAAACAATTTGTGTTTGGGTATTTTGGGGTTGTTTCTTTCCTTGCCCTCCTTTTGGGGGTTTGCTTTCTGGGAGGCTTTGAGTTTTTGTCAAAGGCAAAAAAAAGTTCATCTTCTTCTTTTATCGCATGGATCTGTTGTTAGTATATGAGCAGGTTTCCTTTGTAACTGGCTTGTTTTCGGAGACACTTTATTATCTCTGTGCATAGTGCTGCTGGCTTTGGTTAAAAGCACACGTTTGCAGGTAATTAGAAGTAGTGTTTATTGTTTGTGACTGTGCTTTTGTTTTTATATTTCCATGCCATGGTACAAGTGCTCTTTACTATAAAACATTGTATTGTCACTGCTTCTGCCTCTTCACTTGTTGTTATACTAAATGAAAATTACACAACATTTTGGAAACTGTTTTAACTGTTAGGTAGAATGATTTCAAAATTAATTTGAAAACTCTTTTGGAAGAGAAGGATGAATCTAATATGCTCCAACTTAAAATGAATGGTGTACTGTGTTACTTCCTACATTGGAACCTAATGCGGATTGTCCTGTCTGCAAACATGCACATTAACATCTTTTTTAGCACATAACTGTTACTAAAATGAACAAATTAATGCACGTGTACTTACTAGTATAGTGTCAGAGGCCCTCAAGAGATAAGGACTTATAACTTGCAAAGTGAAACTGAGAGTTCAGTTTAATATGAACCCATTTGGGGTAAAGGTATTTTTATAGTTATTTGAAGTTTGTGTCTTATTGCCGCTCACTTTTTTTTTTTTTCTGTTGAACTCTTGTTTGAAAATAAACTTAATGTGTTGGATTGTCTACATATGGCTGATCTTTTAAATTGAGGGTTTTTTCTTTGCATGTTTGATTTTTAAAAATATAATTTTTCTGAATCCATGGTTGTCAGGCAATTGAAGACGGCAATTTGGAAGAAATGGAAGAGGAAGTCCGGCTTAAAAAACGAAAGAGACGAAGAAATGTGGATAAGGATTCTGGGAAGGAAGAAGGTGAGAAGGCAAAGAAGAGAAGAGGCAGACCTCCTGCAGAAAAATTGTCACCCAACCCACCTAAACTGACAAAACAGATGAACGCCATTATCGATACTGTGATAAACTACAAGGACAGGTGAGCCCTGAATTTTGTAGATTGGTTGTTTTTCCCCCCCAGTCTTTTTAGGGTTGCCGACTAACCATTTCTGGGGTTTAATGATGTTTTGTTTTTTAACTTGAAATAAAAATTATCTCACTTTGGGGGGCTGGTCTTACAAATCTTCCATGTACATAATTTCCATTGGTACACCACAGACTTGTTGAGAATCTAATTTACAAGACAGATATATAACCTCTTTGGGTGTGTCTAGACTACAGGGTTTTGTCGACAAAAGTCCACTTTTGTCAACAAAACTATACCTGCATCTACACTGCCACTGAGTTCTGTCGACATAACGTCGACAAAACTCGGCAGTTTTGTCGACGGTGGTAAACCTCATTCTACAAGGAATAACGCTTTTTATCAGCAGAGTGCTGTTGACAGAAGGCGTTATTGCATTTATACTGTCCTTTGCGTCTACACTGGATGTAGTCTAAACACTCTGTCAACTGAAGCTTTGTCGACAGTATTTGTCGTCAAAAGCCTGTAGTCTAGACGTACCCTTTGTGTTCAGAAATGCCACAGCCCTGTGCAAGAGAAGTATTTCTTAGTACAACGAACTCCATTAATCAAATGTAGATAATCCCAACAACACCATATAGTTTTGTTTGAATCAAATAGCACAAGCCAGGTACAAAATATTCTCATTTTCGAGACTCTGTTTACACCCCTGACATTCTCCGTCCTCTTAATTTCTGTTAAGCCTTAACTTCCTGACTCCTATCCGAAGCCATGGGCTCTAAAGAAGAGTCTTCGTGATGGCTGAGACTGTTCCTTTAGTCTAATGGAGCCTCTTGCCTTAATGACTTCAGCTATAAAATTTGAAACACGTAGCTACTGTTTTATAAGTACAAGTTTTCATGTTGGCCCTTGAAACTATTGTCTAGGCTCCTTAGGGATGCAATGAGGAGCACCTGAACTGACAGAGTATGTTGTAGAAATATTATACGACATTATAGCCCATCAGTGAGGTTGAAGCTCTCTCTCTTAACTTCCCCGAAAAAGAAATCCCCCTTAAATTTTGCGTGACACTGCTTTGTTTAAATAACTTTTTATTCAGATTTTCAAATTAGCTTTGCCTACAGACTCCAGACTTGCATGTGTTGTCCTTTTTATTTTTTATAGTGTCTTTACAGTGAAATTGTGAAGATTTATAGTAGAAACAGCTTTTCAATATAAATTGCAAGCTAAAATAGGAGGTTGGGGCTAACAAAGAATAATTGGATCGGGGTATGACTAGAAGGCACAGAAAAGCAGAAGAGCCTTAAGGCAAGGGGGAAGTGTGCGTTTTTTTCCTGTATCCTTTGTCTGGCTTAGGTTGAGAATTGGAAAATCAGCGATCTTGCTATATTCCTTAAAGAAACTATGTCAGGTAGTGTCTATGTGAGGAAGTTGTACTAATTTTTAACCAAAGGTTTAGCGGTTTTGTTAAGTTAGTGCAACCCTCTTGTGTAGAGGCTCTGTTTTTGATTTGCATACTTTGTATCAAGTTATCCTAAATCTGTAAGGAATTCAACTTAAGCTATAACAATATAAACAACTTATTTAAGAGGGCTAGATCCACAAGGGGAATTACACTCACTGTTCCAATATCTGGTATTTTGGCGCCCTGCTACCCAATAGAATCCACAGCCCTGAGTTTAACATTCTGCCATCTTGCTCAATGCCTGGGGAGAATTAGGTATCTAGGAATTGGACACACAAAAAACAGCATGTTGAGCAGGGAGCTACTTAAGCTAGCCAATAGGAAATGCCGAGGAGAGGTCTATGAGCAAAAGCCCACTCTTCAAAGGAGTTAGAGGCCTATCTCCATTTGGGATTCACAGCCATGAATCTTCTTCTGCAGGTAGGTGTGTATCCCCCTTCTCAGGAAAAACAATGAATAAAATCCTACCATCACACCTATAACCTTTAGCCTAGTGTATAGCATACTCATCCAGGGTGTGGGAAATCCAGGTTTAGTCCCTCCTCTACCTGAAATATAGCAGGGATTTGAATCCACATCTCTTACCTCACAAGCTCTGGGATATTCTTGGGTGAATCTCTTCTGTTGAAGCTATTCTACTGGGCTGGAAAATGACTAGCTCAATTGTTGAAGCATATCCTCAGTTATTGAAGACAAAAGATTAAGTCAAATAAAGAATAATTGCTGTGCAGTAGAACAGCTTCAACAGGAAAGATTGAGAGAAACCCATCCCAGAATATCCCATAGCCTTGTGATAGGAATGCCCACTGAGTCCAGTACTGATCACATTGGCGTTAGCACAGGCTGTTTCCATGTCATTGGCATTTCAGGCATCATTGGACTTGCTCTGCCTCTCTGTCTCAACTCTCCAATAATTCAGGAGCATTCAGTGACCATGGCTTTTTGTGTTGAGTCTGAGGTGACCTCTGGACCGGTCAAAGAAATCTGTCATCAGCACCACCTTTCACACTGTTTAAGCTTTGAGTGCAGAATTGAAGACATCTGCCTCCTCAGTTCTGAGGGCCCCATTGGCATCTTTGGTACCAGTGATGATTTTGGTGCAGACCACATCTGTGGGATCAGTACCACCAGCAACTTTGATGTGCTGGGTGGGTGCACACCTGAGTGCAATATGCAACAGCCCCCACACTTGAAAGAAGTAATTATAGTACAGGTAGGTAACTGGTTTTTTAGAATGGCAATGTGCAGTTAAGTTACCCAGTGAATCTGCCACTATTTCATCATATTCATTTGTCATCCTATGTGGTTAGCATTATACTTCTAGCTTTAATATTATCCCCTTATATTTGCAAAAATATATAGGAAAGAGTCCAGAATAAAATACTAGGAAATTGTAAAAGTCAATTTCTTATCCAAAGGGTTCATTTTCAGTATATTATAATGCTAGTGTTTATGAGAAAAATATTTGAAAAAATAACAAAACAAAACAAAAAACCCTGTATATGTTAACTCTATTTGAGGTAGTTAATGAAGTTAAAAATATAAGGTTTATTTAAACATGTATAGACTAGGGATGTGAACATATAACTGTGTAAATGGTTAACCGATAAGCCTGGGCTTATTGGTTAACGTTCAAGGTTACACAGGCTTCCTGCCCTGCTCCTTGGGAGTCGGCTTGCTGCCTCTGTTTCAGAAGCAGCAAAGCGGGGAGGCAGCTGGTTCTCCGTGAATGGCGCACACCATCTCCTGGGGAATTGGCTCTGTGTGTGTGTGTAACCGCTGAATTTTTCAACAGTAACACATTTACACAATTACCCACATTTTAGCATCCCTAAAAGACTTTGCCACACTTTATAATACACATTCATAAACTATATAGGTCAATATTAATTGAAATATTCCCCTGTTCCACTAGTACATGCCGTAACTTAAAAGACCAGATTGTATTCATTTCAAAATCTTAACTAAACATACAGTATACAATTATATAGATATGTCCAACACCATATTTCCACTATGGGCCAAAGAGAGGAGCAAAGTTAAGACTGGTGGTGTAACTCATTAAAGATTATAGCAAATGAGGAAGATTTACATGTCAGGGAGGAACAGGCTGGATTCTGTGGCAGGTTATTTCTGGACAGTACAACGCGAAAGGATTTTTAAAGATGTAGAATTTTTGTAAAGAAAACGTGATAGAACTTTAGAGTGTTGGCAGGACCCATTGAAACACAGTTTCAAAATTAAGTCTTTTTTTATACATATTTTTTGTTTGTGAATATAGTAAATGAATATTTTTGGAAACATCTGGGGTGCAGGGTTGTTGATACATTAAGTGATCTGAATACTTGGACCGTCAGGTGTAGTTCTGCTTTGATAACAATCAGACATAGTTTTAAGGCTACCGTATGATCGCAGCTTATTTTTCAGTGGATAACTATTCTCATAAAATTACCCATTTTATTTAACATGCTGAATCACCTTTGGCAATTTTAGCTCAGAAGAATTTGTCTGAACC
>JANRFK010004149.1:91811457-91854415 GCA_030068395.1 Apalone spinifera
CCGGGACAGTTCCTCAGTGACTAGTTGAGTCACTTCTCGACTAGTCGCTTATATCCCTATCCTGCTCCTTTTCCCTAATCCATACTTCATTTAGTCCAGTGTTTAATTTGTGTTAGGGCTAAGCCCCAGCACCTATAGACCTCTGGGCTTGCTGCATCAGTTATGAATGTAGAAAAATTGCTCGAGTCCCTGCACTTCTTTCATTACAAATTAAGCACTGCTTTGTCTGTACTGTATCTGATTGGCTGGGATCCCCCCAGATTCTGTCAGACACCCCAGAGCTAAGATAAAGGAATGATCTTTGGTGTCCCCCACTACACGGTGTTTTCACAACTCATCCACTTTGTACATTTTAATACATTTTAAGGGAGTTAAGGTACAAGATAGTGTCATCCCCGTTCTAGATAAGGGAGAAGATGGTTAAAATCCTTATTTCACAGACATTGCCTTCCATTTCTGAATGTTCAGTTCTTCTCCATCAAGATACAAATGTTAACATTTGCATGCAGAAAGCTGTTTAAGCAAACAGTGTTTACATACACAAACTCCATCTGCATATGTAGGGATCAAAATAAATTTGTCTCTCTTTACCTTGCTGGGTCCTGGCTCTCTCCAGCTGTTTTTAGGATATGAATATGCTGTATTAGAAACTGATAGCTACTAAAGAGAGTGACTCCTTTAAAATATGAAATACAAATCAGTTTACTTATCACTCTGAATAGATTTGGCAAATGACATCTTTAATATGGGAATGGAAAAGTTATATCCCAAAGAGAAAGCAAGTTGTTCACTTGGTGTAGAGCTTTCCTGGAGTGGTTTTGAAATGGACATGCTAACAATATCTTGTTTTTATTGAGAGAGAAAATAATTGTTAGCTTTAAATCTAAAGTGCTGATGTTTCCTTCAGTACTAAAACTTGGGTTTGCACTGACCCAGACCGTTCTCTAATCCTTCTGTCCTCTTCTTGTCACTCATAATCCCTGTGGGACAACACTAAGCTTCAGCTCCTAACTCCCAAGACTGCCAGTCGAATACTCCACCTGCCGTTCAGATTCTCAATGTCCCCCTTAATTTTTTAAACTGAAAACTCTAGGCTAGTCATCTGGCCTTAAACTCCCCAGTGCTGGGTCACAAGATGAGTTTATCTTGTTTTGTGTCTCTGGATGGGAAGTTCAAAGGAATATAAGCCCTTTCTTAGTCCATGGTTCAGAGAGAGCTCCTCAGCTATAGTCAGGTTGTAGCCTCATTCAGATGAACTTTGATAAATTTAAGTGATCACTACTTAAAATAACCCTTCTTTTGAACACACCCCAGCACTTTTCAGCTAATCATTGGGTTGCTTATATGTTTAAGTATCCTCGAGTGGTTGAAAAAATGTTTTAGGTCATTAAGGCAAAATGAAGGTGATGGTGATGTTTGGCTTTTCATCATTATTAATTTCATGGAACAGGTCAAGACTAGGTATTCATGTGATGTATGTAAACCATTTTGGAAAAGGGGGAGTGAAAAGAAGCCAGTTTTCTGCCATATCCACACATACATCATTCCTTAGTTTATTTAGTGATAGTTAAGCATATGCACTGAGAGAAGAATGGACCTGTGACTTCTTGGAAACACTTTCCACTTCAGCATTTGCTGTCTGCATTAATTGGCTTCAGCAATTCCTTCCCTGATTCCCAATCTCTGCCTATATACCTACTGGATTTTGAGATGGGCACTCTTAACCACTGGCTGGCATTGTAAATAGAAGATAGCATGTTTACTTCAAATGATATCAAGCATCCAGGCTTCAGTATGCAATAAAGGAGTTGGTGTTATTTATAAAAGTGATTTGTTTTTTAAATAATGCATGGACTAATAACTGGCAGGCTAATTCCAGTTTCTATCCTACAACTCTTTTTTTGTGGCTGACTTCTATAAACCTGTTTTTTGAGAGTGTTATGGAATGGAAACACGAACAAAAATTATACCATTCAGGCATCTATAATTTCTTAAATCCCTTCCCTTAGCACCTATTGTAAATACTTAATTGTGTCTTTTGACCCGGTATGCTTCAAACCAAATGCCCTCTTCATAATTTTCTATCATCAGTGGTCCATTCTGGCAGGGAAAGAGTTCTCTGCCTTTCTGTTTATGGGAAGAGGTTTAGCAGAGCTTAAATGGAAATAAATACAATTCTTTAAGCTGGATAATAGCTGTACCACAGTAGTAAAGGGACACTATCAAATCCTATTTAAATACCAGTTTGTTTTTTAAGCTGTTCTCCATTTTCGCAGTATCTTTGTTGTGAAAGTTGAAAATACTGTTCTTCTCCCTACTAACTTACATTTTGCTTGGAATATACTGTTCCTTTTTCTTTGAGGTGTTTACTTTAGTGTTTAGTTATAGTTGGGTTTTCTGGGTTTTGCTTTGCCATATTCCTCTCCTTTTTTGTTTTTAAATGAAGTTGAAGGCATTATGCATTTGTTCTCCCTGCTTTGTTTCTAATGCATGTTGAAAAGTCCTAAAGACTAGCTAGTGAAAACAGTAGGTTAAGTGATGGTTGGGAGAAATGGAAAACCCACTTGTCAGGATCAACTGTGTGATTCACAGCTTCCTTCCTTCACAGATTCTACAGGTGGATGTCTTAACACCTGTGAATCTGTGTTAGAAACTAACCTTAAGTTTCACACTGTGTAAGAAACTAACCTTAAGAAGTCCCAAAACAACACTTACCCCACACTTAACACAGCAGGCCTTGGAAGGTACATTGGAGGGTTCTCTGTCAAGGCAATAGAAATGATCAGGTCTTCTGGTGTTTAGGATTTTTTGAGATGTACAGAACCTTCTCTCATACAGAATATAGAGTAACTGTTAGTTATTTCCAAGAGGAGTACTTGGACAGAAGCATCCCTCCATCTCCTGTTTCAAGATACCGGTGATACCGTTTTGATGTTTTGTTTTCTATTTTAGCTGATGCTACATAACCCATCAAAGGACCACAAAACACATGAGATGTTCAGTGGAAGTTGTAGGCAAATGTTGACGTGAGAATTATTTGTTTACAAAGTACTACATTTACATAATAATAACACAAAACTTGGAAAAAATTTCATCCACAGAACACAAAGTAAATCCTGTTTTGTACTTTAGCTTCTGCAGTGTTTTGCATTATCCAAGCCTAAACATGGCTCTAAAGCAGAAACTAACCCAGAACAGGCAGCAACCTGACTACCCATGGTAATCCACAGCTCTTTTCTTTCGTTAATGGATTTAGGGTGAAAAATCTGGCATCCAGTCTCAAATAAATTACAAAATAACTAAGTATCAGTTGCTTTAGCTTACTTCTCTCTTTCTCTGCTTCTCTTAACCACCCTGTTCTCCCTAAAATGAACTGCTGTTCTCCTCTTCAGCTAGCTGTTGAGCTTGCATGTCCATTGAGTTCTCTCTAATATGTTTTGGGCTTTCTGACCAAAAACCTCTTGTCTGAAAGCCTGTTTTTTCCCAAAGGAAACTACGTCTCCCAAATCCTCTATGTAAACAAGGCAGTACTGTAACAGACTGCAGTATTTGCCATCTAAAATAGTTCCGATTTGAAAAAAATCTGTATTTTAAAATAGTTAGAAAAGTGGAGTTACTCAACAATACAGTTATGGCTCATGTAAGCAAGCTACATTTTCAGGTAAGTGTTACCAGTGTTTGTGCTCCTCAAACCCACTAAGCCCCCATGCTCTTTGCTGTAGATGCAGGATTTAATATCTCTAATTACTATTCCCTTTGGATATAAATGGCTTTGAGTTGCCCTGAACTTTGTCATCCCAGAAGTGAATGGCACCTGCCTGGACTGTACGTTCTGCCAAACCAAAATAAGAGTAGCAGGACTGAGAATTTGAACATTTTAATTACAGAGATGAGTGATGTGAGTAGTGTACAAATACTCCCCTCTGGCTTTATGCATAATATAATTCTAATAATGTTATTGGTCCCCTGACAGAGTACTAAAAAACAGATATCTTATCCAATGGAGCTTGCTAGAGATGTAATAGGAAGCTAGCCGTGCTCTGGGTTATTCTGACTCCTTTAAATACAACCCGTCTACTATAGTATCATATTTTGAATATATGAAGCTCGCCTTACAAATGTTTGGGTCCAGTTATCATTAAAAGAAACAAAATGTGAGGTAGCTTTTTGTTTTTGTCGTGGTGTTTTTGCTTTGTGTCTCTTCCTTCCTCCCCCAAACAACCACACACAGAGAATATTATTATTTCTTTAAATTGACACTCGTTAAAGAAATGTCTTATTTGAGTTGTCCTATGCTTATGTGTGTATGTGTGTCAAATTCCAGTTAGTATAACTTGCGCTGAAGTCAGTAGAGTTAAGGTTGAACAAATTTACTTTTGGTGTTTTTGGAAATACCGTAAAGTAAGAAAGGTACATATGCAACCCCCCAATCTCCTTTTTCTAATTTTATAGTTCAAGTGGGAAACTCTACATGGACATAATTGTCATCGAAGACAGGTACTTTTATTTGATTGGGAACAGATCGAAGGGAAAAACTAAAAATGGTTATTTAGAAATCACTTTGAAAAACACTTCATGGGAATCTATGATAAATATCATTTAATACATTCCTACTTTTTTATTACTTCTTCTTGATAAACTCTGCATAGCCTGAGCAGGGCTAGGCAGAGACTCAGCACTGCTCTCAAGCTACTGCTGGGGCAGTTTGCATGAAGGAGATTCTCAGTGAAATGTGCACAATGAAATCCACTAAATATATTGTGACAGGGAATAAAATAAACCTTCCACTCTGCACCTGTGGTGTCTGGAGGCAATTTTCACTGAATTGTACCATATTCTGCAAATTCTAAACATTCATTTAGAGATTCGCGCCCCCCCCCCCTTTGCAAATATATAGTTATCAATTGTAAAACCAAGCTCCCACTGTTCTTGACCCCAAGCAGAGGCCTGAGGTGTGAAGAGAGATGCCCTTCGGCCATCCATCAAGGCTCCTGGTGCTCCGTCGTACCTTATTAGGGGTCTGAAGGATGAAGAGAGGCTCTTCTGGCACTTCCATTATGATCCTTCTACCCTTTGGCCCTGTTCATGGAAGGACTCTTGGTACCACCCTTCCCCGCTCCTCAAATCCATGCTGAGGCTCAGTGAAAGGGACTCCTTCCTACACCCAAACTTGGACATCGTTGTAGCGCTACTGCTTTGTTATTTGTAAATAACCTCTTTCAGGGCTTGGGGGAGAGTGTATATGAGAGCAATATAGTTGCTTGAGTTGTGCTTGAGTCAGGATGTACAACTGACCGCCTACCCATAGTGAAATTTGCACAAGTGCTGTCAAGTGTACAAACTGAAAAACACAGTGAATAAAACTAGTTTATTTCAGTTCTAATAATATAGAGGTTACTTGTGCTAATAGTAGGGATATAATGAATTAGAAATGCATTGCCACAGTTGCTGGTTTCCAGTTTTCACCTTGTTGAAACTTGGCAGGACTCTGAACAGCAGCACAAGTGCATTGTTGCTGTCTGTCTGCAGATGTTGAAAGATTGCACTGCACTGGTTTCTGCTCTTTTCACATTTAAAATGTTTTCTTGCAACCATAAGGTCTAGAAGATTTTTTTTAACTGAAAGTAGAATGGGTGACACTCACAAAGGAAAGCTTTCTACTTATTATGGGCAAGTGGATTTTTAGAGCAATGGGCCATGAGACAGACCTTTTCCACGTAGGCCTCATTCTCTTTGCCACTTGTTACTTACATACCTGTGAGAGGCTGATCCTTGAGCTAATCTATCCTTGGATGAAGAATTATATGTGTAAAATATTTAGGTTTTTAGTGTTTTAGAGGGATTTTTTTTTAAAGAGTGTGGAAGGAGTGGTGTCAAATTATGCTTTTTTGTACCAGTTAGCTGATAATAGGACAGCTATAAGAGTTGAGACTCCTCAATTATACCAGTGTAAATGTGAGCTGGAATTTTCCCATGTGTCAATTACAATTTTTGATTGGAACACTCTTCTATTCCAGCAATGATCCTGCCAGTTTTGCCACGAGGTGGATGGAAAATAGGCTATCCGTACCATTGCTATTTATAAGTTAATGCCTATTACGCCCGCTGGCGTGTAGAGCAGCAATGAAGGTTCTCCATTTTTGTTTGTCTTTGGCCATTTTGCTATTTATAGCTATTAATTTATTAATAGATTGCTACATATTTTTTTTCCTGCTGCCTAAAGTGAGTTAAACTGTGATCTTCAGAACTGGAAAAATGGATATTCCAACTCTATGCCACACTAACTGCCTTGAGTAGCTAAAAGCTGGTCACATCTGTTACTAGATTATGTAAGTTAAGTGATGTTCCATTACAAAAAGTGTATATAAAATCTCCCAAATGTGTTGTCAACAAGAAGTAACTACAGCTTTAGAGCAATTTTTCTCTTTTTTTAAACATTGCCTTGCCAATGGCAAAGGTTGCAGAGCAGTATGTCGTAACAAACAAACAAACAAAAACGAGAATCTGAAACTCTGCCTTTGGCCACTATCTTACATTTAATGATGAGCTTGTTATTGACATTGACTGTCCTTGAAGAAAAACAGGGAGGCTGCAGGTCCATGTTACAGGCAAATTAACTTTTGGAGGGGCTTGCTAAAGACGTCAGGTGTTTTTGTTTCTTCTGCTTTTGTCAAATTGTAACAGGTATTTTGTTCATTTACTAGTTGGTACAGAAACTGTTAGCAGCCACTTGCTAGAGAAGGAGATTCATAGAAACCAGGGATGGACTCTTATTAGGGTCTGCTATAGTACACTTCTATTGTACATCAATCCCAGGCTCCTGGGATTGATGATTAGCCTGTGTGCTTCTGGCACAAGTGAGTGCAGGACTGTAGTTGTCATTTTAATTATGTTCCCTTCTCTCTGGAGACTGTTGTTTACCACATTTACCAAGTCTGATATGAATGTTGGAGGGTAGACTCCTGCTTGTGCTGTGGACTCTTCGTTTGTCTGGTACTTGGTAAATATTTTAGAACTGCCACTTTTTTATTTTCAGAAAGTTAAAATTTGCTTGTGGCACACTAGTTTTAGCACAGGACTCCACTTAGGGAGAGAAAAAACTTTTTTGTTTAAATTAAAAGACTTTATGCATGTTGCTTCTGGAACTTCCTTGAATTACCTGTTTTTGAGTGAATTATAGCTGTTTTGTAATATGAGCAGCCTATCAGAATCACTTGTGCAGGATTCTGATATTTTCAAATACATGACATAAATCACTTTGTCTGCTCATGATGTTCAAATGATAATGCAAGTAAATAGAAATAGCACTTCCTGATTCAGTAACAGATGAAAGAACACTGCTTATTGGGAAAGTCAAATCAGTCTATAAGTGAGTAATTAAAACATCTTTCACAAAAATGTGTCTCTTTCTCTGGACTAATGCATGGAGTTTATAAAATACAGAGGAGCACTTCTACCATGAAGTATTTCATAAGAACAGCTTCTCTATGCGCAAAAGCTACACTTGAAAGGGACCTGTAATTAGCACATTGTGCTGCATATGCAGTTGGTGGTCTGCCCAGGGTACAGTGCAAGCATGCAGGACTCTTCATTCTGCAGCTATAAACAGAACTTGATAGTTGTCTTGTTCTGTCACGACATGTGAAATTCTCCAAAGAAATGCGAGCATTTTCAAAGTTTTTGTTTTCCTATCTTGTTTTCTCAACTTCAAATATCTGAAATGTTGAGTTGTTTTATAGGTCAATACTTTTTTATTTGTCTCCCATATCAACAAAGGCACAGTGCCTGTTCTTTTTGGCAATATACTGCCAAGACAAATAAACTGACACAACATCTGCAAATATATACAGGCTGGACCTCTTATCGTCTGGACTTCTATAGTCTGGCAGCATAGGTGGTATGGCATCCTGATGGTTCTGCCAGGCTGGAGCACTCACAGGAAAAAGCCAGCCCATGCTCAGCAAATCCTCCTCGCCTTCCCGTGGGGCTGGCTCTGACCGCAAGGCTCCGCAGCTGCACTTCCTCGTCCCATGAGCACCCCTGCCCAGTCCCCAATCAGTCAGTGCAAGCCCCTTTGCTGTCACCAGAGTAGAGCCTCACAGCCGGTGATAGCAGAGGGCTGTCATTGACCTCCCCAGGTCTGACAGATTCCTTGGTTTGGGACTGGTCAGTCCTGAATGAAGCGAGGTTAGTCTCCTCCCAAGACAAATAGAAATAAAACAACCAGCGAGCAAAATGGCTTTTAAAAATCTGAGTCTATTCTCTAATGGTGTATAATTTATATTTGTGTATCCACATGGATAAAAATGGATGGTCTAGTGCCGTAGTAGTGAAGTATCACTCCTTTCTGTCACAGTTGATTCTTGTTAATTTATGCTGGTCCCTGCTTCCTGTTCAGCATGTAGCCTGCTAGTTGCTAGGCAACCAGGAGTGATTTACTGCACGGGCTTTTTATGTGGAGGCTGTCATGGTTATTATTTTTAATTATAAAAGTGGGGGGATATGGATTAAAACAGGAATCTGGCATTTGTAATTAATAATTTTCTTCCAGCATATCCACAGCACAGCCATTTGAGACTTCTCTAGAAAAGAAATGTTTTGTATTGTATTCTAACCCTATCCATGTATGGTATGAATATATATGCACAGGGGGAATAGGAGAGGAATCCTTTTGTGAGAGGTTCAGTAAAAAAATGGTAAAACTCTGAGCTGTCACTGATCTAGGTAGACTAAATCAGATGTTAGTCTTTTGTATCTGCTGCATATTTCATTGCTTAATGTTTTTCCTATTCACAGCTTCACATAATTTGAAGTAATTAGCTGTGCCAAATTACATAGGAATTCAGTATTTGTATGAATTTTTAGCTTGACAAATGACCAAAGCCATAGATAAAATTCTACCCCTGCCTATTTTTTAATATTGGATTTAGTTTATTACTATTTAGTTTCATAATTAAAGATAGTAAGGCTATGTATTTACTTATGGAGCCATGACACAAGCTATACAGACACCAAGGGGCTTTTCTGACTTCCAGTAGTCAGAGAGAGAAGCTTGGTTTAAAATGTGAACAGAACAGATTATTTAGCAGTTTTTTGCTTTAAATATAAAGGATATCACTACAAATTGTTTTTAATTGCTGTCAGAAGTATGGTTGGGGCCAATCCACTATGAAAAGAGCTTGATATTTCACTTTGAACTCAGTGTTACATTGCTTCTTCTCAAATAGACTTTTGAAGTAGGAAGCCCCCGAAGTTTCAAACATAGCAGTGAGACTTACTCCTTCTGAGGAGCTAATCCAGGCTGTCAGTTGAGAGGAGAGTGGCTTGGAGCTACGAATTTGATTTGCCATACCTTTCAAATAACAGAACAGCGGGTATGTTTTGCTAGCAGTAATAGCTGTTTGGGTTTTTTCAGTACTTTAAAAGTCTTTATTTTCACTGTCTGATGTAATTGTATGGCTATGGTGAACTACAGCATCCGATGCTCATGCTACTAATTTCATCGCTGTTTTGCAACAAGGAATCTTTAGTGACCTCTCTATTATGTAAAGTAAGAAATTAAGTGAAAAGGCCAGATTTTTAAACAAGACTATAATAAGTATGTCTGTAAAATGGCACAAATCCGTTAGCTTCTGAAAATGCACACACACACAGAGTTACTGAAGTTACAAAGCCAGCCACTCAGAAGTTAGGAAATGCCAGCATTAAGGCTGCCTTGTGTGACTTTTAATTCAGCTTGTGGACTTGTTTGACAGATTTCAGCAGAAGATTGTCCTATGGAGACTAACTGTTCCTCCCTGGCCTCACTGTCTAATAGCTATAGAGGCACTAATAGATAACTTGTGATGACTTACAGCTTTGCTGCTGAAGTTTCTGGGTTTCTGGAAAATAGGAGTGAGAGTTGGTGTGAGATTCTGGGAGGTTGTGTTGATTTGCATGGGTGGTGAAAGTGTGTAGTGTGGCAAAGGGCTACATGTGTTTAGAATATTTTATGTTGCATGGTGAGGTGTTTAAATCAAGTGTGCAGTCTCCCTCTTACAGCAAAACAAATTAAGTGTAGAGTAAGGTTGGTGATTGATTGAGATATCACAATGGGCAGACTCTTGTAATTCTAGAGTTGCAATGACCGAGAACGTAAATGGATAGTTAGAGATCATAAATTTGATCGAAGTTGGTGATGATTCTGAGGAAAAAACAGGTCCTTTATTTTATTTTATGGTTTGTGATCTCTGTTGTGTACATTTTCTTTCACTACAAAGCTACAGTACTTGTCTGAATTGTCTCTGTTTTTCTCAACAGTTCAGGGCGACAGCTAAGTGAAGTCTTCATTCAGCTCCCATCTAGGAAAGAATTACCAGAGTATTATGAGTTAATTAGGAAGCCAGTGGACTTCAAAAAAATAAAGGTAGGTATATTAATTGGGAGTGGACATTTCTTCATTTTCTTTTTGGAGATAGAAATATTGGGGTTGTCCATGTAATCGCCACCAAATTGTGACCACATTGGATATTAAAAATTTGCATATGTTATGAGGTCTAGATTTAAAATATGGAATTGCCATCTAACATTAACATGGTGGCCATCATCTGAGTGCTTCCCTTCCCCCTCTCCCCCCAGCCAAAGATTACTCTGCAGCACTCTGCCACAGCTTCCTCCCTTCCCGTGGTATCAAATATCCACCTCATGCAAAATCTCTCCTTGTATCAGGGGCCAGTTGAAGTGCACATGTTCTCCACCATCTATGACACCTCAGGGCTTCTCCCCAGATTAGCAAGCACACGTTGCTACGCTCAATCTCCTATACATAGGTTTATTTGTCCAAACATAAACACACTACAAACAAAAATAGTTCCTCAGCTCACCCTTTGTGCCAGAGGTTCACAGCCTCTCCTCTCTCAGGGTTTTCTGGTAATCCTGCTTCTTGTAGTTTTGCATTCTCAGCCAGCATCCCTTCTCATTCAGCCATCTCAGTTCCTCTTCTGGAACACCTGCACTGTTCTGGGAAATCATACTTCTAAATCTGAATCAACTGTTGGGGCAGCCACACCATATTCAGCTGCTGTGGTGTATGTGGGGAGATAGTGTATGCAATCTTTTGAACCTCTGTGGTCATGAGGATCCACTTTGTATCCATGCCCCTAGCACTCCCACAAATTCCCTCCTCATTCCCATCACCCTAATGAGCTGAAGACACCTGCCATTAATGTCTTCTCTTACACACAGCAGTGCAGAGGCTCTGCTGCTTTTGTCTTTTCAGCTGCACTCAGTAGTTGCATAGCTTTAGTTTGCTTTTGGCCCTTGCATGACTGAGAACTGTGCCCTGTTTATAGAATTTTTTTTCTAAAAATAAATACAATCAGGTATATCTGTCACTCAGAGATTTTTAATATTAATATTAGCATTCAAAATTACAACACAGTGTTAACCAGCTGCCTTGTATTTTGTTTCTCTTTCTCTTCTCCATTTTAAAAACACAATAGGAAAGAATCCGTAACCATAAGTATCGTAGCCTCGGTGACTTGGAGAAAGATGTCATGTTGCTGTGTCACAATGCTCAGACATTCAACTTGGAGGGATCACAGGTCTGATGGAAACTACATATACTTTTGTTTTAAAATTAAGCACGTGTATTTTTTTAATTTATTTTCCATAGTTATTTAGTGCTTTCTCAGTGAAAAGCTAGCTTCATCCCAGCATGCATGGCTGCTGCCCTTCCCCCCCACCCGCCCCTCCCAAAATGGCACCCTTGCCCAAGAAGGGGTCCTACACTAGATCCACTGGGGTGATTCCCCTGTGGGAAGCTGGGACATTTCAGCCAATCCAGTCCTGTCATGGAATCTGACTACCTAAGCAGTTATAGTGAGATATGCTTAATGGTCTTGTAGACTCAGGGTGTGGATGCATCCTACTTCAGGAAGACCAGGTGAGGTCAACTAGCTTAGACAGACACCTCCCTGTACATATTTCTCATATACTTGTGGAAACCTGAGTCTGCCCCACACAACAGAGGTGGAAATGGAGGTACAGGGCCAGAGAACTTGACTCTGAGCTAATGTGATGTGGGACCTGCCCTGACCTGTAATTTGGGGGAAACATTGGATGGACTATTCAGCTCATGTGGGAAGCCCTAGGACAATGAAGGGTAAAAAGGTCTGAGTCTATCCAGGAAATAAAACAGAGGGGTTGAAAGCTGTGGTGAGGAAACTCAGAAAAGAGCCAAGAGATAGGACCAGAGGGCCCCAATGTGTGGGGCCTGCTGAGATAAGGAAATGACAACAGGAACTGGATGAGACTAACCTCTCCAGACAAAAAGTTTTTAGATAGTCCAGACAGGAGTTGACCAGGGTGCAGGTGAGAGCTGAAGGGAAGAGGGAACGAAACTCAGCTCTGCAGGCAGCATTGGCCCAGGCCCAGAGGGAGAAAGATCAGAGGGTTCAGCAGGATACCAAAGAAACCCAGATCAAAGTTAAGGTCTGGCAAAATGCTGTGGGGGTCTCAGGGTAAAATACTAAGTGAGCTGGTTAGTAAAGAAGCCCACAAAGATTCACCCCAGCTGGAAGAAGTGAACGAGAAGGGCTGGGATAAAAAGCAGGAGTGTAGAAAGGTTTCTAAGCTCGAGAATGCGCAGCTGACTGAAGAGCTTCAGTTTACCAAATAGAAAAAAGAGTTTGCTTGGAACACTGTATTACTGAGAGAGACAGAAACTCTGTATCCAGGACCCGAGAGAAAAGGGCACTGGTAGATCGGTGTAGGGAAAGACTACAATTAATGGCCTTACGGACAGGAATCTGGGAGAGGGAAGCCTTTTCTGACACTAGGCAAAAATGGGCTACAAGGGGAGAGTGCCTTCTATGAAACTACCACCATGCTCCCATTAAGAAGGGGAAGAGTGTGGCTAGATGGACCAGGTCCTGAAGCCCTCTGCTGAGGGCTTGTGGTCTTGCCACACCCCTGCCCAGCAAATCATAGAGAAGTCCTCAAGGCAAGCTAGAGCAGCACAAAGGAAGCAACCAATTGGGGCCCAGCAAGCCAGTTAAAAGGAAGCTGCTGGACAAGCGTGAGCAGTTCCTCTTTGGAGCTCAAGAGGTGCAAACGAAGAATGTTAAGGACTAGTCGACTTATCTTATAGTCAGTCTACTAGTCGATTTCCTGCCCCCCACCCCCTGCTGCTTCTATCTATGCCCTTAAAGTGGCTCCGTGTGGCACTGCCGCTTTGAAATGTCCCAGCTTTGATCCCCAACTCAGCTGCACTGAAAGGGGCAGCGCTGCATGGAGCACAGATCAGTTGGGGAATCCCCAGCTAACCCCGAGTACTGGGGAAATGCCGCGCGGAACCTGCATCTGAGTCCCCCGGGCTCCGTGCTAGCACTTCCACTTTGAAATGCACAAGAGCCCCCACTGAGGACTCTTGTACATTTCAAAGCTGGCATCTGCGGGCAACGTGGAGTCAGCGGGACTTCCCACTGGCCCTGGGATGCATGCGGAGTACTGCATTCCTCCTTTGAAAGGAGGAAAGCAGAAGTGCCTATCGACTACTCGACTAGTAAATTAATCGTTCGTTAACATCCCTAGTGTAGACTCTGCTGGAGGGCTGGGTCACAGGAGGGCCACCATAGCAGACAAGTGCAGGCACACACACTCGGCCTAAGGGAGCCACTCATGTGAGGTAAATGCCCCATGCAAGGTTGCCAGCTTCCAGCCTGCATGGGATCTTGAATTGGCAGCCTCACGCAGGATTAGAAGCAGCCCTCCTGCCCCTGCCCCTCGCTGCAGCTTCTGACCCCATACAAGGCTGCGCAGGCCAGCATGAGATTGAATGCTGTTCCAGCCCAGCAGGATGGAAAGGGGTCCAATTAACAAATATCCCTAGTTTCTGACTACTTAGTGCCATTAGGGATATGTACTTTGTAGTCTCCTGTACATTGCAGTAAGTTTGTGCTTTGTGGATATACCTTTACTGGTATTGTTGGTTGATGAAGGACATCCATTTTGAAAGACTTTGTTGATGAATGCCCCCTGAATTGCTAAAGTCCAGAGAATGGATCACTGATGTAAATTCTATAGGTCTCTCATTTCAGGCAGGTCTAGTATGCTTCACTGATTGTAGGTCTGTGTTCTGCTGTAGTTATTCAAAACATAAATGTAAATGGTAGAAAGAATACAGAAAATCTGAGAGATTTGTGAATACTCACACGACTGAAATACTCCATTAATTCTACGTGAGATTCCCTGATAAAACAATAAGGGTCAAATTTTCTAGGAGATGGGGCTTGCTACACTAGTCAGGAAGACTTTGAACAAAAAACCAAGAGGTTAGGGGAAGGGTGAAAAGAAGGAGCGAATGTTTACTTCTTTGGGAAAAAATCAACATGTTGAACAAATTTAATCCAGGCCCCAAGAAACATGAAGAGAAGAAAAATGTTAATTGCCTATATATCAGCTGTTGGGTTCTGGGTAAGAGACAAGGAATTGGAATTACTCATTTGCAAGCATAAATTTGGCCATGTTAGTATTATTGACACTACAGGTTAAACCTCTTTAGTACAGCACTCCCGGGACCTGGCCCGTGCCGAATTAGAGTCCTGACACTGGGGCTCTGCAGCTACCCCCTAGCTGTGGTCCTAGCCTAGGACAGTGAGGGACACGGACAGGGCAATGCAGGAGGGGTGCAGAAAGCTTGGTCCCAGTCCTAATCTGGCTAACTAAATGCTGGACCACAGATGCTGCCTGCCCCAGAGTGTGTCAGACTAGAGAGGTTCAACTTGTAGTGGGAAGAGTTGCATGACTGAAATGTTAATCATTGGCTATTTCCTGTTTAGGAAGACTCAAATGAGCAAAAAAGGATACAGAAAGGCATTCTGTTAAAATAGCATTGCCTGTATCCAAATCACTGACAACTCAGAAGCAAATTATCCTGCACACTTATGGATTAGTGACCTAAAGAGGAAAAGAAGAAATTGATATAAATAAATATAAACTAGGGGTAAAAACAAGGGTGATATCATGCTGGCAGTCTATTACAGACCACCTACCCAGGTAGAAGAGGTGGATGAGACTTTTTTTTAAACTAACATAATCATCCAAAGCACAGGATTTGGTGGGTGTGGGGAGGGGGAGGGGGGAACTTCAGCTATCCAGGCATATGTTGAGAAACTAATGCAGCAGGGCACAGACTATCCAATAAGTTCTTGGACTACAATGAAGACAACTTTTTATTCTTCTTCAAGAAACGTACCTGGGGGTTCTCCACAGTAGGTGTAGGTGCATCCCAGCGCCTCAGAGCAGATTTTTTTTTTATAAAAGTGCATTGGAGCGGCGCACACGAGTCGTCGTTCCCCCCACCCCGCATCCCCCCCGGTACCATCGCACATATGCGACCACCCTCCCTTCAGTTCCTTTATACGGTCCGCAGCTTCAGATGTACTTCCGCAGTGCTTCTCATTCCTCAGCTGTTCTAAAGATAATTAGATTAGTTTATTCCAAGTTCTTCTCCCTCATAGTTGTTAGTGTAAAAAAAAAAATGAAACCAAACAAACAAAAAAATGCCATTCACCTCAGCTGGCTCCCTTGGCCGCTTGATAATATCACCACGAGATTGGGTCGCTCACTTCAAACGCTGTGCAGGCTGCAATGACACTATGCTGGCCTCAGACGGCCATGTCAAGTGCGTTAAGTGCCTTGGGCACACCCACTCCCACGGGACTGTCCACACTGCACCAAATTAAAAGTGCACGCACAGAGAGACAGACCTCTACTTGAAAATGATACTAACAGAAAAGGGCAAACGCCCTTGCACAGATCCTGGCTCCAGGCAGACCGCCTAAATCCCCAAAGAAATGGGCCATCTCACTTCCACAAAATCCACGCTCACCAAAATGGCGCTCAGTTGAGGCAGTCGGCTAACCCTGACAGGCCGCACCTCAGTACCTGTGACAGACCTAGTACCTTAGATGCGCCCAACCATACGCAACAGGCCACACTGTCTGCCTCACAAAGCTCGGCACCGAGTACAGCACCGACTAGGACTGCGCCGAGTACAGCGGCGCTCCAAGAGCTTGCCACGGCACCGCAGCAGCTGACAGGGCAGCCGCACAGCAGCAGGCCCTTCCCTTGCTGCCCATAACTCCTCACTGCGTGCTATACTCCTCTGGTGCCACAGGTACTATCATCTTTTATAGCAGTGGTGCACAACCTGTGGGTCGCGATCCCCTTGGGGGGTCGCAGCTGTCTTCCTGGGGGATTTCAGCACTTTGATCTGGCTGGCTGGAGGCTGGGCCCGGCCGTTAGTGGCCACGCGGCGCTTTGATCTGGCCGTTGGCAGGCCCCACAGCGCAGGGCTTGTGAATGAAAAAAGGTTGCACACCACTGTTCTATAGCAACAGCACTTTGGCGCCTCACACTCCTACCATTAGCTACAGGGAGCACAGAGACCTGGCGATCTCTTTACCCTAAATTCTCCATTTTTGAGTAATGACAGACAACCTCATTCACCACTATCCAGTTACACAGCGTCACTTTCCACTCTATCAACTGATGGGGTTGATGACTTAACAGTTTTCTCACCGCATCTGTCCACGTACAGAGGCATCAGGACTGTCATTTAATCCTGACCAGCTCGACCTCACCAGAGCAGCCATGGCTCTCTGGGCACCGCATCCATGGATGCCACCACCAATGCCCTACCTCCCCTCCCCCACTCCATGGCAATTTTGGAACCCGTGGCCTCAACACAAGAAGAGAATACACAAAATGAAGCATATGGCAAATGTGCTCTTTCCCTGATCCAATCCCCTCAAACAGGGAGGGGGTGAAATGAAATTGATGAACATCATTCCCCGAATTCGGGTCCAGAGGCATTACTTGACACAAACTCACCATCTGGTATGGATGAGGCCATCATGCCACTGTCCTCGACAACCACCAAGGATTTCTCTTCTTTTCAGGACCTCTTTAAGAGAGTTGCAACCGATTTGAACATTCCCGTGGAGGGAAGTGTAGGATGCGTGACATGAACTCTCAAATATCCTCCAGGCAACACCTTCTGCAAATATTGCCTTGCCAATTAACTCGGCCATACTCGAACCTGCCAAAACTTTGTGGCAAACACCTGCCTCAATTCCACTTACCTGCAAAAAGGCAGACTGCAAGTATTATGTCCCACCTAAAGGCTCAGAATTTCTGTTCACTCACCTACCACCAAACTCATTGCTAGTGGACACGGCTCAGCAGAGGAATAAGCAACAAAACCATTCCATGCTGTCCAACAAGGACAACAAGAGAGTTGACTCACTTGGGAAGAAGATGTACACATCAGCTACACTACAAATGAGAGTAGCTAATTACACCACACTTCTCAGCAAATACGATTTCAATAATTATGCAAAGTTCAACATCTTTATTGATGATATAACAGACAATAAGAAGGTGCAATTCAGAGCGATTGTCTCAGAGGACCAGGCAATATCACGCACTGCCATGGCAGTTGTCATGCAGCGAGCCTCATGGTTCAATTCGTCTGCCTTCCCTCAAGAAATCCAACCGTCCGTCGAAGACCTGCCGTTTGAGGGGGAGAAGTTCATCTCATCAAAAACAAATGAGGTCCTCCACTCGATGAAAGACTTCAGGGGACATTACGCTCGCTGGGGATCCAAACACCTGTAACAAGGAGAAGACAGTACAGATATCAGCTATACCCGCCAAGATACCCGCAACCTACACACCACTACCAAAGGCAAGACCACCTGCCATATCAGTAACGTGACTCTAGTAGACAACAGTGTCGACAGCCCCAAACTAATACGTCCAATTGCCCATCCCAACCAAATAAACAAATTTGAGCCATTTGTCGAGAGACCGAAAACCATACGACCTCCTCCAGAGCTCTCAAATACTACCAAACCTTTCACTTATCGCCTTCTGCCATTTCTTGACAAATGGCACACCATCACATCTGACAAGTAGGTGATACAGATAATCTCCTTTGGATACACCATCTCTTTCCTCTCTCTTCCCCCACCCCACCCACCCACCCACCCCATCCCTCTTCAGAGAACATTCTGCAGCAAGAGGTGGATGATCTGCTACAATTAGGAGCCATAGAACCAATCCCACCAGAGTTTCACAGAACTGGCTTCTACTCTCATTACTTCCTCACCCAGAAAAAAGCTGGTGGCTGGCACCCAATTCTCGACTTGAGGGCGCTTAACAAATTTGTCAAAAGACAAAAATTCAAAATGGTCACATTTAGCAACCATTATCCCCGCTCTGGAGCTCAGCGACTGGTTTTTGTGTCTCGACCTACAACATGCATATTTTCATGTGCCCATACGACAGGCTAATAGATGTTTTCTTCATTTTACCCTAGGTTTGCAACATTACCAATGCTCAGTCCTATCTTTCGGACTCTCCACGGCACCAAGGGTTTTTCCAACATGCTAGCCATGGTCACGGCCCACCTCAGGAAGTGTGGCATCACCATTTATCTGTACCTTGACAATTACCTCATCACAGCAAGAACCAGATATGACGTCTACTGCTGTACTCACCTGGTCCAATTGTTTCCAATCACTAGGACTTCTGATAAATGAGAGCAAATCAGTGCTCACACCCACTTAGTCCATACAACTCATTGGGGTCCTTCTCAACTCCACCACAGATATGGCCTCCCTATCTACCAACAGGTTCCTCAGGATCAGCAAACTAGTGCATTCTCTCTACGTAATGCCACTCCACGTAATGCCACTTGTCCATAACTGTTTACAACTCCTGGGTCATATGGCATCATGCAATCCCGTGGTCTCCTACACACACCTATTTATGAGGTGTATTCAGGGATGGTTCAGACTCACCTACAAACCCCACATCCACCTGATGACCAAATTGCTGTCACTCCCAGACAAAGTAAAGAGACCACTACAATGGTGGACAAAACCGTACAACCTCTACAGGGGCCTACCTTTTCAAAATCTAGAACCCACAGTGGTTATCGCTACAGATGCCTCTCTCACCGGGTGGGGAGCGTACATGAAAGGACTAAGGCCCATGGACCACAGCCGAGAGGACATTACACATCAATGTCATTGAACTCAGGGTTAGATGTCTGCAAGTTAGATGTCTGCAAGTCACCAGGGCCTGATGAAATGCATCCTAGAATACTCAAGGAGCTGATAGCTAAAGGCTCAGATACCTCCTCTATCATCTTTGAAAAATCATGGAAGACAGGAGAGATTCCAAAAGACAGGGAAAGGGCAAATATAGTGCACATCTATGAAAGGGAAATAACTACCAGGAAGATACAGACCAGTCAGTTTAACTTCTGCACTAGGGAATATAATGGAGCAAGTAATTAAATAATTCATCTGCAAATATCTGGAAGATAATAAGGTGATAAGTAACAGCCAGCATGGATTTGTAAAGAACAAATCATGTCAAACCAATCTGATAGCTTTCTTTGATAGGATAACGAATCTTGTGGATAAGGGAGAAGCGATGGCCGAGGTATACCTAGACTTTAGTAAGGCATTTGATACAGTCTTGCATGATATTCTTATCAATAAACTAGGCAAATACAACTTAGATGGGGCTAATGTAAGACGGGTGCATAACTGGCTGGATAACCGTTCTCAGAGTAGTTATTAAGAGTTCACAATCCTGCTGGAAGGGCATAACAAGTGGGGTTTCGCAGGGGTCAGTTTTGGGATCGGTTCTGTTCAATATCTTCATCAACGATTTAGATATTGGCATAGAGAGTATGCTTACTAAGTTTGCAGATGATACCAAGCTGGGAGGGGTGGCAACTGCGTTGGAAGATAAGGGTCATAATTCAAAATGATCTGGACAAACTGGAGAAATGGTCTGAGGTAAATAGGATGAAGTTTAATAAGGACGAATGCAAAGTACTTCACTGAGGGAAGGAACAACCAGTTTCACACATACAGAATGGGAAGTGACTGTCTAGGAAGGAGTACTGCAGAAAGGGATCTAGGGGTCATAGTGGACCACAAGCTAAATATGAGTTGACAGTGTGATGCTGTTGCAAAAAAAGCAAATATGATTCTGGGATGTAGTAACAGGAGTGTTGTGAGCAAGACACGAGAAGTAATTCTTCCACTCTGCTCTGCTCTGATTAGGCCTCAATTGGAGTATTGTGTCCAGTTCTGGGCACCGCATTTCAAGAAAGATGTGGAGAAATTGGAGAAGGTCCAGAGAAGAGCAACAAGAATGATTAAAGGTCTAGAGAACATGACCTATAAAGAAAGACTGAAAGAATTGGGCTTTGTTTAGTTTGGAAAGGAGAAGACTGAGAGGGGACATGATAGCGGTTTTCAGGTATCGTAAAGGGTGTCACGAGGAGGGAGAAAAATTGTTCTCCTTGTCCTCTGAGGATAGCACAAGAAGCAATGGACTTCAACTGCAGCAAGGGAGGTTTAGGTTGGACATTTGAATAAACTTCCTAACTGTCTGGGTGGTTAAACACTGGAATAAGTTGCCTAGGGAGGTTGTAGAATCTCCATTTCTGGAGGTATTTAAGAGCAGGTTAGATAGACCTCTATCAGGGATGGGCTAGATGGTACTGGGTCCTGCCATGAGGGCAGGGGGCTAAACTTGATGACCTCTCGAGGTCCCTTCCAGTTCTAATGTTCTATGATACTATGATTAAGTAATGCAAAAAGAAAAAGAAATAAGGTGTGCAATGAATATTTCTGTTTTGTATTTAGGCAAGTAGGATGTATTCATGTCATGATGATGATTAAATTCTTCCCATTTTAACAATAACTCAGGAGGATGTTAAAATGCAACCACTAAAGTTAGATACTTTAAAATCACTGAGTCCATATAACTGACGTAAGAGTTTTAAAAGAGCTGGCCGCGTAGCTCCCTAGACTCTTAATGTTAACTTTCAATAAGTCTTGGAAAATTGGTGAAATAAAATTGTAAATATTTTAAAAAGTGGAATGACTTGTGTAATTAAAGGCCAGTTATCATGACATTAATCTTGGGCACAATAATGGAAGTGCTGTTACAGGACTCAACTAATACAAGAATTAAAGACATACAATATAATACATGCAAATCAATATTGTTTTATAAAAGATCTTGTCAAACTAACTGGATATGTGTTTTTATGAGATTCCAAATTTTGGCTGATAAGATCAATAATATTGATGAAATATTCTTAGACATCTAGAGGTTTGACATGGTACTGTCTAACATGGCACACTTTAAATAGATTAACAACTGGCTAACTGGCAGGTTTCAAAATATAAATGTAAATGGGTAATCATCACTGAGCAGATAAAGGGTGATTGATCAGACTTTAACCACATACAGAAGGAATCAAGATTTGATAATTGAAGGCTCTTTAATCTCAGAGACACAGGTGTTAACAATAAAATGGCTGGCTATTGAAGCTAGACCTATTCAAATTCTAATTAGGTCACTCATTTTTAATAGGAAGGGCAATTCTTGGAACAATTTACCAAGGCTTGAGGTGGATTATACATCACTGGAATGTTTACATTAGATCTGTCCTACACCCTAGCCATCCTAGTGGTTCCCTCTGCCTCTCTCCCTCTGAAATGTACAGGAGCTACCCCTGGATCTTGTATATTTCAAGGGAGAGAGGCAGTGGGAACCTGCACAAGCGGGGAGCAAAGCAGTCCCTGCTGGCAGGGGTTCCCCTCGGTGCCTCTTCCTTTGAAATGTACAAGAGGCACAGGTGGCTCTTGTATATTCCAAAGGGAGAAGAGCAGCAGTGGGACCAGTGTGAGCAGGACTGTTTCAATTCCTGCTTGCGCCATTTCCCTGCTGTCCACTGCCTTCCCTCCCTCCAGGGAGACTTTTAAGACAGCTCCCTTCCCCCCCCACCCCTCCCCAGCACCGGCTCATGCTCCACCCTTTGTTGCCTTTCTCTGCATTTCCTTATTGGGTAGTTGACTAGTCGACTAGTCACTTACATCCCTAGATTATGATCCAGGTTGTCCTTTCTACTTGGCCTCAGAACCATTTGAAGCATCAGAGGAGATTTCTGTAGGTTTGGTGATGTTTTGTGCAGTGATGCAGTTCATAAACAGTAGGCGTTGTGATGGCTGCCAAAGTCTGTTCTTTGTCTTGCTCACAAATTACCTATGTCCTGTAGAGAGGGACTTATTTAATAATGCAATTAACTAGAAACAAACAATGCTAAGGCTCTTAATCATTATGATTAGTAAACCCAGTTCACCCCATGATACATGTTTGTATACATAATCTTGTATTAACTTTAGTTGGGATAAATGTGTTTGCAATTCTAAAGTACCTTTGAGCTATCTGAATAATCCAAGTAATGTAGAAATATACATTCAGTTGTTTAATACATCACTCGTAAGGTCTGTAGAACAGTATGTATGAGTTCATTTGCAAAGATGATTATGAAGTGTTTCTTTTGCAAACTATTTAGATTAATAATCCTTACATTCATAGATGCTCTTTGAACAAAGTTAAGATGAAAGTTGATGGATCAAAGATGTTTAGCAGCTATAGAAATATTAATAGAGAAGAATTTTATGTAATAGCACTTTTTTTTTTAAGTCTTTGTATCAAACAGGGAGGAGAAAACAGCTTGCCACAGGTTCTTTCTATTAGCCATTTTGGAGGTCTTAGTATCCAGGTGTTACTATTTGTCACTATTTAAGTAAATTTTTATACTGTAATCCAAATCATAGTTAGAGAACTTGTCTCAGAAGATTCATTCTGAATGCTTTACAAGATGGTTATAATGTAATGGAAATGTACAATAGTTAGAATACTAATGGCTATATGCAATAAAAAGAAAAATGTTCTAGGATGGACTTTTTTCCCTCTGATTGGAAGTTTAAAATTTAATACATTGAGGGACTTACGTTTTGTGATACTGTCAGCGGGTTTCTTCATTTAGATCGTGAAAAATTCAACATCAGCGTTTCTTATAAAATTCATACAACAAACTTTGTTACTTGTAGTGGTGGGGGGCATCCGCTCTGTGGGTTGGCATGGAAAATGTTCCATGCTGTGAATTTTTGTTGGAGATTGGATTTCCATTCTGACATAAGCTTGCTTTCCTATTGCAGATCTATGAGGATTCTATTGTTCTCCAGTCAGTGTTCAAGAGTGCCCGACAGAAGATTGCCAAAGAGGATGAGAGCGAGGATGAAAGCAATGATGATGAGGAAGATGATGAGGAAGATGAGTCAGAGTCAGAATGTAAGTCCCCTGTTCAAATCTGAGAGATGGAAGCAGGTTTCACATGGTACTCAGTCTCTCCAGTGTGTATATGGAAACCGGTTACCAGCTTTCATTCTTTCACTAGCCATTTTAATACAAGCAGTGTGTGTTCAAATTTGCTATAATGGTTCTCTCTTTGTTGGTTGGCTGCTCTGTTCTGGCAACGTCACTCAGAACTGTAACAAAGACTTCAAGCATCTCTAATCACAAAACCCCCAAACCCACAAAAATTATAGAAATGTTTCTTTTTCCTACCTGTTCATATGGGACTTACCCAAATAGTGAACCAGCTTGCCTCTGACTGACCACCTTTTAGTATTTCTTTTGTGCTCTTCTTTGTTTGTTTATGTTGGTTTTAAACATATGCTCCTAGACAGACCTTCTGTTGGAAAATCCAAAGGAGAGCTAAAACTCAGTCTTTTGGAAGACTTCCAAAATTAATAGTTAACTGCCAGCTTCTGGTGGGGACCATTATAATGGTATATCTATCCTGTGACTCCTGCCTGCATACAAACCTCTTTTTCCTCACATGTTCTAATCACAGCCCTGCTAACCATATAGGCCCCTGATAACTTAAAACATGTTGCCTTAGCAACAACCAGTTATTTACAGTACACAAGAGGAGATCATTCAGCTGTTTGGAAATGAGCTGATCTTTTGGAATCATACCCTACTGCACTATTCAGAAAGCCACCTATCTGAAGATGATCAATTACCCCAGCTGGTATTTATGTAATTTAAAGCAGTACTACCTGGCTCTGACGAAAAGCATATATTTGCTATTCACAATCAAGAAAAATTATTTTAAAAATAAAATGCATTCTATTGCATAGTGGTTCTCAGAGTAATCCCAAAACCAAATGCAGCCTGCATCCATCTTTTCCCCCCAGCGCCCCAAAAAAACCCCCTACACTTTAATTGCAAAATGAGGATGAAGCTAATAAACTCAAAGAAACTGGGTTTTTTAATCAAGCTATGCCAGAAAATACAAATATAAACAATATCTCCACATCAGACATTCCAAAGGCATGATAAAGAACGCAGTGAGGAGGGATATTTTCAGGCTGTTACAGGAGGAGAATGTTCATGAAGAGAGAGATGGTGTTACAAAGCTGTGTTAGGGGCCTCGATAGCTAATTTCTATATTGAATGAGAAAAAGGAAAGATAATTAAATATAGTAGAACCTCATAGTTATCAGCTCCACTGGAATTCATAATTCTGAGATGTTCAAGACTCTGAACCAAATGTTACGGTTATTCTTTCAAAAGTTTACAACTGAACATTGACTTACTACAGCTTTGAAACTTTACTATACAGAAGAAAAATTCTGCTTTTAACCATCTTAGTTTGATTGAAACAAGCACAGAAATAGTTCCTTTGTCAAATCTTTTTTTAAATGTTTCCTTTAAGAATTTACATTTAATTATTACACTTAGTATACTGTATTTCTTTGGTGGGTTTTGTGTGTGTGTTTGTTGCCTGATTGACTATGTCCAGTTCCACATGAACTTCATAACTCTGGTGTTTGTAATGCTGAGGTTCTACTCTAAAGGCATCTGTTACATTCATGTTGTTTTTTGCAGCAAAATCTGTGAAAGTGAAAATAAAGCTGAATAAAAAGGATGAGAAAAATCGGGACAAAGGGAAAGGCAAGAAGCGACAAAGCCGGGTAAAAGCCAAGCCAGTTGTTAGCGATGATGACAGTGATGAGGATCAAGATGAAAATGTAAGTTTTAGTCACTGAGTCAGGATCCATCTACATTGCAACGCTATTTTGGGATATAGGAATATCCCGAAATAGCTATCCCGCATCTTCACAGCAAGCCTGTTTGGGCTCACTATTCCGACCTCTCTCTAAACCTCATTCTACGAGGATTAAGGGACGTTTCAGAATAGTGCTTTATTTCAAAATTTGGCACTGTGTAGACAACACCAAATGACGAAATAAGCTATTTTGAAATAGCATTGAAATAAGATACACAATTTGCATAGCTCAAATTGCACATCTTATTTTGAGTTACAGTGCAATGTAGATGCCCCCTTTATGTGAAAATAGTTGCAGCTGTTGCCCTTCTCCCTCATTTTGCAAATAATCACAACTTTCAATTCTTTGTGTATGGAAATATTAAGCAAACTTTTATATCAGAATTTGCTTGTGAGAGGGAGATTGAGTCACATGAATTCTAAAAAGACAAGAAATCCATAAAGATTTTGGGGTGCGTCTACACAACAGCTTTATTTCAGAATAACGGCTGTCTTATTCTGACTTCTGTAAAACTCATTCCATAAGGAATAACGTCTCTTCCGAAATAGCTATTTCAGAATAGCAGTAGTGTGGATGCTCCACTATTGCTATTTCAAAATAGCTCCTCCCCAGGGCCATTCAGAGTAATTATTCCCCAGTGCCTCCTGGGGCTCTAAATTGAGGTAGCACGTCCACATTAAGGAAGCCTGCCTTGGACTAATTTTGAGGCTTCCCCATAGTGTAGGCGTGTTATTTCAAAATAAGCTTCGAAATAACTATTTCTTCTGGAATAGTTTATTTTGAAGTAAGCATGCAGTGTAGACATACCCTTAGACTCATATACAAAACTTCTAAAGTGGAGAAAAGAACTTTGCTGTGAATCTTGCAAAGGAGAGAGACCTTTACAACTTTTCTTTTAACTAGTCTTTGGAAATAAGAGTTACTGCTAAATAATAAAGGCACAGGAGTGACTAACACAGGCAGTTTTTGAGCTCATTTTTCAGCTGTTCAGGCTTTCCTTTGCACTTCTAAAATGGAACAAACAAGATTTGTTCATTTTCACCTGAGCACCATTCCACCCCAATGCTCAGAATTATGAATTTACCGTAGAAGATATTTCTCTTTATGCCAACATACTAGAGCAAAATTTGCTGAACTTCTAGATTGCAGGGCAGACAGGAGGAATTAATGTTTCCAGACACTGCTCTCTCCAATTCTTCCCTTCTCTGAAGAGATTTAGCAATGAGCATGATATGTCATGGAGCAGAAATATCAACACTGGTGCTAAGACAATCCTGATTTGTCAATTTAATTATTATTTTTCTTCTTCCTATTGTGTTGTTACAAAAAATCGCTGACAAAGAATCTGACCACCTTCTTTTTTCTCTTTCTGTTCTAGGACCAGTCAGAAGCAAGTGGAAGTGATGATGAGTGATCCATAGGGTTTAATCTCTTCCCCCTTCCCGTCTGTCAATTTATACCCAGTGAATTCATTTTATCAGATAGACATTGGGTTGTTTCTGTAGTCTCATCTTCTATAAACTAGTTTTAGGATAGTGCCAGACAAACATATGATATCATGGTGTAAAAAAGGGGAAAAAATGTAACATATTGTGACCAAATGGGCCTCATAAGATTAAAAACAAAAAACAAAAAAACAAAAACAACAAGCTTTTGATGGAAAAATGTGGGTTGATAGTATATTTCTATGGGTTGGGTTTAGCTTGGTAATGGTTTGATTGTGCCTGGTTTTATCATTTGATGAGATGCTTTTGAATGGCATCAGAAAGACAAAAAATACGTCTTTTGTAGCATTGATAACCAGGAGAAGCCATGAAAAGCTGCTGGTTATTTTATTTTTCATCAGGCAATTTTCAAAGTTTTTATTTGTTCTGTGGTTTGTTTTTTTTTTACACTGTGGTACATATATGCAACTTTGTTTAAAAGCTTATAAATGTACAGTAGTTAGCCTCTTCCCCACCTTGTCCATATACATTTTTCCATACTTTATGCTCTATCTCCAGAAAAAATATTTCAAATTCTATAAAATTTATGTCTACTGTAAACTTTGCTTTTCTCTCTCTTTCTTGATTTTTAAAAAAGTTGGGTTGAAAAATGCTATTGAATATTGCAATCTATATAGTGTAATGGATGGCTTCTTTCATCAATCTGATCTTCTATGTTACCAATGTGGATTATCACCTTTTTCCCTAAAGTGTACTTAATCTTTGCTTTCTTTGCACAATGTCTTTGGTTGCAAGTCATAAGCCTGAGGCAAATAAAATTCCAGTAATTTTGAATAATGTGGTGATAGTGCTTTCATAATAAAGAAGTAATTTAGCTCTGTAAGTAGGTGCCTCCTCTGTAAGTGGGAGACCATGAAAAATACCTCTTTACTATGGTTGTCCCTGGTATTTAGACCTAAGCTATTCTATTCTAAACAGGTAATAATAAGAGAACTTCCTTGCTTTAGCCAGAAATATCCATATAAAGAGTTACAAGTCCAGAGCTATTTAAAAACCATAACCTACAGCATCAATGTAACTCAAAATGTTAACTGGGCCTTGAGTGACAAAGCTTGTAGTCATACTACCCAATAAAATAAACATTGTTTGCTTTCTTTTAGAAAATGTCCCTGTGTCTAGAGGGAGCAAATATAATTTGCAGACTTCCTAGGAAATCAATTTAGCCATTGATATCTCTTTATTTTCTTCACTGTATACCACGTGGATATTTCACCTTTTGCTTTACAGGTTTAATATATATTGGGATATGATGAGGGATTGGGAAGTCACATTATGGTTAATTGTAATACTTGCAGCTAATCAGTTGTCACTTCCTATGAAAACCCCAGCTGCTGAAGATTTGAAAATATGAAAAGCTCCACACCTGGAATTTGATACAGTGAAGATCTCTAAATTCACTTGAACCGTTGATCTCTCTTTTTTTTTTTAATGCTATCTTCCAAATTGTAATATCTTTAGATTGTTCTGGCTGTAATTTAAATATTGTATGTTGAACTCTGGGAAGGACTGAAACCTTTACCACACTGGAGGCTGTTTTCTCTTTATCCTGTCTACATACTTCTACTCAGAAGAGGATATAAAGGTCAGAACCTGCAGAAGAGGAATTTGAGACCGTCTCAATGGTTCTGACAGGTGTATCATCCTCATCACCTGATGATGCAGTTTCTCCATCATCCCTTTCAGCACCTCATGACCTCAGGCAGTACCAGTTGCTTTGGTAGAGGGTGGCAGCTAACCTTCAGACTCTTTTTGAGGAGGTCTATAGCACTTACTATAGTCTTTTGGACACTGCTCTCCTCTGGCCCTAGTAGGGTGGCTTTCCCAGGCTGTGTCTAGACTACAGAGTTTTTTCGAAAAAAGTAGCCTTTTTTCAAAAAAACTTCACCTGCATCTAGACTGCCGTCACATTCTTTCAAAATTAAATTGAAAGAACGCAGCGGTTTTCTTGACAGCGGTAAACCTCATTTTATGAGGAAGAATGCCTTTTTTGGAAAGAGCTCTTTCGTAAAAGCTTTTTTCAAAAGAGGCTTGTAGTCTATATGTACCCCCAGTGAACAAGGTAATTTTAGAATCTTTCAGTTTTATATGGTACACCCCTGTCTCCTGTGCCTTTACCCTGAAAAGGCCCGAAAAATAGTATTTGATGCCAGCCAGAAGAACAGAGTTCCTTATTTACCCACTCAGAGCCCAACTTCATAGTGATGCAGATGGCTACAGAAAAGTCCAGGATAAAGAACCATAAGCACTTCTGCAAATGGTTAGGGTGCCAAACACCTTGATCTTCTGGTGAAAAAAGTATTTTTGGAATGGTCCTCCAGTTTAGAATTACCAATCCCCATAGCTGTTCCAAATTTGTAGAATTCAAAACTGAATTTCCCCAGGAAAACAGTGCTCGTTTCCAAGCCCTCATTGATGAGGATGGTCTGGTTGTTGAGACATCACTCCTTACTTGTTGTTGAGACATCACTCCTTATGGTGAATATGTCCATATTGCATCTAGTTACAGAGTGTAAATCATGACTTCACTTTTGGGGGTCCCCTATGGAAGTCTATAATACCACAATGGACTTGCCCTTTGAATCTAATTTCTTTGGGAAGAAGACCAGTGAATTGCTATGCTCTCTTAAGGACCCTGGGCCTAGCCCTCTGCTCTGGAAGCATCTGCACCTTAGCCTTGAAATAAAAACACTATAAACAAATGTAAAGGTCCAGAGCCCATTCTTCTCAGTCTTTTTATCACCAGTGCCCTTACAAACTATCATAAAAACAAGAAAGGTTGTAAAAACCCATTTATGCATTTTTCTCCATCCCTAGTGCTGCGACTCAACCCCACCTATGGATTACTTTTGCTGGGATTCTCGAGACAACATAACGGTTTTTATACCCTACTGCCCTTCAAATTTTTGGTGGACATCTGGCCCACTTTGCACACAACTGGATGATGCAATAACAGACAAATGGGTGCTAGAGATCATCCGTTCTGGTTAGACATTTAAGTTTGTCATCTCCCCACTACAGCCCCTCTTCCTGATCCTTTCTTGGGGACCATACTCAGGAAATCTTTCATCAAGAGACTGACTCTCCTGCAGTGAGCGGCATCCTATCACCACCCCTTATTTCATAGTTCCCAAGGACAGAGAGTGGAGATCAATTCTTGAGTTACGCCACCTAAATAACTTTATTCAGGAACAAATTTTTGCCTGGTGACATGGTGCAATATAACAGGTTGGTCTGGGGGCACCGCAGAGAGAGTCAAATCAGGGCAAACTGCTTAGAACTAGGTTTACTTACAGTCCAAGACTGGAGTCCTCTTTGTAAGACACTAAATGAGTCATACAGAGCACTTCCGCTGCCAGCAAGAAGTCTTATAAGCAATCCCCTTAGACACTCTAGCTTTACCTGTGCCACAGGTAGCACTACACTTTACACAGGTGAGAGGTTATAAAACTACCAATCTCACTGACTCCAAATAGGTTGTCCTAGCCCTGAAGGACCAGTCACAGTCCCAAGTTAATTTATACCTTAGGCCTTACCCAAAAGAGCATGCTTTACCAATCCTTTGGAATCTAAGGGTACATCTACACTAGCTCGTTAGTTCAAGCTAAGTAGGGTAATTAGGGCAAGCGGAGTTGCAAATGAATCCCGGGATTCCACGAGGAGTAACGGTAGTTCGAATTAGGATCTTTAATTCGAACTACCTACTCCGTGCCGCGTGTAGCCACGGGCACAGAGTTCGGACTAAGGGGATTTAAAAATGGTGGCGCCCGGGAACATGCAAATGAAGCCCGGGATATTTAAATCCCTGGCTTCATTTGCAACTCCGCTTGCCCTAATTACCCTACCTAGCTCGAACTAACGAGCTAGAGTAGATTTACCCTAAAGGTTTATTAATAAAAAGAAAGAAAAGGTTGAGAGTAAGATTGTTAAAGAGAACACATTACATATATTAATCACCAAGTTCTTGATGCAGGCTCTTAACAGAGATGTAACGAACTGCTAGCTTAAAAATCTCTGTGTACGTCCTAGGTTAGGATGGGTCATCAGATCCTTCCCTGCTCTCAGTTCATAGCAGGGCTGCTGCTGAAGTCAAGAGCATGATTGAAGACAAAGATCATGGATACTTTGTCTCAGGATACTTTAAAAATCTTGCCCATACAAAGGAAAATCCATTGTTCTCCTGGGTGATGGTACCTCCCAAACTGGAGCTGATCTCATGATCAAGTGACCTGTCCATATCCTCTTAGGCAAGCAGCCATGGTGTGCCTGCTGGTCCACAGGTTCCCCTCAGGTGTCTATTGGCAGACTTGAGAGCTATTGTCCATGCAGCATCGCTATTTAGCGGAGATATCCACTGAATAAACCATTCCTCAATAGGTGTTCGGTGCCTATTGCTGTTTCTCAGACAGAGAACATTTAAAATATAAGTACAGAGCCCATATTCATAACTTTACATGCAAAAATCATACAAGTATAAGAAGAGCATAGACAGAATCAGCTAAGCACAAGCTTTCATTAGACACCTCACTGTTGTGAAGCAAATCCATAATTCTGTTTGGCCATGCCCCTGTGAGTTGACAATGTGGACTACAGAGAGGGACCATATAGCTCAAAGAACTTCCAGTTACAAGGGATCTGCTTTTCACACATTGAGTTTGAAGAAAAACATACAATTATTGCTGGCATTTTAAACCATTATTATATCCCCTTTGAGATTGGTCTTATTCATTTTTCTGGGGACTTGAGCTCACACTTTTCCCAGCACTTTTTTTTCTTCCTTACCTCTCCATTTTTCTATGCAAGCCCCATTATCTTCTTTTTAGTTCCTGATCTTTTCTCTGTAATCTTCTAATCATATCAGTAAATGAGTTATTAAATACGTTTTCCCAGTTTTTCTTGGGATAGCATAATCAAATATTACAGTAGTTCCTTTATAGAAAAGGGGAAAAGCAAATCTGATTTGAATATCTAGTAAACAAAAACCTCATGCTTAATGAGTTAGTGCCCACTCTTCCTAGAATAGCCCTTTTCCAATATGAAATCAAGACACACTAAGCACATTTGCTTTTACATACAATAACCCATAAAAGCAGGAAGTTAGCCCATTTCCTGCCTGAATTACCATATCTAACATGAAACAAACCTTTTAAATAAAACTGGAAGCAATTAGGCTTGGACACTCTGGGAGGCAAGCAAAGGGAAAGAACTGCTCGGAGGTTGGCTTAGTGCATCTTCTCTCATGGGAGCTAGACAGTGTTGTAAGTGGGTCAGATGAATAACATTTCTAAGGCTTTAATATATTTCAGGTCCTAGATTAATATTCCTCTAGCATTGTGTCTCTAGCACCTTCTCAAAGAAACAATGAATATGCAAATCCACTTGCTTTAATGCATGTAAACATATTCCTTTTTATATATGTCCAGCCACCTGTGCAACATCTTGATTATTTTTCATGCTTTTCATACCTATTTGCTACAATCATTTTCTCTGTCACTGTATCCTTTTTTAGACTACAAGGATTCCTACCTTCCCAAAGTATAATCACCACTCATTGTCCCTGACTGTAGCTGGCAATATATGTTGTTGTTCAGGCAGTGAGACATGACAGGGTGTGTCTCAGATAATACTGACACACCTTGCATGCAGTGTGAGGCACAAGACAGCTGATGCAGCAATACACCACAAAATGGTGTGCAGTTAGTAGGCCATTAGTGCATGCTTCAGATTCCTTTGCTTCACATTCTCAGCTGCCTCAGAAAGGAAGCACTAGCTTTATTCACACTGTAGGCTCAGGTGTAATTTACTGCTCATAGTGTAAATTCATGGGGAAAAAATTGAAAATCTTCTAAATTGAGGAGGGGGAGTGCACTCTTGACTGTTCATAATCATTACAGCCTTTTGGTTTGGGTTTTTAGTTTGTTTAAAATCTCCTGCCACTTTCATTGTTTAAAAAAAAATTGAAAATTGGTGAAAACTAAAAGGGCGAGTGGCTGGCTGGTAGAGTGGGGGGTAGAAGGGGAAAGGTGCCCAGTGCTCACAGGAGTGGCGGGGTGGGGATGAGCCTCCTGCTCCCTGAGGGCCTGACACTGCAGCAGTTGGGTGGTCTCTCTGATCATCTCACTAAAGCAGACAGAATGGTGCTGAAAAGCCAGGTTCAGGAGGGGGCTGTCTGCTGCAGGGAAAGCAGATGAGGGCTATCACCTGGCTCCCAGTTAGCTGGGTGAAGGCAGAGTGGAATGGGCAGAAAGTCCCTCTCATATGGCAGAACCCAACTCCCAGACTCCTACTCTCCCACTGTGCGGCAGTCACCCACCGGCAGCTACCCGCAGAGGCGTTGTGCTGTCCGGCAGAGACTCTGGGTGGGGAGCTGAGCTTGAAGAATTACAGCTCTTGCAAAATTCAGCTTAAAATCGGCAAACCCCAAATATTTGCTTCTTCAAAACCTGGCAACGTTTTGGAGAAATTTGATAAAAACTGAAAACTGGGGGCCTTCAAAATGACAGAATCAGAGCAAACAGTAGAGGCAAGGGTTTATAGGAGGAATTTTAAAGTTGTTTTTCCCTCCCCAATGTGCATCCTCTGCTGATCTAATTTTTGAAATTCCTAAAAAATATAACATCCCCCACTCCTCCCTCCACTTCAGGTCCCTAGCATTTATTGTGGGTCAGCCCAAAGGTCCAGCTAGCCCAGTATCCTGTCTTCTCACCATGGCCAATGTCAGGTGCTCTAGCGGGAATGAACAAACAGATAATCATCGAGTGATCCATTACCTACATCATCTTTTTTCATCCTGTTGTTGCTGCCCACCCGGTGCTCCATAGTAAGACCCTTTCTACTAATTAAACCTTCCATCTCCTCCAAAGGGCCTGGTTTTTCTGTATCACTCAGCACCTCCATATGCTTGTGAGAGAGGTCTCTGGTCATGGGCAGTTAAATCCTAACTCCTCAGATCAAGATTTTCCTGAGACTTGTGACTCAGAAGAGGTGGAACCTAGGCATGAGCAGGTTGAGTATTCAGGACCTTTGCAGTCATTTAGCTCGTACTCAACAATTAAAGAATGTTTCCATTTTTATGGCCCTAATACTGCTCCAAGATGTTGAGGATCAATAGTGCAAAAGACAAGAGTACACAAACAACCTGCAAAATCACCTTTCTGGTGATCAGCAGACACACTGAGTGGGATGAACACCTTATAGGCAAGGAGGGCTGCGGCAGCAAATCAGACGTGGTGTTGACACTTGGACCTCTCCTATTTCTTCATCCACCACTGCTGGGACAAACTGTTACTCACATCACAGGATTATTTCATCCAGATGCTGCTGCAATCTATGCCCCCAGGTAAATTCATCTCCCCTTTTCTGTCTTACTGCTTGTCCTGCTGGCCTTCTCTGTCCATTTCATTGTAGGATGCAGTAACTATAGCCCTCTTCTATCCTCCTGTGTGTACTTCCTGCCTCTTTACTTACGTGCACGTTTGTCGGGATTTTGATTAGCAGAGTCAGAAGGGAAAGTGCTAGGGTTTACAAATAAACTACTCTCTTTGTTTCCTAGCTTTCATTAGAGGTGGGGACTGTCTTTTCCATTGCAGGATGAGAGAACACCATGATAAATTCAGTTGCCAGTTAGTAATTTCCTTACTTTGATGAATTTTTCCATAACTGACTTAGCCAAAAGAAAAGAACGGTTACTTACCTGTAACTGTTGTTCTTTGAGATGTTGCTCATGTCCATTTGAATTAGGTGTGCGCACCGCATGCACCGCGTCTTCCAGAGCGTTTTCCCTAGCAGTACCCGTAGCGCCGGCAGGGCGCCCCCTGGAGTGGCACCGCCATGGTGGAGCATAAGTACCCCTGCCAGCGCTCCCCCACCTCAGTTCCTTCTTGCCGGACGCTCCGACGAAGGGGAGGTGGGGGGGAATCGAATGGACATGATCAACACATCTCGAAGAACAGCAGTTACAGGTAAGTAACCGTTTTTTTCTTCTTCGAGTGGTTGGTCATGTCCATTCCAATCAGGTGACTTCCAAGCCAGCTCCACTTCGTGGAGGAGGGGTCGGAGCACCCAGAAAGAAAAGTCCACGAAAGTTGAACAACCCAAACATGTTTATTCAAGTAACGGAACGCAGAGAACTGTAGAAAAGTGTGATGTGGTACAGATAAAAACAAACATATTTACAATACAGAACTGAGGGCCGCAGAGCCCAGTCCTGCGTCCTCCTTGGCCTGCTGTGTCAGTGCATAGTGCGCCGTAAAGGTATGGACCGACGACCACGTGGCCACCCTGCAGATTTCAGTGATTAGAACCCATGCCCTAAAAGCTACAGAGGACGCCTGCACCCTGGTGGAATGTAATGTAACCTGGAGTGGGACCTTCCCGGCCAGGGCATAACACTCCCTGATACACCCTGCGACCAATTGGACAACCTCTGGGTCGATATGGGGAGCCCTTTCATTCTGTCAGCGAAAGCAATAAACAGTTGTGTGGATTTGTGAAAGGGTTTAGTCCTATCAATGCAAAAGCATCTAGGGAATGGAGCACTTGCTCTTTAGGTGAGGCATGGGGCTTTGGAAAGAAAACCGGGAGGTGAATTTCTTGGGACAGGTGGAATGGTGACACCACCTTAGGGAGAAAGGCCAGGTGAGGATGGAGCCTCACATTATTCTCCAAGAACTCTAGGTAGGGCGGGTTTACAGTTAGTGCCCTCAACTCGGAGACCCTGTAAGCCGACGTAATGGCCACAATGAACATAACCTTCATAGAAGGGTGCTTCAAAGAGCACATAGCCAGCGGCTCAAAGGGGGGCGACACAAGTCTGAACAACACGAGGTTAACGTCCCAAGCGGGGAGAGGGGGTCTAACCGAAGGGTACAACTTATCCAAACCTGTAAGGAACCTTTTGACCACAGGGTCAGAGAACAGAGAGACTCCTCCTGATCCAACATGGAAGGTGGAGAATGATGCCACATGGACTTTGATAGAGGAGGTAGAGAGCCCACCAGACCTGAGTTTGAAAAGGTAGTCCAGAATGGACGGGACAGGTGCACTCCCCTTCTGGACGCCCAAGATGAGAACCGCTGCCACTTGGCTGCATAGGACCACCTGGTGGATGGCTTCCTGCTACCTAGGAGCACCATCTGAACCTCCTGGGAACATTCCCTTTCTGGCTGGGTCAGCCACGGATAAACCAGGCCGTCAGGTGGAGAGAGCTGAGATTCGGGTGAACCATGAGCCCCCCCATCCCAAGGTTGGATGAGGAGATCCCGAACCGGCGGGAGCGTTACAGGCTCCTCGCTGAGCATATCCACCAGGCTAGGGAACCAGAACTGCCTGGGCCACCGAGGGACTATCAGGATGACCGTGGACCTGAAGGTCTTGACCCTGGTCAGAACCCTGGGAAGCACCCTGGGAATTAGGGGAAACAGAGGGAAAGCGTAGAGGATGCCTGCCGGCCACGGCACAGTCATGGCATCTCCCCTGGAGTGTTCCCCCAACCCCAACAGGGAGCAGTAACTCCGGCACTTGGTGTTGTGTGCCGAGGCAAACAGGTCTACTAGGGGACAACTCCACCTGTGGAATGCCTGACAAAGGGCCGAATCCTTGAGAAACCATTCGTGGGCTCTGAAGGATCTGCTCAGAGCATCGGTCAGCAAGTTTTTGCACCCCAGAAGATACTCTGCCTGTAAAACTATATCGTGCACTACGCACAGGTCCCACAGTTCCAAAGCCTCGCGGCAGAGGGGAGGCGACCGGGCTCCCCTCTGCCTGTTGAGGTAAAACACAGCTGCCATGTTGTCCAGGTGTACCAGGACAGAGCAGTGAGACAGCTTCGACAGGAAGGTCTCGCAGGCTCTCCTGACTGCCCTGAGCTCCCAGACATTTATGTGCAGGGTCCACTCTGCAGGCGACCACAAGCCCTGGGTCCTGTGGCTCCCCGGGTGCGCTCCCCAACCCAGGTCTGAGGCATCTGTTACCAATGTGAGCGAGGGGGGAAGTACGGTGAACGGGACCCCGCTGCGCACCACAGCCTCCTGAGTCCACCACTGTAAGGAGGCAATCACCTCTGGAGGCACCGTGAGAACCATGTCCCAGAAACCTCTGGACTGGTTGAATGCCTTTGCTAACTAGGCCTGCAGCGGTCTGAGCCGCATTCGAGCATGGTGTACCACATATGTACATGCCGCCATGTGCCCCAGCAGTCTCGAGCAGACTCGGGCGGTCGTAATGGGGAGCCGGGTTAATTCGGAGATCAGCTCCACTATGGCCAGAAACCTGTTTCTGGAGAGGAATGCTCTCACCACCCTGGCATCCAAGAGAGCTCCTACAAATTCGAGGTGCTGAGAGGGAGTCAACGATGACTTCCTCATTCAGCATGAGGCCTAGCCTTATGAAGAGAGTCATTGTAAGGGAAACATGGGCCTCCACTTGTTCGTAGGAATAACCACAAATTAGCCAGTCATCTTGGTACGGAAAAACGTGTACCCCTTTTTTGCAGAGGAACGCCGCTACGACCAACATGCATTTCGTGAAGACCCTGGGTGCTGTCGAGAGGCCAAATGGGAGCACCATAAATTGGAAATGATGACGGGATACAATAAAATGGAGAAACCTCCTGTGGCTGGGTCTTACTGCCACATGGAAGTAGGCGTCCTTAAGATCGAAAGTTGCGTACCGGTCTCCTAACTGTAATACGGGGATAACAAAAGCCAGGGTTACCATTCTGAATTTGGATTTTACCACCGCCTTGTTGAGGTCTCTGAGGTCTAAGATAGGATAAACCCCGCCTTTGGGTTTTGAGACAATAAAATACCAGGAATAAAACCCCTTGCCCCTTAGGTGTGAAGGAACCCTCTCTACCGCTCCCTTTTGGAGGAGCGCTAACACCTCCTGGCGGAGAATGCCTTCGTGAGAGGTGTCCCTGAAGAGGGATGGGGCGGGTGGGTTGGAAGGAGGCAAGCCCAGGAAGGGAATAGTATAGCCATCTCTGACTATTCTCAGAACCCAGGCGTCGGTGGTGATTTCTGCCCAGGCACGGGAAAAACAGGATAACCTGGCCCCAAACGGGGCTGGGGGGGGAACTGGTGCGCAACCCTCTATAGGACCGTCAGAACGGGTGTTTAGACTCCTTGAGAGGGGCCCTGGGGCTTGACCCCTCTCGGGCGGCGATGACGACCTCTGGCCGATGCCAGAACAGCAGCCGCCCCTGCACTCCCACTAGGAGCACAAGGGCGGCGTCTCCAGTAATTCCCATAAGGGACTTGGGACTGTGTTCTCCCTGGCTGTCTGTAGGGAAGCTGGCGATGCTGAGGAGCAGGCGTGTGGATCCCCAAGGACCGGAGAGTGGATCTCATGATCTTAAGCGTATGGAGTCTCGAGTCAGTGTGCTCCAAGAACAGCGCCTTGTCGTCAAAAGGCAGGTCCTGAATCGTAGTCTGGACGTCCGAAGGTATCCCAGACACCTGCAGCAAGGCACCACGGACCCTAGGACAGGTTGTGAATAAAGGTGCTCGTGCCTCGACTGCGTAGCACCTCTTGACTCTCTTTAAGGTAGGGGTTAAGAAAGCTAGGGTTTGCAACAGGCCGTTAGTGATTTTAGCCACCATTTTGTTGAGTGGCAACGCCAAGCGGGCGGGCACGTCGTTGGACAGGATGTCTATCATAGGATCCGTGTCCTCCACAACTGGCTTCACTGGGACATCCAGGTTGGAGGCCAGACACCAGAGCAGATCCTGATGTGACCGAGCATCCATAGTCGGCAACGGCGGTGCGGGATCTGCTAAAGCTTTATCAGGAGATGAGGACGACGACTCCTGAGTCAGCACTGGATCCAGCGTAGGGACCAGTTGAGAGGGCGGCTGGGCAGGCGGCGCCGCGTGCAGAAGCGGCTCTGGCATTGAAAACTGCGGCTCTTTAACGGCATCGGTAGTCGCAGTCCCCTGGGGTGAGGGAAGGGGTTGTGACAGCGATGCTGACGGAGCCGCTCGGTACCCAGAGACACTGGACACTGCGAAGGGGGGCACAGGCCCTTGCCACTGGTGGTATGCCCACAGCGTCCAAAAAGGCCATTGCGGTTGAGGCGGCCAAGTCTCTTGCACATTCGAACGGTCACGCCGATGCCGGGAACGGGATCTATGATGCGACGAAACTCCCAAGGACTCCGACCTGAAAGAGCCTACATCAGAATCAGATGAGTAATCAAACTCGGGCCAGGGTGGAGCTGATGACGAGTGCCCTGCCACCATCGGGGGAGCGAACCTGGCCATAGATTCTGGCTTGCCCACGTATGTGCGGTGAGGGCGTGCCGGAGCCGGTGCCGGTGCCGGTGCCGGTGCCGGTGCCGGTGCCGGTGCCGGGAAGGCAGGCCTCGGGGCTGCCTGTGGTGCCGACATGGTGCCGGTTGAGGATGCGGAACTCCCAAGTCCAACTGTCCCACGGTGGCGCCCCCATCGCTGCCCCCATGGACACAAAAGCGGGCCGGACCGAAGGCGCTGGAGTCGTAGTGGCCGCCCTTGAAGGGACCAGCGTTACTAGCAATGGCGGTACCAGTATGACCCACCTAGACCGGTATGGCCCAGGCGTCTGCTAGGTGGCCCTCACCCAAAAACTTTAAACAGCTATCGTGAGGATCCCCCTTAGGCATAAACTTTGCGCATACTGCACAAGCCTTAAAGCTTTGCGGCCCTGGTATTCCTCACCCCCGAAGGGGGAGAAGAAAAAACAATGAGCTACCAACTATCTAACTAATTTGAACTATTTACAACTATCTACAACACTAAGAGAACGGGAACCATTAACTACTGTAACAGAGAGAGACACACCAATGACCGTCACGGGCGGTAAGAAGGAACTGAGGTGGGGGAGCGCCGGCAGGGGTACTTATGCGCCACCATGGCGGCGCCACTCCAGGGGGCGCCCTGCCAGCACTACGGGTACCGATAGGGAAAACGCTCCAGAAGACGCGGTGCCCGCGGCACACACCTGATTCGAATGGACAGGAGCTACCACTCGAAGAAGAACATCTTAAAGATGTTGTTAGAACATCTTTTGAACAAGCTATTTACATATTCTAGTGATACTGCTTTTTGAAGCTAGGCAGGAGTTGGACCATTATATTATAGTGTGCACACAGACATACTATATCTCACTGAGTTTTGGATTAGGAACAAGGTTCAACAGAATTCTCAACCTAGTTCTGACTCTGTTGCTGAGTAAGATAATTTATCTTGTGTCTCACATTCTCAGAACGCCAACCTCTTAGGTTTGTTGAGAGTATTAATTAGTTAATGTTTGTTTTGCATTAGTATTATTTTATCAGTTAACTGTTTGATTCATGGATCCACATAGTGGAGATAAAGCGAATAGAACTCGCTCAGCTTGAAGACTGCAAATTATTTTTTCACACAGCCTGATACTATGCTGGTTGGAGAAGAATGACCCACAAGGAGCACATGTAGGAGTCCTGCACCCTCAAAGGAGCCAATGAGTCTGTTTGGAACATCACAGCTTGAAGAAATAGATTTCCATGGTAACTTGTTCCAAACCTGGAGAGCTAGTGACTGAATGTACATTGGATATTCAAGCCCACTATTTTATATAGCATCAGGGATCATTCACTGTTGTTGCTTTATTTTATCTACTATTGTGCTTGGCCCTCCCAAATAATCTGCTGTACTGCATTTTTTCCCAAATCTAAATGTGGCATCCAGATAGTAAGTGTTATATCCTCCTATAAACAGAAGGAGACAAGAAAACTAAACCCCTTATAACTAAAATGGCTCCCCAATATGCCAATATCTTCCTGGGCCACCTTGAGGAAGAATCTGGAAAAATGTACCACAAAACCAACAATATACATAACGTACATTGATGATATTTTCATCTTCTGGACAGATTATTTAAACTTCTTAGATTCCTACCACAACTTCAATAACACTTGCCCATTCATCAAACTCACTCTAGGACATTCCAACATCAACTTCCTGGACACCATGATTAGCTTCAATATTGGAACCCTACAAATAACTATTTCAGAGAAAAGCCATGGATCACAACACTTACCTTCACAGATCCAGCAACCACCCCAGACATGCTAAGAAATTATAGTTATCTATAGCCAGGCACTCGGAAACCACAGAATATGCTCTGAAGAGAATGTCCAAGACATTTATCTTAACGCACGTAAGCCTGTCTGGACACTAAAAAGCATGGACTTAATACAGATACTGGTCTTTATGGCTTATTACAGTTTTTAACACAGTCTACTTTACTGCCTGCTAACCCTAAGCACCCACTTCATTTTAAGTAGTCACTTGTGGGATGCGTGAACCACATATGCTTAAAAAATGCTTGACAGTCTGTCCCATTATGTACTTAGCTTAGGCATACTGGTCACCTGCAGACCTGAGGAAAAGCTCTGTAAAACTCAAAAGCTTGTTCCTTCCATGAAATAAATTGTTCCAATAAAAGATATTACCTCACACACTTTGTGTGTCTCGTATCCTGAGACCCACATAGCTACAACAACTCTGTAAGCAAACAAGCAATAGACAGACAGCTAGATAGTGACGTCCACTACAAAGGAGATAAAACTGGCTGAGTTCTCCAGTTCATTTTTTTTCTCAGGAGGTGCAATAGTCTCTGGCTAAGCTCAATTTAAATCTGATTTTATTCCATAATTTTCCTTTACAATTCATGTTACATTGGTAGGATTTATTATGTATGATAAGATTCTCCCTTCAGGGATTGTTGTTCTTTTCTCTCTTGTTTTATCCATTGAAATCAGAGAGACATAGGGTAAATCTGATACTTTCAACAGCACAGTAGGTGTGTTTTTGTCAGACATATCTTCTGACACATCGAGGGGTGTTAGACTCTCTTTGTTCTTCTGGAAATTAAACAGCTAATACTGCAAAATGTGCAGTGCTACCTCACACAACATCTAGAGTCATGAGTCCTTTTAACAGTCCACTGAATGGAAGAGGAGGAAGAAAAAGTGCCTCCCTATTTGCCATTCATGTCACATTTCTCGTTTTCTGAGACCAGCATGCATTGCTCTTAGCAGTAATAGCTTTCTGTTTGATGTAACCCCAGTGAGACTTGAGCACTCTTATGGCTCTAGGAGTGTCTTCCAAAATCATAAAGTCAAGGGACAATGCAGTGTAGCTGAGTATGTCTGACACACTGCAGATGCACATAGAACTCTAAGTGCTCCTGTCAGTATATATACATGTTTAGAAACTGTAATAAAAATAAGTCTTTAAAGCTTTGCAGAGCATTACAATTGCATATGAGGGACACTCTCATCAAAATATGACCTCCTTAACAACCTTACTGTATAGCCACACTGGATAAATTTACACAGACATTGCTGAATCTAGAAAGGTGGGACCTGGTTCTCTTACAGACTTCCTGTGTGTCCTTAGACAAGTCATCTAATTTGTCCTCTACCTCATTTCCCCAATTGTAAATGGGTTTAATACTTCTCTATCTCACAAGGGTGTTGCAAGAGTCTTCTTACCATATGTGCATCATGCCTTAAGTGGCAGGTGACCAGGATTCATTATCAGATTTTGTCTCATTAGCTTCACGGACTTGGGTTGGTTACTGATGGGGAGAATGACATGAATGCTGATCGGTTCAAGAGTAGAATCAAGGAATGACTATTAGACATAATCTGATAATGAGGTCTATATAAGCATCTAGATAAATAGAAGCAGCTTCACTGGGAATGACCAGCAAGAAATATAGTCTGATAGATTGCACTAACATGTTGTGGTACTGTTGTTTCCCTTTGAAATGGAAAGTTTATTGAAAACGTTATGGTGAGGCAATTTTTGTAACTTAGAGAGTTGTCTAACTTTTTTTATTCCTCCTTTTGCCTGAGCTAGAGAAGAATAGCTGCAACTTCCTCCCTGTGCTGTACAGTAGACAGATATTCATAATTCACTTAAATACATTAGAAATCTTTGATACCACTGGCCCTATTGCATTGGTAATTCACTGACTGGGGTCTTGAGTGACACCCATACATAACATGTGAATATGATATATACATATGACAGACTGAACCCTTATGTTCACCACTTTTACAAGACCATGACAAATTTTGTATTAAGGGGATGCCTTGTAAGCTATCATTTGAAAACTCATAATCTACTGAACATTATTGTCCTGGTAAATAGTGTTGTGGCAGATTTGTCCTGGGCACGAGCACGGGGTCGCCCTTCCGGCATGCCCCCGGCCCAGCGAGCCCTCTGCCTCCTTGTTTCCCACCCACTGAGGGCGCAGACTTGTCCCAGGCGCGAGCACGGGGTCGCCCTGCTGGCACGTCCCAGCCCAGCGAGCCCTCTGGTCTCCGGTAGACTGCCCTCGGGGTCTCCCAATCCTATAGCCGCCAACGCCCTGAGTTCCGCCGGTGATTGTCCACACTCTGCGAGTACTCCTTCGATATCC